>BMAU01021206.1:656406-1312812 GCA_019973935.1 Trichonephila clavipes | reverse complement strand
AAAATCGTTGTCGAGTTGCAAACGAAACGATTATTCTAAGCCGAGTTTGGTGTCACTTTCCTTTAACCCTTTATCGACCGCATTATGATTTATTGCAGTTTTTTTAATGCAATATTTTTTTTTGGATCTCTACATTGAAAATTAAGGGATATACATAAACAAAATACTCAACTTTGGGGAATTTAATCCGTGAGAGCTAATTAATTAATTAAATATATTCAACTGTAAAATTAATTATATACACTGTTCATTTAAAGTAAAGAGTCAAATCGCTTTACAATGTCTTCATTAACATACAATAAAAATGAGACACTTAAATTTTTCCATTGACTATTTTTCCGGGACAAAAATGATAATCTTCGCAATTCACTGTAAAGGTCTTTAGTTAAAAACGCAATTACATCTATGAAACTATTCGCTATTAGGTTGGAAGTAGGCAAGACGTATCGCTAAAGTGGACGGATATTCAGGCAATGATTTAATTCCAACCCTTACTTTGGGGTTGACTACCTTGACATAAACATCGGATGAATTGTAGCACAAGCACAGCCGTAGATTAGTAATATAAAAAAAACATGTAAAAAAAACTTGTGAGTAAAAAGAAGTTTAACTTAAAACACACAATATTGGCAGTATGTTAATTCCAATTGGTTTGAGTTGTCATTTCCTTCAGATACATTTTTCTACTTTTTTGTTACAATGGAATGTGCCAATAGAGGAAAAGGGTACTTACATATCGGCGTCACCTCAGCAAATTTTGCGATATCAAAACAATAGATTCTCACGTGTTTTATATGAAAAAGAAAAAAAAGCAAACTTTTGTGAAAAAAGTGCCACTTTGGCTGCGGTGATAAAAATACGTAAATATCAGGAAACGCAGTAACCTTTTTCTTTTTCAAAGAAAGGAAATGTTGGTACTTGCGTTTTATCGCACCAATGTCAACATTCAAAATAACTTGCTAAGTTAGCAGCCCTGATCTTTGCTTAGAATAAACTTGTGTTTGCAAATGTTTTTAATAAAATTAAAATTTTTAAGGGCTTAATTTTTAAGTTAAAATTTCCAAATTTCACTCATCGGTAACTTCTATTTTTTTAAAAAAAAGTACTGCGTTAATGAATTCTTGAAAAAAAAGGTTTTTTTATTTCAGCAATAATTTGTTTTTCTCCATTAGTTTAATTTATTACTATATTCTCTTTTTGTTATACTGCTAGCTAGGATTTTCAAGTTTATTTTTACAATAAGCAAGATTTAGAATTTGTCGTTGAACAAAGAAAAGCAACAAAGTTTTATGTAGCAGATTATTATTATGTTTGAACATAAGAATAAAAGCAAGTAAGAAGTGAATTTCACTGTCTAAAATAATCCAATGATATTTGTGTTAAAGAATAAGTAATTATTATCAGTACTTACGTATTAACGTCCCCGCAGCCAAATTGGCGCCTTATGAATTGCACCATTTTCCGCCAAAATCTGACCGATTTTATATAAAATATGTTAGAATCTTTGTTGTTTTGGAATCAAGGTGTGATTCTCATGGAACCAATTTTCCTGTGGTGACGCTAATACATAAGTACCACATTATCCAAGCTTCTGTTTACAAAAAGTTTCACACATCATTTTTTGACTTAAAAACTTGAGTAGTCACGGTATCATATAATTTAAACCACAATAAGCAAGAAAAATTACAGTTTAGAAAATAAACAAACATAAAACTGTGTGCCACTAAAATAAGAAATTTTAGTATTAATTTAATACAAAACAATTCATATCCTAAGACATGGGAAATCTAATGTTATATTTGTGTTGCAAATCCAAAAAAATGAAATTTAGAAAGAACATTTTTTGTACGACAACTTTTCCGAAAAAAGAATGTAATTCTACCACAAAGAGTTAAAAAACCATAAATAAATATATTAACAATAAAATGTGCTAAAATACCCCCCAAAACTGCTCTTAACATTAATTTTCGCAAAGTTGACTTGACACGTTTGATGACATCATATCTCCATTTAGCTGAAACATCGCTTAAAAATTTTAAATGTAAAAAATTTAAACATTAATAAAATAAATAAATATAAAGTAACCTAGAATATAGTGAAATTATAGCATTGTGATTAAATTACATCTTAAAGTCCCTTTTATTAACTATAGATTGCGCGTGTAAGTCATGAGCACTTATACTCTGTAACGAAGCGTTTCTATAAGCGCTTACAATGATTTAAAAACAATAATCGTGTATAAACGAAAAAAATTTGAGACTACATTTTTTTGTGCGTGTGTCTGGATTATAGACAGATGCGGCTTTTCTAAACTACCTAATAAGAATAGTCTTTAAAAACATCAATATGCCTTGAGACTTTGCCTCTGCTGTACGAAAATCGTTATCGTTATAAATCTGTTGTGATTGATTGTTCACTAACTTCGCACGTGAAAGAAACCGGTGGTTAAATAGTCCTGAAAAAATAGCTACATAAATGATTTTAGCCCATTTATGAAACTATGTACGAAAAGTTCTATTTTCATATACGATCAAAACTGTATAAACTAGTACGAATGTCAGTTAATAATGTAATTATTTTTTTGTATTTCATTGAGTAAAATCGCGTTTAGTCAACGGAGTTAATTTTCAAATGAACAACGGAATTCAAAATAAAACTTCATGAAAGAATTAAAGTAATACTTCTATGTAAGGCAATATTCTCTATTTTTGCCATTTGATTTTCGAGTGACAAAATCTATTCAAAAGGGACACATCTACTCCAAAGTTGCTGGAGATCCCGTCATGTACCTGTACTCGAAATGATGTCACTACTAAATTAAAACGTGTGGAAATTAGGAACAGAAGACAAAAAAAATCGGAGAAAAAGAGACATTTTCTTTCTGAAGGATTATTGAATGAAATAATTTCGATGTAGAAATGATTGTGTACGTTTTTGTGCAGCATAATTTTTTTTTCTCGATTCGTTGGTAAAATATTCGTGTTTTTCTTTTCTTTGTAATTCTCAATGCTCCTTTTTGGACTTAAATAAAAATACAATTACTAATAGACAGTGAAAATTACTTGTGCAGCGTCCTTATAAGTATTTAGAAACGCTGAATATTTCAAAGACAAATTCTGTTACAAACGGTTTGTAAATCTAGGAATCCTTGTAGAAAGATTACCACAAACCATTATAAACATTATTGAACAAGGAAGAATAGTTTTGAAAAAATTTCGATGTTATGGTTTTAAAGATGGAAGAACAAAAGAAAATTGATTTGAATGATTTTCGAACGAAAATTTTTATTTTCTATAAAGACTACTATAGTGTAGAATTTATGTTCATATTTTTATTTGGCTTTAATTATTTAGTCCCATTATTTAAAAAAATATATCCTTTACTTACCTCCCTCTTTACTGGCTTATATTTTAAACTCATGCGTCTTCGAATTGATCATTAAAATGATGTCCATGTAAAATGTGGGAACCCCCCTGGGTTCCACCCTGGACACTAAGATTAATTTGAGGCAAAGAATGACCAGACGCCATTTGTATAATAATAACTTATATTTATTCACTTGGTTCAAATAACAAAAATCTAATAACAAATAAAAGGCTTTATGTCTACGTCAAAAAGGATTTACCTTGAGTATTAACTTTGGCGCAGTATAGCCAAATTTGGCTCTTGCGCCATAAAACACTACATTCACTCACTCACTCACTGGAGTATTAACTTAAATTATGAAATAGGAAATTAACCAATAACTAAGCGCAATATCAATAAGGTTTACCGGAATAGGAGGTCTGAGAAATACACGCAACACTTGAATTATTATCTTTCATTAACTTAAACTAATTTTATTAAACTAACGCTTGTGGTAAGCGGTATTAAACTAGAATATATCACCTGGTAGTACTTATGATCTCTTCAGGTATATTAACTTCCTAAGGTTCCTTCGCTGAGTACTAAGAGTAATGCTCCACTATCGCAATCCAATTGAATCCTATAAACTTTGTCATTACTGCTGCTGGCTCAATAGCCTTCATCCTCACTAACTTACAACACTCTACTTAAATACCCTATCTACTTTACATATCTCGTTTTCTCCTTTTAGAGTTGATTGGAAGTATACGCGCATTTACAATCCCCAAAGACGCCTAAGAATATTAGTGGAAAGGTTCCGTAAAGATTCGTCACAAAAATATTCTTTTTTTATTACAAGAAATTTTTTTAAGTTATTTATTTTAAATTAAAAAGCACACTTTATACTAACGAGGAAAATGGAAACAAATGTTAGTAGTTTCGAGATCTGCAACATAAGGTTGGCAGAAAATTTCGCTGGTATCGATTTGTTTGGTGGATTAATATATTAACAGTTTATTTATACCTTACTTAGAAGTGATGGATCTCGGAAGGTTGAATTACGGGGAAGGGAAGACGTTTCTAAGAAAAATATTTTTAAAACGATTTTCTTTTAAAATGGATGTTTTTCTTTTTTTTTATACAAAAAAGTTACGTCTCCTTCCTTAAATTAATGTATAATTATTACAAGTAAAAACACCCACATTCACAGGTTCTCGTCTTCAAATCTGGTTCATTTTAATGAAGCTCTGCTTCTATAATTAGTTAGCATTGACATTGAACATTCAATGTGTTCGAAGTAAAAAATAAATAAATAACCTCTCTTCCCTCCCCCTCCGAATAATTTATTTAATTGCTATTTCCTTACTAATTAGATTAAGTGAGAGGAAGGTTAAAAATGGATGCTTTTATTACACGTAGCACGATTTCTTTTTTTCAATCACCATAATATTTTCACAGTGTAGTTCTGATGACTAATTTAAACACTTTTATAGAAAGTTAGCAACTCAAGTGAAACTATTATGGAGATATCATAAAAACGCAGAGAAACACTCCCTTAGTAGCTAGGTCACTCCGATGTTTAATGTACAAATATTTTCTTCATATCCATGAAATCAATGCTTGAAGATCCCCTTGGACCTCACTTTGAGAACGAGAATGATTTTGAGTCAAAAAAGAACCAGTAGCCATTTTTATAAATAACTTTCTTTATTTGGTTATCTTTCCCAAATAGAATCAAAGACTTTTAATAACAAATAAATCAAAATAGCTTTATGAGGTTTTTAAAAGGGACTTTCCTTTATATTAACTTAAATATTTAATGATCCAATTAATTAACAATTAGAATATCGATCACGCAGAGATTACCGCAATAAAAGATCCCAGAATTATATTCAATAATGTTCCTACTGAACATTTAACTTTAATATCACTCCTAATATAAAAATTTAATGAGACTTTAATTATAAATCAATATTTACCACACTGAATCTCAGCTCTTCCTGTGCCTAATTTATCCACCTAGAAATCTTCAATAATAAATCTCTAACTTCACTATTATAACTTCCTGCTTCAATCTCTCTCCCCTACTGTCTCCCACTTTACTATTCCGTTTGACTTAAATACTTTATCTAATCTGCATAATAAGGAATCCCTGTCCTCTTTTTGGAGTCGATTGGAAATAGGTAGGGAATTAAATTTCCCTAAAAAAGACGTCTCAGAAGGTTATTGATAAAGTTCCGTATAGATTTGTCACAAATGTGATGTTCTATAAAGTTACAAGAGAATTAGTTAATTTTACTTATCAGACATTAACATTTATCTAACAATAATACTTATGCTTCTTAAATGTGTAAGCTCATTAAACTGTAAAAAAAAGCACAATTAATTGAGAAGTAAAAAGGTTACTGCTTTGGTTTAACATAACGAACATTTAGAATATGTCGTATGTAAGGTGACTAACCATCCTCCTTTAGAGAGGACACTCCTCCTTTTATAGGTTCTGTCCTTCCTCGAAAAGTGTCCTTTTTGTCCTCCTTTTCAATATTTTAGAATTGATCTGTTAATCTCTAATTTCAGAGATGAACTAAACGGGTTTCCAAAATGTGGAAGAATGGTCGGAAACATATATCACAGAAAATAACAGTTTTCAATGGTGTTTTTTGACTTCATCGCAAGTAAATTGGGCAGATATAGAAAAAACTCTGTTGATTTTCTATCAAAACAAATGCCTGATATTTTTTTTAAAAATCGTTGACAATGGTTTGTTTGATGAAATTGGAAGACTGAATGTACATTTAAATTAGTATAATAAATTTAAACAATTGGAACACATCAACATGCTTAAATTGATAAAAGTTGGGTGGAAATACTTAACCATTTCAAAAATGAACACATTGCGTATAAAAATTTAGTTATTCTTTTTGAATTTACGTTGTGCTACCCTGGAACTAATGCAGCAGTTGGAAGACTTTTTTTCAGTTGGTAATGATTTTTGTGAAGTGGCTTGAGAGAAATCACAAAATTGAATGTTAATATTTTAGCTACAGTGCTTACCGTAAAATTCAGTATGAAGAATATTTTTTACCCGAATTTTGCGATTTATTAAAAAATGATATATTGAAAAAAAATCATTCAGTGGAAAAGCACTCATTTAAGATAATAATTAAAAAGTATGTAAGCGTAATTAGCGTATTTTTGTTTGAATTAATCAAACATTTTAAGTTGTAATTTTTTCTTAAATTTTTCGTCCTCCTTTTCATCGAACAAAAAATGATTACCTTACGTATGTTTCCTTGGTTATGTATGGTTACCTTACGTATATTCCATAACCAGAAGTAGCGATTTTTTTTAAAATAAGGGTCAAATTTTTCTTTATTTTTTTAAATATTAATTGGTGGGTCATTAGTGCATTAGATAAGGGTGGGGTGGGGAGTTAAAAGGGTACTAATATTTTAGAAATTTGTTAGCAAAGAAAATATGATTGTAGACTTTATTTCTGGCTTTCATTTTTTAAAATTCTCTAAAATAATTACATTTCCTTCTTGTTTTACAGTTTTTGCAAATAAAGAATAAAAAATAAAGATCGACGTCTAAAAGTAATTTTTAGTTACTAAAAATATGAATTATCACGCTAGATGACACCTCGCACTGAGTTTTTTAATGATCGCAAAATAAGGAAAAACACAAATATTATGAAGAAATTCTTTGTTAATAAACCTAAATTGCAGATATGAGGAGAGTGAGGTGCAACTCGAGTGTCCTTTTTGTCACTTTACCGAGGCTATAAATTACGAGATCCATCGCCAAAATAGCCGTATCGTAACTTCAAAGAGGAGCGTTAATTAAAAAAGTCAAAGCAAATAACAAATATGTGCGTGCCTGATAAAATTATTGCGCTTTGAATTTTTTTTTTTTTTTTTTTTTTTTTGTGTTGAGAAAACTATTTCCGTGTTTTCATTTCCAAATTTTAGTGAAAAATGTCAAATTTTGTCATAGATATTTTTTTAATATTTTCATTCATTAGTAACACAAAGACACAATTACCTTTAAGGTTTTTAATTAAGTTCATTTCAATGCAGAATGACCGTATAAAAACATGGGATCGAATAAACCAATCGGTTTGTGAAAACTCATCAAAGATATTTTTTTTCTAATGGCATATTATAAATAGTTTTAGCAGAGAATAAGTACAGAGAAAAAAGAATAAAAAAAAAAAAAGCTGAAACGGAGTTTATTGATGTAACATATCTCTAGCCTCCCAGTAACACTCGACGAGAAACGTCTTGTGCAGAGCAGGACAGTGTAAAACAGTACTATTTGTCGGCACTCAATAATATATAAGAAAACAAAAACAAAAAAAAAAATTCTCCCAAAACGAGAAAGAGTTAGTAGCAGAAAAGAGTTGTCAAGTTTTAGGGCGTAAACATTAAATTTTTCTTGTTCTTTTATATATGCTTATTATAATGTACTATTCGAAATAAACGTACTTTTCTACGAATATTGATTATTTTTGCAGCTCACCTAATGTTGAACCTTGTTTGTCTGTCTCAAGCTAACCTTTGAGTTTGACACCCTTGTTGTAAAATGAAAAAACTGAAATAAACGTACTTTTCTACGAATATTGATTATTTTTGCAGCTCACCTAATGTTGAACCTTGTTTGTCTGTCTCAAGCTAACCTTTGAGTTTGACACCCTTGTTGTAAAATGAAAAAACTGTAAAAATATTTTTCAAAAGTAAACATGCAAAAAAGTAACAATAAAATAATGTTACTTATAAAACAAAAACGTGATTCATTTTTATAACAAATTTTTTTTTAATTACAGTATAGTGAAAATTCAGTCTAATATACCATATAAAAATTCAAATTGAAAAATAGGAATAAAACTACTGACTATTAACTATTTATTGCTACTTGATAACAAGGCTGAACGTTTATTACGCATACTAAATCCTTAGGAATTTAAAAATAGTGTAAGAAACTTGACAAATTTAAACTGTACTAATAATTTGCGATAACCTCTAATATTTTTGTGCGGGATTGTTATAGCAATATACAACAAAAATGAAACCTATTTCCTAACATAAAAAAACAAAGAATGGTTTTGCTGGTTTCTTTAAAGCGGGTTTTAAATCTGATGTATATGAACAAAATTAAAATGTTTGTATTGATATAATTACGAATTCAGTTTCGTATTAGAAAATTGTCAACTTTTAAAAACCTTTTATTGTTTAAAATACTTTCAAAGAGTTTACTATTTCTGCGAATTTTATTTACAACATAGTGAAGCAATTATTTATCAAGTTATAATTGAATTAAATACGATTATACGGTCGTTAAAATATCCGAAGAAAATTTTTAAAACATTTTATTTTTTTATTTCTGAGATTATTGTCATTAAAGCGATAAGAAATATTCTTTCAAAATCGCAGCAATGTCATGGGAATGATTGCTAAACATGTAATACGAGAGAGAATTTGAAGTATCTTTTTAATTAAATGTTTATTCAATAAAAGACAGTATTTTTTAGAATTTAAACTATATTTATAGATAATGACCCAAACGATTTACCATGAAACAAAACATTGTATTAAATTTCCGTGAAAAATCCAAGAAAGTTGATTCGCCAAAACAAGCTATTATTTAATTGGTTAATTTTTATTCATCTCAATCTTGCAGACTACTTGTGTTTCTTTAGTCGCAGTTTTTGATCAATAACTTCCGTGTTTGTAAACATATTTAATATTCGTAAACTGATCTAAAATCTACATGAAATTACAAACAAAGTGATATCAAAAACATTTGCATTATCTAAAATTTTAGTTAAGTTAATTGAAGATAAACAAAAAAAAGTTAATTTTTGTTAGTGACGCAGTATTTTTCAATAGCATAACGGGTATGGTTAAGCACAGCATGTGATATATGGCAAAATATCTTTGAATTTACTATGATCGAAATAAAATCTCCCGGGCGCCAGCGCATGCGCGTTTATGCCCAGATAATTTATTTTTGTAATGTTTGTGAAGTGTATTTCTTTTCTAATAAAAAAAACCCATTTTTGTAAGAAAATATACTTTTTATTTTTTTAATCAGTTGCTTTTGAAGAAAAAAAATTACTTTGTATAAATTTTCTTTACTCTGTGAATTACTTTCCTGAACAGATTCGTATTTCATTTTAAATTTTAAAATCAATTAACTTGTTGCTTAATCACTTAAAAATCATATCGGTGTGTTTGGTACAGTGGGCCACAAAAGTGTTCGTACACTTGCAATTTCTTATAAAATTTAATGTTTTCGACTAATAAAAATTAATATATTGTAATTTTTTTATGATATCTGCAACTTATTATTAATAAAATGACATAATTATTTTTTTAAAAATAGTATAACTATTTTTTAAAAAATAATTATCAAAAAGCTACTAAAAATTACGCCCCAAAAGTCTTCCTACACAACAAATATCTCAACTTAGCTTTAAATATTGTATTTCTTTCTTAATTTAGTATTAGTAGGATATCTTTTAGTGTCTACAACACCTTTTAAGCGTCTTGGTATAGATTTAATCAGTTTTTTGTAATTTCTGCATCGATTTCCACCATTCTTCTGTGATTATTGTTTTTACTTCATATTATGCGTTTATATGTCGTGTTTCCTTTTTTTTTTTTTCATCAAAACCTCACCAAATATGTTCTACTGGGCTAAATAAAGTAATTGAGGAGGTGTTTTCATAATTTGGGGACAGTTATAGAGACAACAGTGGCGTACATTGAGAGCAGTACGCTTGGTGTCATTATCCGTTAAAAAATAAAGTCGTTTCTAATATCCAAATTTTGGGCGGATAATTTAAAATTTCTCTTTAAAATATTTAAATAGAGCTCATGATTCACAATATCAACAAAAATTACCAAATTACCTCATTCTGTGGTCGATTTACACCCCCACGCAAGAACACTTCTACCTCCATGTTTAATTGATCCTACTAGATTCTAGGAATAAAGTTTCAGAAAATTCGAAATTGACAGCAAATTGATTGGGATGGCAGACAATTCAACAATTTTGGTTACGATGGGACTATAATAGCTTGTAAATGAAAAAATAAGGAGTTTAATCCCATGAATTTATGTGGAACAAGAGCTCCAAGAGTTCTGGCGTGGGGGTGTAAATGGGCCTCGGAATTAGGTAATTCGGAATATTTTTTCAGATATAAAAGTTATCAAACATTAATATTATATTCTAGCTACACTATCCTGTACAGAACCACTTATTATATCATACTACTCATTTTTATACGAGTTGACACATTTTTTTTTATGGAATGTGTTTTGCATTTTTTTGCCTATGCCGTAATGCTAAATGAGCTATCCCTTCACATATTAAAGACGATAAACTAATTACTTATGAAAGATTTTAAAATTTTAAAAACACTTTGTTATAAATAAATGCATGAGTTATAATGTCACACATTTTTATAAGAATTGAGATATTTTTTCTGTCTGAAAATGTGCTCCGCGTCAAGTTCACGCTCTCGTACGTATGGAGAAAACAGCCATAATTTTTTAGAAATCCTTAAAATATTTAAGCATTAAGTATCCGACTTGTAAGGAACCGCTGCCTGCACCTGGCAACAGGTCGAACGAGAGACGATATAAAGAAAAGGATCTGGCAAGGACAGAGGAGAAAGGGCAGAACGGGAGAGAAGAGAGAGGGTGACGAAAAAAGCCGGGGTCGTGAAAAGTAGACACGGCTGAACGATGTATCGTAATCCTGTAACATCTCAATATATTCTTGATTTTAAGAAATGTCCCATAGAAGGTATGGAATAAACAGTGGGACCAAATCCTGTCTGCAATTATTTTCTTGTCACAATTCGAACACGGTCGGAAAAGAACTCACGAGTTTACACTGGTGTCAGAAGTGCGATGCAATGGAGCAGAATTTAAATGAACAAAATATTTCAAATTGATCGGTGTTCGTACTACATAATTGTGAACAAGGTTCTAGTGGACATTCAGTTTGAAAGAAAAATTTTAACAAGGAAATAGAACCCTGCAGTGTATCTTCAAGTTGATGACCACGTGCATCCCGGGAATTGCCTTGCAGCAGTTTCAAGTGAAAAAAAAACAAGACCTTCTTCATATGGAGTTTTACCATCACCTGCCGAGTTGGGATATGAACGAACAGATGTCGTATTTTTCTTCATTTTCTGATGAATGGAGCCGTGATCTGAAAAGTGTTCAAGTACTGAAACAGCTTTCATGTCGAGGTAGATGGCTATTGTTCCCCTAAGTTAAAATATTGTGTGAATATTTAAAAGAGTAATGGGATGCAGTCATATTTAATTTGTTTTTTTAAAATAAAATAGAAAAAGCAGATATATCTGAAAAAAGAAAATTTCATTGGTTTATTGCAATATTCTATGTTGTTGGATTATTGTGTAGATGAAATAAGAAAATTGTGTACTTATTTTACCTGGAAATGATAGGGTATCATTTCAAATGTTGTAAAATATGGTATTTAGAGTTCTAGTGTTAAACTATAATTTCTTTTTTATCATCATTCTTTACTGTTTTGAAGTTGTCTCAAAAATTAAAATCTGGGTATAGAAAGTGTTTTGCATAACAATTCAGTTTGCAGAATTTAAAAAAAAAAATTAGATTAATTTATCTTGAAATAATGGTTGCGAAAAATCTATGTTTGAGTGGGTGAAAAATATCCATTAAAAAATGTATATGTATTTCAAGTAGACTTCCTGTTAAAAGGTTGTAAATAAGAGATTTTGTAGGTTATTTATGACTCAGAATGTGCCATGTTTTTTTAATATTAAATGATTGTTTTTCATTTTAAGCAAAAGTTTTGCAATTTGTCAGTTAGTTGATAGTTTAATGCAATCTGAGGTTATTTCCTTTGCTCGTAATTTAGGATGTATATGTATATTGGTTTTTTGTTTCCTGCATAAGATTCTTTTAATTAAAAAAAAGAAACAGAGTAGATTTATGATTTGAGAAATAATTCTATGGTAATGTAGCTAAAGTATGTTGTTAATTGTGTTTTTTTTTAATTTTGAAAAAGGTTTTGATTAGTAACAAATAACTGTGTCTCATATAAGTTTTAATGTAAACATATTTCGTATTGTGTTTCTGGAATTCGAGTACTCTTAAAAAAAACGAGTAGAATTTTTCTTGCTTGTTAAATATATAGTACTAGGTCATTTAAGTGTTTGTAGTTAAATTTGTCAGAGATGGTAATTTGGCATTAGGTTTAGGCATTGATTAAAAATGGCATTTCTCATTAGAAGTAAGAAAATTGACTTAATTCAATTAGCGCGGGACTTAGATGAGTCACCTGATCCGTCTATGTCTAAAATTGTTTTAAGAAATTTAATAATCTCTAGTAAATATTACAAGGAGGAAGAGGCAAAAGAGTTATTGGAAGTTATTACAGCCGAAAGGTTAAAGACAGAACAGCGGCAAAAACTAGAACAACAAGAACAATTATCAATTGAAAAATTACGCTTGGAAATGGAATTATCTAGGATCGCTAATCAGAGTGCTAATCAAAATAATGGTCAAACCTCACGTGTAAAATCTTTAGATGAAATAGTTAAAATGGTTAGGCTCTTAACTGTAAAGGTACCCAATAAATCAGACGGGTGGGAATATTTCTTTTCTAGTCTTGAAAAGGCTTTCGCTAGTGAAATGGTTAGCGACGAATTAAAACCGAAGGTTTTGTTATGCATGTTAGGAGACAAAGTGTCAAACTTATTAGTTAACCTAGGCGAAGAAGAATTAAAAGATTACGAATCTTTAAAACAGGTTGTGCTCAAGGAGTATGAACCCTCACCCCAAAAATATGTTTAGAAAATTTTAGAAAGGCCAAACGTAACTCTGACGAAACTTTCTCTCAGTTCGCGTCCCGTTTAACATCGATGTGGTTATACTACTGTAAGTTAAGAGAAGCGAATGATTTTGAGTCAGTTAATCAACTGATCGTAGCAGATAAAATGTTTGAAATGTTGGATTCTGAGACGGCGACCCATATTGGTGTGCTCCAAGGGGAAGAATTGTACAAACCCAGGGACTTGGGCAAACAATGTGATATATTTTATGCTTCCAAAGGGAAATCCTACGATGAACCTGAAAGAGCTAAATGTAATGATAGTGAAAAGAGAAGTTTTAATGGTAGTTGGGGTAAACAGCCATTTGGGGAGAAAAGTCAGATAATTTTTCTTCTAGGAAAAACTTGGATAAAGGTCAAGTAACTGAAATTAAAAAATTCGCTTGTTTCACCTGCGGATCAGATAAACATTTTAAGCGGGATTGTCCGAAAAACAAAGAGGTAGATAATAAAAGACTTAATGAGAATAAGGTGTCAACAGAAGGGACGGAATTGGTAGATGGGACGGTAGCTGCTAGAGTTGATGTGCTAGGTAAAGTCATTCCTAGACGGGCTATTGAAGACAAATTAAGTAAATTAGTGAAAACATCTATCAGTGTAGATGGGAAGTTAGTCCATGCGTTATTGGATTCTGGTACGGAAATTACTGTTATCAAGAAAGACTTAGTTCCTGGAATATCGGTTGAGAAGGAGCTTCCACGATTTATTTGAAAGGTATTTTCGGTCCAGCGGTTAAATGTCCTTTAGTATATGTTCCAATTGGTCTTGCTACCGGTGGCCAGGTTAATGTGGTGCACCAGCAAGTGTTATGTGCTTTGGCAGAAGTTTTGGTAGAAGACGTGTTGCTTCCACCAGATGTTTTGGATATGTTGGGAGGAGCCCAGAGTGAAAAGAATTCACTGGCTCAAAGCTCTCAGGACCTGAGGGTTGACTCAGGAAATGTAGATGAAACCGAGGTTTCGTATTCTGCCAGAGAAAGCACAGGAGCACATTGAGGATTCTCAAAGGAATATTACTTCATGTGGGAATGAAGTGGGAACATTGGGTACTAAGGATGAGGAGGTGACCGCTGAGATGGATAAAGGAATCATGGTGGCTGATAGTTTTCGTTCCGAACAGGAGTGTTGTGCCGAGTTAGCATTGGTTTGGAAGTATGCTAAGGAAGGCAAAGGAAACTACTATGAAGTAGATGGATATCTATTTCGTAGGGATAAAATACTCGGGGAGAGTATTGGGCAGCTGGTAATTCCGAAGTGCAGAAGAACTGAGGTGTTGAAACTAGCGCATACTTCCGTGTTCAGTAGTCACATGGGTCCCAAGAAGACGTTTGAACGAATAAAGTATTCTTTCTTTTGGGAGGGTCTGAGGGCCGATGTGAAGAAATTTTGTGAGTCATGTAAAGAATGTCAGCTCACTCGATCGGTTAGGATTAAAGACCGATCATCCAGTGCACCTGTGGCAAGGCCTGAATTGCCATTTGAGGTGGGGAATATGGATCTGATAGGTCCAATTGATTCGCCAAGCTTAAAGGGACATAAATATATTTTATGTCTGGTTGATCAGCACACTAGGTGAGGCGAGGCTGTGCCGTTGACTAGTCTCAGTGTGAAGGTAACCTGTGAAGCTTGGTTAAACATATTTTCGAGAACCGAGATTTATCTTTTGTCGAAAAGGGAAGGTTTTGTAGAAAAGAATAGCGCAGCATCGTGGGTCATGGTACTGGATTTGTGGAAGTGGTATTTCTGTCGTTCTCTCACGAAGGGGTATGCCGCGTGCGTTATGCCGTTTGACATTTACATGACTAAAAAAGTGAGGTTTAAGATTGAATAAACTTCTTATGGATGTAATTTAACGGCTCAGGTTTTAAGAATGTTAGAGCAGTTCGTTGTATCTCGAATAGTCGATATAGACATTCTGATGCAGATTTGGAAAAATCGTGTAAAACAAATTAACTTTGTATTAGAATGGGTGAGATGGGTTGGGTCGGAAATCATACCGGCCAAAGGCAAATTAGAGCCGTAGGAAAGTTTTTACTGTGGACTTAATATGGATTTAGTGAACTCATTGAGCATTCACATTCATGAGTTAATGAAATAAACATTTTCTAGATTAAGATAAAAACTGTAATGTATATATTTAGTGTTGTTTTATTTTGTATAATGTGTTTTTTATGTATCTGTTTGCAATCCCATTACAGTTTAGATCTTTCTGGGAACATAGTCACTTATTTCAATTGGGTGAACTATTAATATTATTTCATGTGTTTGTTTTAAGGAACTTTGACTAGAACAATCCTCAAGACTTTTGACTGTTGCAATTATTGTGTGTTCTGTTTGTGGATTTTCTGTTTCACGGTTTGTGAATTTTCTGTTCCTGGTGTCTGAAATGGTAAAATCAGCCACAAGGGGCAAATTTTTCTCTTAGGTGGGGCGTGTAAGGAACCGCTGCCTGCACCTGGCAACAGGTCGAACGAGAGACGATATAAAGAAAAGGATCTGGCAAGGACAGAGGAGAAAGGGCGGAACGGGAGAGAAGAGAGAGGGTGACGAAAAAAGCCGGGGTCGTGAAAAGTAGACACGGCTGAACGATGTATCGTAATCCTGTAACATCTCAATATATTCTTGATTTTAAGAAATGTCCCATAGAAGGTATGGAATAAACAGTGGGACCAAATCCTGTCTGCAATTATTTTCTTGTCACAATTCGAACACGGTCGGAAAAGAACTCACGAGTTTACACAACTACTCTATAAACATGACTTTTTTTAAAAAGAAATACAATTTCTTATGATTTTATTCTATATGCCATCTTATTAGCTTTATAAAAATACCAAGTTTTTTATTTTTCCATTCACTAGAACAAAAACTGCAAGTGTTTTAGTAAAAACAGATGTCATATCTTTACATAAGATGTCAAACTTTAAAATGCGTTTGACTCGAAATGTGTTTTTTAAAGTTCAAACGGGGGCAGCGATTACACAGAAAGTTTTTTAAATAACTAACTGAAGTTTTTTCGTGTGTTTTGTATAATAGTAGAAGTGTTTTAATCTTCAGATTTATCAATCACTATTTTATTACAAAATTTATAGTTCTTTATGTGAATATAATTACTGCTTTTTTTCAGCATTTTCGTATAATAGCTAAGATTAAGTGCTCTAGTGTTTTTGTAAAAAATAAAATATCTCATATCCTGAAGGTCATTTCAAAAAGGAACAGAGAAGAAAAATTGAAAAATTGAAATAAAAATTAAAAAATTGAGAACTTGTTAATTTACTATTTATATTGAGTGGGACTCGTTTATGTAATTTTTTGTCAATGTTTACACAGTTTTTTCATTTTAGAAGTAATAATTTATTTTTCACTTCTTAATTTTAGCTTTTTTTTCTCTTAAAATGTACTAAATAAATCTAAAAACTACAAAAAAATCACCATTTTTTTTTTAAAAATTTGTCGCAAGTAATCGGGGATACCTTAAGAGACTTCTTTTAAAACATTACAAAAAGGTTTTAAGTAAAACATTTTTTTTAAATAACTAGGGGAGAAGGAGAGGGTACCCCCTTTCCGCCAAACGGCGGACCAACCCTCATTGTACAAAGTATACAACTGTTCATAACTGCAAAACTGTAATTTACATGTTTTATGTAGTTCTACTTATTTGTTCTTTTTTTCGCAAAATTCATTCTTGTCACTCCTCTTCAGTTAAATTTATCACTGAAGCTGCCTCGTCCTGCACTTCATTGATAAAGTACACAGATTTTGATTAACCTGCATCTTTCTGGAAAGTTTAGAAGTTAGTTCCATGAATTGTTATTAATTCTGCGTATGGGAGGACATCTTTCTTCTCACGTAAAGATTCCAGTTCAGGCAGTTGCGATATTCTTCTGCAATAGCTAGCAGTAATGTACTATTGCAATCGTAATGGTACCATTATGTGAAACGAAGCACATGGATGCCAATTCAGAGCGTACGACACATGTGAAATTGGGGTTGCCCACTTGGCAAATCATCTTGAACGTTGGCATGGTTACGATAGTATGTAATAAATTTATTACAGCCTCATGAAAAATATATATATATATATATATATATATATATATATATATATATATATTTAAAAAATAATGATTATATTATGTTAAGTGGTTGCAAAACATTACAATTTGTTACTTTTAATGGATTATCGTGAAGTTTAGTGTGAATAATTTTTCTTGTTAGTCTATTAAGATATCCCTACCTATCAACCCTAAAATCATGAATTATGCCAAAAATTGTCAATTTTTTTATGATTCTTTTGTAGAACATCTTATTAGCTTTACAAAAATACCAAGTTTATTATTTTCCATTCACTAGAACAGAAACTGCAAGGGTTTTAATAAAAGCAGATGTCATATCTTTACATAAAATGTCAAACTTTAAAATGCGTTTTACTCGAAATGTGTTTTTTCGAAAAAGCTCAAACGGGGAAAACGATTGATGAAAAAGTTTTGAAAATAATTACCTGAAATTTGTTGTGTTTGTTCTGTATAAAAGTAGAAGTGTTTTAACCTTCTAATTATCAATCACTGTTTTATTACAAAATTTACAATCCCTTATGTGAACATAAAATTCCTGCTTTTTTAAAGCAATTTCATGTAATAAAGTGTTTTAGTTGTTGTAAAAATTAACACATCTCTTATCCTGAAGGTCATTTCAAAAATGAATAACATAGCAATAGATCAGAATTGAAAAATTGAAAATTTGTTCATAAATTTTTGGTGCACAATGAGCCAGCCCCGTTTATGTGATTTTTTGTCTATTTTTACCAATTTTTTCCCGTTTTAGTAATAATAATTTCTTTTTCTCTTTTTAAGTTTAGCATATTTTTCTTAAAATGTACTAAATAAATATTTACCCTCGCCAAAATGTCTCCATTTTCTTTAAAAAAAAATTTGCCGCAAGTAGTCGGATACCTTAAAAATAATTTTGCATGAAAATATATTCATTTCTTGAATCATGAACAGTTTGTTGACCCTTCGCAAGAATATAGATCAATATAAATGAAACATTTTAAATAACGTAGAAGACTTTTACATGTTGCCAGGTCAACTAAGTTTTATTACGAGCTGTTTAAAGTTTAAGTATATAAAAATTTGACATCGTTTTATTCTTCCCATAATCATTTATTTATTCGATGGCTTGATAAGCAAACACGAAGTATCTACTGTAGTAACGCAGGGAATACAACTATTACATTTTTAACGACTGAAAATGGGTGATCTGTTCAAATTTACTCATATTGAAAGCCAAATTCGGTAACGATGCCTATTGCAAATTCTGCCAAGTGCTTAAAGCGGCAGTGAAGAAATCGAAAGTTTGGCTGAAAATTATTGTTCTTGAACAAATCTAGTTGGAGTGAAAATTTGTCTTATTCTTAATGATGGACATATATCAATTAATGAAAATAATGACAAAATGGGTGGTACCACTGGTGTAGCTAGCTCTGAGGGGGCCCTGTATCAAAATTCTTTCGAGGACCCTTTTTTAGATATAGAAGCCTTGTTAGTGGACTGTAGTTACACTTGTTGGGGTCCCTGTAACTTGAGGGCACCGTATCATTGATACGGCGGTAACTACGCTCCTGGATGGTACTAATCTGATATCAGTATGCTTGCTTCCCACCAAATGGTTTTTAATTTTTGCCAAGTTGGACAATGAGTGAGTGAATATTAACGTCGCACTGTTCAGCTACACAGGGGCCTTTGGTAACGGACCTCGTAATTTTGAACCATGGTCAAGTGACGAGGACGACACATGAGCTGCCTCCCCCTCTCCTAACTACCTTACCACACCAATGGGAGGACGTTTGAGCTCTCGACAGATTTAATCCGAGTTGGACGATACCTTTCTTATATAGTTACATTAATTTTTATCGTTTGGTTCAGTGTTTACGAATATATGTGATTGCAATTTTAAATGTATAATAACTCCATTAATTTAAAGTAATTTGATTATTTAAATTAATTTAATCATTTGTATTTATAGGTCCCTGTTTTAATTTTCATGTTATATTTTTGTAATCTCTTTCAGCTGCATCATGGATGTTTCAGAAGTTATTGGTAAGAGTAAGAAAATTGTTTTTTTAAAGAGCTTCAGGATCCATGTTTAATTATTACAAACCAATAGATTTACCGTATTTGTACTTTTGAATTTGACTTTTTAACGATTCGTATTTTTTTTTCAATCTTAATTAAGATTTCGCTGATTTCAGAAACTATAAAATGTGATAAATGTAGTAAAAGCATAAACATTTCTCAAAAAAGTAATAAATTGAATGATCTACTTTTTACTATGGATCTTACAGTGCAAATTCACACCTTATAACAATAAATATATCAAGCTCAGTTTCTTTCTTTACTGGTAGAAAATTACAAATTATTACTGCTTTAATTTTAATGAATGATTCCGTATTTTTTTTTTTTTTTTTTTTTTCACATTCTACAATAAATTGTCAATTTTTTCCCTCTTAATGCTTTATTCTTGTTTCGACCTCCATTTTTTTTAAAAAAAATTATTGCAACCTTTATTTTTTGAGTTTATTTTTTCTGATGTTCAGAGAAACTCCTCACATATTCTATTGTTTTTTAATCTTAGTACTCGTACTTTTCATTTGTGTTTTACGTGGAAAATGTAGGTATATTTTTCTTGTTATTTCACTTATTAAATATTTTTTAAGTGGTTGCGATTCTACTCTTCTTACCTGCTGCATCAAATTACTTTGTTGGGCCCGTTCTACTGTAAAGTGAATTTCAATGAAGCGTCAGGTTCTGGTGCGTTACGCTAATTCGGTTTTATTCGGTCCTAGTCAAAAAGCTTCTTCGGATCGGCAACTCTCGCCCATGTTTGGAATTGAAAACTTTTTCAATGCGTGTTTTCTTTAAATAAAAATTTCCTGCACACTTTTCCCCGTGAAGTTTTATTTTATTTCTTTAAATACTACAGCCATGCAGCCCACTTCCATTTTAATTCAGTGAGTCAATGAGAGAAGAAGAGTGCAAGCGAAGATAATTGAAAAAAAAAAAAAAAAGATCATTCGTATGTTAAAAATAGGAAGAGAGATTCTGATAGATATTACAAGAATATTTTAAAGTTAATTATTAAGCTGCCACTCTTCGTTGAGAACCAGAGATCTTAACGGATTATTTAGTAAAGGTGAGTTTGATTTTTCTGTTGAACATTTATTGTGATCAATAACGTTTAAAAAAATGCCACAAAAGCTCACTTGCTAGCTTTGTTAGATTAAATAGGTAAAACAGTTCTTGAATCGTTTAAAATCGTTGAACTAAAAGAAATACTTTTGAAATCCTCAGACTTAATAAAAGATAAAGAATTTGCCTTGAACTTCCCTGCGACGACAGTTGTGCAACGTAAAAAGGAAAACGACTTGCATAAGTTACGCTTGCAAGAACAAACGGAATGCGTAAATTCAACGTATTATGTTTGTGTGTGTGTTGAAAGTATTCCTTCATTAGATAAACTCCTTAAATCTGTACAAATAAGGGTACGTCCTGTGCTAAGAAAAAAAAGAACATGGGATCTATTTTTCAATTCCTACTATTAGTTCACCCTCTCTATTTATTTATTTATCTTGGTGGAATTTTCCATCGTTAATAAAATACATTTTAAAGCGCTCCATTGAGCTGAAATTTTATATACATGATTATTTTGGAGGACAATACAGTAATTTATTTATAATTAATAAAAGTTAAATGATTAAAACTAATTATTTACAGAATTTCAAATACAGCCACTTTGGCATCATTTTTGGCCACTTAGCGACTCTTCTGGAGACATGTGCCAAAACTTGAAAAGGTTTTTCTCACGTTTTGAAGCATTCAGTTGTACAGAAATTTTATATACACGATAGTTTTGAATGATAATACGATACTTTAATGATAATTAATAAAAATTAATTGCCACTTAATGTTGTGATTCTGTCATATGTATATACATATTTACATTAATTGTAACGATTTTATAAAAAGTAGCTAAAATAAAATTTTTCTTTGTTGATCTAAATAGGAATTGACTTAAAAATTTTTTATATTACTTGTTTGATTCAGTAGAAAGAGCATTTAAGCACAAAAATGTGCCGAAAGATTTAAAATTCGAAATTTTAATGAAGCTAATTGGCGAGTAAGTTGCTAATATTTTGGTTTACATTGGTGATGACAAGTAAGAGATTACGAGAAAATAAAAGTATTAATGGTGAAAGAATACGAATCATCTTCCTTAGTTTGCTTAGAGAATTTTAAGAAAAGTAATCGACTCTCAGGGCATAAGTTTTTTAGTCTTGCGTAGTATACGGCGTTAAATAAGTTATAGAAGCGGTACTTGCGCATTATCGCAAAGGTATTGGAAACATTTTTTGAAAGGCAGCCCATGGTTGCTATTTCAGCACGTACTACCAGAACCTGCTCCAGCAGTTTTGCCGCCCCGGACAAAAATAGGAAATGCCGCCCCTCCCTCTCCAAAGCAAAAAATTATAATTAAAAAAGATAAATACTTCTCATGGATACACACCTATAATACTTGAATAATACTTGCGAACAAATAGGCAGCATAACAATTTTATATATATTATATATATTTATACATAATTTTAAATCAAATACAAAATAGTTCGAAATTAAGGACATAATTATTTGTTATCAATTCAAACACATAAAGTGTAAGAGAAGGAATCGCCCATTTCAGCATGCCAGTTTCTTCTAAAAAGAGTCTACTGAGGGTGGGGATCACAAACGTTTATTTTACCTCATAGTAACAACACTCAAGTCTAAAATCAAACATCCCCTGTGACTCTCTATCTACAAAAAAAAAAAACTCTTATTGCTCCTGTCCCCTTTAGGATAGCTGACACCGGACGTCGTATGGGTGATAGGAATGTCCGTAGTGACCCCACTCCGGGATGGGGAGAAAATTACTACTACTGAAAGATGTGTAAACTTTTTAAATTTCACGATTGAACATATAATCTCATCCCAAACTCTTAAGTTTCAACATAAAAGAAAATTGACTTTAAACATAAGGAGTACAAAATAATGAATTAAGATACAATAAATGGAATATCAAATTCACACCCAATAGTATTTCAGAAAAGAAATCAATTTTTTTGTTACAAAAAAAATGTATTTTTCAAATTCACTCCAAATGCCGCCCCGGGCGTTTCCTGTTTGTCCGGTCCTAGAGCCGTCACTGGTTCGACAGACACATGGGAAATCAGGGTTGCCAACTTGGCGAGTTATTTTGAGCGTTAGTATTGTTGCGATAGTAAGTAAGTACCATCTATAAACATATGTATTATATAAATATAATCTGCATAATTAGACTAATTGACATTTAAATCGTTTATACTCATATAAAATATATAAGAATGCATAATTATTTAAAAATAATTGCTCTTTACAGACAAAGCATAACATAAACAAATCCCCTGATGAATGGGCATGAAAAAAGTGAACTGCAAAATGTCGTAAAAGAAAGCTTAGTATATCTAAACGATTGGATTCTCTTGCCCAGAATAAATCAGAAGTTACACACATAAGTACAAACACAATTTTTTTTCTTTTCTGTATTCCTTACGATCCGTTTTTTGATTGCTAGGAGGCCATCTTGGACAAAAAAAAAACTAGTTTCCGTTCAAGACTTATTTGATGGGTGTGATGTACCGATAACAAATTAGTTCCTAACTTAACCCTTTGAGTGGTAGGTTAATTTATTTTCTGGTTAATGACCCCCTATAGTGAAATTTTTTTTTAATAATCCAAAAAATTTTTTTTTTACATTCAGATCAAGTGAATAAGCTCTAAAAACATTAAAACAATCAATACAGAATCAAACAATGGTTTTATTCTTACCCATTGTTCTCTCCTTTCCAGGAGCCAAACCTTGTTTCTGGCAATTGTTTCACCTTCACCAGCAGGGACGACTTAAGGCATGGGCCAACTAGGACCGGGCACAGGTCCTCACTCTCGGTGGAGGCCTCGTTTGGCTCTTGACTTTATCTTAATAAGATCATGTGTTCCAGATAATTTTAATGGTCAAGTATTATTCCCGTACATATACTCCGAAAAACAGGGAATTTCAAACTGCTTGTCAACTAATAAAAGAGGTAAGGCTTTATTATTACGTGATGACCATTGTCCATGTCTAGGTCTAATACCATAAACTATCATTCAATTCGTTTAGACGAAAGGCGGTTATCGGTCGAGCCGGTTTGTGCCTAGGTTTTTCAGAATGTCATTCGTGTACATTTATTTGTTTCAAATTACCGTTTGAACGAGTATTTGACGATGCGTGATATATACTGTTTTTTTAATGATCTCAGGTAGGTTTCCTTTTTGAAAAAGAGCCCAAGGCCTTAAAAAGTCTTAAGATTTCTCTGGAATCAGGGCCTAAAAGAGTCTTAAGACGTCCCTGTTCATCAGCTCGGTTTGCATTAGAAAATTCATCTATTTGATGAAATTCTCTCGACTCCGTCAGGTATAACAACTCATCCTCATCGCGTCACTCCATCATCATGAATTACCGTAAATTAATACCATCAGCTGAAAAATAAATGGATCTACCTCCCTGCATGACCTCAGAAGCTGACGTACATAAATGGCTTTACCATATGAGGCTAAAAACACAAAACTTATATAGACGTTCATACCACATAAGGTCGACTTCGCACTGACGTATATATACGTCATTACCACTCAAAAGGGTTAAAAGCACTGGCTTAGCTAGTCCTGAGTGGGCCCTGCATCAAAATTCCTTGCGGCATCTTTCTTAAGGTCTCTTAACATTTTACGATTTTTGGTTTACGTGTTTTGAGGACCCTGAAGCTGGGAGGCCCCGTATCATTGATACAGCTGATTCGGCAGTAGCTACACTCCTGGTTAAAAAAGTCTATATGTATTTATAAGAAAAACTTTTTAAATTTAAAATTTGGATTTTTGAAATTTTTGGATGGAAAGAGGATGTATAAGTCAACTGTCTTGAAGATCATTTAAGATCCCAGATTAAGGGGTTCGCCTGTGTGTGTGTGTGTGTGTGTGTGTGGAGTACGTAGGATTCTCTTGTTAAGACCATCAAAGAATCTTTAGGAGAAGAAAGTTTTTCATGGAATAGAGTAGCGAGAGAGAGAAGTTTTACAGTGTTAGCTTAATAATTAAGACTTCTTTTTAAACTCAAATTCAGTGGCGCAATAATAAATTAACCAAACGTCCTCCTTTTATACGTTCTGTTCTTCCTCGAAAAGTGTCCTCCTTTTCAATATTTTAAAATTGATCAGTTAATCTCTATTTTCAGAGATGAACCAAACATGTTCCCATAATGTCGAAGAATGGTCTGAAACAAATAGCACAGGAAATAACAGTTTTCAATGGTATATTTGATTTCATCACAAGTAAATTGGGAAGATATAGAAAACTGTGTTGATTTTTTATCAAAAGAAATGTCTGATATTAAAATCGTTTACACTGGTTTGTTTGATGAAATTGGAAGATTGAATGTACATTTAAATTATATTAAATTGAAACACCAACATGATGAAATTGATAAAAGATGGGTGGAAATACTTAATCATTTCAAGAATGAACACATTCCATATAAAAATTTAGTTATTCTTTTTGAATTTACGTTGAGCTGCCCTGGAACTAATGCAGCAGTTGAAATTTTTTTTTGAGTTGGTAATGATCTTTGTGAAGTGACTAGTGAGAAATCAAAATTGAATACTAATATTTTAGCTACAGTGCTTATCGTAAAATTCAGTATGAAGGGTATTTAATGCACGAATTTTTCGATAAATTAAAAAATGATATGTTGACAAAAAAATTCCTTCAATGGGAAAAATACTCGTTTAAGATAATAATTAAAAAGAATGTAAGAGTAATTAGCGTATTTTTGTTTGAATTAATAAAACGTTTCATATATTTAAGTAGTAATTTTCTCTTAAATCTTTCGTCCTCCTTTTCATTCTTAAAAAATGGTCACCTTAGCAATAGCCCATGAGGGACAGGACCTACTGTGTCGTGCAGGAGTAGATGTCTCAATCACATGATCAGTCTGAAGCGAGTCCCCCAGTGTTCAAGTCCACAAGCAAGCTTGGTACTCATGTATCGACCAACTGCATTAGGGATGAAAGTCTGAGTCGACCTTGCCCTGCCCGGGAGTAAGACTTCTTTTTACCATAGAAATATTTTTTAAAAGTTTCGAATATGTTGGAAATATATATATATATATATATATATATATATATATATATATAGAGAGAGAGAGAGAGAGAGAGAGAGAGAGAGAGAGAAAATCTTAAAACAGGATAGCACAGACGTAATTTCAAAAAGTAATATTGAAAAATTATCTTTTAAAAAAATTTCGTTTGTAACTCATCTTCCATCGTATTTAAAATCCTGTTTGTTATATAAAATTTAAAATGATGTTTTCTTAAAATTCCTACTCCTATTTAAAGAAACAAATAATAATTTGGCACTCAAGATTTTTTTTAAAGCAACCCGCTATCTTCTAAATTTTCGTTATTGTTTTGTCATTAGGCTTTATTTGTCTTTTATACAAGTTAATAATCTGAAACAATCTTACTTAAAAAAAATTCAAATTTGTAATAAAATGGAGAGATAATTACATTTTCAAAAGTTCAAGAAATATTTTCTAAAAATCCTAAAGCGTTTTTAATATGCATATTTTCCAAGTTTTTTTTCCAATTACCTTACAACAGGGGTTGGCAAATAGCAGCCCAAGACAGTCAGAAAATCAAATAGGCAGAAAATGTTCTTTATATTTGGGTTAACAAAAATTTGCAAACAACAATTTTCTTGCATCGAAATCAGCAAGCGTAAATTTAGATGCAAGTTGGCTGACATTAGCATGTAATCTGTGACGAAAATTTCACACCTGATTTAAAAATAACCCCAGAAAAGTGTGATAAGGAGCATTTCTCTCCATTAAACTGATTCTAAAATTAAATGCTCTTACAGTTGTAGAAGATACGAGATAAGCGCAGTAAATAAATTGAATACAACTACTACTATTTAACTTATATTTATTAGCTATTATGTGGTACAATTTACACTTTTTCTGATATTCTAAAGTTGACAAACAAATGCAATCATTTTAAAACGGTCCTCCTTTTCCTCAAGGTGTCCTTCAATCCAAAACAGGTGACCACGGTAGCCTAGAGGTCAAGGTAACGAAGTCGCGGCCGGTGTTATGAGTTCGAGTCTAGTACCACTGCAGACCCACCATGTAGAGGGGTTCGTTGCACGTTAAGTCTGTCTAGAGCTCAAACGTCCTCCCGTTGGTGTGGTGTGGTAGTTAGGAGAGGGGGTTGCCAGCTCAAATGTTGTTCTCACCACTTCACCTTGGTTCAAGATTACGAGGTCCGTCGCCAAAAGCCCTCTGGTAGCTGAGCGGTGTGACGTTAATATTCACTCGCTCGCTCGAGCCAAAAAAGTTGTCCGCCAATGCCTTGTTGTGTACTACCTAAATCTGCGTATGAGTTTCTTCCTCTGTAGTTGCTATTTATTTTTTTTTA
Organism: Trichonephila clavipes; assembly: GCA_019973935.1. Classification (NCBI taxonomy): domain Eukaryota; kingdom Metazoa; phylum Arthropoda; class Arachnida; order Araneae; family Nephilidae; genus Trichonephila; species Trichonephila clavipes. The sequence continues at coordinate 1,286,001 of BMAU01021206.1, read as the reverse complement.
TCATTTTTAAAATTTTTTAAATAAAAAGAATTTTAAAAATTTATTAATTTTTACTTTGAAATTTAATTAAAGTTTTAAAAAAAACTTTGACAATTTTCATTTACTAAATGAGCGTGTTTAAACTACCTGTTAAACTAACTTTAATTAGAGTTACTGAAAAAATTCTGAAATAATTTAATGAAGAAAACGTTTTGAAGCTTCAATTTAAGTATCATAATTTAATTGATTACAAGCATTGTTTCTTTTGATGAAAGAAACAATGCTTGCTTCCCAGTTTCTTATCCGAATCATTAGTTATTATGAATCCAACGAAGTACTCTTGACATAGGAACTTCAACTAATAATGAAGCTATAAAGGATATAATGTACGTCCAAAAAGTCACAGAAAATATAAGGCTGAACTGAAAAACAAAATAAATACATACATTTTCAAAAGTATAATTAATTAATACTTATATCAATGCATAATGTTTCAGTAAACAAAATAAGGAATTATAAGCAACAAAAGCTGAAATATATAAATTTTAGATTATAATGACTGCATAATTATTTTATCCCTTACGTTCAAGAGTCTCAAGAAGATAAAAGTTTTACTTAAAACTATTAATTTTGTCAGACATTTGAAAACTGCGAGTATATGGATTTAATGTATTTGTTTTTTCGTCATAATTCTAAGAGTTTTAAAACACAAAAACTTCAGAATGTTTATAAGCACATAAAGGGTTTGTTAACGGATTCGTGAAGTTGGTGTTTCATAAACCAAAAAGCAAAATAAATTAAATCTGGTGGAAAAGTAAACGAGTTAAAAATTATAAACGGCTACACCTTTTTTAAAAAATAAATATAGACTACTACTGGTATTAGTGCCTAAATAGTTCTTGAATTGTAATCATGAAGATCTTAAATCTTAAACATTTTTTTAGATATGCTGCATATATCGTAATTTTTGACTACGCTTAAGTGGTGTAAGACGACACCTATGTTGGTAATTTTTCTCGTTGTCCAAAACACTTTACCGCAACGATACTTAACCTGCGTCCCACCGACCCTTTCTTGGTGGCCCGGTCAGGGTCCATTGATCGAAGAAATTCTCTTATTTAAGACATTGTATTAAAAATTTGGTGCGAAATTCTTTCTGGAGAAATCAGATACATCGATTTTGCTTTTTGCTGTCGGTGTCGTACGGATACGAATTGATATTCATTTTATTAAACGGTTACGGTTAGTGATAACAGACAACAGTGGAGTAGCGACAATGTTATGGGTGGAACTCATTTTTAACTATCTTTCATATCTTGCAAGTAAAAAATATTCGAAGAAAATATATCGTTCCAAGACGATTCGGAGGTCAACTATCTTTAGTGAGAAACCAACATGGATCAATAATTGTTTGATTTTTCATGTGAAAATGCTGTATTTAAAAAATTCCAATAAACAGGTATCACCCAATGACACTCTTCCTCGAAGATTTCTTTCAAAAGGTGATAGATAGGCCTTTTTTTTTTAATAATCTTTGCAACAGCAGCAAAGAACTTTGTCAGTGGTAATATCACAGCGGTAACAAAGACATCCTATGAAGTTTTCTATGTTATTGATAATCATATGAAACCGTTTACTGGTGCAGAAATTGTGAAGGAGTGTTTCTTAAAGGCTTCTAATTTAGTGTTAGTGATAAAACTAAAAAATAATAATTAAAAAAGCAAAACGGGAGTTGAAATATTTTGATCAATTTTCCACATTTTAAATTTCCAATGTTATCTAGGTTTTATAAAGCATTTCTCCCCCTCCCCTCCCCCATTTTTCCTCATGTTGCGGCCCGCGTGAAACCGCTGACACATGGATGCGGCCCAGCAGAAAAAAAGGTCGAGCATCCCTGTTCTACCGTTACAAAATTGTCTCTGGAAAATAGATAAGCTGCACAAAAAACAAAATCACTAATGATGAAAAAAGCGAAGTGTATTAATCTGGAGAGTTTTAAAAAACTTCTTTATTTGGTTTTTATTAAAATGTGTGGTAAACTTTTATGACAAATAGTTGTTTTAAAAAGCTTCTTAGTGTATGTTTACTGATAAAGTTATCACAAATATGTTATGTATTTTATATATCTGAAGCAAAAAAAATTCTAAAAAGAAATAGAGAAAGTCGTTCTCACTTAATGGAAACAATTTTGATAGTTAATTTTTATATATAAATACCATATTTTTTGTGGGTATTTGCTTTTATCTGATAGCCATGATTGAAAATAATAGCTCTTGCATGAGTTTTCCACACGAAAGCAAACTTTTCCTTAGTACTACCATATCAACTTTTTTCCATTTCTGTTTAACCATTTTCCAAAGACTGTTCAGCGTTCGTGAGTGCCGTTTTTCTAAAGCTCGTTTTAATAAACCGACAGCAGAAAAGTCCATTGGAAAAGTATCATTTGATTTTAAAGGTATTTCATCAAATAGGATACACTTTATTCCTGTTCATGATTCTTTCTTTGTTAAACAAGCGACCGTTGACTTAGACGAGTGACTAGAGGCTTTGTTCATATGAATCTCAACTTTAATAATGTCCTTTCTATATAAGGCTGGAATTTATTCTTAAAAAATTGTTTCTAGAATCATCTGCTGATAGAAAGAGTGAATTGAATTTTGCTTTACTTGAGACTTATTTGTTTTTTAATTTACTGTTGTAACCAAATTCTACAACTATCATGAATCCCTTCGGGCAGTGCTCCTCAACCTTTTTATCGCCGCGGACCGGTCAACGTTGGATAATTTTTTCGCGACCCGCTGAGGGGAAGGACGTTGATTGTTTATATTTTAGATTGTTTTGATTTAATAATTTTATTTTAATAGTATTTAAACGTGTCTTCACAGAATAACACATAGCTACACCAAAAATGAGTATAAAGGGATTTAGCAAGGAATGTAAAGTGATTTTCATAAGAAAAGCAGCCCAAACCCAAGAAAAATATACCACAGTAAATAAAATGTTAATAATTTTATGTTTCTTGTGTAGACCGGTAGTATTTGAGCAAGAACCGGGACCTCCTGCCTTAGGGAGCTTTTCTGTACAATCACGAAGCCATTTTGTACGGTCAGTCGAGCAATAGCAAATTTATCTTCTTTTATTTTAGTCACTTAAATATACACATGCCTCATCGAGTTTTACCACAAATTTCCATTCTTCAGCAGCTAGGTGTATTTTATGTAATTTTCTACAATTAATTTTTCTTTCAGGAGTACTTTTTGCAAAAGCAGATGAACATTAAGTTTAAACATCTTTTTAACTTTAAATCTTTATGAATGATTATACTTACGATATCGGAAGACATTACTAATTTTGATGCCATGGTTTCTTTGAGTTGCCGATTTTCTTTTAAGGTTAGAAACTTACTTCGCTTTCTTGATAGTTGCCTGCGTTCGAACAGTCTTAAGATGAGGTTTCGTGGTCATGGTTTCGTTATTACTCTCAGCGAGACTTTTCTTTGCTTTCAAATTTAATGTATTATCAACATCTTTTGTTGTAATGCAATAACCGAGATTTTTACACCGCTTTATAATTTGTTGACACTAACATTTCACTCCGGAAAGCTCAGGTATGTATTTTTCGTGTCATCTCACAATTTTAGGAGCCGTTTTATTTTACATTCCGATCAAAAGAAGACCTTAGCAGACGATTATTCTGATGTTGCCAAAGTTTTGTTCAAAAATAAAAATGAGAAAATAAATTACAAAATCATTTCTATAAAGTGTGAACGACCTTCTATGTATATCTGTTTTTCTAAGAAAATACTTTTGTTTTTTAATATAGTAAGGTTTTTTTAGTATTCACTTTTCTTTAGGTCTCTAATCTGTATTTCAACAAGTAATGTATTTAGTCATTAAGAAAAACCTTTTCTAACTCGATAAAATTGATACATAAGTAAAAAGACAAACATTTAAAAAAATACACACACAATTTGGTATGCGTTCAGAAAAAGTTTATTCTTTTGATAAAGAGAGGTTTTCAGTTTTTTTAGCAGTATCAGTAATGAATTAATATTTGAAAAAACTGTATTAACATCACAAGTGTCCTCCACTAAAAGTTAAAAAAAATTATTTGAGTTTTATTGGATGAATAGAAAGTATTTTATTGACGATTGAAAATGTAAACAAGAATTATATATATATATATATATATATATATATATATATATATATATATAAAGGAGAGAGTGAGGTAATATAGTAGAAATTGAAAAATGCATTGGAAAATTTGATATTTTAAGCATCAGTTATACTTTATTTCTGTTGGTATCCAATAGATTTGATCACCAGCGTACATTGTATTTTTTCTTTCAACTAATCTCAGTACATGAAACTTCTACATGTTTTCTTAATGTCGAACCTATGACTGTGAGAATAATTGCCCTAGGTCATCCTTGTCACTTCATCGTAATTCGAGCGTACCAATTAAGAGTTTTTCGTTCTTTTATTATCTTCCAGAAAAACGTTTATTAACTCTCAACAGATCACTATCTTAAGTCCTCGAACAATATACTACGAATATTTATCAATTGAAATTATTTTTCAATTTATTTTTTCAATTCCTACTATTAGCTCACTCTCTCCCTATATATATTATCATGTTAAAATTTTCAGTCGTTAATAAAAAATATTTTCTATTCATAACTTGTAGCGGGCAATTTTTAACTTGTAGTGTTTCACACTTGAAGTTAATACAGTTTTTTCAAATAATAATTCATTAATTAAATTAAATTAAATTATCGGTTTTCGACGCCAATGTAGATTAATCTCCATTGTTGTAACAATGTAGCTGTTAAAACAATGACAAAAGCTGGCGTCGAAAACCTGTTTTTCAGCCAAACTAGCCAAACCGGGTGTGCATTGTTACAACAATGCAGACAAATCATGCTCTTTTTCAATTCCTACTATCTACTTCTTTCCCTATATTTATTATTTTTTTATTTATATATATATGTTCATATTTTCAATCGTTAATAAAATACTTTCTATTCATCCATTCAAAGTAGAAATCGATTTAATTTTTTTTATATTGCTTATTAAACTGTAAAATAAATCATGTTACATAAAATTTATTTTAAATTTTAAGTAAGAAAGAAATGTACACAAACCATCGATTGTAAACTAAAAGTTTCTTCTTGCTTCGTAGAAGAAAATATATAATGCAGCAACACCATGAAGTGAATCAAGTAGGCAGAAAATGATAGACGTGATAGGGGGAGGAATATTTTTAGTGACAGAAAATGACCTATGAAACCTGAAAAAGTTTTAAATATTTAGCACAAAATAGAGAAAATTTGTTTTAAAATACAACTGCTTACAGAAACCATATCATAAGAAGTTAGGGCAAATTTTCTATAAAATGTTATACTTAATTTTTGTATGACTCATAACACACTCAAATGTGTGGCAAATGTTAAATTAACTGTTATAGTATGAAGGCATCGCGCTACACTAATAGCTGCAGAGCTATTCTTGGAAATGTTCTAAAAATCGTTCTTCGTACTTCAACTCTTTTGAACTAGCTTTCAGCTATTGCTATTTTTTTCTGATTTCTTTAGTGGTTAAAATCTTTTTTAAAAAAGAAACTATCTACGGATTTTTATAAAAATTCTTTCAGGATTATAATTTTTCTAGCTGTGATTGACAGATTTTATTATTTCTGTCTGAAATATATTGTTACGTTGATCGGGGTTCGAGGATTTTATGCAAATCAGTCTCAAAGAACAAGATAGTTTAAGAGCGATGAGAATTTATAGTTGAAAATCCAATCCTTGAAATACGGGATTCAGCTGCAATTTTCGCAAAATAAATCTCAGAAGGTCTTCCCACCTTCAACAGCACTCAGACACAATTATCAGTGACTAAAATACACCTATGTAACTGATTATTCACAAGCACCGCTCGTCGGTATTTACGGTCAAGGCAAGTCTACTAATCACTGGTCAAAGCAATACTCACTAATCGCTGGTCAAAACGATACCGACTCGTTTCGGTGAGCATCTCTCTATTTATAGGCCTGGTGGATTCTACGAGAAAGATCTGCTTGAGTCATAGATCGTAAAATTAGTGTATTTCTCCACAAATTGATAGAAGAATCCATAAGGTCCCGAACTCGCCAAAAATGATGCCATCTTGACTCTATCGCCAAGATTTTGCCAAGTTCCCATTGAATCCCCATTATAATGTAAGGGAAGGCGTTACTTGCGAATATTACAATCTTAACATAAAATAAATATAACATAGAGTAATATAAATGCTTTACACATCCAAATACAAATTATTTACACTATTTTACACAAATTCGTAACAATATATTATTTATATTAGCGAAGAGAAAGAGATATGAACTCATTGAATAATAATTTGGCGATTAATCTTCTGGTTTGTGTGTGATTATTCTACACCGGGAGTCTAAAAATAGGGCCTAAGCTCTTCAAAGCTAGATTTCTTTTTGAGAGCACAGAAAAATGCTCAAAGAACTGTACAATTCATAGTTAATGAGGAAAATACAATAAATGATGGTTCATAATGAGGCTCCGGCACATTTCTCTGCTTCTGGCCCTGATTGGCTGGGTAAGGGATATCCTGGGCAATAGATTAGATGTGAGGGTATAATGCTATGGTGGCCACGATCACCAAATCTTAAACCATGGGATTTTTTGCCTATGTGGCATTTACCAAGAATTAGTGTATCCAGACGTAGTGTCTTCACAAACAAACTTAATTGCTGGTCTGCATGCTGCTTGTACTTCCCTTCCTTCCTTGTGTGCCCTCATTCATTCCACAGAACGCTCAAGACTGCTTCGGTATGCACGGTGGATACTTTGAATATTTGCCTTTATAAATATTTGAAAACACAGCAGTTGATGTGCCTAATACGGTGTTTTTTCCTTGTACCGTTACGGTGCAAGGAAACGGACCGTAACGAGTCTATCCGAGAACCTTCTACTAATAATCTTGGGGTAAAATTATTCTTTTTAATTGTATGTTCTATTGAAAACTTTCTTTCGAAGAAGAAGACTTGATTTATTCAAATGCTGTTCTATTTAAGCGTTGACATTTAGGTACGCGTTGTTAGTCGACGGATAGTCATTGGAGGGTCGATTATTGATAACTGGAGAATAAAAGTGATGAAATTGTGCTTAGGATTCACGACCGGAGGTCGCGTACAGTTAAGAGAGATAATTTCAGTGAATCTAGCGTAGAAGTCCAGAGTTTTCCAAGAGTAAGTGGGGGATTAAATTATACTTTTCTGTTAAGTAGTCTTAATCCTTTAACTACCGACGGTACTTATAAGTATGCCTTACTTTAAAATTACATAGAATGAGAGAGAATACTCTGACGCTACTCAGCAGGAATATTCTTTGAGGTCCACTCTTCCAAGATATATGGCAGCACGGGTTCTTTGATGAATATTTTAGCGGGGAAGGCGAATAGTTTTATAGCAGAAATTACGTTTTCAGCAGACGGTGTTTTGTGAAAATTGTTATTTTTGTTCCGAAAAAATAGCTTATGTCAAAAGGTAAGTGTCTTTTTTTTGTATGTTAATGAAGATCTTAAGAAACGATTTGACTATTTATTTCAAGTGAACAGTGTATATATTTAATTTTACAGTTGATTATTTAATTAATTAATTTGCTTCAATGGATTAAATTTCCCAACGTTGAGTATTTTGTTTATGTATATCCCTTAATTTTCAATGTAGTGATTCAGGCAAAAATATTGCATGAAAAAAACTGCAGTCAATCATAATGCGGTAGATAAGAGGTTAAGCCGGGTGATTGCTCTTCTATTTACTTCTATTTATTGCATTTTCTACCTATAGTTGTGTTGATTAGGTAAAAGTGATAAATAAATTTGAAGTTAAAACGTGCTATGGCTGATCTTTTCTCGAACCCTCATGCACCAACAACCGCTAGTCGGTTGTTACAACGTCCTGCTTTGTTCTCCGTATTATTCTCGTAATCTGTGGATCGTGCAGGTTCAGTTCTTCGGGCATTTTTATGTACTGCCAACGAGAAATCTACCTGTGAAGAGTTTGGGCGCTATATTTGGGACACCGTACGTTTGAAAGATGACTGTGATGCTTATATATGAGATAAGACACTGAGTTATTAAGAAAACATACGCCGTAGTTGTTAGTCTTGTAGGCAAGAGATGTACTTAGAAATGGCTGATACTTTGGTCAGATGGCGACTCATTCCATACCTTTATATACACCATAGATTACTAAACTTTTTGGAACTGGCGCCCTTTTTTCCAGTGAATATTTCGATACCGCCTTCCTCCCACTCCAGAGAAACGAGAGCGTACATAATGCATGGTGAAAACAGGAATTAAATTTGAAAAAATATTGTAACACTAATAGAATATATATTTTTTAAATTTAGTTTTTTTTCCTAAAGCCTCCAATTTTTTTAACTTGCAAATAGGAAATAGCTATTGCCACGAATATACAATTTTAAATACATACAATCAGCATAAGGTAACCAGTACTTAAGTTTACTGTTGTTTGTACAAAATCAGTATGTTTTTTCAGTCTTTTTTAGACTATAATTGGATAATCTCCCCTTGCCCCTCCATACCATCTCAAAACCCCCTAACTTACTCTGGGTCTTTTACTGCCCCCCAAAGCCTTATTAGTACATTAACATTGCACATAAAAGCAACGCTAATATTTTTGGAGATGGACCTTGTAATTTTGATTCAACTTCTAGAGATGAGAACAAGATTTCCACACCATATCATCTTAGAGACTTTTAGCTTCTATAGATTTAACGAGCACCAATCTTCTTCAAGTTGGGTCTTGAATGATGCCAGGTTTCGAGCCCCATCTCAAAACAAAGAAAGCCAGCTACCAGTTCGTTATCATGCCAATCAGCTTGTAACGGATCTTTTCGTGAATCTCCGACTAATTCCCTTAGAGTAAAACTGTTTCTTTAAATATTATTCTATTGAAAACTTTCTCCCTAAGAAGAAGACGTTACTTATGCAAATCAAAGCTTATATATAGCAGGTAGTGATTAACGTAAAGCTATTCGAGAGTGATTCGTAGATTATTTGAATAATGTTTAAGATTGACCATTAGGTCAATTTGATATTTAAATTGGATTAGTGATGGCTTAAAGTAGATTAACTTAAAACGTTACTTTCAATTGTTTGAAATGTGTATAACTAAAAAGTCCCAAGAGTAAGTGATTCAATTTATAATTAAAATATTAATTATATCGTCTGTCACACTTTTGCTCCCCATATTTATCTAAAGGTGCATTTCCTAGAGTTGTTGAGGTTTGTTAGGTTGGCGAAAATTGTTGATAAATTGTATTTGTTTTGACAACTGCTAATCTTCCTTCTAACTCTCGCACACTGATGGAGGGGACTGCCCATCCATTACAAGATTTCACAGGCATTGAAATCAAAATAAGAATCAAATTCAATTGCATTAAGTTGTACGTGAAGTTTAAAAAAGAACATCTCACGAAATACTTGCAGTTGTTGAGGGAGTTGTTTGGAGTGAATTAAAAGCCATGAACTCAGATTTTTGATTGTCACAATGGTTTTTTGAATGTTTCAAGGAACTTGTAAAAGATGAAAGCACCATTCAACGTAAAGTAGTAAAATCAAGAAAAATTTCAGAAAAAAAAATGAAATGCAGAAAGACCAATGATGAGCATTTGGTTGATGATAAACACGATGAACACTGAAAATATCTTTTTAAAGGAAACGTTTTATTTGTTTACAAAAGGGGAATGTGTGTTATTTACATTTTGTCTAAATTACATTGCAGATTTGATGAAGAGGGTAACATTTGATGACCTTCAGCAGTATTTTGGACAATACAATGGTGTATAGATTGATAAGAGTATGCGGAAAGGGTTTTAAGCTGCTATTTTTATTTAGATTTAAATAAATTGTATTGGGACATATATATCCCATTACTTATTTGTCGAATTTTGTAAAATGCATCAAATTTAACTGGCAGGCTTAAAATAGGCCTTCCGGATAAAAAAGGGGGACATTTTCTTCAATTGAAATGAATAATTAAAAACTGCAATTTAAAGAATTTTTTCTTTCTGATTTACTTATTTTCTGAACTACACCTTCTACGATTATTTCAAGAGAAAAATATCTGCTGTGTGTTTTTTTCTTATACCACAAGAGGAATGGTATCAGATAGAGACCTACGAAATTGATCGTAACAAGGGGCGAGTTTACGTTTGTCGTTATCCGCAGCTTTGAGCGCCAAGCAGTTGACAGCATGTTCTGGTTTCTGTTTACGCCAAATTTAAGATAAACACCTTGGGAGGGCCAATGACCTTGTAGAGAACCGGAGGTCGCAGATGTGGGAAAGGTTCGAGGAAGAATCAGATATGATCTTAGAATAACTAATTTTATTTAACTTTTAACACTTAATAACTTAACACACTTTTATAACTATCTGGAAGCAATGAGCAATCTTAACCCGAAATCAGAAAATTAAATTATGTAAACTTTTTTTTCATAGTTAAAGCTCCTTGAATGATCCTACTCGCAACCTGATAGCTCGTTAAGCAGCGAGGTTGATGCCTTCCCCTATTCCCTTGAATTCTCCTTCTACTATTAATCATAAGAAATGCGACCACCTGTCTCTGCTTAATAACACTTGGATTTCAGCTTGCGATTAACTTTTAACCATTATCTCCCATACTCAACGACTGGCACTGAAGCAGAAGCTACATTTGCATAAATCAAGTCATCTCTACGGAAAGTGGTTTTTAAACTAAAATCACAGCTAAAAAGAATATTCTCCTTAAGAAGATTATTAGAAAATCCGAAAAGACAACCCTTTACAACCTCTCTTTCCCATCAACCGAACTCCCGAGAAGACTTTTGGTTCGGTGAATATTTACAGTGCCACCTTTCTGTGCATGCACGATACACTTGAAAACAACCATGCATTCTCCGGGATTCAAACCCAGGCCCCACAGCACAGCAGTCAGCGTCACTAACACTATACCGTCTGGAAGACTAAAAAATATCTTTGACCATTTATCCAATTACTTTTGTAACAATCTAGAGCAGTGCTTCTCAAACATTCACAGTTTGCGACCCAATATTCAATCATAATTTGCATCACGCCACCCTCCATATAATAACGATGTATTCAATTCAATAATACTATGCTTTGACTCTATATAGACCTGCAATACGACTTTAACCTCATTAGTCCTCCCGACGTATATAAACGTCTCACTCAGCAAGTGTATTAATTGCCCCAGGCGTATATATACGTCCTTCCAAAGTACTATCTTTTCTGTGAACTGCTATCCATAAAATCATTCCGAAGGCTTTGGAAAGCAGCAAAATGACCTTAACAGTGTTTGCGGAGGATTTACGTACTTCAGAGGATTTGATTATTTATTCCCTTTCTACCACCACCCCTCAATACACCACATACGCTTACCTACGTGCTAAACGGTGGCAACGGGGAACGAATCACGTAATTTTAATCGTTATTTAAGGGATTAATTATAAACCGTACAAACTATCAAGATAAGTGTTAATATTGGCATATAATTTTATACATGACAAGCCCTTGGGGTCACCGGTAATTATTAAGCTTGTCCTGTAAGTGCATATTAAGTAAGTGTATCATAGTATAAGTGAATATTTTATTTTTTACTATGTCAGAATGTATTTGTTTTTTTACTTTCAGTAAGTTAATAATTATTTTTAAATAATCTTTTTTTTCGACTTTTCAATATGGGGTGCACCCCACAGTTAGAGAAACACTGATCTAGAGGGTTATATACATTTGTTCATTTTCTACAGTTAAAGAAATTTCATGTCGATAAATTTTGATTGTAGAAAAAATCCTGCTATTGTATTATAAATCAATAAAAGGAGAATGAATGCTACTTACCTCCCTGTTTTGCAGTGCATACATGGAAAAGCCATCCCATACTGCAGGCAAACAAAATCCCACCAAATCCATTATAAACAATATGCTTCAGCAAAGATTCTTCACTAAAATAGAGGACATCGAAACAAATCCAAATTGAAATGACAAATCCAATCCAACCACAGCATAAAATCAACTGCAAAAGAGGAAATATAATAATTAAGAATGTTCTATGTTAGTTATGTTCTGAAGTTAAGGTTATAATTTAAGATGCAGAATTTCATGTTCAAAGTAAGGAATTTTTTTTAGCTCGAGGAATAAACAGAATTTCTTAATTTTATGTATGAGAACTCATTAAATAAACAAAAATATTCTTAAAATTAACAAACATAAAATAAATTTAGACTCTTTTTCTTACTTTCGATAACCACATATATCGGGCTAAGTTTCGTTAACAGGGTGCCCTGAAAACAGCACCCATACTTTGCACTGCGAGATACCTCGTCGGGATACATAAAAAATGTTCAAAGAACTGTACCTGTGTGGTCAATAGCTTACGAGAAAAAAATACGGTTCACAAGAGGAATGGATTAAAATTGGCATCATGGTATTAAGAAAAAGTTTACTTCCATGAAAAATTTGAGCTGGAGCTTTTGTCAAGAAGCATGGCTATCTGGTAGAAGCAAATTACCACAAAAAATATGGTAATTATTGATAAAAATTGAATATCAAAATCGTTTCTATTAAGGGTGGACGACCTTCTATATATGATCAACATTTTATTTTAAACAGAATATAAATACATACTCATCTGTTTTAACTTTAAAAATTAAATTAAAAAGATTTTTTATTGTTAAACTATGTACTATCTCAAATAATATTTGTACATAATTTTTAAACCTGTTGCATACATTTGATTTCCGGAATACACTTATTGCAGATGATTGCAGTTATTTTTGTGAAAAGCATCCTGCGAGACAGAAAATATGTTTCCGATCATTTCAAGAAAAATTTGTATGTTATTGAGGGTACAGATTCAGAAGTTCCATATGTATTTCTTATATTTGTTTTTTCAAACAATATCTTATTGGTTTAACAAATAATTATAAAAGCACTGATATTTTGAAATACATATCCAGCAAATTATAAATTGCTTTCCTTTTAGTCTCTTGAGATAAAATTAAAACACACCTTAAACTCATTACATCGATTTATAGGTTTCGTTTCGTAAGCTTTACAAGGATTATCTGAGATTATATTAATGGGCAAAAGAAACGAAAAAGCAAGTAAGTGATTTTTTAAAAAAATTTTAGAACAACGTTCTAAAAGTGAACACTATCCTATTACACTATACAGAATTTATTCGGTGTAGGTAATCGTGTTAATTAAAATATACATCACGTTTTTTATATATATTTGATTTAAGGGGACCTGAAAAAATAAGGTAACAAGAGCTCTGACAGATGGGTAAATAACCCGTATGAATAAAAATACCTCTGAAGATAACGAAGAGGATTAATTCAGACGGCGCTGGTAGATGGAGATGGTTCTCCAGTAACGTATGACTAAATATCAGTTAGAAGATGGCTGCGTTGACGGAATTATAATCTGCAATTTAAATAAGAAAGGTGACATGGCTTTTGCGTTTAAAGAACTTTCTTAATGAAATTCATCAGAAATTGGTATAAGTGTACGGTACACGGGTTATGTCACGAAGACAGGGGGTGTGGTTTGTTACATTTCCGACCTCTCACCAAGTGATTTCCATCTCTTCAGATCTTAAAGGAAATACTAGGGGACAGAACCGATTTTGAGGTTCCGCAAGCCATCTTGACGTGGTTGCACAATCTTGACACTGATTTCAACGATTCTGCATTCGAAGGTTTGGTGTACCAATGAAACAAATGCCTCGATAAGTAGGGTGACTATATAGAAGAGTAAAGTGTACCTGTGCCTTCCTGCACAGCACATATATCTTTTCTATATCCTGAATAAACGTTTACTTGTTGTTGTTGTCGTGTATGACAAAGTGCAAAGGTGGTAATAACAAAAAATAAAGATATAGTCAAATATATACTGCCAAAGGCGTGAATTACTGCCATAGCAACATCCATGGCACGATCCGAGTATAGAATGTCCATGTTGCAGTCATTGCATTGTCTATTTTAAAAAAGGGCACCAACAATGGAAGGACAGCTAAAAAGGTAATTGGGATCCAACTGCTTATCTGGGCAGTGCCTGCATTCCACATATGATTTGGAACCATCGGACAGAATCTTCATGCCCTTAAAATGCTTCGTCCTTAGTCTAGTTATTGTTGTCATAATATCTGGGCTATAATTTAGTTCTGGCAACGACAATTTTTTTCTTGAATTTGAGTAGAGCTTTTTGTGCGCCTGTCACACTTGAGGGTTGCCAGAGCCCCGAGTGGTTGGACTTCTGCTCATTTTAGTCACCTTTAATGATACCTTAGCGTACGTTGGGGCTATTCTACTCCGGTCACCACGCGGAGAAAACGCCTACTTTGAATGAGCTTGTTAACTTACTTTTTGAAACCCCTACCTATTTCTCGTGAAAAAGTCAATAAGAGGCGAAATAAAGTAATAGTCAAAAAGCCACTTAATAATTCCTTGAATTTCTGGGAAATGTATATTCATTGTAAAATTTTTTAAAAGAATATTTGCAGTTGTTTTACATCTGAATTACGTTTCCCCTTTAAACAAACCTAGATTCTCTAGACAATGATTCTTAAATTTTTTATTTTCGTGGCAAAAATCCTAAGAGCTACAAAAAAGTCAAAATTATTCACCATACTATTACTTCTCTTGTTGCATATTTCTCTCTTCCTTCTGTAATGGCCCCAACCTAATCCAATCAAATATGTGCAGAGGTTTTGGAATGGCTTCATGTGCAATGTTTCAAAATAAATCAAATTTCTGAAAAATGAGTTTTGCAGTCAATTTTAAAAAAAATTTGAAAAGCTATTTTACATGTCATCTTCTCAAAGCGTTAAAATATTGTTCAAAAAGAGCGGTCACCAATCTTTAGTACTTCGTGAATCACTGACCGAATAATTTTATATTTGACGAATCACAAGTAGGATTGACCATTATACAACGGAACACTATAACGATTATTTATTAACCTTACTTACACCTCTGTTTACATTTCCATCTCCCGGAAAATGAACTTCACGAAAAAAAAGAACAAACCAGCAATATAAAGCAATATTAACAAACTGAAATATTATACGTCAATTTGCATGGTTACTAGCTCTCACTCTCAAAGTTGGTAGTAAATCTGCCAAAGTAGTTAAAAAGTCACTAAATTCAAAAGGAATCCCGCTAAAAAGTAGAAGTTAAAATTTTTAAGAAAACATATTCCGTATTCTGCGAGGGTGAGTCGAAAAATAAGTTTCCCCTGTCGACTGTAGTCAGAGTTGAGTTTGAAAGTCAAAGCATTGAATGAGACATTAAAGATGAGACGTAACTTTATTTTTCCACATAAGTACTAAGTACATTGAGACATTTTTCATAATTCTTGATAAGTTTCAAAAAGCCATGTAGGAAAACTCAAGGCTTTGCATACGGAAGAAGTGTTTACTTCTGAGTGGACTTTTTGGAGGTTGGAATCATCAATGCTACGTGGTGCTGTGACGCCCTGTCGAAATTGAAAAAGGAGATTCGGAAAAAGCGGCCTGGGCTTCTCAAATCTGGTGTTCTGTTGTTGGATGACAATTCAAGACCACACTCGGGGAAGGCAACGCAAAACCATATTGCAACTCTTGGTTGGGAGTGCCTACACCATCCTTCGTACAGTCCTGATATCACACCAAGTGACTTTCATCGGTTTCCGGCTTTGAAGAAGAATCTCACCTGAAGACGTTTTGGAAGCAATTCTTAAGTCAAACAAGCCTCTGAACACTTCCTCCACTTGCAAAGCAATGAGTTTTTTTCGGAGGGCATTTTGAAGCTTATCAAGCGGTGCGACAAACGTCTCAATGTATTGGTACTTATGTGGAAAAACAAAGTTATGTCTTATCTTTAAGGCATCCGACTACGTTCAGAACCGTGATTTTGCAAAAGTGTATAAATGGATAATACTTATGATATTTTTTATGTCACTTAGATAAGAAAACGTATATAAAATTGCTTTAAGAATATTTTAATACAATAAAAAATTATTTAAGTATAATATTTTGACAAAAAATTAACATAGAACGACCAATTTTCAAAACATTCTCCTTTTATGAACAATGCTTTTATTATAATAATATTTTGCCTGTATATAGCTCAGACCTCTGTACAGAAGCTGGACAAGAATTTTTGAAATATACAACTTAGAAGTGGATTTATCCATATTTTACAACAACAGAGGGGAGAAATTTTAAGAAGAAAGCGCCGATAATTATTTCAATTGGTAGTAACGCTGAAAAAAATGTGAATTTTTCAAAATTCATAGTTCAGACTCTCTGGAGAAGTCTTTACTTTATATATAAGCAAAATATTATTATCATAGAAGCATTTTTTATAAAAGAAGAACGTTTTGAAAAAAGATTATTTTAAGTTAATTTTTTGCCAAAAAAAATATTGTATTTAAATAAGTTTTTTTGTCATAATGTTCTTAAAACCATTTTATACATGTATTCTAATATAAGTGACAATAAATATCATGAGAATTATCCATTTATGCGCTTTTTTAAAATCACGGTTCCGAACGTAGTCGGATACCTTAATGTCTCATTCTGTGTTTTGACTTTCATACACAACGACGGGGGAAATTTATTTTCCAGCTTACCCATAATACGCTTTGTTACTGAATTTTCATTAAAAAAATGCTAAAAAAATATCCATTTTGAAATTGACTGTACATAAAAAATATAAATAATGCCCTAATTTTTCTGCAGACCATCAAAAGTTTTTCTGGAACCATCAGTGGTTTGTTGGTCCCCTGTTGGCGACCACTTTTCTAGAATTACAAAAGTAGATATGTAGAGATTCGTATTTCAGCCTAAAGCCATAAAATTTCAAATGCGTTGTAGTCATTTATATAAAATAAGTTATCTCATTACTTCTTATCATTCTTAACTTAATTTTAAACAAGTAATATTAAACATTTCTTTTAAAATCAATTCCTACTTATATCCACAAAGAAAATTTTATTTTAGTTACTTTTTATTAAATAGTTACAAATAATATAAATACGTATATACACATGACAGAATTACAACATCAAGTGGCAATTAATTTTTATTAATTATCATTAAAGAATCGTATTGACAGTTATTATTTCTCTTTCTAAAACAGGGTTTTTTTTATCAAAACACTTTTTTTAGCTTTTATTTCTTAAAAAGCGGTGTGGTCGAACTGCCTAACTTGTTTATTTACATTATTCAAACGAAGTTTTGTCCAGCTTTTAACTTTCCGACATGCAAAGATTAAATAAAAATAAAAAAAACGATGGTTCACAGTTATTTTGGTAGTACCGAATATTCTTAAGAACCACTATAACGCTGCCTATTATATGAATATGTAAATGATTAAAAGTTTATAATACTTGGAAATATGAATATATTTACAATATATTCTTTAATATAACAAACTAGTAAACTTCAAATAAGAATTTAACCCGTTCAATTTAGAACTTTCTTATACAAATAACTATTAATAAAATTACCGTAAAATTCGCCTCTAATGCACACTTTTAACGCAAAAGAATAAGATGGAAATTTAAGGATGCGCCTTGTATGCAGGGTATAAAAATGAGACTTTTAAAAATAAATAAAAAAGGTGCATGGAAAAAATTAGACTTCTACATAAATCTAAATACTATTCATGTAAAATAAATTAGATTCCTCTTATGGATTTAAAGGGTTGTAGCTCTAAAAGCATATTATTTTTTTTTCTAAAGCTGAGTGTAATTGTTCAGTGCTGAATTCTTGCGACGCCCACAACAACAAGCGAATATTTGTCGCGATAGGGCGCTAGTGTGTGTAGAGTTCAGTGCATGTGTAAACCTCGTGAGTAAGAGCGCATGTAGCACGCTCGAATAAAATTCTTTTTCTGGTTCCTGCTATTTATTAATGTGTTGAGAAATTTTAGTGTAAAAAATATGTTAAGTGAACCAGAGCGCGACCAGTAATACCTCGAATAAATGACTTCAAAACGGAAAAGCAATACATACGCAAATTTCAGGTTCCATTGCAAAGGGGGTGCGTTTTACGGTGAATATACCTAAAAGTTAAAAATGGAGCTTGGAAGCATATGTGCGTGTTATACAACGGATATAACGGTAATTGGGTATTTTTATTCTAAGCAGAATCTAATGAGATTTTGATAATTTTTTTAGATTTTTTTCTGAATTATATATCTGAGACTATAGAAATTTGTTACGTTGAATTATAATCCCCAATATTTGAAATTTTTTAAAACTAATTACAATAATGAGTCAGCAAACTTTTTGAGCCAGCAATTACACGTTAAGAATAATTCGCAAAGGAGTAATATTTTTGATAAAAGAGACTATTGTGATTTTAACATTATAAAGATGCCATTTTGGTATAGTAACCTACACATATCCATATTTAGAAATATTGCCTCGAATTGTTGAAAAAGAAGCAACGATTTAGTTTCTAAAAATGAAGCAAAACATGAAAATTAAAAAATTCTGTCAATATTGCCTGGATTGCAACTGTCCAATTAAGTTAACTTTTAAACACACACATATTTCAATATTTTTTTAATTTAGCCCTTATTTTAGCTTATATTATTTAAGCTTATAATTAATATGATACCTTACGCTTAATTTAGCTACAAAATAACTATCTAGGTGGCGTCTCATTTTTGCTTTTATGCATCAACATTGAACACGTCATTTCGCGCACGAGTTCCGATTTAGATGCATCATCTTAAGAAAAGCTTATTAAATAGCAAAAATACATGTAAGTTTTATCTTGGTTTTTCTTGTTAATTATTTTTGAAATTTTATCTTTATAAAGGTTTTTTTATACAGAGATTATATATATTTCCACACACACACACACACACTAGAGGTTCCGACAGACGTTGCCCTGTTCACACATCTTAAATTCAAAAATTTCGAATTTTTATGAATAAGCTTAAACAATCTGGACCATTTTGATTAAAATTTGAATAAAATTTCAAATATTAATTACATCTGAATGTAATAATTTAATTAACACACGATTTATTTCAACAAAATAATAACACGAAGGGACAAAATATTTTCCTGAAAAGATCACAGCACCAACTGTCGGGACCAACTTGAATTATAATAAAAGATTTTTGAATACTCGATACTGCGATCGTAGCGCAGTCTGCCGGATCCAATGTAAAACATTCCAAGATCAACAATTTATAAATAAAAAATTAAATAAACATTTATAAACCGAAATATAAATCTAAACCATTCTCGAGTCCACTGGAACAGACAAAAACTTTCAACAAAATCGGTCCAGCCATTTAGGAGGAGTTTAGTTACATACACAAGCACAGAAGAATTACATGTATAAAGATTATTTGAAAAGATATTTATTAAAAACGCTAAAAAGCGTGAATCGTCTGCATTTTCGTAACAATAAAGACCGGTTTTGGCCAGTTTGGCTGAAAATAAATTTTCTTCGCCAACTTACGTCTTTTTCAATTCCTACTATTAGCTCACGATCTCTATACATATTTAATTTGTTTGTTTGTTTATTTATTTATTTATCTTGGTGGAGTTTTCAATCGTTAATAAAATACATTTTAAAGGATTCAATTGAGCTGAAATGTAATGTACATGATTATTTTGGATGCCAATACAATAATTTAATTATAATTAATAAAAATTGTTTAAAACTAATTATTTAAAAAATTACAAATGCAACCCCGTTTGAAAAGGTTTTTTTTTCTCACATGTTAAAGCATTCAGTTGAAAGGAAATTTTATATACACGATTGTTTTGGATGACAATACGATACCTTAATGATAATTAATAAAAATTAATTACCACTTAATGTTGTGATTCTGTCATATGTATATACATATTTATATTAATTGCAACTATTTAATAAAAAGTAGCTAAAATAAATTTTTTCTTGGTTGATCTAAGTAGGAATTGATTTTAAATTTTTTTTTTATATTATTTTTGTTTATAACAATAGCGTTGTTACAACAATGCAGGTGAATGTTGAGTTGTATTTTTTGAATGTTTTTAATTAATATCTTTTTAACTAATTGTGATATCGGACCGACTTGTAAATCTAAACCATTCTCGAATTTACTTGAACCCACACAAAAAATTTCGTCGAAATTGGTCCAGCCGTTTAGAAGGAGTTTAGTGACAAACACACGCACAGAAGATTTTTATATATAAAGATATTATATGTATATGAAATTCTTCTTTGATATTGCTGGCGATTAGTAAATATAATTGTAAGACGTGGCGCGAGTGGATGTTAATACTGTAAAGTTGATCATATTTTAGATGGTTGGTGTTTATTATTTGAGGGCATTGAAGAGGCAGTCCTTTGAAATAATAACTCCGGTTTATATAGCATTAAACAATTTGCGTTCCAACATCACAAGAAGCAAACATAATAGCACAAAGCATAGAACATAGAACAAACACACAACGCGCTGCAGCCGGCTACGTGAATTATAGACAGAAGAGAGAAGAGGGCGGGATTTCCAGAATCTCGCTAGTTATATCCAGTGGGGCATCACGTGATTTAGGAGGTGGATGGATGTAGTTTCAAAAGTCCCCGGTAGGCAGGTAGCTAATTAAATTAATTACACGGTTGTCCTGAAGGACTGAACCATAAATAATTCGAGAGCTATTAAAGTTTTAATTGCTGGGAATTATTACATGCATATATATATATATATATATATATATATATATGAAAAACCTTTCCGTTCTCATTATCCATACATTCATTTCATTTTACTGTTTTGAGTTCCTCGGCGTTAAGACGGATATAGGCCTAATTTTCAATAGTGTTTTGTTTTTCTGTTATGTCGAACATTTCTGCTGAACGAGGAAGGTGGATCCATAAATCATTGCTTAACCCTATATCACTGTCCTAAATCAGTGACAACTTCAGAAATCATAATAGTTCTCCATTTTAGTCCAATGACTATTTCGATATTTTAAATGTTAATAGCTCTCAACACCTCAGATTCTCGTATTCTCTATTTTTATCCAATCTTAGTAGGATATTCTTTTGCACCATTTATTTTACTTAAATTTTAGCGGGTTTTGATATGTTCTGTAAAATTCAATTTCATTCATTCTTAGCTTTGCAGGAATTACAATTTTTATTTTATTATTTTGTTTTGTTTTATTATACTATATGTATATGATAAAAATATTGGAGTTAAAATAAGTAAATAAAAAAATTGAGCCATATTTCTCACCCATGAATGAATGAATCTAATTCACCATCTATATAGTTTGGTAAACACGATATATTTTGAAATAAACTGTATTTTATCGTCAATATGCAATGGTAACAACATGACGCACAAATGCTCAAAGCTACTAGGCAGTATCCAAATCTTGGCCATCTGAAAACAATAGGTACTTCAATTAATTTCTGCATTTTTAATCTAATAAATGTATTGCAAATGAAAAGTCGTATAATTTGAGTTAAATTTAATAACAGTTATGCATTTAATTATTTTTAGGGATAAGTAATTCTGTCTTTAAAATGATGAATTAAATAGCAGTTAAAATGCATGATTCATTCCTGAAGAATAGAAATTGTTTATTTCTTTTCTCCTTTCAAATTATTGTAATAATGTGTTTATATATATATATATATATATATATATATATATAAAAGAAATATGTATTATATATCAAAAACAAGAAATAATAGATAATGAACATAACAAGAAATAGCGTAATAAAAATATAAAAGCTGAACATGAAGAACAAAATTATAGAGAATAAAAAAAAAGAAACTACAAAAAAGAAGAACCTAGCGAGTCAGAAAGCAGTTTCAGACTTAGGACCGAATAAGTGGGGTTAAACTAGTTTGAAGGCGCCAACCTTCCCCCTTTGCAACTCGGTAGGAAAAACCAAATAAAATAAAATAAAATAAACAAAAATTCAAAGTATGGAAAACTCAGAGAGTATGATAAAACCACTCACTACTATTATGTAACTAACTCTCCCAAACTCTTAATGCAGAAAAATCGCAAAACAATTACGTAAAAAAAGTAGAAAAATCCTAAAACAATTACATAAGAAAAGTATTTTTCAAAAAATAATTTAACAAAATTTCTTTACTCACAGAGCTTTTACGAAGAGAATCAAGCGTCTTGACATCAATGAAAATCAATTATTCACCAAGTCAAAAAATTCAAATATACATAAACATATCTTTTGAGCTAACTTTTAAACCAGCCAGCAAAGACAGATATAAAAAAAGACGACAATCAAATATGGTAGAATTTGAATTGGTTGATTGTCAAAAATGTAAATTTGCTAGGCTCTAATTTGGTTGGTTGTCAACAATGTGTAAGATGTTCAAGATGTGTGGAAAAAATGTAAACTGTGATATGAGTGTTATGATATAATCTTCACAGCAAGACCACTAACATGCTGACTTTGAAATCCTATTGTTGTGTGGTGGTTTTGGAATTCGAAGTAGCAAGACGGTTAATGTATTTGTGATGAATATAAGTTCTTAAGAAATTAAAAGGGTATTCATGATTTAAACAACATTGAAAAAAAATTATATTATTGTATTTATCTATTTTGTGGGTAGTTAAGTTATCATTTCTAAATAAAAAATTCAAAATGATATTTCTGTAAATTGATATATGCAAGTTACTATTCCATACAGGAATTTTAATTATATGGAACTTAAACGAATCTCTTTTGTCAAAAATGTTACTGACTACATTATTGTTAATAAGATGAAAGTCTAAATCCAAGAATTCCACCCTATTAGAGTTGAAGTTAGTTTTAAGGAGCTTGAGATAATCAGGGTAGAATGTAATATTTGGTTTGTATTCACTATTTTTACCAAAAATTATTAAATCATCTATCTAACGATAAATCAAGTAAGAATCATTTACATGATCAATTTCAAAAAAATGTAAATATAGGTTCGCTAAACAATTACTAGCTGGACCACCCTGAGGTAATCCTTTGATCTGTTTATAAAGATTCTGATCAAAAAAATGCAATGAAATTTTCTTTTAATACGAGGTTAACAAGAATATCAAATTTTTCTTTTTTCATTGAAGTATATAATTCATATTTATCATAAATTAACTGTAGAACCTTAATCATATCGTCAATATCTATAGAATTAAAAAGGTCCTCGAAATCAAAGCCATGCATGGAAAAAATTAACATATTCTTAGTAACTCTAGCAATCTCTAAGCTATTTTTAATTATTGCCGTGTTTTGTAAGTTATCAATTAGATTTTGAAGAAGAGATTGTAAGATCTTCCCAGACTTCGTGATATATGTATTGTATCCATTAGTGATACTACGGAATTTTATAGGGCTTTTATGAAATTTTGGTGTTAAAAAAATACTTGGATATTTAATATTATTTAGATGAATATTCAGTCTTTTGTTCAAAGCTAAAAGACGATTTTCATCTTCTCTATTATTGTGAATTGATTTTTGAAATGAATTATTATTACGATATATATATATATATATATCGTAAACGTCGTCAGATATTGAATATCTTCCTACACACACGTTTGTACTATGCACGATTAAAGAGACTTGAACTGTATATTTTGTTAGAAAAATAGATACATTTCAACACTATAAGTATTTAGTTATTTACGACTTAAAATAAGTCGAATGTTTCTGGCGCACATAAGTAACAGGAAGTATTTGACCTGAACCGATTAACTCGTCCCATTTAACACGAGTCTCTTAAATGGTTGATGTTGCAATTATATTTGCTACTTCCGTTGGTTAATTTCTGTGATTTTCTTTATATTAATGGGCTATTCACGAGTTCTACCCTCTATAACTTTGTTTGTCCTAGCTAAACTGGCACTTTGAGCTAGAACAACACTACTCCGAAAATGAATATCGCTACAAAATAGCAGAAATCTCACTTCATGCTAGTGGTCACACCAAGGGCCTCTCATTCTCAGAGAATATAAAGATCGTTTACATCTGTGTAAGGGAGTGATTCCCAAAGTGGTCTATATGGACCTACAGGGGTCTATGACGACTTGCAAGGGGTCCACGTCAGCAAAAAAATAATCTGGGGGTCCATGAGGTGTAAAGGGGGTCTACAATAGCCCAAACCAGATCATGACTTTAATTTTAAAAGAAAATTCAATCAGATCTTAATCTGTTGATCTCAGACAGCATCAATTTTATTAAAAAGGGATCATTTTAGTGTTTTTTGCCGGAATCAAGCTAAAGGAGTATAAAACTGGACGTCGTGAATTTTAAGTTTCTCAATTTGTCACAGACAATCTGCCAGGAAAATTACGTTTTAAACTATGTGCAACATTTAAATGCCCTTGATTCAGGTTTTGAAACTAGGTTTGAGAATGTTTTGACTATGATAATATCACAGTAGGTAACAAATTCATGTCACATATTTAAAAAATGTCTGATTACAAAAGGAACTGATTTCAATAGCCTTAACGATGATCTTAAAGTATTGTTTAGAAACAAATGTCAGCAATTTTGGCTTTAAAAAGGTATACCTGTTGTTTATTTCGAATTATGGAACATCTCAAGAAAGCTTTTCCTAGAGAGGAGGAGTTTCACCTCTCTTGCAAATCTCCAAAATAAAAGAAAGAAAAAATATTGTGTGGATATATACTACTAACCGAGGAGATTTAGGGTTAAACCTGAAAAGATTAAAGGCAAATGTTGAAAATTTGTTATTGAAGCAACAGATTCATCCCACCCATTAAAAACATTTTTTGCTGTTAAGTTATTTAATGTAGCAATTATTTCATATATTAATTAAATTTTAATTTAATCAATTCACATGTGTTTCTTAAGTTTTAAACAATATACTTACCTACCATTAGAAACATAAAACTTTTACAGTAAGTGGTTCTATATTAGCTGTCAAAAAACATTTAAGTTGATAAATTTGAAAAAATTTAATATTAGGTAAGTAGGGGTCTACACACAAAACCAAAAAACATGGCAAGGCAAACATGAGACAAAAAAGTTTGGAAATGTTTGGTGTAAGGTGTCAGTATCACTAGGCTTCTCCAAAGCACATAGGGGTTGTATCTCCCATCATTTCTTATCATTTGGCTGGCCAGTTCCAGAAATCGTGCTGCCCAGTGCTTCTCTAACTTTCAATATTTGAGGCCAGATTTCCAATCACAAATTTCTTCACGACCCCAATATAATAAATGTATTAAATTTAATTATAATGTTCATTGACGCTAAAAAGCTGCAATACGACCCCGAGATAAATATTAAATCAATATAAGTATTATATATATATATATATGTGTGTGTGTGTGTATAAATTTTGTGTATATGTTGCTCTTAATTAAAAGATACTTTACGTAAGTTACTTTTAAGTAATAGGAGAAGTATTATGTTACTTTTCCTTTCTAATTTTCAAATCCAAACATATTACAAAAAATAATTCTTAATTAAATTAAGTATTTTTTTCCTCGATCATCCATTTCTATAGGTACAAATGTTATTTGAAAAAATAGTCTAACCACTATTGCTATTTATCTTATATCTTTAGCTTGAAGGTTTGTAGCTTATCTAACATAAGTCATAGCGTTTGAGGATAAGAAACAACAAGTTTTACAAAAATACTTACTTAAATAATGATATCAGGAATAAAGGAGTGATCAGATGAAACTGCATATCAATTGCCACATACCAAGCTGGAGCAAAGCACTGCAAATGTGCGTAGGAGTAGTTAATAAATATACTATGAAGCACATACTCATGAATTAATTGTTGATGATTAATCAACTACAACTTAAATGCAGCTAAATGTTTAGTAAAATAGCAATTTTTCTGTTTTTTTCATACTTTTTGCAAGTTCATACTTTTAATACTTTTTGATTTTTAATTTCTAGTCTAATAAATTATTTTTATTAATTCATATGAAAAAATAATAATTTACATTATGAATGCAGCAAATAATATAATAATGTTTAAAAATAAACTGAAATATTAAGTATTTTAAATAATAAAGTACTTTGTATGTACTGGAACTTATATTACCATATATTCCGGCACATTAAATACATCTATATTTTAAAACTGTATTTTTTAAATTTTTGGGTGTATTCGCTGTTAAACGCACATCTTTTTTCTTACGAATAAACTTGAAACGTACATGGGCAATGCCCTTATCTTTCAACAAAAATCGCTCTCATACAAACAATGGGGTACAAAAGATATCATTTCACCATAGGGCTATTCTGCTCAGGGAGAAGGGCAGCATTAAAGCCCATGATCTTATGGCGGTGGCATCTATATGAGCCAGTAACAACCTCAGTACTAAGATGATCATTTTAGTATAGTGGATATGTTGTGTGCTTACGAGCAGAATGTACCAGGTTCTAATCTTCATTGATGATCCTGGCTGAACTTTGAAACAACGCAGACTTCGCGAAGCAGACGTGGCATCATCTATCCACCGCAAAAGCAACTAAAGCAGCATAGCAAGCCGTCAGATCACTCAACTCCCACTGCAACACTCAAGTCCATTAAAGCACACTTGTCGCACCAACTCACACCCTCGCTACAAGTATGACATCATTTGTTTGCCTATCCACCGACTCAATGATAGGGGAGTGTGTGGTGGTGGTATCTATATAAGCCAGTAACAAACTCCTTACTAAAAGGAGCATTTTAGTATAGTGGATATATTATGTGCTTACGGAATCGAAGGTACCAGGTTCTAACCTTCAGTCTTTTCAAAAAGGATACTGAAATCTGATTTCTTGAAAGGTGTTTTCATTTATGAACTTAAGAACGATGGTTGGACGTAAGCGGTGTTAGTGTGGACAAGAAATAATTGACAAAATCCTCCAGGCGTCTTACAGAATTCATAGACTCTTTTAATTTGGGATATGTTCAAATATCATTCAACGGGTGATACGAAGAAATTGCTGACAGAGTGCAAAACAGTCGTGGTAATTATGGCATGCACATTAACGCCATTAGCTCGCTCTTTAGGTATATGTATCAATAAACCATTAAAAACAAACTTAAGACGACAGATCCTTGTAACACAACAATTAAGCCGTCAACACACAAAATGACGCAACAACTCACTCGCTCGCCATAACTATGGTATCATTCGTTCACCTATTCGCCGACTCAGTGGCGGGGGAGTGTGTGGTGGTGGTGGTGATATCTTTTAACCGGGAACAACCTCCGTACTACAATGATCATCTTAGTATAGTGGTTAAGTTACTCGGTTACAAATCAAAAGGTACCAGGTTCTAACCTTCACGCCCATTCTAATGTGAAAGTAGTGCATCGACCTCTTGTTCCGCAAATTGTGAACCACAAAGGACAAGAACAAAAGAGCTTAATGACTAGCCCGAATAGGGATCCTCTTTCGGTCCAACGCGTGCACTTCGGACATGAAGGTGGACAGCTCAAAACACCCCTGCCAAGGTACCGCAACAGTCTCCACCAAACTGGTGATCCAAGAATTGAACCCTAGATGGCAACGCAGTCTAACGCTACTGCTTGATTATGCTTTCCTTTCATAGTAAATCTAATTAAGACATTTCCAAAAAACCGATAGTGATTCAAAACATGGCAAAAGCACGCTAGTCAACTACACTCGACCTCAGGTAAGTAGGTAAGTAGGGGTCTACCCAAAACCGAAAAAAATGACAAGGGGTCTATCAGATGGAAAAGTTTGGGGATCTCTGGTCTTAGGTACGCATAGACTAGCTGTTGAGTGATATGTCGGTGGTTCAAATAAAAAAACAACTCTTGACAAAGTCAACCTAATCCACTGCAGGTGTTTTGTTTATATATTTTGATCAGATCTCTAATTAAGTTTTTACATATTTGGTTCGTAGAAATTCAGATATCACAGTCGGCAGTAAATATTCTTATTCTAACCAATGATAAGCTCATTATCTTTGAAACAGAATACTAACGCATGTGAGAAATGGTATGAATGTCTTTGTATTTTCTGTACTAGAAATTAGGCTATCCTGTCAGTTAATACGCTTTAAATACATTAAAAAAATAATTTTTTCAAACGTTATTAAAGTGTATGTATAAATCTTATAAATACAACCGTTTAAAAATTCATGAAGTATATTTCTTTACTTTACTAAAACTATTTCACTATTTATTAAAATATTCTAAGGAATTATTACCTGTTTCCATAAAGTTTGAAAATTGTTAATGAAAAATAAATTCCACCACCAAGATTCCTTGCATACTGGATTAGTGTCATAAGTCGGCCATACGGGACCAGATCCCCCGTAGGGAAATAAAATCGCGTAAAATCCCAGTATCATTGCATATAAAGGGACAATTCTGTAAGAGAAAATTTATTCAATGTTAGGATTTTAAGTAAAAATGTAATCCTTATTTATAATCTTTGCAAAAATGTAATTTAAAATACAATTGTAATGGCATAAGAAGAGTTATAAGTAAATTACATAATCATGCATTTCAAAATTTTAAAGAAATTTTTTTAATCTATCAAGAATGCTTTGTCTCTCATCGGTCATCTTATACTGTGATATGGCTGCTTTCTTATTTACCGTGTCTGTCGCTTTTCCAGTGACTGGTCAAACATAAGATTTGGGGCGTTGACTAATCGCTTCATTAGAGTATAATTTCATTTCGTTTGGAGAATCATTGTTTGCTTTGGCTTACCGTTGAATTTAAAATAGTTGAATCCGTTGTGTAAATTAATGAGTGAGGGGTGTTAATTAACGTCGCACTGTACAGCAACACGAGCGCTACTGACGATGGATTTTTCAATTTTGAATCCCGGTCAAATGATGAGGACAATACCTGAGCTGCCCCTCCTCTCCTGACTTCCATACCTCGCAAACGAGAGGACTTTGAGCCTCGACAGATTCAACGTGCATCATGCAGGTCCTTAGAAGCACTGGGGTTCGAAGCTATGACACGCCGCTCACGAGTCCTTGACCATGCCCACAAGCCTATGAGGACCACCTGTGGTTTAAATTATTATTATCGCTAATTAGTTGATTTAATTGAGTTTCTTAAAATTTTCTATGTTATTTAATTTAATTAATTAGTATAAATTAAACATACAATAAGAACATTAAAAATCAATATATTTATTTTTATTCATATATTTCTTCTTTCAAAATGAGTCTTGAATGATTATTTTTGTCCTGGTTTTGCTTATTTATAATGTAATTTTACAATGCCAACACTAAGTTAGTTGCATTTAATGCCACAAAAAGAGTCTGATTCACAATACCGGAATACATTTTCTTAGAGGGAAGCATTCCTATATATTTAATGTAAATTAGTATCGTATATCTCATACTTCTGTTTAATACATCATTTTTTTCAAAAACATTCAAAAGTTCTGGCAAAGTGCAAACGAATTGCATTCCACCGAATGACTCACAAATCCCATTCGTACTTTTGAATAGCAATATTTGTTCAAACAGAAAATTGCAATGCATGTTTTTATATTGATTTTACATAATGTAAATATACATATATTAAGTAATAAATTGTTCGGTATTTGACAGCTTTGAGAACTTTTTGATCACATTACAATACAAACATCTGACCTACGAGAGCATCATTGCTCAATGCTCGCCATCGGGCTGCACATCTTGCCTAGGGCAAGAGAGCACAGGGACTGGAGTGTAGAGGGCTGGAAACGAGTAGCAGGGAGTGATGAGTCTCGATTCCGACTACTTAACGCCGAAGGGGAGGCTGAGAATATGGCGTCAGGCTCATGAAGCCATGGATACCGCACGCCAATTTGGAACTGTACAAGGGCATGAGGGCTCAATCATGGTCTGGGGTGTTTTTCGTGTCACTGTTAGGAACAATTGGCTGGGAGATCACCTCCATCCGTTTATGCTGTTCTGTTTTCCATACGGTAATGGAGTTTTCCAGCAAGACAACTTTATCTCTCACAAGTCCCAGTTGGCTACTGGCTGGTTGGATGAGCATCCCTCTGACTTTTCTGTCATAAATTGGCCACCTAGAAGCCCAGACTTAAATCCTGTTGAGCATCTTTGGGATGTTTTGAAACAAGGCGTGAAAGACCATCTCACAGTACAAACGGACCTTACTGAGTTATGGACGGCTTTAGCTAATATTTAGCAAGTCATTCCCGTGGAACGTTTCCAGAAATTTGTTGAATCTATGCCTCCTCGTGTGGAAGCCGTTATCAAAGCCAGAGGAGAACCAACTCGTTAAAAGGTAGCTTTCCCTAATTCAGTGTATATATAAAGGAGAAAAGCTACTCCCTCACTGACTCATCACGATATATCCGGAACTATTAAACCTACAGACCTGATATTTTTTAGGGTCATTCCTTTCATGTAGTAGAGAACCGCTAAGAAGGGATTTTAAGAAAATCGAACCCCAAGGTGGGGTACGGAGGCTTAAGGGGCGTTATAGATAATTATATCCTTAGTTAAAATAATAGGCGTACAGTCTGGAAATTTGGTACGCAGATTCATTGAGTAGAGATCCGCTGCAAAATGGATTTTGTAAAAATCAACCCCCAAGTGGTGTTGCGTGGGCTTAAGGGGCGTTATAGATTATTATTTCCATTTTTAAACTATTAGACGTACAGTCAGGAAATTTGATAAGAAGATTCCTTTCATGGAATAGAGATCCGCTACAAAATAGGTTTTGGGGAAATTGACCCCCAAGGAGCATTGCAGGGGATTAAAGGGCGTATTAGATAAATATTTTCGTTTTTAAACAATTTGACCAGCCAGCTTGAAAATTAGAAGGTATGTTCCTTGCATGAAATAGAGTTCTTCTAACAAAGAGTTTTGCGAAAATGAACTCCTAAGGGAGGGGATTGGAAGGAGTCAAGGAGAGTTACAGAAAGGTTCCCGTTTTTGAATTTTTTTAACTCATTTACTTGAAATTTGTTAGGCACGTTTTTCTTAAGTTGAATAGAGTTTCACTAAGAATGAATTTTACGGAAAGCGACTTCAGGTGGAAGCGGGGGAGTTACTGAGGCGTATTGATAAACAAAATTCCCGTTTCCGAACTACTAGGACTATAATAATAAAATTTGGTTTGCAGGTTTCTTTTATTGAATTGAAATACGCTAAGAATGCTCCCATCGGGATTATGGGGCACGTTGATAAAAAAAATTCCGTTTTTGCTCTATTAGATTTAAACTTGAAATTTAGCACGCATGTTTATTTTATGGAGTAGAGATCCACTGAAAGTTGCTTTGGCGAAAATCCACTTGGTTATTGGGTTAAGTGAGCGCAAAAAATCTTTCTACTTCTGTTTTAGAGATTATTAGAAATTATCAATTTTAAGTTCTGTCCTTTTTATATCAAGAGGCGAGAGTTGCAGCTAAAAATATGTTTTCAATACAATCGAATTCTGAATGCTAGATATCAATAATTTGTATTTATGTAAACAGTATATATTTATACAACGTCGTGAAATACCAAGTGAAGCGGGTGGGTAATAGCTCGTATATATACACACCTTTCAAATCTCTTCCAGTAGAAGCAAAACCAAGGGATCTCTCCATTTTGAAAGTAATACCGAGTAACAAAATATCCATTAAGGAAACCACTAAGGAAATAAATGAAAAACCAGAATTAGTTCACTATGACAAATCTAAATTAGGTTTAAAACAAGTAATATATTTTTTTTAAAAATATCAATTCCTAATAAGGTCAACAAAGAAAATTTTATTTTAGTTACTAATTATTAAATAATTACAATTAATATGAATATGTATTACGAAAATGTATGAAACAAAATTTAATCACAAAAAAAACAACAACAAAGATTTATAACTGTATAAAAGTCTTTTAAGATCAGTATTAACTTATACATGTGCAACTTGTTCCATGCCTCAAACAGCTGAGAACATAAGTGTTTACGAAAGGAAGGTTTTAAGATTCATTTTGGGAGGAATTTAGGAAAAGGGAAGAAGGCGAAGAAGATCAAATTTAGAGCTCTATCAATCATATAAAGAATCTAGTATTGTTAACTTCATCAAAATACAACGATTTAAATGGGCAGGTCATGTTATCAGAATGAACGAAGACCGCACCACTAAAAACATCTTCAATGCTCAATCAATTGGCAC
This sequence comes from Trichonephila clavipes, assembly GCA_019973935.1. Taxonomy (NCBI): domain Eukaryota; kingdom Metazoa; phylum Arthropoda; class Arachnida; order Araneae; family Nephilidae; genus Trichonephila; species Trichonephila clavipes. The sequence goes on along the minus strand of BMAU01021206.1, from coordinate 1,253,831 downwards.
ACGAATAAAGTGCAGGCCAAATCTTAGATGGATTGATGGCCTAGAAAAAGACCTTTTAGTTTTAAGAACTAGGAATTGGCGTACACTAGCAGGAAGAATGCTGGCCTGTGTGTGTGTGGAAAAGGCCAAGGTCCACCCTGGGCTGTCGAGCCACTGAGGAAGGATAAATATCTACATGCATATGACAGAATCACAAGATTAAGTGGCAAAATAGAAAACGATTTTCCATTTTTCTTTCTATAGATGATGTTGGACTACAATTTTTGTTTGTTACTATTTCTTCATTCATAAACCACTTTCTCAGAAATTAGCCCATCCTAGGTAGAATTCGAACCTTTGGATTTGAAGTCTAACGCGGTATCCATTGTAGTACAGGGACACAAGGAGCGAGTTTCCTTTTTGTGCATGATGTTGGACAATTAATTTTGTTTGTTACTACTAATTAATTAATTAATTAATTGATATTTGAAAAACTGTATTAACATCAAGTTTAAAAAATGTATTTGAACTTGATTGGATGAATAGAAAGTATTTTATTAACAACTGAAATTTTGGACAAGATATATATATATATATATATATATATATATAGGAGAGAGAGTGAACTAATAGTAGGAATTGAAAATATAGATTTTTATTGAAAATTAAATATCAAGGGCCCTTTTTGCTATTGATGAAATATATGCATTGAAAGACATTTTACAGCATCTTTAAATTTTTAAATAAAATTTTTACATTTACTTCTGAAATCGATAAATCGAAAATTCCTCTCTAGTATTATTCTTTTTTACTAATCTATTGGCTTCTTTATTGCATTTTGTATTTATAAAGTAACACCTAATATTATTCAAAGGAATATAACTTTTTTTATTATTCTATTTCATCTAAATAGTGTGAACTGATTATTTTTTAGATTTTAACATTACTTAAATTAAACCAAGCAAATGTTCAATTTAAATTTGAAGAAATAACAAAAATGGGTCGAGGAATTGTGTTGTATTTTTGTTTAAGTTCTATATGAAACATGTCATCATTTCCTATGTATAAAAGGGCATATTTCTTACGTAAAATTCAGTCCTGAATTTTGTAGTTTCATTACATAATTTCCACTTATTCCTATGAAAAGGGAAGGAGAATTTTTCCATAAAGGAATGACAGAGAAAATGGCCTTTAAACAAAAGAAAGAAAGCCGCCTTTAAAACAAAATCTATAGAAACAAGTATAATAAAACTTTTTTTAGAAGTCAATACCTACTTTTAATGGATAAATAGAAAGTATTTTATTAAAACGATTGAAAATTTGAACAAGATATGTATGTATATATTTATATATATAAAGAAATATATATATATATATACAAGGAGGAGTGAACTAATAGAAGGAATTGTAAAAAGAGGATTATTTGTCTGCATTGTTGTAACAATGCACAAGGTTTGGCTGAAAACTCGGTTTTCGACACCAACTTTTGTCATTGCTTTATCAGTTACATTGTTACAACAATGGTGACAAATCTAGGCTGGCGTGGAAAATCTGTAAATAATTTAATTAATTTTTAATTAATTTTAATCTGTAAATAATGAATTAATATTTGAAAGAACTGTATTAATATCAAGTGTCATCCACTACAAGTTTACAAAAATTTATTTGAACTTGAATGGATGAATAGAAAGTATTCTACTAACGATTAAAAATTTCGATATATATGTGCAATATAAACTTCTGTTTGTAAAAAGTGCAAGACTATGAAGGAACCATCAAAATTAAATGAAATTTAATGCTCAAACGACTTACATTAGTACAAATAAATGACGAAATTTTCAAAACAAAAAACAATATTAAGTGTCCGAAATCAGTATTCGGTGTAGCCACCACACAATAAGTGCTGCTATATGACGTGGCATGGAGTCAAACAGATTTTCAATGTCTGCTTGTGGAAGAGGATCCAATATTGCTTGTATGAGCAGCAACAGGTCGTCTTTCGAAGCTGCAGGACAGATCACGAGCGAAATTCCGACCTACCAAATCCCACATATGCTCAATGGGCGACATATCTGGCAAATAAGCAGACCAAGGAAGAAGTTGCATGCGTTGGGCTGAACAGAAGACACGAACAATCTTTGCAACCTGTGGGCGTGCAATATCCTGCTGAAAGATAGCTCCGGGGATGCCTTAAAGGAAGGGAACAACTTCAAGCTGTAGCACTTCACGAATGTACCTGTTGCTATTGAGATTACCCTAAATTCGTAGCAAATTGGATCGTCCATGATACGAAATCGCATCCCAAACCGTAACTCCGGGTGTTAGGACACTATGTCGTTCGATAACTCTGGAAAGCAGTGTTCACCGGCATAGCGTCTAACACGAATGCGGCCAACATGGTCCCACAAATTGAAGTGCGATTCATCTGAAAAGACCCCTTGTTGCGAATCAGCTTGCCAGGCTCTGTGCTCATGAGCCCATTGCAGACGCAGCCGTCGATGGTTTGCCATGAGGGGGATCCTGTTTAAAGGCAATCTTGCACGCAATCCACGGTTAAGCAGACGTCGACGAATTGACGAAGCCGACATTAGTACACCTGTAGCAGTAGACCAACGTGCTGTCAACTGCCTGGAGGAAGTTGTACGGTCATTCACCGCCATGCAGAGCAGGTGTCGATCATTGCACGCTGACGTCACCTTCCGTCGTCCACTGCCAGTTTCTCGAGTTGTTCAGTGCTCGTTGGTCCACAGCTTCCAAACTCGCATCACTGTGGAACTGCTCCACTGCACACGAGCTCCTATTGCGCGAATTGAAAATTCTCCTTCTCGAAGGATGATAATCCTCTTATGTTCAAACTCCATAACTTGTTGAAATTTCTCCTCATTTCGTTGTGGAGGCATACTTAGGTCTCACTAAACGTTCGCCACTAACAAATAATCATTTATTTATTACATTAATCATCCCCGCTATAGCCCTCTATTTATAGGCTTTTAAGCATCAGTCCAGAAGGCGCTGCGCACGCCCCGCATGCGCGGTGACTCTGAAACTTAACTATTTTATGTAACATCCTATCATTGATATTTGCTGCAAAATTCATTTAATTCTGATGATTCCTTCAGGGTGTTGCATTTCTTACACACAACTGTGTATAAAGGGAAGAGAGTGAACTAACAGTAGGAATTATAGAAGAGAAATAAAGTGCCCCGGAAAAATAAAAATTTAAATAGAAAGAAAGAAATACATAAAATGCTCTGTCACTTTTTAAAATAAAAAGTAAAATTTTATTGAATAAGAGAGATATTTAATATACTGTTGGAATTAATTGGGACAAATATTTTTCTCTCGTCTGAGTTTGTTTGTGATTACTAGCTATGTCCCGGATCACCTCAAACCAGTTATATCTGCTCCTAAGCAATATGACGGATCGAACTTGACTATAATTTACTATTTTGATTGGTTTTAGTACATTACTAATTCGGTTGTGAGCTTTTCAGTGTGGTAGCTGGTGATTTTAATTTTGAGTTTCTCGTAACACGTGTTACTTTTGCTTGTTCAGATATGGATATTACTCCGAGGAAGCGTTCTAAAATAATCGGTCTTAATGAATACACTTCTATGACTGTGAAAGATATAGCTACGGTTTTTGTGTGTGTGGTGTAGGCAAATCAGGTGTTTCAAGAATTTTAAGAACCTTTCAAAATTCCTGATCATCGTCTCCAAAAATAAAAGAAAAATGTGCACTCAAACGGAAAATTACTCCAAGAACTGATACAATTCCAATAAAAGTTAAGACAAGCACAGACCTTCGAAGGAATTTATTGGATTACGGTGTTGAAGCGAGCATCTCAACTGTACAGAAAAGGGTTCTGAAAGATAACCGTTAGGCATCAAAACCGAAGAAAAAGCAATTTCTAACTCAGAAAACGATGGAAAACATTTAGCATAGGCCGCAAATACCTATCTTGGACTGTTAACGACTAGAAGAAGGTGAGTTTCAGTGATGAAACGCATTTGTTTGTGCAAGGATACAAATCAAATGTAGTTAGACAAAGTGAAGTTGAAACTCTATTGCCAGATCATATCCAACAAATTGTAAAACACCCTTATAAACAGAGGTTTTGGAGTTTTTTCATAACAAATGGCACTGGAAGCTTATTTCTTCTTAAAGGCATGATGAATTATGTCAAATTCATAGAAATATTACCCAATAGAATTGTTCCCTACATGGAAACATTTGACGGAACATTTAAACAGGATTTGGCTTCTTGCCGCAATTCGATATCGGTTCAGACTTTTATGCGGGAAACTAAAATAAAAGTGCTTAATTTGCCAGGTAATTAACCAGACATAATTGTTATTGAGAATTTATGACATATTCTCAAGAATTTTTTAGCTAAAATAATGTGCAGGACAACAGAACAAATGATAAAAAGGGTGTTTCCACGATTATGAAGTTAAGAACATGTGCGCTACTCAAGTAGAATACATGCTAAGACGAGTTGAAGAGGTCATTTCTGCTATCGGAGGACATACTTCGTACTAATATAGAGAATTTTATGTCTACTTAAGGTATATAATGATTTAAAGATAGGGACTTAGAAAAGTAGCTTTTTACCATTTGTCCCAACTAATTCGAATAGTATAGTATGTACAATATACACTGAAGAGCCAAAAAAAAACCTGGTACACCTGCCTAATATCTTGTAAAGTCCCAACGAGCACGCATAAGTGCCACAATTGACGTGGCTTGGATTCGATTAATGTCTGAAGTAGTGCCGTAGGTAATTGACACCATGAATCTTGCAGGGCTGTCCATCAATCAGTAAGAGTTAGAAGGGGTGGAGATCTCTTCTGAACAGCACGTTGCAAGTCATCTCAGATATCTTCAATAATGTTCCTTTCTGAGGATTTTGGTGGCCAATGGATGTATCTAAATTCAGAAGAGTGCTTCTGGAGCCAATATGTAGCAATTCTGGAAGTGTGGGGTGTCGCATTGTCCTGCTGAAATTCCCCAAGTCCATCGGAATGCACAATGAACATGAATGAGTGCAGGTGATCAGAAAGGATACTTATGTACCTGTCAGAGTCGTATCTAGACGTATCAGGGGTCCCATATCACGCCAACTGCATACGCCCCATACCATCCCAGAGCCCTCACCAGCTTGAACAGTCCCTTATTAGCATGTAGGGCCCATGGATTCATGAGGTTGTCTCCATACCCGTACACGTCCATCAGCTCGATTCAATCGGAAACGAGACTCGTTAAACCAGGCAACGTGTTTCTAGTCATCAACAGTCCAATGTCGGTGTTGACAGGCACAGGCGAGGCGTAAGGCTTTGTGTTGTGCAGTCTTCAAGGGTACACGAATGGGCCTTCGGCTCCGAAAGCCCATATCGATGATGTTTCGTTGAATGGTTCGCTCGGTGACACTTGTTGAAGGCCCAGCACTAAAATATGCAGCAATTTGGGGAAGGGTTGCACGTCTGTCTCGCTTAATGATTCTCGTCAGTGGTCGTTTGTATCGTTCTTGCATGTTCTTTTATCCACCGCAGTGATATCGTAGATATGATGTTTTACCGGATTCCCTATATTCACGGTACACTCGTGAAATGGTCGTTCGTGAAAATCCGAATTTCATATCTACCTCGTGCGCTGACTATAACACCTAGTTCAAAATCACTTAAATCTTGATAATCTGCCATTGTAGCAGCAGCAACCTATCTAACAACTGTGCCAGATACTTCATGTCTTATATAGGCTTTGCTGACCACAACACCGTACTCTGATTGGTTCCATATCTCATTTTTGCATACGCACTCCTGTACCAGTTTTTTTGGCTTTTCAGTGTATACGATTACCTGGTTTCTGTCAAAATATATTTTATAAATATGAATTATTTGGTTGTGAATACCTGAGCACAAAATAAAAACTGATCATGAATAGTCCGTTTAAGAAGTAAGGCACAAACCAACAACCAATCCATGGTTTTAATCCATTCAAATTGCCTAGAAAGAATTTTTAAATTATTACATATAAACAGAATTACTTGTAGTTATATACTCAACAAGATATAGAAATTTGAACATATATACTCAAAAGAATATTTCAAATATTTATTAAAATCAATATAGCATATATATATAAGTTAGCGCATCTGAAATGAATCAAAATATGATTCATAGGAATATAAAAAAAAGAACAAACATTTGGAATTTTAAATCGTCATTGGGTTGAAAAGACACCGAGAAGAGTGAACGAAGCAAGATTTTGAAATTTGTGATATTCGGAATTCCAGTTCAGAAAAAAAAATCCAATTTCATTGAATATTGTAGCACCAAATGTAACGATGGTTACGGCACAATAAATACAGGAGTATATCTTAGTCTTGAAGTACGCTGCCATTTCAATTTCATTATTGTGATAGATTCGAGTCATATGATCAAGAATCGAAATTCTAAAGAGTAACAAAAAAACTCTTCATTTTGCAATGTTTATACAAGAACTACTTTTTAAAACAGAATTAGTATACTGCTGTGATGTTTGTAACACCTTTCAAGTTATTGAGGACAACCATAGGGACGTAGACGGTTGATATCTAGAGAAGTGTTGATATATAATATATGAAGCAGAATTTCTTTCGAAAAATCAAAATATAAAAATAATTAATGTAGTCTTTAAAATACAAAATTTCAATGGCGAAGATAAAAAAAGTAACATAGTTTCAAAATTAACTCAAGAATTTATAAATTAACAAAGGCCAAGTTCAGACTTAGGACCGAAAAGAGGGGTTAAAATAATTTGATTGTACCAACCTAAAAATAACTAAAAAACTGTACCTAAAAATATCCAAAATTAAAAAAAAATTCTCAAAAATTCAAAATTTAAAATTTTAAAAACTAGTTATTTGCCACCGTATTTTGAAAAATTAATAATACAATAAATTAAACATTACTAAAATGCTAAAATATCTAAGCATATAACAGAACATAAATATCAAAAATAAATAGAAATGCACTCAATATTAATATAAAAATGTCCAAAAGCCTTATTAACCCTAAGATTTAAAAGTTAAAATTTCAAAAATTTGGATATTCTCCATTGGAAGATCTGAAAACAAATATTCAAATATATTACAAATCTTATATTACTGAGTATGGAACACATCTAAAATACCACAGATAAGCATCAACTCATCCAAAAGCTAATAAATTATATCTCAAAATTAAAAAAAAGGAGTACAACATTAAAATCAGTAACCAAAACGTCCAAACATACATGGAAATGTCTAAATCATTATGAAATCCTAAATATATCAATAACTAAAGAGAAAAATAAAAGGAGGAAACCACAATAATTTGTCTACATACTATAGCCTTGTCCAAAATTAAGGTTGCACACAAACATGTTTTTCGTTATAATTTTAAAATACCTCCAGGAAAACTGATAGAGTTTGTATTTTATATACAGTCGAACCTCTCTGTATTGCGAATTTTTCTATGTAGCGAACTTTTTCCTGGAACCTTGAACATTTCACGATTTTCTTTGTAAAATAACCTCTCTATAGCGAAGTGCATTTTCTATATAATGAACTTTTTCTTTTGTGATTCCCTTTTCGTTCTCCCTTTTTTTAAAGTATTTCTGAGAAAATTTCAAGTTATTCTCTCTTTAACACATTTTATGGTGGTAATGAATCTAGATCTGGTTTTATTAGATCCTAACTCACCGAGAGCAATAGAGTTCTGGACGTTTCATCCAAGAAGTGCAACCCTTAACTCCCAATGCCCAGTTCACTAGAAACATCTTCGATATTCTCTTTCACCCCCAGTGGAATTGTCGTGTGTCTCCGTTTTCTAATTATAAAATAATGTATGTTTTTTGCTATTTGTATGCTTTAAATTTTAAAATGTCCTTAAAATTCATTAGTTTTAGTATAAATTATTTTCTTAGTATTGAAAATACAGTGAATTCTTCGACATTCTTTTTTCTTGTTTTTCCTCGCAGTTTTTCTTTCTTTCCTTTTTCATGGATAAGATATATAAAATAAACATATATTAATTTAAAAAAAGGTGTAAATAATTACTTTTTTTGAATATATAGTGTTTATGAGTTTAAAATATTTGTATTATGTGGTTTTTAAAATATGTTAAAAGATGAACCTCTATATAACGAATTATCCATATAACGAAATTTTTCCTGGCATTTAGCGACTTCGTTATATAAAGGTTCGACTGTATTTTGAAGAACGGGTAGTACAGTATAAACCATCACTTTCGGAAAAGATGCTGTTTAACTTTAGTTTTCGCAGAAATACTGGATTGAGAGCGTTCAAGCATATGGGAGTATGGATACTTAGTGATACTCTCGTAAACAATATGGCAGCTGGTTGCGAGACTTGTATATCAGTTTACAGTGGGCACACTCCACATTAGACAGACTTTTCCCGATGTAAATGCTTTATCTCTGGTTCATTTTTTTCTACTTTTTGATATGACTTGTAAATAAATTCACAAATGAAATATTATCGTTATGTTGCTGTATTTTTTCTGACATTGTAATATGTCTCTGTGTTAGATTTCATGGCAACACAGTACATAATTAATTCATCAGTTTTCACTGATTTTATGTTTGTGACCTCAGTTTTGGACATAAGGATTCTTGATTTTGCCCAAGAACAATGTTATAATCTAGATTTACACAATTTGGTTTCAATGCATAATTTGCGCGGAAGATAATTATTATTCTTCGCAGCTGAATCACTAACAGGCCGATTTTTTGTGTTTGATTTGAAAAGTCTGAATCTCAATTAATAAGTGTAATCTGTCTATCTACCTATCGATTGATCTATCAATCTATATCTTTATCTATATACACTGAAGTGCCACTGAATTAGGGGTAGCAAGGACTATGTAAATTGTGTAGCGCTGCATATCTTTTATGCGCAAATGAGGGTGCCGTGATAACTGCATATATAGTGCATACTGGGGTTGTTCTGAATTAGTTGTTGGAATTGCCAGTTTGGGTAAACTGACTGATTTATAGATGCCTTCGATCGTGGACAAATCGTAGGTGTGCCTAGCATGGGTTATTCAATTTCGAAAATCGTCTAACAGCTATGATTTTCAAGGTCAACAGTGTCAAGAATGTACAAAGAATACATGGATGGTGGACAAAAATTAGCGATAAACTGCAAAGGAAAATTAACCTTGACAATGCGTGGTGAGAGACGGCTCAGGCGTACTGTGCAACTCTCGCTTCACCGTATGGGTTTCGATAGCCATCGACCTACGAGAATACCATTTCTTAATACTCATCATCGGGGTGCACGTCCTGCCTGGGCAAGAGAGCTCAGAGACTGTAGTGTAGAGGACTGGAAACAAGTAGCATAGAGTAATGAGTCTTGATTCCGACTACTTAACGCTGACGTGAGGCTGAGAATATGGCGTCAGGCTCATGAAGCCATGGATCCTGTATGCAGGTTGGAGCTGCACAAGGGCAAGGTGGCTCAATTAGGGTCTGGCATGTTTTTTCGTGGCACTGTTTGGGATTTTTGGTGCGTGTACCAACCTCCCTCAATGCAATTCAGTACGTAGAGTCGCAAGGTGATCCCCACCATCCGTTTATGCTGTTCTGTTATCCATACGGTAATGGAGTTTTCCAGCAAGATAACTGTACCTCTCACAAGTTACGGTTGGCAACTGGCTGGTTAGATGAGCATTCCTCAGACGCTTTTGTTTTAAATTGGCTACCTAGAGGCCCAGACTTAAAAATCTTATTTAGAATCTTCTGAATGTTTTGGAAAAAGGCATGAAAGGCCATCACACAGGACCAACGAACCTTACTGAATTATGGATAGCTTTAGCCAATTTTTGGCGTCATTCCCATGGAACGTTTCCAAAAACTTGTGGAATCTATGCCTCGTTGTGTGGCAGCCGTTATCAAGGCCAGAGAAGGCCCAACTCGTTACTAAGTAGGTATCCCTAATTCAGTGGCACTTCAGTGTATGTTGCCATATTTGTGCGAATACACACACATAGACCATTATATAATGACCTTCTAACTATCCCTCACATCGAGAAATGAGATATCTTGAAAACCAAATCAATGCACACGCATTAGAAGCTGATGGTGGAATGTTAAAAATGTTAATTTAGTTTCATTGCCTATATATACAATCCAAACTACAACATCATGCCTTTGAGAATCGACAGATTTTAAGGTGCCTCAGTCCTTCTACGCACGAAATCTTCAGTGGCCCTAAGGATCGAGTTCATGACACGTCTATCACTATTTCGTAACCATGTTGTCCATGTGCGGTGATTCTAGAGGAGAGAGAATAATGTTACGCAGTGTTCGCCCTGACCGAAGAACTACATCAGCCGACATTACAAGCAATTATTACAGTGGAGACTCGGATGGTGTATTGATACTGTCAACAACCTTCACAACTGTCCTATTAGAGCCATTAAAAGTGCAACTAACACTTGTAATATGGCACTGAACATCGACGCTGGTCGACGCATAGATTGAGAAAATTTCCTGGTCAGACGAATCAGTTTTATGGTTAATCAAGTTGATGGAAGACAGCAAATGCGCCAGTTTTCAACAGAAACCCTTGCACCCTGCTGCACAGTTTGCCGATTACAAGGCCGTGTAGACTGTATTAGGGACGTCCGATATTTTCATTGAACATGTTGAAACTCATAATCCCCATAGAACAATCAGTGATGTCTGTGAACTATGCGGACATCACTCTGCAGACCAAGTGCACTCCTACATGGTTACCCATGGGTGATGGCGTTTATCAACCAGAGTATGCACCATGTCATAAAAAAAATTTAAAAGGGTGTTGTTTCCTGGAACATTCTGGTAAATTTGAAGTAATGGTTTGACCTGACACTTGAGTCACATGACATGAACCCAAATGATCATTTATGGTTTTACTTCTGGAAAATCAAATTTTTCTATGACGCTGCTACCTTGCAATGTACGAAAAATTCTGGACTAGTTCGTGATAGATAGGTACAAGATACCTCTAACTAATTATCAGCACTTTATCGAGTCAAAGACTCTCCAAGTGTGGGTGATTTCAAGGGTGAGAACTGATTCGTCTTCTTATTGAACTGGTGGTCAAATAATATAATTACTTACCAATATATACATACATTTTTTTTATTTCTAATAGCTGCGGATTTGTGTTTTAAAATTGCAGACCTCGGAAACTGGCATCTCTTTTTAGCGACAAAGGGGGATATCAATCACCGCAGGTTATTTTGACACCCAGTTTCCTCCCTAGAGGGAGGCACTTTAGCTCTGACGATACACACCTGATATATATGTATATACTGGTAAGTGATTACATTATGTATATATATATACAGGGATGACTCGGAAATATATAGGAATGTAGGGTCGAAATGCCGTAGTTGCGATGCTAAGAAGCAGAGAGAAAGAACAAAAACAGAAACGCATTAATCAATCATAAAACAATTTATTAAAAGTTTGTATCGCAACAGGTGTTCGAAATTATGACCAGTGGTCTTCTGCCAGGCCTAACAGCGGGGCTGAATACAATTTCTTAGCTTTTGGAAGATTCCTTCCTGTAGCCTTGCAGTAGATGAAGCTGAACTGAAGGCTTCGGGAACACCGATCCTGCTGGAAGTCGTCATTTGCGACTTCTATCTGTACCAGAACAACCAGACGAAGACTTCTGGTCGTAATTTCAAACACTGCTTTAATACAAACTTTCAATAAAATGTTTTCTATCCCATTAATGTGTTACTGTTTCAGTTTTTTTCTCTGCTTTTTTGCATCACAGCTGGCAACTACGTCCCTGCATTCCTATGGGAATCCTAGTCGTCTCAGTACCCCCTTAACACACACACGCACGCACGCACACACACACAACACACACACACACACACACACACACACATATATATATATATATATATATATATGTTATGTTGTTACTGGGATGAATTCGTAAACTGGGATTTGCCAGAATAATCTGTTTATTTTTAAAATAAGAATAAATAAAATGAAGAATAACAATTAATGAATTAAGTGAACATTTAAACGCACAGTCGTTGCCTAATTGGCTTTCATTATTTTTTAAGAGATTTCGGCTCTATCGATGTGCGCCTGTCCCTCCTGCGTTCTCAAGTCTTGTCTCGCGTTCTCATGTCTCTTCTCTCGCTGCCTCTTTCAGTTGGAGTCATTGCCCTCTGCTTCTTTTCGCAGCCACCTGGAAAGGGAATGCTAAGGGGGGCTTGGAGTAGCGCGTAGCGCCGTCCACTTCTCACACACACAAATATATATATATATATATATATATATATATATATATATATATATATATATATATATATATATATATATATATATATATATATATATATATATATATATATATACTATAGAGTAAATAGTACTGTATCTAAAATAATCACAGATATCTGAAAGTCAAAATGAAGCATGTAGTAAAACAACTACTTACTTACAGAAAGGCCATAGGTTACGGCAACGTGAATTGCAATAGTCACAAAGGTTCCAGCGAATCGAAGTCCACATAACCACAAAAAGTCTTCTTCATTAGAAACAGTTCTTAATAGTCTCCTTCCATTAGTGTAAATGCAAAAGCAATTGAAGAACGCCTTAAGCCTTTCGACCCACACTTGAAAGATTAAAAATTGACAGCTTACTTATAATTACGTAACTAAAATCACAAATCTATATTAGTAAAAGGAAGAGTTTCTTGTGTGTTTGTATGTCGAGTGGTGGAAATAAATACACTGCTGACTACTGTAAAGGTAACACCCTGAAGGAAGCATGCAAATAACATTAAATTTACACCGTGCATTAGCGGAGGTGAGAAATGCAAATGATTAGAATTCCAGCACAGACACACATCACGCGTGCTTGTGGCGCCTCCTCAAAGCGCCATTTAAGGCTTGAAGATTTCGACGATTTCAAGTTCGGCAATTGTGTTTTTCTTGTGGTGTATCAAAAAGCGATCAGTTATGCCTCGTAGAAATCAGAGATCAGCTTTTGATCAAGTATCCGAGTTCGACAGAGGAAGGATAGTGGCCTACCGAGATTGTGGATTATCTTTAAGGGAAATAGGTAGTCGTGTTGGACGAAACCAAACAACTGTAATGCGGATATGTGACCATTGGATGCAGGAGGGTAGGACGGACCGACGTGGTCAATCGCATCTACCTCAGTGCACCACTTCACGTGAGGAGAGGCAAATTGTTCGCATGGCAGTGACGGATCGCTCAGTCTCTACACAAACCACAGCACATTGAGTCTGTAACGCATTATTTAGTGTCTGCGCGTACCATTCAACAGCGTTTTCACTGCCGAAGCTGTCGCCATTTACCGTGCACTTCAATTAATCGACTTCAATATGCCCCGTAAATACTGCATCTATACTGATAGCATGAGTGTACTGGAAGCGCTTGAAAACTACAACGATAGCTGCCATCCAGTGGTTTGCAAAATACTCGACATTACGAGTCGACTCTACAGCAAGGGTTTCGATATCGTGTTTTGCTGGCTACCAAGTCACGTAGGAATCATAGGCAATGAGCAAGCGGACAGGGCGGCAAGGTCGGCGACGACCCATCTGCCGCTAGAAGTTCCGCTATCGGATATGAAGCGCGTCATCCTGCATCATATTTTTCAGATCTGGCAGGAATCATGGAGTCAGCAGTTGGATAACAAACTGCACTCCGTGAAACCTGTCGTAGGGGCATGGCCTGTGATGCCAATGCGAAGGACTGATGTCAAATTGACTCGTCTTCGCATTGGTCATACTCGCTTCACTCACAGGCATTTGTTGTTGGGTGAAGGTGCTCCTGAATGTCCTTCATGCAAGGTCTCTTACACTGTGCGTCACATTTTAATAGATTGTCCCGTTTTTAATAATTATCACATCACCTTTTTTCATAAATCTGTTTTAACCTTATCTGACTTGGTGGGGAATCCCCCACCAAAATCTATTTGAAAGAAAAGAAAGAAAATCTATTATAAAGAAAATTGGATTTTTATATTTAATTTGACTTTTTAAAATGTTTTAACTTTATTTCTTATATAATTGTATTTTTCATGTGTATTTTTAACATGGTTTCAATATTTAAACAAACGTGTGGCGCAGTATAGCCAAATTTGGCTCTTGCGCCATAAAACCCAACACTCACTCACTCACTCACTCACGCGTACCATTCGATGCCGTTTACAGCAGAGTGGTCTGTCCACAAGACGTCCATTGCTTGGTCTACCCTTGATTCAGAACCACAGACGTCTCCGCCTCCAATGGTGCGATGAAAGAAGGATGTAGGCGGCAGAATAGAATGAAGTTGTCATTACTGACGAGTCACGCGTCTGTCTGCAACACCACGATGATCGGATTCGAGTCTGGAGACACCGTGGAGATAGGATGCCGAACACTGGTCCTGCAACGGGTATTAGGGTATGGGACAGTATTGGATATCACTCTCGCACTCCTCTAGTACGCATACTTCAAACAGCCAGCGCTACATCTCCGAGGCGTTGGAGCCAGTTGTCCTTCATTACCTTCAAGGCTTGGCCATAGCCATGTTTCAACAGGATAATGCGCGACCACACGTGACACGCATTGTTCAAAGGTTCTTCGTCAATTACTAGATTGAATTTCTTCTCTGGCTAGCTCGAAAACATGTGGTCCATGGTTGCTCAACGATCTGGAGACACCCAGATTACACCCCCTGCTGCCACACTAGATCAACTTTGGCAAAGTGTGGAAGCTGCTTGGTCTCCTGTACCCCAAGAACACATCCAAAGTCTCTTTAAATCAATGCCGAGACTTATGGCAGCGGTGATCTCCAACAATGGCGGCTACTCTGGCAACTGATTCTGGCAGGAACCACACTTCACCGAAGTCTATAAATTTAATCATTTGATACTTGGTCAAAATGTTATCTACAAAATAAATTTTGTTGTGCTATCTCTTGTCTTTCTTGGTGTTGCATTTACGGTGTCTAGCAGTGTATATATCAAAACTAAGGGGTGCAACAGCCTCAGTGGTCCAAAGGCGTACTGTGCCCAACTTACAACTCAGTATTCGTGACATTGGGCCCTGAGGAGCATGAGCAGAAGTTCCGATCAAGTGGTGAGCATGACGCGAAAATCCCCAGCGTTTAGTCCCAAGCAATCTTGGTACTCATTTATCGACCCACTGAAGGGATGAAAGGCTGAGTTGACGTTGCCCAGACCGGGATTCGGACCCCGGACCTGGGGCGTGGAAGCGTGATACACTATCACTCAGCCACCAGCCTTACATATATATATTTAAAAGCTATTTTTGGAAACGATATGACACCATGTCTACCTTTTAAAAGTAGAAATTATATGTATATATATCCTTCATGTAAATATTTGGAGAACATTGTATATTTTGTGTACAGTTGTGTTAGGAGGACCGGAAAGTAATGTTGCTGTTTTTTCTACGTTAAATTCAAATGGATGAATGTTTACTTAGCTTACTTAGACTTAGTTGAATGTCTGCTTGTGGAAAAGAATTCCATATTGCTTGTATGCGCAGCAAAAGTTCGTCTTTTGAAGCGGCAGGACGTGGATTGCGACATATCCGGCAAATAATCAGGCCAAGGAAGGAGTTGCATGTGTTAGGCTGAACAGAAGTCTTTAACAGTCTTTGCAACATGTGGGCGTGCATTATGTTGTTGAAAAATAGCTCCAGGGATGACTTAAAGGAAGGGAACGACTTCAGGATGTAGCACTTCTCTGATGTACCTGTTGCCATTGAGATTACCCACAATTTGTACCAAATTGGATCGTCCATGATTCAAAATCGCACCCCAAAAAAACCATAACTCTAGATGTTAGGCCACTATGTTGTTCGATAACGCACTCTGGAAGGCAGCGTTCACCAGCATAGCTTCTAACATGAATGCTGCCATCATGGTCCCACAAATTGAAGCTTGATTCATCTGAAAAGACACCTTGATGCCAATCAGTTTGCCAGGCTCTGTGCTCATGAGCCCATTGCAGACGCAGCCGTCGTTAGTTTGCCGTGAGGGGGGGTCCTGTATAAAGGCACCCTTGCACGCAATTCATGGGGCAGCAGACGAAGCCGACATTAGTACACCTGTAGCAATAGACAAACATGCTGCAAACTGCCTGGAGGAAGCTGTACGATGATTCACCGCATTGCGGAGCAGGTTTTGATCGTCACGCGCTGACCGCATCTTCCGTCGTCCACTGCTTCCAAACTCGCATCACTGCCGAACTGTTCCACTGCACACGAGCTCTTACTGCGCGATAGGAGAATCCTACTTCTCAAAGGCCGATAATCCTACCCCGTTCAAACTCCGTAAGTTGTTGGAATTTCTCCTTATTTCGTCGTGGAGGCATACTTAGGTCTCACTAAACGTTCGCTACTAACAAAAAATCATTAACTATTTTCTACGGCCCGCCACAGCCCTTTATTTATACACTATCAGTGTTATTTTAGTGGGCGCTGCGCACTCCACGCATGCGCAGTGGCTCTGAAACGTTACTATTTACGTAATAACCTATAATTGATATTTGCTGCAAAGTTCATTCAAGTCTGATGATCTTTCATGGTGTTGCATTTTTTACAAACAGCAGTGTATATTGATATTTATGTTTCAAATTACCTTAAATATTTGTGATATTTAAAATTTCCCCTTAAACATAACATTTTATCATTAGTACTGTATGAAAGAGCTTATAAGCCACGCACATTTGGATAGGCCAAGTTAAGTCTAATTTTACATACACGCAAATACGGAAAAAAATTTATCTAATTCTTTTTATACTTTTTCGGCCATTTTTGTGCCCATTTTAGGTTTGTCGAAAAACGTATTCCGTACATAATTCCTTTTAATGTTGGCAACTGTATACTGGAAGTGTCCTACGTTCATACTAAAAAAATAGTAATTTTGGAACTATTCAAAGGAAAATAAAAAATATATTAGATATTTTTATAAACATAATAATTTGTATAGCAAAACTAAACTAAAAACAGTTTCGTTATTTTTTAATTAAATGTGTTATTTTAAGGAAGTCAGAGATAACCTAAGGCAATTTCCTTTTCAGTTTAAAGGTTGCCTAACATACATTATATAGCAGTATTTTAATGAATACTTAACTGTATTTTTGTGGTGGTGGACTTCTAAGCTAAATTAAGGATTTTTCCGTTTCAGGTTAAATGCTACAAAATCAACACAAAGTATACAGGATGTTTTCAAAATAAAAAATTTCCCAAATAACTGACCTGTGTGATCCATAGTTTGCGAGAAAAATACGAAAAACAAAGTATGCCGGTGCAAGGAACAAACGCTGTATTGGACAAATAAACACAAAACTGTATTTGCAAATAGAGTAACACCTCTACTTAAGCTACTCCAACTTACCCGATTTTCAAATCTCATCGATTCCTTTCTTTTTCCCTTTTTTTTTCATCACTGAAATTCAGGCTCAATAAGTGCCAGAGCCTGGTGAAATTGGTAATGTGATTGTAAAAAAGCTGTCGATCTTGCCAGGCAAATAAATTTAAAAGTGGATTGTGTTGACATTCAAGGACTGCGCGATTCCCGCAATCAGGAGCTGACAATGAGTGAGCTTATCGAAATCCATGAGCAAGAGCAACAGCAAAACATTGAAAAACTCTAGTAATTAGACCCAATTCAATTAGAAGATCGAATAACAGTTGGGGATTTGAGTTGAAGGCCTCAGTTTAACTGAAAAAGAGTTACACACACAAATTTTAGACAGTGCAGACTTCAACGAAGAGTGTATATCCTCAACAAAATAAACAACAAAAATTTATTAGCATGCTACGAAATTCCAGTTTGTGATTTTGTATTTGTGTTATTTAAGATTTTATTCATTAATTTCTAAATTATTATTTTCTTTAGTCGTCCACCCTAGCTAAAAATAGTTTATATGCGAAATTGTACTTCGACTTACGTGGTTATCTCTCAGTCCCACCTATCACATAAGTTCGGGGTATTACTGTATTTAAAAAGACAGATGCTTAAAGTGTGTCCACCATGGATATCTTGGCTGGCTTGAGTGCGCTGTGGAATGGATGAGTGTCCAAGTCTGAGCAGTGCGACGCCCAGCGAAATACAAGCGGCATGAAAACGTGCAACTAAATCTGTTAAGTCACTTCGTCTCAATACACCAATGTATTAAGATGGTCCCATAAGAAAAAATCCAATGGTGTGAGATGTGGCTATCCTGGTGGAGATAGAACTGGATCCCCACATCCGACCCAGCAGCCTGCCAATTACAGGAGCAGAGAAATGCGCCGGAGACCCTTTGCATAATCATTCATTCATTCTTTTTCCTTATTTTTCTCGTTAACTATGGATCGCACATGTACAATTTTTTGGCCATTTTTTATGTACTTACAGCGAGGAATCTGGCTGGGCAGCGCTATTTTTCGGACCCCCTGAATTTCTGCTCAATATTTAAAAACATTTAATAATATGCAGTTTTGAATGTGGAAATAAAAGATACGGGAAATGAGACATAATAGTTAATGCAAATAACTAATCGAAGATGACATTTTCTGTTAATAATTTTGTTTTAAAAATGTCATTATTTAAATATTTAGTAAGTCAAATTTTTTTTATAAGAAAATGGTATTTCTTAAAACTTTTATACCAGACTTCAAGAAGTTATTTCCACATGTGAAAGATTATTTAATCAATTTTGTTGATCAAACACTCTTCAGGATTTGGGATAGGTGAAAATCATTTTGAATTTAATAATCTTCAGTTGTAAAGGACTTAATTTCACCTATTCATTAATCATGTACAATACCTTTCTGTAAAAAGAAATCGCAAACTGTTAAATTGATTCAACTTAATTCGTTGTTATTCTTTTATTTATGTTTCCTCATTAAGTTACATTCAAAACTCTCATTTTGAGAAAAATTCATTTTATTTAACCACCGTTAACAATAAATAAAAACAATATACAATCCCTAATTTAAATTATTATTTATGTTGATATGATTTGGTAAATAACATAAATTCTGATTATTAATTAAGGGAATGGGATAATTTGTTATCTCAAAGTTCTCTTATAGGGATATGTATGAATTTTTCCAGTCAAACATAGAAAATTAACTTTATTGTGACCTAATCATGCAAGTTTATAATAATCTGATATATACAAGTACGTTCTGAAATGATTTCGAAGAGAATTTTAAAATCTGTTGCTCATTACTTAACGTAACGTAATATGTAAAATGACTAAAATGTACATACGTGTTTTGTAAATTTCAAAACTTTCCCCTCATTCATAATAGTCGTAAAATTAACTCGATATAATATCAATCCGTTTTCTAAATCTTCAGGATTTTTCGTTGGAAAGAACCATTTTTACCTTGAGAATTTTTAGTTGGAAAGAACCATTTTTAACTTCAGAATTTTTAGTTGGAAAGAACCATTTTTAACTTCAGAATTTATCGTTGGAAAGAACTATTTTTAACTTCAGAATTTTTGGTTGGAAAGAACCATTTTTAACTTCAGAATTTATCGTTGGAAAGAACCATTTTTAACTTCAGAATTTTTCATTTGAAGGAAAAATTTTTACCTTTAGAATTTTTATTTGGAAAGAACCATTTTTACCTTCAGAATTTTTAGTTGAAGTTTTTTCTCTGTGAGAATTGCTATGCTTCTTAATATCAATCTCTCCGTCACTCGAACGACGCTTTTTGTGTGGTTTGTAGTAACTATTGTAAACAGTAGCAGCGGTTCCCATTGCAGCGAATATCAAGAAAATGAAAATGATAAATCTAAAAGAAATGACAAGGTTTTAAAACGGTATTCATATTCAAAAAACGTGATTTTTTTTATTTCACTCTTTTTATGGTGAAATAAAGAAGTTAAGGCAATGTCACATTTTTATATACATAATTTTACAAATAAAAAAATTCATATGACGTAATTTTGTTGTTCATTTAAATAATATAAAGTAAATAAAAGTCTGATTAAATATTGCAGACATTTTATTTTAAATGAGCAATTTAAAAGTTTAAAAATTAATATTATTTACTAGAATCATTTAAAAATATCCGAAGAGTTTAACTAGCCTACGAAAATGCTATAATATTTTCTAAGGTTAAACAGTTTGTTCTTATCTAAATATAAATGGGATTAGACTATATGTGTACATAGAAAAAACTGACATCTTATTGCTGATTGAAATTTAGTAATTATAACCTAATACTAGCAAATTTATGACAGTATATTCTTGAGAAGTTAAAGCTCTAATCTGCAATTTTTAAATTTATTAGCAAAAAGTTTCATTGAACGAAAAGTTACTTATTTATCTACCTGTGTAACTTCAAATTTGGATGTTTTTGTTTTCTATTTTCATAAGGAGATAAAAAAAATAAATCAACTGATTTTTGCAATTAACTAAATAATTTTTTTCAAAATTCTTTAAAATAGACAATCCTTCGTAATATTTTAAACAAGGGGACCCATCACTGAATCCTTTTTTCTCTTCGTTTGATCATATATTTTGAAAGCAAAACAAACTGAAATTAGGTTCAAGCTCCGAAATTCCAAATAATACCCTAATTTTATTTTTAATTTGGAAATATTTTTTGCCATTACGGATTCTAATAAAAATGATATACTTCCAAAATCCAGACTCTTTCTTTTAAAAACAAAATTATGGAAATCTTTCTTACATTTTGAATCAAAACATTTAAACGAAATATTTTTTTTTTGGCTACAGTTGACAATTTATTACAGAGATAACTCTCCTTCAAGAATATTCATATACACTCATGTCCATAAATTAAGGTTTTACAAGTTCAGGCTAAGAAAGAGCCGGAAGTAAAACAAATGTGACTTTTTGTTTAATAAAAAAAACTTTTTTATTAAACAAAAGGTAAAGAGCAAAAAAGATGGCATATGCTTGATATCATTAATAAAAATTGCGATTTTACATCCCTGGTACAAATTACAAAAAAAAAACTTACAAAAACCAATATTACATGCTTGGTATGATGGTTAGTACATAATACACTGCTGGACAATT
The DNA here is from genome assembly GCA_019973935.1 of Trichonephila clavipes. Classification (NCBI taxonomy): domain Eukaryota; kingdom Metazoa; phylum Arthropoda; class Arachnida; order Araneae; family Nephilidae; genus Trichonephila; species Trichonephila clavipes. The sequence continues at coordinate 1,232,761 of BMAU01021206.1, read as the reverse complement.
GCTAAGGACGGATAACACTATCATCCATAGCAACCACAAAATGAAAAGGAAGCAAAATGTGGAAAATTAAAATAAGTGCGGGATATTAGTAAGAAGTATATGAGTATGCAAATTTTTTTCCACGTCTGTTCATCACGTGATAGCGTTCATAAGAGCTTTAAAGGTTTTGACGCGTGTGGACAGTTGTTGTTTGAAGTCAAAGTTTTGCAGGAAGATTTAATAGACAAACTTAAAATTTTTGGCATGTCTTCCCGACATCACATAGATGATTTTATGCGTGGCCGAATTATTGGAAAGATCGAAGAAGGGCGAAAAATAACAGATGTTGCCAGGGAGTTCGACATCGCTCACAGCGTTGTTTCACGGCTGTGGAAGTCATTTAAAACTACTGGAATGTGTAGTAGACGGCACGGGGAGGTCGTGTTAGAAGTACGAGGCCTGCAGAAGACAGATATATCGTGCTATCAGCAAAAAGGAACAGGCGCACCACAGCTCAGCAGGTGGCAAATCAGTTTCTTGCTGCCTCAGGAAAGCAGATCTCCCGAAAAACTGTTGCCAGACGTTTGAGGGGAGGAAGGCTATACGCACGCAGACCCGTTGTGTGTGTCCCATTGACCAGACAGCACCGTACTGCCCGTTTGCAATGGTGTCGTGAGCATCACAATTGGACTGAACAGGACTGGATATGCGTACTATTCTCAGGTGAGAGTAGGTTCAGTCTGTCATCGGATTGTAGACGCCAACTGATCTGGCGCGAGAGTGGTACTGTTTATCGTCCAGAAAATATCCAGGAAAAGGACCGTTATCCGACATGCAGTATCATGGTGTGGGCCGGCATCATGATCAATGGCCGCACGCGCCTACATGTGGTTGCGAATGGGACTATGACGGGCCAACGATACACTGATGAAGTTCTACTTCCTCATGTTCGTCTTTTCCGTGGTGCTGTCGGTGATAAATTTGTTGTCATGGACGACAACGCAACATGTCATCGAACACTCGCTGTTCAGGATTGTCTAGACAGCGAGGGTATTCAACGTCTCGTATGGTCAGCGCGTTCTCCAGATCTAAACCCCATTGAAAATGTGTGGGATGCTTTGGGAGGCAAGTTGCTGGTCGAAACTATCCTCCGACAAACAAGAACACCCTCATCCATGCACTCACAGAGGAATGGGATAAATTGCCTCAACAGCTGCTGGATAATGTTGTGTAAAGTATGGTACGACGTGTGGAATGTTGCATCCCACTCCACGGTGGACATATCCCGTACTGATACCTTTCTTTAAGGTGCCTTCTGACTTTCAGATGCATTGTTCCATTTCTCCGTACACAGATCAAATGAACATTTTTTTTCTTTCAGATGTTTCACAGCTTTTGTACTTTCCAGAACAATAAATATTCTTTATTCTAATGTCTGAACAGTGTGGCAACTATATTTTATCCTACTAGGCCTCATGTCTCGCTTAATGTTATGCTACATAGAAATTTGTGATCCGTCCTTAGCAATTGTCCAGCAGTGTATGTCTCCCATTCGAAGCAAAGTAGTCCGCACAACGCCTAGTCATTTTGAGAGTCAAATTGATCTGATCTTGGGGAATATTACACCATTCATCAAGCATTGCTCTTCGAAGTGCCAGTGGACATGTAGGAGGACTGCAACTCATCGGCCAAGCATGTCCCACACATGCTCTACTGAGTTCAAGTCCGGTGAGAATGGTGGCCAGTCCATACGGGTGATATCATCTGATTGAAGGCATTCGCTTACGATGTTTGCTCGTTGAGGACTGGCATCATCATCCACAAACAAATTCTGCGCTAGTGGCACCCCGAAACAAACGTATTTGTTGTTCCAGAATGACGTCCCAATAGATATGGCCTGTCGTGGTTCCAATTTGAACATGCAGGTCAGTTCTGGAACCCAGAAGAATCCCTACCTCCTCCAAACGAGCAATCCCTCACCACCAAAACGGTGTCGTTCAATGATGTTCTCTTGGTGGTAACGGGTACCTGGTGATCTCCATATGAAAATCCGGTGAGAAGCAAACTGCAAGCTAAACCTGGATTCGTCGTAAAACATCACATAAGTCCACAATGCAGGCTCTCTACTCTAGGCTAACCGCAGGCGACAATGAGTTGTAGTAGTGGAACACATCTGAGAGGTTTACGAGCATATGTACCAATCTAACCTAAGCGTCTATACACGGTCTTTCTTGAAACTGTCGTATCAGTGGTTGAAGGGAGCTGACGAGACAGGTCTGATGCTGTGCTCTGTCTTTTTCTTCTAGTAGTAACTGCCAAATATATCGGTCCTCACTCGGCGTTGTAACTCGGGGGTGACCTGTGCTGTAATGTCTACTCACATTAGCATCATCTTGGAATCGTTGCCAAAACCTGGATGACAGTCTGGGTGATTCCAAGTTCCTCGGATAATTAAAACCTGGAACGTCCACATTCCAGACGGTCCATAATGCTACCATGCAAAAAATCATCGAAATGCGTCCTTTTTGTCATAATCATGTAGTTATTGCACTGAAAGACTTATAAAACACTTGTGAACTATTTTACTTCTTTGCCTGTATTCCTTATGTATCCCCCTCTTACAATCTCGTCATTTCGGCGTACTATCGGTGTCATCTGGTGGCTTCCTGTAATTTGCATATGATTCTTGAAGATGCGTGTAGTCATTTTACGGGTGAAATATTTTTATATAAAAGAGGAATGATGAGAAAAAAGTTACAAGCCTCAGCATTTGAAAACTACATATTGTGGAGAAATTTTGTTTCCCCAGATTGGAAACAAATGGCGCAACGTGTCATACAACTGGTGTACGGGTAGGTAGTGAAAGTTCCCAGATGGTTCAGGACGATTTAAATAGAAAAAACTCTGAGGAAATTGGTTTCGTTTGGAAGTGCGAGCCATGATTCGATTTTTATGGGCAAAGAATGTGTCCGCATCTGCAATGAGCGGAGAACATGTAGCGGAATTGTGTCACTCTTTTCAATCAGGCAGACAGGATGTCGAAAGCCGTAATATGGCAGGGAGTGGCTGACCAAGTTCTTCAACGACAGAAATCACCACGTCACGAATTGGAGAAATGATTCAAAATAATCGACTGGTAACTCTGCGTGAAATCTCGTCAGAGCTGAGACTGAGCCATGGTAGCGTGCAGCATATAATTTCTGATGTGCTGCGATTTTCCAAGACAGTGCTGTGAAATCATACCCCGAGACCTGGCTCAATGGACAGGGACCTGATTTCTACCAGTAAGGGTTAAACAAGTTGGTTCTGCGTTCCGATAAGTGTCTAAATATACTTGGTGATTATGTCGAAATGTGATTGGCACGTACGCCTCTTAATTCCTTTAGTACTTTCTGTCTATTGCAGCGTTTCTCAAACTGTGGGGCGCGCTCCCCTAGGGGGCGTGGGGGGCACGAGGGGGGCACGAGCATATTGAAAAATCGAAAACAAAAGATTTTTAAATAATTATTAATTTACTGAAAATAAACGAAAAAAAAAACCCATTCTGACATAATATAAAAAATAAAATACACATTTACACTCATATAATACACTTATAAATGTATCATTACTGCACAATGTATTTTATAATTAATTAAACAATACTAAGTTAAGAACGAGTTTAATATAATTACCAGTGACCCCATTGGCTTGTCATGTATTAAACTATATACAAAAATTAACAACTATCTTAATAATTTGTACTGTTTATAATTAAACCCTTAACTGTGGATTAAAAAATTACGCAATTCGCTCCCCAGTGACATTATTTTCCACGTAGACACGCTAGGTGGCGCATGTGATGTATTGGAAAGGGGGTGGGGAAGAAAAGGAATAAATAAGCAAATTCTCTGAAATAAAAGTGAATTCTTCACAAACTCCGTCAGCGTCCTTTTATTGCATTCCAAAGATTTCGGAATAATTATATGGATAGCAGTGCACAGAAAAGATCATACTTCGGAACGACGTATATTTTCGCCCAGGACAATTAACGTTTTGGCTGAACGAGACGTATATATAGGCCATTGACACTTAAGAGGTTAAAATCGTATTGTAGCTTTTGCGTCAAAGTATAGTATTATTGAATTCAAAACATAGCTATTGTTGGAAGGGGGCGCGATGGAAATTCTTATTGAATATTGGGTCGCAAATATTGAAAGTTTGAGAAGCACTGGCCTATTGTTAATAAATACTTCTTTATTCGACTTGAAACCTTTTTTTCTGATCATCCCTCGTACATATATTTTAGCGTTCGATTTCTGCGTGACTATGATTTGTCCTTAATTTATGGTAATGAGTGTATTCGGAGAAATGATTTCTGAGCAAAAAAATATCCTTTGTATGACTAAAAATTTAAAGACATATAAACTGCTTAAAAGTATATTTACATCATGAATGTGGCTTCAGTTTTGTTAGTTTCTTTGGAGTCTGTTTCTGAGATGCCACGGACATATTTGTAAGTGAATGAAGTTCATCTGTTGGAAGAGAGAAAAAAGGATTTTTGTAAGTGAATCTCTTGAAATTTAGAATAAAAAAGTTCTCTGCATGTATATCAAAGCAAACTAAGTGCTTTTGAAGCGAATTGCTTTAAAACTTATTTGGAAGACATAAGTTGGATTCTCATGAAACTCAGTAAAGTTTGTACTTAAGTTACTCTTCGTGAAAAGTGAATTCTTTATCAATAAGTATTGTTTATTTAAAATGAGATTCTAATTGTAGAAACAATTTATTAGCTTCAGTATAGACTGCTTCAGGTATTCGACTATACCCTAATCTCACGATTTTTTTTTTAAAAAATTGATAAATATTTTACGATTTTATTTTATATATAGACTTATATATTTTTATTTTATTAGCTTTATAAAAAAGTGCAATGATTTTTTTATTTTTCCTTCTTAGAACAAAAACTACAAGTGTTTTAGTAAAAGCAGATGTCATAGCTTTACGTAAGATGTCAAACTTTAAAATGCGTTTTACACGAAATGCGTTTTTTTCGGAAAGCTCAAACGGAGACAGCGATTTTTAAAAAACTTTTTAAAATAATTTGCTGAAATGTTCTGTAAAAAAGTAAAAGCATTTTAACACCTTCAGATTTATCAATAATCACTGTTTTATTACAAAATTTACAGTTCTTTATGTGAATATATAATCACTGTTTTTTTAAGAAATTTCCTGCAATAACTAAGCTAAAGTTCTTTAGTTTTTCTAAAAATTAAAATACCTCTTATCCTGAAGGTCATTTCAAAAAGAAATAGCAAAGTAATACATTAAAATTTAAAAACTGAGTATTTGTTCATTTACTATTGGTACAGTACCTTAAATTTTTAATCTCCTCTTAATTTTAGCCTTTTTTCTTAAAATATACTAAAAAAATCTAAAAACCACAAAAAATATCCAGATCTCCATTTTTTTTTAAAAAAAAGCTGTCGTAAGTAGTCGGATACCTTAAGTAGCTCCAGGTTTCACAATCTATCCGCTCACGATCCCTGTGAGTCCGATCTTAGAGTGTGATGAAACACATACACGTATGTAATATTCCGAAATGATATATATATATATATATATATATATATATATATATATATATATATATACAGGTTATTGAAGAAAAATAATCTAACTATTTCGATACAGTGAAAAGAATGTAAACTGCAAACTTTGTCGAAGGAAATTGCAACAAATGAGTTAAAATATTATAAAAATTTGAAGGTTAAACTGAAAACAATATTTCAAAAAAATTTCTATTAGATTCGGCTGTGTTACTGCTCCTCTACGAGTTAACATCACCTGTAGGTTTTTAAGTAAATGAGTTACCTGGAAAAAATAATTCTCAATAACAAAACTTGATTTCATAATGGTTTTGATTATTTCTGTGCTTATTACTAGCTACTACTTATTGATTTTTTGTATATTTGTTGTTAATTAAATAACAAATTTCTTCTATGAGCTTCTTTGTACATATTATTGGTAAGTTATGATATTTATGTTAGATTAATGTTTGTATTAATATGTAACATTGAACAAATTTACAATAGTCATTCATATTAGTTTATCTGTTTCACAGAGTACTGAATGTGTACACTTGCTGTTAGGCTTGACTCCATTTTTCAAGCTAAGTTTCTTCTACACTTTTCTTGCACTATTATGCCGAAATTTTCTACTGAAGGGGAAGGTTGGGATCCTGCAAAGCGCGCTTAGCTCTATTTCCCTGTCTTAGATCAGTGACATCTCTAGAAAACATAATATTATTCCACTTTGGTCTGTTGACTTTGTGTGGGTTAATTTAGATTTTGGCTGATTTTTTAGGTTATCAATTCATTTTTCATTTTATAGGATTATAATATATTTATACCCCACTTATTCGGTCCTATGTCCGGAATTGTATTTTGACTCACTATGTTCTTTTGTTCATTGTACACTTTAAAAACGACGCGTATTAAAGCTGGGGATTTGTAGCTATTGCAATAACAGCTGGTTTCTAAATATCACTCAGAAAATCTTTAACATCTAGCAAAAAATTGATTTTCATGCTGTGTGTGCTCCACACGATTTGAGCATAGCAACAATAATAGAAAACGTAATATTATAATGTTTACTGAACCACACATAAGTAATTCAAACTGTCCCAAGAAAAACTAGGTATCATGAACAGCTTATAATTAAATTATTGATCCTGACGAAAATATATTCGAGATTCAAAAAAATTTACTTACCAAATTGTATTTACTAAAAATATCCTGACTACTTTTATACATTAAACTAGATATCGGTAACCTACAACAAGTGTAAAAGATTTGGCACGCGGTTAAATTTCCAGTAATACTCTGTATCATTCTAAAATGTTATCGGATAAAGTTAAATTACCCTTATTCTCTTTTCCTTTCTTTCGATTCATCAAAAGCTTACTTCCTAAAATCCTTGCCTGGAAAATTATATAATTTTTAATCTTAATTTAATTTCCACAACTTAAATAGCTTAAACATTAGCTGAATTTCTACTAATTATAGGAGTATTGGTACATATGCTATCAAAAAACAAAACGAAAAAAATTAATATATTATTTTTGGCATATTTTAGCCTCAGTTTTTATCCTATGTTTTGATTTCAATATCTTTCTAATTTAGCGTGTAGTTGCGTTGAATATTTACTATATAAATAAATATAAAAATAATATTCTTACGTTTAACGCGTAATGCTACCTTTGCTAATGTTGCTTGCCACGGACAGTCGGAAGAAGGAAAACTTGAAGAAGTGTCCATTTCGATTAAAAAAAAGCTGAAATGAAAAAAAAAAAATGTATGGTGATATTTTGTTATAATAAATAGTATAAGAGTTCTAAATAAAATAATAGATTCTCTTGTATGTTGTAGTCATAAGCACATCTTGATTTTAGTCTACATAAGTGACTTTTTGGATTCATAAGGGCATGGAAGCTTAAAGTTTAATATACACTTAAACAGCTACTGCAATAGCCTCTATTAGGGAAGAATTACCAACTTTTGAACTTCGTTTAAATTAAAGTAATTATTTTAGAGATACTCCAACTTCATTACATAAGAACTTTGAAAAACTAGTTTTTTTAAAAGGAATTTGCTGCAGCTCTTTTATAGCATCCTTTATGACAGATTTGGAATCAGGCATAGCAACTTTGCATTTTTTCTATCTGAGGTTCAGTTATTCCTTTTAACGCTGCCCTCTCATATTATTGGTCAGAATATGTATTAGGATGGCTCTTCCTAATAACAAGTCCTCTTAGGAATTCTTTTGCCTTTTAAAAGTATTTTATTTCCAACGAACCCTCTGAAGAAGAGGACGCGATTATTTAAATTAGGTCTGCTATATATAGTCTAAGTCAGGGAGGGCGAAGCAATGGCACGCGTGCCATTGATGGTACGCGACACAATATTTTGGGCACGCCACCGATCAAAACGGTTTGCATTTTGGTTCAAAATAACAAAGTTTACTCTAAAGTATTACAACCAAACGCGAGGGGGTGGGAAGCACACTCGCGCGTTTGTTATTGTCTTAAAATCCTAACATAAGTTATTTGTCATTCTAATCTTCAACAATAGAAGTCACGCTGATGTTACTTTCATTTGAATTACAACTAAAAGATTTACAACAATACAAAGCAAAATGTATTTTTTCATAGTAAATAAAACCATTAAATAAACGATAAAAACGATAAAATAAGCGATAAAGCTGTTAGAATTTAGTTTTATAATTTTCCCAGTAATTGAGAGTCAAATTTGTTTGACGGCACGTCTGTACTTTCTTAAGCATTTCTTCCTAAAAAAATGGCAATGTGAGCCATAAAGGTTGTGAGATGTGCCCGTGCGTGCTCCACTTTTACATTATCCACGTGAGCGGTTTCTGTAGGAAATAACGAAGAACCAGACATATCATTCATCTTAATATCTATTTATTAAGCTCTTCACTTAATCACTATACACAATGATAATAATAATTATAGAAAGTGGATCTGGAGTGAGAAGACACAATTCGTATTACCAAATAATCGCGTGATTGATCACTATATCTAACTTCACAGCTTACGGCTAATCTCCTTAATACACGTAGTTCCTTATATCTTGATTGAAGAGTCTTACCGCTATATTTTGGGTAAACAGCAATTCGCTTGATCCTAAATGACGTGGCTTTAGTCCTTGTGGAATGATATCAACCTTTAACTTGATAACACAGGTACGGGGAAATTAATTTTTGAACTCGGGATTTCCTCTCACTCTAACTTATCATTTGTAAACATAGACCTCGTATATTCATTTCACATAGCCAATCCGCGAACGCTAAACTTCTACTATTTATAAGATTCCTAATTTACATTATCACGTTTTTCTTTTGAATTTGGTGGAAAGAATTGCTATTTTAGCCCCAAAGAACCCCAAGAGGACATTAGTAGAAATAGCGATGAAAGCCCGTCACAAGGTTCGCTACCCCTGGTCTAGTCTTTCAAGCTAAAGAGAGAGAAAGTGAGAGAGATAGGATAGATTACTAGCGGAGCAGATATTAATCAAATTGATAGTGTTACGCAGATATTTGATAATAGTAATTATTAAAGTGACGATGGGTCACTAGAGATTAGATGGCAAGGAAAGTAGATTCGAAAATAAAGTAATTGTAACGTTATTTAATGTCTTCTCATACTTCGCGTACCTCGTTTTTTACGTATTGCTTCAATTGGGTGAGTCTCTTATTTTAGATTTCTTGAACTTGTGTTGTTGTTTGCTTGATAAATAAATTGAGTAATTTTGGATGCATGGCTAGTCTTCCTTCGCTTCCTCTCATATCTCTTGGCGTGAATGAGACATACTCACAATACTATTTAATCTTTTATACTTTCCTATATACGGGGTGTATAGGAAAGTTCTTTTTTGACAGTTTGCTTTGCGGTTTTATTAATGATTAGCTGTTATACCCGTTCTTTGCACGGGTGAATTGAAAAATTAAACAATACAGATTGAAGGATAAAGATGTTTTTAATGAATTAATTTTATGTGAATTTGAAAACTAAACAAAAAAAGCTTTTTGCATATCTCAGCTAAACAAAAAAATCATGTTTGTTAAATTTTAAGTCTGTAGATCTAATAGCTGATGTGTGTGAAAATGATTTTTTTTGTCTATAACTTCCCATAAATAGCTTGTGGGTCGATTTTTGAAAACACCTTCCTAAGCTGATCTCTGCTCAGCAAGAGTAGCACATTGTTACACATTTTGTGTAATGAACGCTTGAAATAGTATCAATAATTTATATGTGGAGGTGTAATACGTTAATATTACTTTTTGTTGTATTTATTTTATATTAAAATTGCAATCAGCCTCACACTCCACCTGTTCGAGCTTTCTCGGTTCCTTGCGCCTGGCGTAGACAAAACAAAATGCAAAGTTTTGCTTCACACATAAAATATAGATATATGCTGTCACGGGCTTTTTTGCAGATGGCCGAATTTTTTCCTACTTTCTTGACAGTTATCGTTATATTTTGGACACTTCACACAATATCTTTATAAATTATAGCCTAAGTGTTATTCTGATGTATAAGCTATATTATTGTAAAGTTTCATTAAAATCCATTACGTTGTTTTTGCGTGAAAGAGTACCAAACATGTGCATACAAACTTTCACGTTTATAATATTAGTAAGGATATTCGAGTGAGTGTTTATTAACGTCGTACTCTAAAGCATCTGGAGGGATACTGGCAACGGGCAGAGTAATTTTAAACCGTGGTCAAGTGGCGATGACGACACCTTATAACTAGCCTCCTACTCTCCTAACTTCCATGCTAACTCCCCTGCCTTTTCCTGTTTTTTTTTAAATAATTTGTCTAGTGACATCTTAAACAAAACTTTCAGTCTCCAGATGTAGTCACTGAGCTAGCCACCTGTTATGTAATTTTAACATAGGAAATACCACTTTATTGTCACACATGTGTCCAATATACTCTTTTATTTGATGTCATTGCTTTTTGATTAAATATCATTGTTATTCTGGCCAGGAAACAGTCCCGACACCAATCCTATTGAAAAAGTGTGACACCGTTTGAAAACTCTTGTCCGAATGAGATACCCATGAAATAAAAAGGAACTAATTGAGGATATAATTGTTTTCTGGCATCATGTAATAACGATGGAAGAGCTTAAAACTATTTGCAGCTCAATGAAACATCGATGTAAAGCTGTAATAAAGAACAAAGGCAACCTCACTAAGTTTTGACAACTCACTGCTATCATCAACATCTAATGTATGTCGACGGTTATTGCAGTATAACTTTTTGTACGTTCCAAATATTTGAATTTTCTTTTTTTTGTATTGAATTCAGTATTGAATTGTCTGTAAAATAATGATATTAAATACTTTGCATTTTATGCAACATAAAATTTTGTATGAGCATACAAACTTAAAAAACAAAACAATTTTAAAAAGTGTCCACAGTATATATATATATATATATATATATATATATATATATATATATATATATATATATATATATATATATATCGTTACCTAACCAACTAAACAATCTATCAGATTCTGTAATTATTTTTTGTCTGATTTTGATACGGGAAATAAGACGGCACTTTTAAAAAGAGGACTGAAATATCTGAAAACTTTTCCCCGTCATCATTTGGTGTCTTCTGCTCCATCAACTTCAGACAGTTTCAGACGAATCGCGTTTTTTAACGTTTTTAATTATCTATTTCTTTTAACGTTTTTAGTTCATATATAACTGCAATATTAGGATTTAAATGCTCAAATTGGACTACCCAAATCATTTGCCATCCTTTGGTACCTTTGGCGCATTTCTGTGTTCAGTGGTTCTTGAGAAAATAGCCTCACATGAATACATAGATACGTTTGTTTACCTACAAATTTTAATAGTGGAGATACAATGAGTAAATTTAGATTTGTTCCATAAAAGAATTCAACTACATTCACAACCGTTATTTTTCAAAAACGTACAAACGATAATTTTTAATATCCAGCTTCCCTTAGATTAGAATACAGGTATAAAATGGTTTTAAGAATAGTATTATAATAATAAAAAACCCCATTTAAATGCAATATTTTGGCAAAAATTGAATTTAAAAAAATAAAATATTTTCAAAACATTTTCCTTTTATGAAAAATGCTTCTATAATAATTATGATTTGCTTATGTATAACAAAGATTTCCCAAGAGAGCTTGAACTATGATTTTTGAAAAATGCACATTATTTTCAGAGATCCTACAAATTGAAATAATTATTGTTGTTATTTGTTAAAATTCCTTCAGTCTGTTGTATTTAAATGTGGATAAATCCCCTTCTCTATCTTCCTAGTTCACACTTTGTACAGAGGTCGGAGCTATATATAAGCAAAATATTATTATAGTAGAAGGAAATTCCAAAAAAGGAGAATATTTTGAAATAGGTAATTCTAAATTAATTTTTGGGCAAAATATTGCATTTAAATAATTTTTTATTGTAATAATATTATTAAAAAGTCGGCTGGGTGGCGTGGTTGGTTTGTCGCTGGCCTTCGGTACCCAAGGTTGCGGGTTCGACTCCGGCCCAAGTCGTTGGATTTTCTTGATGTAGAAAATCGACAGCGGCCATGTCGTATGATTATACGGCATGTAAAAGCTCCCTAGGGCGGGTGCTCTAGGCAAAATTAAATCCTAGTACAGGTTCGCATCATCCTACACAATAATGAATCACGAATGATGAAAGAAAATGCTATTATTCTAAATTAATGGTAAGCAAAATGCAAGGATGTAACAAAAAAATAGAAGGAATAGCCCCATGTTAAATGCATTGAGTTTGACAACGTATGAAACTGATATATGTACTCACCTGAGAAGAGAAAGGTTGACTTATTCTGTGCCTTTTTTTTATCTATGTCGTGTAGTTTTCTAATGTACGCCAACTTTTATAAAACCTCTAGTGTTTGTGTTAAATATTAACTTGCATTTTTTTTATAAATACTGAGCTCACGCATTGAATGGATTGAAAATGAATACATTATTTTATATACATCTGTAACAAAATCTGATTGGGGAAGTAGTTTGCCTGTGCATTAGAGGTAAGATAAATATATTTCATAATTACTTCTTGGCAACCAGTTTTGTAATACTTCCGAGATTATTTTTATATTCTAGCATGAGAAAATCAACCAAAGTTTTTGTTGCGTTTTGTGTGACTTACTCATTTTTCTAACATTTTTTTAAAACTTTAAAAATTAACTTCTCTATTAAGTATGTTCTAATTAAATATTATAATTCTTGTTATATAAACATGAAATAACTTAAGGTATCCGAACACGTTCGGAATATTTTTTAACAAAATAACATATTTAAACATTATAAAGGCTTTTTAGGACTCAATACCAATAAATACTAATATTTAACTAACAATATTTAAAATAAATTGCCTAAATTTCGCAAAAATCACAATTATAAGTGAAATTTTAACATCATTTTTGTAAAACTTCAAATCAATTAAAGAATAAAGTAATAAACTTATATTAGTAAATGTATTACCAAAACAATCTAGATGCATTTATCTAGAGTATGTACTAAAATTTTAATGTTTTATTAAAATTTGAAAATTTTAGTTGATTGAGTAAACATTATAAGAAAAATCACATTCTGTATGAGACCATTTTTTAAATAACAAGCCCTAACTCAAAAAATATTCATACAATAAGAAATATTTTAGTACATTCTCTAGAAAATAGTATAAATATGAGGTTCAAAAAGTTTTATAGAAATACATTTGTAATATTTTGAGTAATTAGACTCGCCATGATAAATTTCGAGTAATTTAAATGCCCAATTCTGGTAGATCAAAGACCCACTTCCGGTTTTTCTATCTTAATAAAATTGATTGTAGGTTGACCTCTAGGTAGCGTAGAAAAAAATAAAATATGTTTAGTACAGCCAAAAGATAGCTTTATTCAATAAAAGAGAAAACAAAATTATCTGTCTTGACCGAATTTGGTCATTTTCAACTTGTTCGGATACCTTAAACATACATTTTTTCATTCAGAAAAGGCATCTAGTGTTTTTTCATATTCTTGATGTAGATTGTTGAGGTATAGTTATACTTTAAATAAGGCATGAATGACTGATTTTAAATTTATATATATATATATATATATATATATATATATATATATATATATATATATATATATACATATATATATATATATAATCCAATATAAAAAAGAATTTTTCAATGTATAATCATATACATATACATACACATATATATAAATTTATACATATATATACATATACACAAATACATAAACAAAAATATAAAAATAGACACATAGTTATATACCTAAGATAACTAAAAGTAGGAAGGAGGCACATAGTATAAAGACAAATTCCTGGCCTTAGGAACCAGGATTGCAGTTTTAACAAGTTTTGCGGTGCCAACCTTCTCCTGTAATTTGTCATACTATGTACCAAGAGGAAAGGAAAGAGTTATATATGTAGAATTTAAATATTAAAAAATCATTAAACTAAATAACATAGGAACATAAACATAACCTACTAAATCGGAACGATGGCCAAGAGTGCAGTAACGTGTTCCCGCCAAATAAGTAGAGCAGAACCGCATAAAGTTAATTGCGATACGATATAAGAAACGATTAATTGCGATACGATATACGATAATAAGATATATATATATATATATATATATATATATATATATATATATATATATATATATATATATATATATATTTTAAAAATCATAAAATTAAAAATCAGATAAAATTAGCGTAAAATATAAAAGAAACTCAAAAAATATATATTAAAATTTTTTAAAATAAGCATGTGGCGCCATCTATTTAATAATTGTAGGATAAATTAGATATTGTCTAAATTTAAAAAAACATTACAAAACACAATAACAGTAAATAATTACAGTAATACAAATTGTGTGTATCATAAAAAACCATTATAAATATAATTACAAAGAAAGTTAGCAGGGTATCCATGTTCAATACGGTGATTAAAAATTTTTTTAAGATTTAAAAAAATATTAGCTTTATCGCTAACTAATACATTATTGCGATAAATATAGTTAAAAATAATATTTCTATATATAGATATTGATAAATTAGAACTCCAGAAAGGCACTTTGATGATATTAAAATTAAAGACATATCTTTTATCATAAATATTACTATGTAGTTTCAAATCCTTAATATACAGTGATACATCGAGGTAATTTGTTTTGATTGGATTATTATTAATTTTAACTAAGTTTAAGTAGGACGGATAAAAATTAATAATAGGATTTAAATTATCATTTTTACCAAAAATAATTAAATCATCAATATATCTAAAAATGTAGTAGTCATTATTAATAACATAATTATATTCATAAAAATGTAAATTAAGATTAGCCAAACTATTACTAGCTGGGCCCCTTGTGGGAGTCCTTTCTCTTGTTTATATAAAGAACCATTAAAATTGATGTAATTTTCTTTTAAGACAAAATCTATGAGAGTTTTAAATTTGTTAAAATTAATATTAAGGTTATACATACTGTGATTTTCTAAAATTACTTTAATAATATCATATAAATCAATGGAATTGAAAAGATCTTCAAAGTCATAACTATGAACTGAATAAATATTTCTATTATTAAAAAAATCTATAATCTCTTTACTATTTTTAATTATAGCTTTATTACATTGCTGATTAATAAAGTTTTGTATAATATTATGAAGTAATTTGCCTGCAGTAGTAATATATGTTCTAAAACCATTTGTCACAGTTCTAAATTTAACCGGACTTTTATGGAATTTTGGAGTTAAAAAATATATGGATACTTAATTTTAGGAATACAATAACCTAATTTTTTATAAATACCAATAATACGATTACTAATTTCATTATGTGACAAATCTAATTTTTTAAAAGAACCATTATTAAGAAAGTGATCATAAAGAATATTATAATAAAAATACTTACAAATCACAGCATAGTTACCAGGTACTTTTTCAATGTAAACTATGATAAAATTCTTTTGTAATTCATAAATTTTCTGTTTTATATCTTTAAAAGTAGTTTCATATTGTGAGAATGGTAGCTAAAATTCATAAGGTCTTTTAAAATATTGTACTTATACTCATCAAATGCCTCAATAGGTAGTCCAAATTTAATTGCAGATTATAAGGCTAATTTTCATTAAATTAATTTGTTTACACACATATATATATGTGTGTGTGTGTGTGTGTGTGTAAACAAATTAATTTAATGAAAATTAGCCTTATAATTGTACACTCATGAACAAAAAAAATTAGGGCACCAAGAAGGATCCGTCAGAATTAAACAAAATTTGACATACGTAATGACTATTTTGATATAAGTAAATGATTAGAAAATCAAAGAAAAAAAGAAACAAGTCTTTTTTTTTTTACATTAGTCGCATATGATGTGTAACATCTGACATGTTATCTTGGTAAATACGCAATATTAATTTTTTTCCTGAAAAAAATATGAATCGGATATGATTGTGGAAATAATTTTCTATCGAATATTTATATCTTTAATGAAAATTGAATTTAATTATAACAAAATGAATAAAAAATGCAATATTTTATCAAAATAATTATTCTTGTTCAATTTGGGGACGAGTGGAGACAATAGACTTATGATAACTAAAATATGACAATATACTTGTGATTTCAAAGTATTTCATCGTTGCGTGGAGGACCTGAGTACCCAGCTCTTTCGAGCTACAGCCTCATGTCAGTAGGTATTTGAGTGACTGTACATGATTGACTTTTGCCCTTTGTTAAGTTTAAATGCTTTAAAAATAAAATAAAAATACTGGAGATTTTGTGAAACTAAAATTTTAAAGTATTAAAATGCATTAAAATTGAGAAAAGGAGCTTCAAAGTCAGCACAAAGCACCGAAAATAAAGTTAAAATTTCGATCTTAGGCGGGCGGGCTAAACCGACCAATGGGAATGCAGCTAGGATCATGAAAAAGTAGTTGAAAATAAAACAGAAAGCAGATTTTTTTAAAAGCTATTCAAAATATCCTATCAAGAATAAAAATAGTAGAGGAACACATCAGTCGGAATAATTTTCCGAGGAAAATTAAAGAATAAAAAGTAAAAATGGAAGAATCTGGGGTTCGAACGGGATGCAAAGCATTGTGAGCGAATGACTCGGACCACTAGATCATGGGGACTCGTGGAAATAGGTGAAATAAGCATTTAAGATGGAGGAAGCGAAATTTGAGAGGAGAAAAATAATTACATGAAGAGAATATTTCTAGGTCTGTTGAAATTTGAATCAGGGATATATTTTTCAATATCCAAGATCGAGAGATAACTAGAATTATCAACATTTTGGAAGAACATTGTTGCAATCTAATTAGCTGTCTAATTGACAGCTAATTAGATTAACTGTCTAATTGAACTGTCTTATTTTACTTGTGGTCCTGAGGTCAATTTCAAAGTACATAAACCGTTGAAAACAGCGTCAATAACAGTACCACTTTTAGCAGTCGAAACATTCTAATTTGTGTTCATTTCGAGCTTGAGTTCATCATTCATAAAAGCTATGATCGACTCAGCTTTCTGAAAACTGAAGTTAAAGTTAAAATCACCACTCAAAATCAGGGGAACTGAGTGATAATTTTTTTAAAAGAGCAGAACCACACCTTCGTTATATGGTAAAAGTACAAAATGCAGGAAATCTTTAATTTTTTTTAACCGTTTGATTCTAAGAAATGTATACGACCACCGAAATCACTGTTTGTCCATTTTCAAAAAAGCATTCTGCCGCACTCATGTCCCCCGACATCATGACTTATGGATTTAGAGTCAAGCGCTCGAGTGCTTGATGGCTACTAGAGTTGGATCCCCAAGCGAGGGTGGCGAAACAACACAGCCACGCACTCTCATTGGTCAAATCAAGTAGCGCTCGCTTACGTCACATCCTGTTACACACACCGTCCCTTTTCACGAAATCACTCCCAACAAATATCCAACAACCGAGAGGAAAGATGTTACACATCAAAAAGGATCATTTATTTCAGAGAAAAGTGTAAGGCACCCGATCGGCGGTGGCCCACTTCTACATTATTCTCGCGACCTAGATCTGTTGGAAGAAACGAAGAAGCAGCCATATTGTTTATCTTAATATCACTTTATTAAAAACTTAACTTAAACAATATACAATAATAGTGCTAATATTCAATTCAAGTGAATCTGAAGTAAAAGGACACACTATTCGTATTACAAAATAATCGCGTAACCGACCATTGTATCTAACTCTACCGACTATTTCTAATCTCAGTAACTACACAGTTCTTAATAATTCAATTTAAACAGTCTTGGGTAAACAGCTACTCGCGTGCGTGATTCTACCTGACGTGGCTTTTGTTCTTGTGGAATGGTATCCACCTTTAACTTGATCGCACAGGAATTGATAGATTAAATCTTGAACTCGGGGTTTCCTCTCACTTTAACTTCGGAGTTTGTACACATATTCACACTTCTCGTATATTCACTTCTCATAGCCACCTCGCGTACGCTTAACTTCTTCTATTCATACGATTCCTAATTTGCATTCTCACGTTTTTCTTATCGAGTTGGTTGGGAAGAATTGCCATTTTGGCCCCAAAACACCCAATAGGATATTAGTTGAAATTCCAATGAGCCCGTCACAAAAGAGTAAAGCAACGGGGGATTTAATACCCTGTTGAACCCCCTCTAACGCGAATGCACGATGCTATACGATCGGGCATTGAGGCATATAAGTTCTGTATGATATCTTGAGACATTTCGGTCCATATTTGCTTTAACCTTAACTCTAGTTCGTTCAAACTCATGGGATGCCCGACTCGCCATCCCAAAGGAAACCAAGAATGCTCGATTGGAGACAAATCTAGAGATCGGGCAGGTCAAGGAAGGGTAGTAACTGTGCGGAGATAGTCTAGTGACACCCTTGCCGTATGAGGCCGAGCATCGTCTTGTTGAAAAATGGCTCCTGGGAAGCAACAAATGTGTTTGCAGGATTTCATGGACATACCGCTGGGCTGTCATGGTTCTACAGATCAGTACTAGAGGTGACCGTGTATTGTAAGCAATGGCATCCCATACCATCACACCAGCTGTGGGAGCGATGTGTCGCTGTAAAGCAAAGGCAGGATTGAGGCGTTCACCACGCGGTCTCCACACACGAACACGATTGTCATCACTACTGAGATTGAATCTGGATTCGTCGCTAAAGACGACCTGGTTTCATTCCACTGCAGTCCAGTTTCCTCGTGTGAGCCACCACTCCAAATGGAGACGTCGATGGGTGGGCGTCAAGGGTATCCCACATAATGGGCGCCACGATCCCAGATATTCTTCAGCGAGGCGCCTTCGTATGGCTCGAGAAGACACAGGGGCCCCTAGTGAAGGTGCTACCTGCGCCTGGATGGCGGCCGATGAAGCAGTTGGCTGTACGCGTGCATTTCTTACGACGTGGCGTACTTCTCGACGACTGGTGGGTCGAGGGCATCCTGAGCCTGGTCTTCGTGTAAAGGAAATCTCTTGGATCCACTGGTCCCAACAACTCCTCACAACACAATCAGGGCTACCTAATTGATGAGCTACTCGTCTAGCTGAACACCCAGCTTCCATCATGCCGATGAATCTCCCCCTCTCAAACTGCGACAGCTGCTCATATTGTCTTCAAAAACGGCGTAATTGCATGTCTACTTCATTTTCATTTATAAACGATTCAGCACACTCAAACAAGCTGTGGTTGCCTGTTTTATACTCCACGGAGAACGACGTTAAACGCCCTCTACCGGCTGTACGTAATGCGCAATCACTCAGCATTTCTAATCATTTGCACACCTCCCTGACATGCACCTTCATGCCAAATTTCGTTACGATCCCGCAATTATTTCTTGGCGCGCTAATTTTTTTGTCCATAAGTGTATTTTCACTTCTAATTTTATGCAATATCTGCTCTGTAGTGAACGTAAGCAAAGAAAAAATTGGAATCTATGGAATATATTCGTTTGATTTGGCAATCTTAATTCTATGTCAAAGAATTTGCTACTGTGTTGCTATGGCTGTTCCACCTTGTTCTGAACAGTCTCACATTTTTCTTACTTATTATTTAGCAATAACTTATAGTTAGAGTAATTAAGCATAAAATACTTACTAATAATTATAGTATAAATAATTACTACTAATTATATATATATATCAGAATCTTGCTTATTAAACGAAGCATTTTCCCCTACATAAATTCATGTAAAATTTGACATTTCCGTTCATTTTGCGCACGTGTAATTGTCTTTCAGCTTCGCATCATTTGTAGTCTATTTGGCCAAGCGTATTTCTTAGGAAATTCTTGAAACAGGTAATGGCCCAAACTCTGGATGATGTTCTTGAACTCGTTGCAATCTGCACAGCTTTCCGATCTTTTTATCGTGCTCGGGGCGTCCTCCAAACTACCATATGAATAATGGACTGTGCGTATTGCTTAACGTCCATCGGCGTCAATTTGACACCGGAACTTCTCCAGTTTCCCCTCCTTTCAGCATTTTTGCAGAGAATTTGAAAATGTTTCATTACTTTTAATTATTTTTAACGGTAATTACACAGTAAAAGTTTTGTTGTTCTATGTTAATTAGGAGAAATTTTACAACTAAAAATATCTAGAACGTCCGCTGGTGTCATTTCGACACCAAGGCAATTTATCATCGTAAATAACTGTCGTTCATTATTACTATTAGTAAAACAAACTTCCCCAAATACTATCACACATTTATTTGACCTTGAATGCAGTGTTATTACATTAACAGCGGAAACGAATCGAATTTTTCTAAAATTGTTGTGTCTAAGTGTTTCGCTACGTAGCATTTGGTTATCTGCTCATTAAAAAAAAATTCATTCGATTTTCGAACCTTGTGCAGAGCAAACACCCTGAAACGATTGCTCGTAGAAAAAGTCTGACCACTGATGAAATTACTAATTTATTGCGAGAGATTTCTGAGAATGAATTGGTTCTATAATTTAGATTCCGATGAAGACATAAAATTAAGTGAAAGTGACTGCGAAGAATCTGAAGGAAAAACAGATATAATTGATTACATTCCAGTAAATCCTGATATATATATCGCTAGGGATGGCACAGAGTGGATACCGCGTAATAGTAAATGTTCCTGGTAGATTTGCGACTCGAAATGTTTTGCGACAAAGCAGTGGTCCAACAAACTTCGCAAAACATAATGTCAACGTCAGTTTCTAATGATATAAAGGGTCATAAAATATGCTAATTACATGAAATAATATTAAAAAGTCTTAAAACTTAACCCTACTGAACAATAGTCCTGCAATTATTTAGTTAAAACAATTGTTTTATATATTTTATGTCGCGGTGTCAAAATGAAACAGGTAGACGTTTAAGAGTAATCGAAATCCCGGACGTTCTAGCGTTAAGTCAATTGAAAACAAGATCACGAATCTCAGCTCGAGACTCTATTTAAATAATTCACTATCACACCTGCCTTAAAAACATTTGAGGCAACAACAACTAGATCAGGGGTGGCAAACCTTTATGGGTTAACGTGCCATTTTTTCTAATGAAGAATTTGATGAGGTATCGACGTGCCGTCAAATAATTTTGACTTGTGATTAGTGGAAAATAATAAAATCAAACACTAACAAAATACAAAACTGTTTACTTAATAAAGAAAATTCATTTTGTATTTTTAAGTACTAAATGTTTTTGTTAAGCGCCAAGTTCAAATTATATAAAGTAACATAAGTGTGATTTCTGCTGTTGCAGATTAGATGACAAATAAATAATATCAGGATTGGGTAAGATGTTACTTTTTTAGCAGAATACATATTGAATTGGAATAATCTGCCAAATGATTTTTAAGCGCGTCTTTGATGTTATTCATCTCTGAAAACAATGACTCATAGGCATAGGTCGATGAAAATATGGTTAAAACAGCATGAACCTTCTTCTTCAAACAGTTAAACGTATCTAGAATCGTATTTAATGTTTCCAAAATTCCGTTACTAGCATTTTTACTTTTATTGCTTGTTAATCTTCCTGTTTCAATCAATGTGTGTGTGTGTGTTTTTTTCCTTAATTCAATACATTTTTGAGTCCCTATTGAACTAGACAAGAAATCAATAAGTGGCATTTCAAAAATTCTTCAATTTCCAACCAATCGAATTGGGGCAAGCTCAGTTTATCAAATGATATCATATCAGGGTACATAATAAAAACTTGAGCGTTTCGGATAATTCTTTAAGCTGAGAAAATCTCACTGAAAATTCTTTTATTGAAGAATCAATCACGTGGTTGATCGGTGGCGTGCCCAAAATATTGTGCCGCGTGCCATCAATGGCACGCGTGCCAATGGTTCGCCATCCCTGAACTAGATCTTTCCTGACTTGGAAAGATACAGTTCAATATATAGTTAACTGTACAATTAAAGTTAATATGAATAACTAGAATATTCTAGGAGAAACAAGAGAGACAAAAACAATTTTTTTTTTGCCAACTCGCCTACTATGGAGTCCGAATTGGTGATCCATCACTGGAGAGCTCACAGCTCTACAGACTTAGCCATGGTGCTTCCATGCGAAAATAGCTAATCTTGATTCAATATTTCTTTTAAGTCGGATTTTTTCCCCGTCTGTTAGACTTAGGTTGGAGTAAAGTCAGTATTTTAGCTTTTACGGGCTTAGTGATTGTAGTGTTATCATCTATATAAGCCAATAACAGCCTGCGGACTAAAGGGATCATTTTGGCCCAGCGGTATGTTACGTGCTTATGGAACCGAATGTCCCGAGTTCTGTCCTCCGGATAAACGCCACATAATTAGAGACTCTGGCTGATCCAAGAAACTTTCTGAACTGTCGTGGTGCCATCTATCCGCAAAACAGCAACCAAAAACTTGTCAAAACTCACCCTGACACAGTCAATTCGTCACATTCACTCGACACAGCTAACAAAGTCGTCCAACTCACTTGACGCAACTCCTCCAATTAACACCAACAACTGAACGCTGGCAATAACAGCTATATCGTTCGTTCGCCCACCACCGACTCCCTGGTGGAGGAGTCTGTAGTGGTATCATCTATATAAGCCAGTAACAGCCTCCGGACTAAAGATCATTTTAATATAGCGATATGTTACGTGCTTACGGAACCGAAAAACCCGGGTTCTATCGTCCGGATAAGCGCCACTTCAGTGGTCAAAAAAGAAAGAAACTACTTCAAAGGCCTACTCCAATGTACTTACTGCTCTTTTATAAATTTGAGTTCCGGAAAAGATAGTTCATAGAATGAGAGGAAAATATCCAAAGGGAGTAAATAAGTTTCGAAGTCGTAGTGAGTCACTGCATTATATGAAAATCATTTTTTCAAAGCGGAATGAAAATTAAACCTATACAAAAGGATGATCTCACGATAGTCTTGAATATCTGTAATAATTTAATCCTATTTTTAAATATCAGAATTTGATTTTTATTATTAAAAAAGGTACTAAATTTTCTAGATCAGGGGTCTCCAACCCCCGGTCCATGGATCAAATACTATCGGTCCGCAGCAGAAACACTAAATTATTTTCCTTTTATTTACTGTGGTATATTTTTCTTGGGATTGGGCTACTTTTCATGAAAATCCCTTTATATTTCTTTTGTTAAATGATTTTATATTTATTTTTTGGTGTAGCTATGTTTTATTCTGAATTCACGATTAAATACAATGAAGTTAAAATTATTAAGGTATCCGCCGACTACGTTCGGAACCGTGATTTTAAAAAAGCGCATAAATGCATAATTTTCATAATATTTAGTGTCACTTAGATTAGAATACATGTATAAAATTGTTTTAAGGACATTTTGACAAAAAAAAAAATTATTTAAATACAATATTTCGGCAAAAAGTTAACTTTGAATAATTCTTTTTCAAAATGTTCTCCTTTTATAAAAAAATGCTTCTAAAATAATAATATTTTGCTTAAATAAGGTAAAGACTTCACCAAAGAGTCTGAACTAAGATTTTTGAAAATTTCACATTATTTTCAGAGTTACCACCCATTGAAATAATTATCGGCGTTTTTTTTTTCAAAAATTGCTCCCCTCTGTTGTCGTAAAATATGGATAAACCCACTTCTAGGTTACATATCTAAAAAAATCTAGTTGAGCCTCTGTAGAAAGGTCTGAGCTATATACAGGCAAAATATTATAATAATAGAAGCATTTTTCACAAAAGGAGAATATTTTGAAAATGGTTCATTCTATGTTCATTTTTTTGTAAAAATATTGTACTTAAATAATTTTTTATTGTAATACTATTCTTAAATTCTTATTCTAAATGTCCTAAATATTATCCATTTATACGCTTTTGCAAAATCACGGTTCCGAACGCAGTCGGATACCTTAAATCAAAACAGTGTAAAATATAAACAATCAACGTTCTCCCTATCAGCGGGTCACGGTAAAATTAACAAACGTTGACCGATCAGCGGCGATAAAAAGGTTGGGGAACACTGTTCTAGATAACCAAGATTTTTTTGATTGAATATTAATGTCGCACCGTTCAGCTACACGAGGGCTTTTGTCGAGGGACTACGTAATTTTGAGCCACGGTCAAGTGTCGTGGATGACACCTGAGCTGGCACCCCTTCTCCTAACTACCACACCACACCAACGGGAGGACGTTTCAGCTCTCAACAGATTTAACGTGCTTCGCTGCCCTACATGGCGGGTCTTGAGTGGTACTGGGCTCGAACTCGTGACAAGGCAAGCCCCGATCCGATACCTATACCACTCGGCTACCGCGGCCACAACCTCGTTAACCTAGATTTGAAGGAGTTATTTAAGGAGAACAATTTTTTAAGAAGGTATATATATATATATGAAGCTACAACGCAATAAATAGTGGTTGGCTTAGTTCCTGCAAAAGTTGTCTTCTTCGTACGGCAGGACTGTAGCCTTAGTCATGTTGAGAGTCATGGACTGTGGCCTTAGTCATGAGAGAGCCGACCAAAAAGCCACGCAGAGAACTGAGTCGTCACAACTGGAAGTCCCCTTGACTCTCAGAAGAGCAAGGAGCATTATTTCTACATTCAATGACAAATATACTACCATGATTCAAAAACCCAAGAGCCCTGAAAAACTGTAGGAAACTCTGGCCACTGTGGGTTCAATTCCGAGGTAACTGGAGTGAGCGAAAGCTGTTGCCCACTTTCGCCTAACTACCGGACATGGTGATTACATATTCGGTCTTTTAATGCTGTATGATATATTACTCCAAAATGAAGAATAAGTTGCAATGGATGGGCAGTCCATCCATTAGTGCACGAGGGTGAGAAGGAAGATTAGCCATAGTCAAAAGAAATTCAATTTATTAACAATTCTCAACAAGGTAACAAATTTCAACAACCTAAGTTAAGAAATGCACCTTAGATAAATATGGGAGCAATAGTGGGGTAGACGATATAGTTGCACTTACTCTAAGCACGTCCTGGTAGTACACCTTCTAAATACATGAAGTTACTTTCTAATTTAATCTGTGATTCGAGCCCACCCTAATCCAATTTAAATAGCTAATTGACCAAATCGTCAATCTTAATATTAATCAAAAGGTTAGTTTTACATTCATGAAGACGGGTAGTCGCTACCGGAAAACTTGCCCAATACGAGAGGATCCATAGGTTCGGACATTTGGTACTGAGCTCGGTGGTGCCGTCGGTGGCGCGAAACTACCATCCGATAGGAGAATGGCGGAACGCCTTTAAGCCGAAAGCCTACTCTGAGATGGCGAGGTTTATCTTGGAGCCCCATGCGTCGAACAGCAACCTAAGCCCTTAATCGTTCGTCATGAATGCGATGAGCTTTCTCTTGGTACGCCTGAGACTTGATGGACTCTCCTTAAGACTAGAGGGTCCTGTAGGGATCCTAAGGGAGGGTATGAAGTGTGTAGGTACAGAGTCGTCTGCAGACAACATTCGTCCTCGTCGGGGGCTTGAAGAACTCTCGCCTAGCTTTACGTGAGTCACCACTTGCTAACTTTTAGTGTCTAACCTCTCTCTCCATTGAACCTGAAAGTTAATCTTTAAGTACAAGGCTTGATTTGAATAATTCACGTCTTTTTTATCGGAGGAAAGTTTGCAATAGAATAATCTTTAAGTAACCATCATTCCCCAAGAGGATTAGTAGGAAGTACGTGAATAAATAGAATATTAACGTCACCCTACTCAGCTGCACGAGGGCTTTCGGCGATGGACATAGCAATTTTGAACCGCCAAAATGATGAAACTTATCAAGAAATATAAATGCATTTGTCGTGTAAACTGCAAAATCTCTAACTTCTCCAGTATAATCCAATCACACTCATGATGGTAATCTTAAGAAAAAAAACACAATTTAATTTTTACATTCTTTCAGAGATGTTTCCATAAACGTAAATTTTTAAAACCTTTTCTTTGCGCCCACTTTTGTGGCTCAGCTGCTCAAGCATACGTTCGTGTGATGGCGCTGATTATACAGCCTGAAAGTGATCCTAAAGTAAAGAAGTGAAATATTTGGACTATGCTTTTGTAATGAAAGAGGGAAGTAATTACAAAATTAATCGAACGATTAGGTGAGAGCTGAAGGATTTTTTCTGCTAGCCGATCATCATTAAGCAACTATAAGAATGAAATATCAATATTAAAACGAATGCAGAAATTAAGCAAAAAGAAAATAAGCATTAAATAAGTGTTTTATTTTTTTCTAGAAGCATGTTGCTGTAAACTTCTTAATACACCCTTAGTTCTGATATGATTCGTGTAATATCTCAGGTTTTTCTACACATTAATGCGTACAACATCATGACCCATATATCCTCTCTAAGGCTTGCGAACGCCTTTATTCAATACATTGATGAAATAAAATAAGTGAATTATTAATCACTGGAATAGCAGATTTCAAGTTACGAATAATATTAGTTTTCCTTTTTTTCGCAGATTATAGTTTTAGTTTGTTTTTGACTTTGGGTTATAGATTCCACTTATTCGATGTACAATAAAAGTAATTTATATTCTTTCTAATTAATATATAAATAACATTTATATTCGCTATTTTGTCTTAAGACAAAATTTTAAATGAGCAATTTCTAGAGAATTAATTACAAATACATCTTCCATGAGTTCCCCATTGTTGATTTCTTGGCCTTCATTGAAAAGGCATCACTAACACACTTTCGAGGCATCTTAACAGAATAGAGTTGAAGACTAAACCTTCCTTAAAAATTCTAAATTCATTGTAGGAGTTTTAATTAAGGGTGGAATAAAACTTAATTTTACATTGTTGCTATTATAAAAACCACAATGTTTCTCACATCGCCAAACCAAAATGACAAACCTCACAGCAAACTGTTTGTTTGTATAATTTACACTCGTGACATTCAAAAGCCTATGAATATGGAAGAAAGGCTTGTTGGAATGTGCATTTCAAGCAGTGTAACTATAACTTGATATCTTTTTAATTGTCATTAGTGACAATAGTCTCAAAAATGTTTGATCTTATCGTATTTTCATCCATATAACGATCTTCACGGAAACTCTTTGGAATTGTTCATTTCCAAAACTTTCTTCACTTTTAGAAGTGCCCATCGTTCCCTTACGTATACAACCTGTGACAATAAAGTTCGCTTAATGAAGTCAGAATGGCCGATCCGGCAACACTGGCGGCACAAAACGCTGCACATGCATAGTGACAGGTGTTGACGATTTGCCCCCACCGTTGTTCGGTTGAGCGTCGTTCCTGTTCCGTGGAAGACTTATTTTACAAAGTGCTTACTTAGTGCGTTGGTTCTTAACAGGGAACAGAAAAATGAACCGAAAGAAACGTATGCGATGCTCGTACGTGTTTATGTAGATCAAAAACTGTCCATAAAATGTTTGTACGAATGGTTCGCTCGCTTTCGATAAGGCCGGAACAGTGTTTCTGACAACCCCCGCAGCAGAAGACCGATGACCTCTGTCAGTAACGAAAACATTGAGAAAGTGAGTGTCACCTTTTCTGATAGTCAAGGCATTATTAACAAATAATTTCTACCTGAGGGAACGACGATGAATGCTGCAAGGTACACTGAAGTTTTAACACGTTTCATGAAACTTCTAAACTTGGTACGACTCCAGTACGCATAACAGGGTTCATGGATTTTTGTTCACGACAATGCTCGCCCTCACGCAGTCAACATCGTCAAACAATTCCGAGCAAAAAAAAAAAAAAAAGAGGGTGGAGCAAATCGAACATCCTCTATTCTCTCGCCAGATCTCAATCCTTCACACTTCTTCCTTATCCCACGAGTCAAACTCGCTTTGAAAGGAAAGAAATTTGACGATATTCCTGACATCCAACAAAACGTGACGAGGCTTTTGAACTCCATTCCAAATGAAGACCTCTTGCAAAGTTTTCAGGACAAGTATAGCAGATCTCAGGGGTGCATATTTATGGATGTCAACAATTTCGAAGGAGAGTAAGGTAACTTTCATTAATATTTCATTTACATTAAGGTATCCAACTACGTTCGGAACCGTGATTTTAAAAAAGTGCATAAATGCATAATTTTCATGATATTTAGTGTCACTTAGATTAGAATACATGTATAAAATTGTTTTAAGGACATTTTGACAAAAAACAATTTATTTAAACACAATATTTTGCCAAAAAATTAACTTAGAATAAACTTTTGTCAAAACGTTCTCCTTTTATAAAAAAATGCTTTTATAATAAAAATATTTTGCGTAGATAAAGTAAAGACTTCTCCAGAGAGTCCGAACTAAGAATTTTGAAAAAATTCACATTATTTTCAGAGTTACCACCCATTGAAATAATTATCGGCGTTTTTTGATATGTAACATCTTTCCTCTCGCTTGCTGGATATTTGTTGGAGTGATTTCGTGAAAAGGGACGGATGTGTGTAACAGGAAGTGACGTAAGCGTACGCTATTTGATGTAACCAATAAGAGCGCGTGGTGGTGTACAGCGCATCGGGGTACAGATCTAGTAGCCATCAATCACTCGAGCACTTGACTCTAAATTCACAATCAGTCTGTAAAATCTACCCCTTAACTTCCAGAATATCTATATTAGAGCAGAGAAAATAAATTGCTTACCAACACACTAATCCTAAAACCAGTTTTAACTAGTATGCCGCGCCAATCGGGGCACATGCAGCTAAAATTCATATTAATCAAATTGAAGTTTCTCAAGGCATTATTCTCCGACAAATATTAAAAGTTCGACGGTTCATGAGAAATAAGGATCTCAGATCCGCGAGCAAAATGTCAATCAGACAATTTATCAAAAAATTAGCAACTAATTTTTTTCAAAAAATTGATAAATCTAATAATCCTTCGATCTTGGATATTAAAAAATATATCCCTGATCATAATTTTAACAGACCCAATAATATTCTTTCTCTCGGATCATCTCTTCGATTAAAATTCTTAATTAAATTCATATTTAACTCTTCTCACCCAACTTAAAAACTCCTTCTCCGAGCCTTCGTAGTCTAAAGGTTATAGTAGCTGACTTGAAATGAATCTTCCCAGGAACTCGCTATTTTCAAATTTACTTTAAATCACTTTCATTTTCCCTGGAAAATTATTTATCCAGATCAAATTAAAATTTACGCGTTCTTTCCCCTATTTTTTTAAAATGTATTTTATTTTTATTAGCTTTTAAAAAAAGCTGTTTTTCTTAGTTCAAATCATTCAATGTTTCTCTCATTTCTACAACGACTGAGTTCTAAGCTGCATTCCCTTCGGTCAGGCCTCACCTCGCCCACCCACTGATCGAAATTTGTTTTCATTCTCAGTGCTTGCACCGTTTTTGAAAATATTTTTCTAGCACTTAAAGCGTTTTAGTAGTTTTAAATTTTAATTTTTTACTTTCATATAAGTATAATTTACTTTTTAAGTATTTTTTTAACAAAGGGGAAGAGTGAATTCGTCACAGTCATTCAAAATCCTAAAGATAAGAGACTATAGATCGGAAGAACTATATACTCTGGTCATCCACCCAATGATTTTCTAAATCCACTTCGCACATACCAGAAAGTCTTAGACTTCACTCGGGATAAAGTTGCGATCCTTACGCTCAATTATCAAAGGGCTCATCAAACAGATTTCGACGACGTTATTTCATAAAAAATGTTCGTTACTCATGTTATGAGAGACGTGACGAACGTGTTTCGATACCTAACTTCGATTGCCACTTACAGTTTAAACGAACGGGCCGGACAGCAGCTTGTGATGCGATATATCTCCAACAGAAAAACGCACATTTCTCGTTTATGTTAATTTTCCTGCACTTTCTGATCATTGGTTCCTTGCTGCACCCGGATTGGCTAGGTTAACTCCCTTCATTTTCAGACTTCTTCGAAACTGATTTTTGAGCTCTTAAAAGAGCTTTTGCTTTTTATTTTTAAATTTTAAAGTGTTTTATTCATTTTAATTATTTTCCATGAATGTTTTACTCTTATTGTTAAATTCCTTTTAAATTTAATTCCTTTTTAAAATGGGCAATGGTATAACTCGTTACTGTCATCTTCGTTCCAGGATAGGAGATGTGCTCCGACAGGACTATGTGCTCCAAAACTCATCCCAACGATTGTTGTGATTCCTCATATGAACATTACTTACCGTCAAACAAGTGGACTGGCTATTGTTAGTAACGATATTGGGGGACATATGTGCGGCAGAATGCTTATTTGAAAACAAACAGTGATTTATATTTGCGCGCATACATTTCTTGAAATCAAACGGTACAGAAATTAAAGACTCCCTGCATTTTGTTGTTTAACCATATACCGAAGGTGGTTCTGCTCTTTTAAAGAAAACTATCACTCGCTTCTCATGATTTTGAGAGGTGATTTTAACTTTAATTTGCCAAAATCTGAGCCGCTCATAGTTTTTTTGAATGATGAATTCAAGCTCGAAGTGAACACAAATCAAAATGTTTGGACAGCTAACAGTGGTAATGTTATTGACGCTGTCTTTCAACGGTTTTTAAATCCTTTGAAATCACAAGTATATGTGTCATATTTTAGTTATCATAAGTCTATTGTCTCCACTCTTCCCAAAATGGATCAAGAATAATTATTTTTGATAAAAGAAATTGCATTACTCCTTGTGTTAATTAAATAAAATTTTCATTAAAGATATTATTACTCGATAGAAAATTATTTCCAATCATACCCAGTTCGTTTTTCTCACTATATAATTTACTATTGCGTATTTACTAAGATAACATGTCAGATGTTACACATTATACACGACTACTGTAAGGGGCTCGTTTCTCTTTTTTTTTTAAATTTCTCTTCTCTGTGGTAAAAGATGGATAAATCTACTTCTAAGTTATCTGTTTCAAAAATTTTAGTTCAGCCTATGTACAGAGGTCTGATCTATATACAGGCAAAATATTATTATAATGGAAGCATTTTCCTAAAAGGAGAATATTTTGAAAATGGGTCATTCTATGTTCATTTTTTTGTCAAAATATTGTACTTAAATAATTTTTTATTGTAATAATATTCTTGAAACAATTTTATGTTCGTTTTCTAATCTAAGTGATAATGTCTTAAATATTATCCATTTATACACTTTTGCAAAATCACGGTAATGTTACAGGACTATTCACCGAACTTTATTGTCACAGGTTGTATACTGAGTTTGATCACACTACAAAAAAACAGTATTTTAGAAGAATTCACTTCAACTGGCTTAAAAAATATTTTTTTTATAAAAAAAAAGTGTTATTTTTTTGTATAT
Source organism: Trichonephila clavipes (assembly GCA_019973935.1). Lineage (NCBI taxonomy): Eukaryota > Metazoa > Arthropoda > Arachnida > Araneae > Nephilidae > Trichonephila > Trichonephila clavipes. The sequence continues at coordinate 1,201,410 of BMAU01021206.1, read as the reverse complement.
ATTTAACTAATAAATCGCTTACAAACTGAAATAAAACAGGAAACACTGCTGCAAGAAGAACATTTTCAGCTGATAACCTTCTAGCTTCTGTGGATAAAAGTCTTGATGAACTTCGGATATGTTTCAATTGAGAATTTAATTTTACTTTTTGCAGTGACGATAAAAAAAATTTCTCTGCTTTTTTTTAACAGGAATAACTTTTACCATAGATACTATCATCCGATACTTCTGCAGTATTTCTTGGATATAACCATCCCTTCCCCGTCCTTAACAAAACACACAAGGTATCAAACAAATATCTTAAGTTTCGCGATTTGAGGACTAAATGACGTTCATTTTCAGAAGTTCGCTAGGTAGATTTATTAAGATTAAAGAAGTCTGAAATTGAAAATAAAAATGTTATATTCGTTAAAAACTGTGGCTGTACGTTTAACTTTATTAAGCATAGCTTAAAATACTTTGAAAAAAGTTTTACAAAATTTGTCAAACGAAATTATTACAGACTGATTTAAAAATAATGCCAAGAGCACTGTGTATTAACAAATAACTTCGGAGACAATACTATTGCGATTTTTAGTTCCACATTTTTGAATAAAATTTATCATAAAATTAAAGTAAAATATTCACAAAAACCAATGAAAAGTTCTATTTATAGAAACTTGATGAAATCTACGCAAGATAAACTAAAAAAATTACGTTTCGTTGGGGATATAGTATATAAACAATAACTTTAAAAGCAAGGATAATAATATTAACGACTAATATTTATATTTTTCTCATCATTATTATTAATTCTTAACAAAAAATATTAAATGTAACTGATCGTTAACTAAACAGGCCCTTCGCGCAATTCTTAATTATTTTATTACTAAACCAGTAGTATTAAGTATAATATCGAAAAACAGTTAAGTTAGCAAATTTACGGGCTCATAATTCTGAAGCATAGCCAAAAATAATTCAATAATATTAGAATTAAACTATAGATAAGTAACACTATTATTATTTTAAAAAATACTTCTATAGATACTTGTAGAAATATTTTTCAGATACATTGAGGATTTTAAAGTACTTATAATAACCTATTCTCTTAATTCTGAAATAATAATAATATTAATAAAGCCTTACGTGAACACCAGTCCATAATGTTTCGCTAGTTCCTGAAAAGTAAAATGCAGCTGAGAGCCCATAAAGGGTATATATCCAACGATCTCTCTCTCTCTCTCGGTAACTCATAAGGTCCAGGAAGAGTTTTTTGTTTTTGTTTTTCTCGGCTAAAAAACCACAGCAGAATCAGGGCTTCCTCTCAAGTCAGCTGTCATGATTTCTATTTTCACCCACTCCTGTATCTCGTGAATTAATTGCAAGCATTGCTCAGTGAGATAGTTCTGCATTGCGTCAATAAGACCTTATTTAAAGAAGAAAAGAAAATAATGGAAAGATTGCTTCAAAACGTGTCAATCTACTCAAATTTTTTCCTGTAATGGGGCTGCGTATTGGTGTTTCTACCTTTGCAGATCTAGTACCTTCCCCAGGAGTTGGTATCACTTTTTAGTGCCGCAACATTTAGGCGATACCAATTACCGCAAGTAATTTTGAAGCCCAGTTTCCTCCCCAGAGGGAAGCACCTGAGCTCTGACGAAGCGAACCTGTACTAGGATTTAATTTTGCCGAGAGCATCCAAGTCAAACGGACGCTCAAGGGATCTTTTTCATGCCGTATAATCATACGAACATGACCATTGTCGATTTTCTGCATCAAGAAAATCCATAGACTTGGGCTGGGGCGAAACCGCAACCTTGGGCACAGAAGGCCATCGACAAACCAACTACGCCGGCCAGCCAACAATCCACTCAGTGAGATTTATGTAATGTGTTTTAAAGGAAAGATACCGATAAAGCTACCGTATAAACTAGGCTTAAAGGAAATGATAGTGACTTCTTTAATTTCCTCAGTTAAGCTATTTGAAAATGATTTGAATGGAATTGATGAATAAAACATTTTTTTCTTTTCGGCTATTCTATTTCTCCAAGTAAAACTTAAAACTCTCCGGAAGCGATATGTTATTTAGGTTTATTTATTGCCGAAAAAATTCAGTAATTAGTATTTTTACGAATCATATCAAAATATAATAATCATTATAAAAAAATTAAATTAAAAGTCTTTACGGAATCAAAGGAATACAAAGGAAGTAATAGCTTTAAAGAATTCTTTGAAATTATAATTAATACGTTGTAAAAATAAATAGTAATATATATATATATATATCTTATATTTACTTTGCACGAGAAATATGTTATTTGTAAATTATTGCATTTTTCGCAATTTAACTGTACACATCTCAAAACATAGTGAAATTATGAAGATTTAAAAACAAGGGAAAAAATTACATAACAAAAATTAGTTATTTAACCTGCTAAACAAAAACTTGTCATTCTGTTTTCTGGATTATAGCATTCTAATATTTTTTTAGGCGAATGCAATTTTGGTAAACCTCACCCACTTTCAAATCTTTACGGATTTTTGAAGACAAAAATATAAATTTTTGATGGTCGGTATCGAAGAATAATTTTAAAGTAATGGAATATATTTTAAAATGTCTTTTCGATGAATAGATTATATTTATTATAATATTGAGTGGGATGACGTGATTCCCACTCAAAAATGTATTTGGCGTACAACACTCTCTTGTAAAACTATTTCCCCCTTTTTTTTACAAACCTAAAATACTAACGAGCAGTTTTAAAAATAACATTCGAATATTTTTAAATGTTAATAGTTTTCTTGAAAACTTTTTTATACAACCTCTGACAATAAAATTCGGTAAATGAAGTCAGAACAGCTTATCCGGTGAAACAAAATGCAGCACATGTGTACCGGCAGGTGATGACCATGTACTCCCACCATTGTTCGGTTGAGCATCGTTTGTGTTCCGTGTAAGATTTCTTTTACAAAGTGCTTGTTTAGTGTTTTGGTTCTTAACTGAGAACAGGAAATTGAACGAACAAAAGATCACTTTAAAGTTTTAATTTAAGCTTGAAAAGACACCAACAGAAACTTGTTCGTTTCTAGTACGTGCTTATGAAGATCAAACACTGTCCATGAAGAGTGTGTACAAGTGGTTCACCCGTTTTCGAGAAGGCCGGGACTTCCCCATAGCGAAAGGCCGGTGACCTCCGTCATTGACGAAAACATTGAGGAAGTGAGTTAATCAATCACGAAAGATCGTCGATTAACTGTGCGCATGATAGGTGGATGATGAATGTTGCAAGGTACATTGAATTTTCACAAGGTTCATGACTTTTTGTTCACAACAATGCTCGCCCTCACACAGCCAATATCATCAAACAGTTCCTGGCAAAAAGGGGGGGTATAAATTGAAGATTCACCATTCTAGCCAGATCTCGATTCTCCAGACTTCCTATTCCCACGACTCAAACTCGCTTTGAAAGAAAAGAGATTTGACGATTTTTCTGGCATCCAATGAAACGTGACGAGGCTTTTGAACTCCATCTCAAAAGAAGACTTCTTACAAGTTTCCAGGACCTGTATAGCAGATCTCAGTGATGAATGGTTATGGAAGGTGACTATTGTAAGGTTGTTGTGAAAGCACCAAAGAGCGAAGGGGTGGTTGACCCGAAGAGTGGTGAGCGCCGGCTAGTTTCTCTTCTTTTGAGTGGCAGCAGGGGGAGAAAAAGCGCTCCGAAAGGGGATTCCTCTAGATGCGTTTGGAGGAAGCAGACGGCTATGAGCGCGCGCGATAATATTTAACCTTTTTTTATGCATCCTTGTAAATACTTAATAAATGTTTTATTAAATTGAGAAACACTCGCAGCCACATCATTTGTTTCACACTTAGTTTAGAGATTTTTAAATAAGTTGTGAGAATTAAACATTTTCTGGCGACCCCGGGTGGGCTACGAGTGTTAGAAAAACATTTTTGAATATAAGAAAGTGGATCATGGATGCTTTAAAATTGAGACGCACGCCGTTGAGGACAGCCTTCACGAAGGCTGTAAATCATCTTCAGGAAATTATTGAAAACGATCCTGTTGATAAGAATGCCGTAGAAACGGCTTTTAAAATGCTTGATGCAAAATCCGTTAAGCTGAAGAAAATCGACGAGGACATTTTAGAATTAATGATCGAGACAAACTGTACGCAGGAAGCGTACAATATTGAATTTGAAGCCATAGAAGGATATACTGAAAAGATGATTGCCTGGCAAGTCCGTGTGAAAAATATCATGAAAACAGATGCTTTGGGACAGAAGGACAACCACAGCCTGGTCACATCTTTGTCTTCATCTCTGCGTCTTCCTAAGATTCAGTTCCAGCAGTTTTCTGGAGAATTGACGGATTGGCTGCGCGATTCCACAACCAGTTCAAGAGAATTCATGAAGATGAGAGCATTGATGATGGAGACAAGTTCCAGTACCTTATCCAGGCAACAACTCCAAAATCCCGGGCCAGGGATATAGTTGAAAGTTTTCCGGCGACACCTGAAAACTACAGAAAGGCTTTTGAATACTTGAGAATGCGGTTCGGACAAGAGGATGTCTTGATTCAAGTTTATGTCAGAGAACTATTAAAACTGGTTCTACAGAACGCAGAAGTCAATAAAGTCAATTTGTCTTCGCTGTATGACAAGATTGAGGCCCAGCTACGCGCCTTAGAGTCCTTGGGAGTCACCAAAGAGAAATATGCTGCCATGCTGTTCCCGCTGGCGGAATCCTGTCTTCCCGCTGAAATTCTGCGCGCCTGGGAGAGATACGTAGGCTATTCATCAGATGAATCAGGTAAGAAAGACCTTGATTCTCTTATGAAATTTTTATCGATAGAAGTATCGAGTGAAGACAGAATAAAACTTGCTAGGAATTGTTTTGATTCTAAGAAATCTAATTATAAGAACAAATTATGAAATCTTTCCACTACTGCAACTGCTGCAGATTTATTTAATAGTAACTTTAAAAATAGGAAAGACTTTAAATTTAATAATAATAATGATAATTGTATATTTTGTGAAAAAGCGCATGCCTCTGAAAATTGTTGTGAAGCAGCTTCTATGTTATATGAAGTTAAGAAGAATGCTATAATTAAGAGAGGCGTGTGTTATATTTGTTTAAAAAAGGGTCACATGTCACATTCATGTAGATCAGATGTTAAATGTATAATATGTAATAAACGGCATTATGCTGTATTATGCTCTAAATTGCCTTTGAGATCAGGTTTGGAAACCAAAAGTGCAAGTATTGAGAATAGCACGACTGCTAGTTCATCTAGCTCTAATGTTTTGGCTAATCAAGCTTGCACTTCTGAAGAGTTCTCTTACAGACTCTTGTGGTTATGTTGCAAAACGGAAACCATAAGAGTTTAGTAAGAGCTTTAATTGACACCGGATCTCAAAAATCTTATATTTTAAAATCCACTGCTGAAAATTTAGGATTTAAATATGAAGGAGAAGAAGAGTTTGTTCATTCTTTATTTGGTGGTTCAAAAACAAAAATGTATAGGCATAAATGTTATAATATTTGTTTAACTGATATCGATAATTATTATACTTGTAATCTAAATGTGTATGACCAAGAAATTATATGTAATAATGTTCCGAGTATCAGACATGGTCCTTGGATAAATGAATTAAAAAATAGAAAAATTAATTTGTCAGATAGCGGTCATAAATTGGGAGGAAAAATAGAAATATTATTAGGAGCAGATGTAGCTGGAAAACTACTGACTGGAACTATGTTCTATTTAAAATCTGGTTCGGTAGCAATAAAAACTAAATTAGGGTGGACGCTTATGGGAAAAACCTATAGAAATGAAACTAAATTTGATAAAAATCATTTTATGAATGTTACTTCTATGTTTGTAAATGATATGTGTATTTCCGATTTGTGGAAGCTCGATTCTCTTGGTATTACAGATCCCGTAGAAACTAAGACAAAACTAGAAATACAAAAAGAGATACTAAATCATTTTCAAAAAACCATAAGTGTAGATATTAGTGGTCGATATGAGGTAGCTTTGCCTTGGGTTCTGGATAATAAACTTTTATCCTCTAATAGGAAATTAGCTGAAAATAGACTTGAAAGTACTAAAAGGAAATTAATTGCAACGGGTAAATTTGAGGAATACCAAGATGTTTCAGATCTTTGGTTATCAGGAAAAATAATTGAAGAAGTTAATGATGACAAAGAAAATTTTGTTCATTATCTCCCGCATAGGCCCGTTATTAAAGAAAACAGTACAAGTAAAATAAGACCTGTTTTTGACGCGTCCGCGCGAACAAAGGGCTCCCCTTCTCTAAATGATTGTCTGGAGAAAGGCCCCAACTTTATTGAAGTCATACCGACTATACTTAATTGTTTTCGAAAATATAAGATTGGGGTTATTTCGGACATTGAAAAAGCTTTCTTACAGATAGGAGTAAGGGAGCAAGATAGAGATTTTTTGAGATTTATGTGGTATGATAGAGAAAATAGGGACCACATTAAAATCTATCGTCACCGTCGTGTAGTATTTGGAGTGACATCCAGTCCTTTTTTACTGGGTGCTACATTAAATCACCATTTAGATAATGCTCATGGAAACTTTGATAATGTAGCTAAAATTTTGAGAAAATCATTTTATGTTGACAACTGTGTAACTAGTTTTGAGACCGAAGAGCAGTTGCAAAAATTTATAGTTGAATCTAAAATATTATTATCTTCAGCACATTTTAATTTAAGAGGCTGGCAGTCAAACATTTTATTAAATCCTGAAAATTTTTCAGAGTTGGAAAGCCAACCTGAGATAACTTTGAGACTATGGTTTTAGGATTAATTTGGAACCTCAAAGATGATTGTTTATCATGTAATATTAACTGTCAGAAAAATGAAGGTAAGGCTATAACGAAAAGATCATTGTTATCCATTGCTAATCATATATTTGATCCGATCGGTTTTACGGCTCCTGTGACTTTAAAACCAAAATTAATTTTACAGGAAATTTGGAAATTAAAATTAAAATGGGATGAAAATCTCCCTAAAGATATTTTAAATCAAGTTAAAAAGTGGTTAGAGCAACTCCCTATACTTGCAGGTATTAAAATACCTCGATGTTTGAATTTGAGCTCTAATGGAATTAAACGGCTAACATTGCATGTGTTTTGTGACGCTAGTAAAAAAGCGTATGCCGCTTGCGTATTTTTGAGGGTAGAATATGAAGAAAATGTTTTGTGAAACTGATACAGGCAAAAGCGAGGGTAGCTCCTTTGAAAGATATTACTATCCCCCGTTTGGAATTATTAGCATGTGTTTTGGGAACCCGACTTGCGGCTTCTGTTAAAAACGACTTAAACTTGCCAGATGTGCGTATTTATTATTTAACAGATTCCATGACAGCGTTAGCATGGATACAACGTACTAGAGATTGGGGCGTGTTTGTTTCTAACAGGGTGAAAGAAATCCGAAACCTTTCTGATGTTAGTAGCTGGGAACACGTGCCTTCGGAAAAGAATTTCGCGGACATTCTTTCTCGGGGTTGTAGCGCTTAACAGCTTGTTTACTTAAGATGGTGGGAGGGGCCCTCCTGGTTGTCTGAAAGCCCGGTTCAATGCCCCAGATCAAAACAAGTCCCCGATGAAGAGGCGGTAAATTTAGAGTTAAGGAAATCTGTTTTGGTTAATACCGCTAAGAGAATTGAGGAGTTTAACTGGCACTCGAAGTATTTTTCATCTTACTTAAAAGTTGTTCGCATGATTGCTTGGATAATTCGTTTCTTTAAAAATGCCAAGAGAATCGATGTTTGTAATACTTCGGAGATAACATTTTCTGAATTTGATCATGCGGAAAAAACTGTAATTAAATTAATACAAATGGAAAAATTTGAGGGAGTAATGGATGAGAAATTGCGTCCTTTCAAACCATTTTTAGATGAATTTTTGGAATTTTGCGTGCTAGAACAAAACTTAGTTTTCGAGAAGATACACACAATTTTAAGTTTCCTATCATTTTACCTAACGAACACCCAGTTGTTCATTTGATGATCGTGCGTAAACATGAGGAACGTATGCATGCAGGTGTATCAATTGTAATGAATCATTTGCGAGAAAGTTTTTGGATTTTAAAAGCGCGAAAATTAATTAGACAAATAATACAAAAATGCACTAGGTGCAAAAGATTTTCGGCTCAAAAAACGGAAGTGGTACCATCTTCTTTACCGAAAGATAGGGTAAGCAACTCTAAAATATTTCAAGTTCAAGTTGTAGGAGTTGATCTTGCAGGCCCACTTCATTTAAAAGATAGACGTAAGGGCTGGGTAGTATTATTTACTTGTGCTGTATTCCGTGCAGTGCATTTTGAACTTATTACATCTCTTTCTACCGCAGCATTTTTACAATCTTTAAGGAGATTTATTTCGAGAAGAGGCCGACCGACCATTATTTATTCGGATAATGGAACAAATTTTGTTGGGTCTAATAGCGCACTAAATTCTATTGACTGGGATGTAGTATTGTCTAAAGCTAATATCCAAAAAATAAAGTGGAAATTTAACCCTCCCAGTGCCACGTGGTGGGGAGGATTTTGGGAAAGAATGATTCAAATGCTAAAACAAATTTTGAGAAAAATGTTAGGGAGAGCTTCGTTATATTACGAAGAGTTAAACACTGTATTATGTGAATGTGAACATGTGATCAATTCTAGACCCTTAACGGTGGGAGAAGTAGTTGTGGTGGAAAATAGTTTGAAGAATCGAGCTCTGTGGTCTCTTGCTAGGATAATTCAACTGATTCCTGGAAAAGATGGACATGTTAGAGTCGCTCGAGTCAAAACTGAGACTGGGGAACTGGTCAGACCAGTGCAAAGACTTTATAATCTAGAACTGCAAGAACCAGAGACTAATTTACCAAAAGATCTGACTGATTCTGTCATTCGCACGAGGAGAGGCAGAAAAGTAATTTCTCCTAAGCGTTTGACATATGCCTAAAATGTATTATGTAAAAGCTTTGTTTACTGTACATTTTGCTTTATTTTAACACCAGCATTCTGTACCAATATTGTTAATCTTACGGTTGTATTTTATATGTTGTGTTTGAGTTTTTTACAGCAGGAAAACTCAAAGGTGGAAGAATGTTGTGAAAGCACCAAAGAGCGAAGGGGTGGTTGACCCGAAGAGTGGTGAGCGCCGGCTAGTTTCTCTTCTTTTGAGTGGCAGCAGGGGGAGAAAAAGCGCTCCGAAAGGGGATTCCTCTAGATGCGTTTGGAGGAAGCAGACGGCTATGAGCGCGCGCGATAATATTTAACCTTTTTTTATGCATCCTTGTAAATATTTAATAAATGTTTTATTAAATTGAGAAACACTCGTAGCCACATCATTTGTTTCACACTTAGTTTAGAGATTTTTAAATAAGTTGTGAGAATTGAACAAAGGTATTTAAGGTAACTTTTGTTAATATTTCATCTACATCAATGTTTGAGGATTATTCACCGAACTTTATTGTCAGAAGTTGTATTTCGTAACAATAAAATAAGTTCGAAGAGCATTTTTAAACTAGAAAGTGATATTAAGTCATGTAAGTCTACTAGATTTCATTAAACGATATGTGAAAAAATAGACTTAAAACGAACTAACATAAAAAATTTATTATTTTTTTAAAAATCGCATTATATCACTTGTGTATTGATTTCATTATTTTATACTCTAATCAACTTTAGATATAAAAAGTGGCAATGAAGCTGAGAAATAAGTAAACATTCAAATCACTTAAAAGATATTTCAGCAGCCGACACTAAAAAACAACGCCAAAAAAGTATTCCCATTTCACTTCAGTTTCAATTGAATGAAACCATCCACCGATAGCCAAAAAATTTCGAATGAGTAAATCCAAAATTCCAAGCAATGATGGTTACTTTTTCGATATTCTTGGGTTAGCATGGGTTCTCGTCCAAGGCAATGCGTCGGCTCATTTTTCATTGTTGTCAACAGGTTTCTAACGTACAGCATCCAAGTATTAGAACATCAGATTTATTTGCAGGATCTTGGGCCATACGGTTTCAATCTATTTCATTGAGGCCTTATCACACGTATACGTTTAGACGTATACGTTTAGAGCAATTTTTCGTCCCATTCGTACAATTTTTACTCAGTTGCCATAGCAACGGCTTTCGAACAACTTTTTGCTAGTGAGCTCAAAAAGTTGTTCCAAATTAAAAGTTGCTTGGAATTCCAGCGAATGGGATTCTTCCGAACCCTAAGTCATAAAAAAGATGGCCACTTCCATTTCATCAAACGCATCAGATATGGCGTATAATATTTTAATGGTGTATAATACTTTAACGGCGTATAATATTTAAAATCGACTGGTGCTCCCCATTTTTGTTTACGGCCATCAACAAAAGTGCGAATGAAATAAAAGGAAAAAAAAAAGGAGTGTTATATACAGTAGTCGCATATGATGTGTAACATCTGTCATGTTATCGTGATAAATACGCAATACTAACTTTTTTTCCTGGAAAAAATATGAATCGGGTATGATTAGAAATAATTTTCTATCGAATAATTATATCTTTAATGAAAATTGTATTTAATTATATAACAAAAGGAGTAAAAAAAATGAAATATTTTATCAAAAATAATTATTCTTGTTCAATTTAGGGAAGAGCGGAGACAATAGACTTATGATAACTAAAATATGACACATATACTTGTGATTTCAAAGTATTTAAAAACCGCGTCAATAACAGTACCACTGTTAGCAGTTGAAACATTCTAATTTGTGTTCATTTTGGGCATCATTCATAAAAGCTATGAGCGGCTCAGTTTTTGGCAAACTGGAGTTAAAGTTAAAATCACCACTCAAAATCAGGGGAAGCAAGTGATAATTTTTTTAAAAGAGCAGAGCCACCTTCGTTATTTGGTAAAAGTACAAAATGTGGGAAATCTTTAATTTTGAAGTGATAACTTCTATTGGCGCGATTTGCTAGAGAGTGAACTTGAATGAACGTCACGATCGGGAATGTAACACTCCTTCGGCTTTTTTTTTTGTTGTATCCGGAAAACATGCTCCGACAAGATTGGTTCATCCCTAAAAAAAGAAAGCACGCAGCTAAAAGAGAGGGACGTTCTCCCAGGGCTTTTATTCCCTTTTCTCGCTCCCCCTGAAGCCGAAGCAATGCTCACTCATAAACAGGTACTCCGACAACCCATTCTTCGTATTTTTCTCCCCTTTATTGTTGTGTCATTATTAAATTTCCTTCTTTTTAGTTTTGAGGGCACGATATTTAAAATGGATGCATCTATGCCAACATCCCTAATTATGTATAAATTTAAGATATTTTATTTTATTTGAGAAATTAGTGTTTAAATGTGAAATTAGTGTTTTGCTTATTCTGTCGCAAATCTTAATTAACTTAAAAATATTATTAATTACTTATCCTAAAGCTGCACACATTTTTTACTAATGCATCTTTATTGTTGTGCGCCCAACTGGTCATTTTGTAAACTTGGCGACCATACGTTTTGTTTTGTTGTTGTTGTTTGTTTGTTTTTGTTTCCCAAAAGATGAACCGTTGATTTAAACTTCAAAGGAAACAATCCCTAGGAAATTTAAAAATAAATCAGATGATATTTCAATAGAAGAGTATGAAGTTTTAAAGTACATAGCAGGTTATTGCGTTTATAATATAAAATTCGAATTCTATGATTACAAATATAAATTTGTTGTACATAAAAAAAATCAATTTCCATTCAGAAAAGGTCGAAAGGGCAAAACATTTTAGACTTCTGGATAGATTCAGACCATCTTTTCCGTTTAGGAACGCTAGGCGTATGCCTAGGACGCAAAAAATGGGAGGCAGAAAAAATTTAAATTACAGAGAACGCGTACAATCGTCTAGCGTTTATTTTTAAAAAACAATTTTTTTTTTTCCTTTTTTATACCTAAATTATCAAATCTTCGTTTCGCTATCGGGAGGCGTGATCATATCGCGAAAAATCGAAAATGAAACATTTTTAAAAATTAGCAATTTAATACACACACACAATACATTACAATTTCAAATAATTACAGAATAAAATACATTTTTATGTAATAAAAATTAAATACACATTCACACTGATATAATACACACTAATATAAATGAATCAGTACTGCACAAAGTATTGGATAGTTAATTTATCAATAATCAATTAAAAACAAGTTTAGTAATTACTAGAGATTCCCTTGGGCTTGTAATATACAAAATTATATATAAATATGTATCTTGATAATTAGTACGGTTTATAATTAAGTCGTATTGTATCAAAGGTTTACCATCACAAAGTACAGTATAATTTCATTTAACACATTTTTATTATAAGAAGGGGGCGCGTTGAATATTCTGACTGAAAATTGGGTCGCAAATATTGAAAGTTTAAGAAGCACTGCTTTATCGCAATCCACAACACTCTTTTTGGTATCATGAATCCCTTTAGATTCTAAGCAGGATATCTGTTCACAAGAACGCCGAGGGTTCAATTCCCCCCCTCCTCATACACCGACAGATTTTTAATCTTTAACATAAAGACTACGGCTCCACCCTTTTTATCACTTTTTTAGAAAAAAACTTAATTCCCTCCTCCCCCATAAAAAATTATGTGCACACCCTGCTTCAGTTTACTAATTTTATTATTAAATTATCATGTCAATAAGATTCATAAATCCAAGCTGCTAAATATTTTGTGCGGGTTTGCTTTTTTACTTTGTGCTTTAAGAGACGTTTGCAGCTATCCAGTCTTCTCCCTCTTTGTATCATTAAAAATGAAATATTTTACTAAAAATATTTTTTTTTCCTTTTTTTATACATATGTATTGAAAAATTTATCTGTATTTACTTATATATTTAAAAATTAGACTGGCGTAAGACAATTACTCGTATAGTAAATTGTTTCTTGTCAACAAAGATTTTAGGAAAAATCAGTGAAAATATTCGGATTATTCCTAAAGCAGGCAGAAACCATTTTATTGGTAAAAGTACTACCCTGGGAAAATGTTCCCTGGAAGGGTTCCCTCTGCAAAGCCCCCCAACAGAAACACATTCTTTATTTTATGACCTGCCCAAGGGCTAATAAAAAGAGGGTTGAAATAACCTTTCAGAAAATACTCTTTTTCCAAGAAAGATAGTTGCAATTTCAAATCAGCAAAAACACACATACAATTTCTCCAACTGTTCTTCATTTTTTAAAACTGCAAACGGTAATTATGATTTTACTTTTGATTTATTTTGTATTTTCCCTTAAGACTTAAAAAAATGTGCAAATTTTTTATCATATTAAGGTAAAATCAAAACATATGTTTATTATTTGCTTTCCTTTATAAAAGTGGGAGGGAAACAAATTGTTCAACTTAATAAAATCTTTTTTTTTTTTTTTTGTAAAATTTCCGTTTTACATCAGCTAATTTTAAGACTTTTGTCTATACTTGTATATATACATATTTCAATGCACTTTTGTAGTACTTTTATGTTAATTAATATGCATCAATACTGGATTTCTTTGCTTGAATACATCTTCTAAAAACACGCTTTTCTATGCAAGAACAGTTTTATAAAGATTAATTATTAGTGTTAAGAGGAATTTTTTAATTTTATCTGATTGAAATTATTTTACACTGAGTCAGTTTTTTCTTAGATGTTTCTTAATTCTTATGAGCTTTTCATGAGTGATATTTTTCCCTTTTTCCGGTAAAATATTAGACATCCTTCTAAAGTATTAATACATAACTTTTATCTGAAAATATTTTAAGTGAGAATTATAAAAAAAATTAATATAAATGTGGAAATATTAGTCTATGACCTAAAAAGAAATAAATGTCACAAGTTTTATGTTATTGATAGCGACTGCGAGTAGTGCAGTATTCCTTCCTTTCTTCATGTCATCAAAAAGCTGTCTCATGCCCTGTTCCTCTCAGGGCATAAATTTTCCTATCCCAACTCAAACAAGGAAAACAATGATCCAAATGAAAGCACGACAAAGTACGGAACAACACATGACGGAGTTTTTTTTAGATATATAAATAATTTTGAATTTAAAGTAATTATAACCTATTTCAGCTACCATAAACCTATTGTTTCTTTCTTAGAGTACAATTAATTAATAAATATGTATATTTAGCAAAAAATATTACTTTATGTGTACAGACATATGAATAAATAATTTCATATGATATCCTCTTGTTTTTTATTCGCCAAACTAATCCCTGAAATAACATTACAAAATTTGAAATTATCACTTCTATCGTGTGGTCATAAGAGCACACACACTTTTTTTAAACTGTTTGATTTGAAGAAATGTATACGACCACCGAAATCACTGTTTGTCCGTTTTCAAATAAGCATTCTGCCGCACTTATGTCCCCAATATCGTGACTAATGGATTTAGAGTCTAGCGCTCGAGTTCTTGATGGCTACTAGAGTTGGACCAAGGACATATAGCTTTGGTTGGACCCCCATGCGAGGGTAGCGAAAAGTCACAGCCACGCACTTTCATTGGTCAAATCAAGTAGCACGCGCTTACGTCATATCCTGTTACACACATCCGTCCCTTTTCACTAAATCACTCCCAACAAATATCCAGCAACCGAGAGGAAAGATGTTACATATCAAAAAACAATTTTGGATGTTCGTTTTCCGAAGCAGAAAAATCGGCGAGTTATTTTTCAATGTGGAGAAAGAGCGTGGCTGACGTCAGAGCATGTCGTTTTGGTTGCGGCAACCCTTCCCCCTCATATTAGGCAAAAAATTGGACGAATATGTTGCATGGAAAATGTACGTGTGATACAAGCCTTAAGGGGAAATCTGCGTTCAAAGGAGCATGATTTGAGTCCTTTTAAGCTGGGAAAAAGAAAGCGACACGTGTCCTGAAGGAGCTCACACAAAAAGACTTTCAGCACTATTTACTGAAGAAAAATACTCAATTATTGTATACTCGCATATGTTTTTCAGATAATATGTAATGTTACATAAATAATAAAAGTAAGATATATTAAGCAATTTTATATTAAAAATGATTCTCTCTTTATTAAAAATGTTCTCTAAAAATTTATTATGTTAAAATACAAAATGTCTGAGGAATTTTTTTAATCAGACCATTTAAGTTATTTCAAATATAATAACCATAACCATACATCTTCAAAGTTTTTCAAAGCTTTTAGTGAATGTCCTATTTTGTGATAATAAAAACAAATTAATTAAAAAAATTATTTATTCAAACACTCTGCATACATAAAAATAGACAAGAGAACATACATACTCAAAAGTGAATCTACAATGAATTATCACATAATTCTTTCTCATTGTTGTCTTCAGATAAAACACAGATTATCTAAGTTTCAAACAGAGTTCTTGGGGCTTTGGAGCGAGACCAATGCCCAACTGACCATCGAAATCGGGTTCTTTTCCTTCAGGCAAACTAACATTGAATTTTTGAAATATGGAAGTAAAATACAGGA
This sequence comes from Trichonephila clavipes, assembly GCA_019973935.1. Classification (NCBI taxonomy): domain Eukaryota; kingdom Metazoa; phylum Arthropoda; class Arachnida; order Araneae; family Nephilidae; genus Trichonephila; species Trichonephila clavipes. The sequence continues at coordinate 1,185,945 of BMAU01021206.1, read as the reverse complement.
AAACTTCTGTCCTAGCATAAGATTCACCTGGACAAGACCGCTTGCCTTAAAATAACAACAACAAAAAAGCTCATTAGAATAAATTAACACATGTATATGATTAAATTTGACAGTAAACAAAAGAAAATGTGATAAATATTTCAGAAATGTTCATTAAAAAAATTTGGTAATTTAAATGATATTTAATTAAATACATTATTTTCATGCCAAATATAAAACATCAATTTTTGACAGAATGTTTGATTGTGTTTTACTCTTGTGATACTCAACCACAGTGCCTTGGCACTTTTATGTGCCACCGAATTTTTAAAAATTCTGAGAAAAAAAGAAAATCCTGAACCGAATTTTTCAGACATTTTATAGAAATAAATTAAGAGTATTCATGGAGTATTTTCCTTATTCTGGATAGATGGAAGGAATTGCAGATAGGTAAGATAAGTATAACAGAGATAAGTAGAACTGATAAGTATTTTATTGTTAATGTGCCGCCAAATTTTGAAATTGCTAAAAGTGTGCAGCAACAACAACAACAATAAAAAAGGGTTGGGAATCACTATTCTAGTTTTTTTTGACATTTCTTAGAGTGTAATTTAAAATTAAACGATATTTTTTAATACAAAGGAGTTTCATACAAAATGTTTATTACTTGAAGAAAGGGGGCTTTTTTTAAATTAAAACACACATTCAAAAAATGTTTAGTTCATTAAAATCTTAATATCTAGGCACTAAGGCCTAAAAATAAAATAGAACGATAAGAAATTCTATGTTATGGTCTTTTTTTAATGCAAAATAATTTTTTCAAGCATTTTGTATATATTAGAGATTCTTATATGATTCGTTAAAATTCATTGGTAGAGCAGTTAACATTCATTGGTTACATGGGAATCTGCAGACATAAATATAATTGTAGACTTTTTATGAGAAATTGTCTCCCCCCCTTATAAAGCCTAGATTTTTCATTTTAAGAATACTAACATTCTAAAAATATGGAATAAGTAAAAATGGGTAGTAAATTTTATTTTATATTCAACATGTGCCTTCTTTAGACCCCTTTAATAAAAGTAAATTGTTTATTTTTTAAATATAATCCCTCTAATAATTCGAATGAGCTTATTCAGCCTGGTACTCGTGTTTATAATTGTAGTGTTAAAAGTATCACCCATATTTAAGGCTTATTTTCGAAAGAAGATTTAGGACTCCATGAGGGAGAAGAATCGGAGTTCTTTAAGGTATCCGACTACGTTCGAAGCCATGATAAAGCCGCCGAGTTGCTAGCTGAACAAAGCGACGTTAATATGTATTCACGCACTCATTCGGAACCAAACATTTTAAAAAGAGTATAAATGAGTAATGTTTTAAAATTTTTGGGTCAGTTGAATTAGAATATTTATATAAAATTTTTTTTAATAATATTACTACAGTAAAAAATATTTAAATACATTTTTGTGGGAAAAAATGAAGAAAAAGTATTATATTTTCAAAACGTTCTCATCTTGTGAAAAATGCATTTTTAGTAATAATAGTTTGCCTATATATAATTTGCCTAAGGTTTCTTTGCAGAGCCTGGTGTAGGGTTTTTGAAATGTGCAATTTAGGAGTGGATATATTCATATTTTAATGCATGAGAGTAAAGAAATTTTTAGAAAAAAAACGATAATTATTTTAATTGATAATAACTCTGAAAATAATGTGAATTTTTCACAAATTCTAGTTCAGGTTTTGTAGAGGAATCCTAGCTATATATATATAAATAAGAAAAATATTATTAACATAGAAACATTTTGAATATATAAAAGGTTAAGGTTCTGAAAGTATATCCTTCTCTCTTTATTTTTTGCCAGAATTGCATTTAAGTAATTTTTTATTCTTATAATATTGTAACGTTGATCGGGGTTCAAGAATTTTATGCAAATCAATCTCAAAGAACAAGACAGTTCTTTAAGAGCGATGTCAATTTATTATCGAAAATCAATCCTTGAAATTCAGGATACACGGCGAAATTCGCAGAATAAATCTCAGAAGGTCTCCATACCTTCAAAAGCGCTCAGACACAATTATCAGTGCCTAAAATACACATATGTAAAAGATTATTCACAAGCACCGCTCGTCCTACTCCAACCGAGCTAACCGCAAGTCAATACTTCACGTTTAAGGCAAGACTATCAATCACTAGTCAAAACAATACTAACTCAGTTTCGGCAAGCGTCTCCCTATTTATAGGCTTCGCTGAGTCTTCGAGAAAGATATATTTGCATCACAGATCGTAAAATTAGTACATTTCTCCACTAATTTCCAGAGTAATCCATAAGGTCCTGAACTCGCCAACATGATCACCAAATTGGTCTCCAAAAATCATGCCAACTTTGCTCTATCGCCAAAATTTCACCAAGCTCCCTTTGAATCGCTATTATAACATAAGGGACGGTGTTTTTTGCAAACATTACAATTTTAACATAAAATAAATATAACATGGAGTAATATAAATGCATTACCCATCTAAATTCAAACTGTTTGTTCTATTTTACACAAAATTTATTACAATATTTTTAAAACAAAGGTATACGCATATTCTAATTCAAATTTTTTAAAAAAATTGTTCCCTTATGCACTTTTTCAAAATCATCGTTCCGAACATAGTCGGATACCTATTCCTTGTGAACTGCCTGGACCTGTCGGTTTCGCTAACTTATCGTTGGACATAACTACCTCTCGAACAACCTGTATAGATTAAATTTAGCAGTTTTCCCAGGTTTCCTCGCATGCAATGCTACAAACATGTGTGAGTTGGCGAAGTCGCAGCAGATATTAATGTTAAAAGCCATTGTAGACTTTGTTGTGTCTCTGAATTGTGTTGGACTGTCCATCATAGACAGATGGCGATCATGGCGAAGTTTGGTGAAGGATAAAAAAAAACCATCGTAATTCGAATAATTTTTTTTTGTGCTTTCAATGTAGTAAGAACTACAGTATCATTAAATTTTCCTAAAAGCTTAGTTACTTAATAAAATTATACCTTAAGTACTCCCATTACAATTATTTTTGCTCAAAAACTCTAAAATCAACCATTTACTCGTTTGAGTTAGTTCTAATATGTTGCAAGAAAACGAACAATATTTCATAAGTATTATATAGTAATATGAATTTGAATAACCTGATTAACATATTTTTTTTATCTTCCCGAATTATATGAATGAAAACTAACACATTACTTATAAAGGTCTTCTTTAAGAGTAATTAATTCACTCACCAATTGAAAAGGGAATGAAGTATTCGGATTTGACAACTTGTTTTCCATCCTTCGTTAAAAATCTTTCTGGGCGAAATGTTTCAGCATCAACGCCCCAGTACTTTGGATTGTGGTGAACTGACCACAGATTTGCTACAACTACTGAGTCCTTAGGAATGAAATATCCATTGAGAGTTGTGTCCCAAAGTGTACTAGAAAGAGAGACATTAATAAGCTTACAAAGCATATATACAGTACAGGTAATAAATACGAGGCGAGTACTGCTTTCCAAAAACTCGCATAAAAATTCCTTCTTCGAAACAAAATTATTTTTTATTTGAAAAAGCACATCGGAAACTATTTTTCTACATAGTTATCACCATGGTTCAGACATTTGTCATATCGCGAAACCAACTTGTCTATACCCTCTTTGAAAAAAGATTCCAGTAGTGAAGAGAGCCACTGCTGAACCACTGCTCTTTATGGAAACTCATCAAGCAAACTTATTGTGAACCGTCTATTTTCATGAATTTTTTCATTCGCTTTTTCAACCAAACCATCCTCTACAACAAAAGATCGCACACTCTGTGGTTCGTCATGAACATTGGTGAACCCATCACTGAATTATCGTGAACCCACTTTCTCACCATTCTGTCTCTTATTTCATTTTCACCATAAATCCAGTGGCGTAACGTACGACCCTGCATCGCGGGGGATCCAGGGTTCTAGGGGGCCTAAATCTGACTGTCCAACTTTGTAAAATCTAACATGAGGGCCCAAAACCTGACTTTGCAGGGGACTTCAAATGCTCTCCGTTACGCCACTACATAAATCTCTACGTATCTCGACAATGAATTTCAACTCACTTAACATTCCTTAAGTTCAAAAAACGAATTACAATGCACATACTTAACATTACGCGGGATCGGCAATCATCTTAAACATTTTGAGCTTTCACTAACGCGTGTAAAAACAATACAATCCAGCTGAAATGGTGTCACTGAACTGACAATCAACGAGCGTCACGTATGTGAAAGCATTGAATCGCGATACTACCGCTGCGGTAGCAGTAGAACAAAACGGTATTACTTTCCGGACACGCCTCGTAAAATATAAAATTTAATTCTATCAGTGGGAAAAATGTTTGGTGGACTTTTTATCTGAGACATGCCAAGAAGAATGTTAAAAATACTTTAAAAGACAAAATATCTGGACATCATCCAAAAGAAGGGCATCTAGAAAGTAATTCCTTGGGTAACCGAAAGTTATAAATGAATTAGTAGTGGTTTGGCATGTCATATTTATGCGTTTGTGAGACAATAAGTGAATCACTGTGATTTTGATCGGAACAATAGAGTGTGTGGATGCTCCCTTTATGTAAAATCAGTTCGTGAAATTTCGTGCATTCAACGGAAGCGAAAATCTCCCGTGAGTGATGTACTTGTGAAGTGGCAATGTCACGGCAGTAAAACTGCAGAAAAACGAAGTGGCAGACCAAAAAAAAAATAATAATAATAGTAAGTGAACGTGGCAGTATAAATTTCTGAAAAGAGTAATGAAGCTAATTCATTGGTTAAAAAACCTCAGTAGCTGCAAATCTCATCAAGTGTTAGTATTGTAGGAATATTCGAACCGGGCACCTTTCGTTCCGAACGCCAGTACTTGATCGATCTCGCCAAAACAGTCGTCTTCGCGTGATGTCTAAGTACCGATATATTTAGATACCGCAACAGTACTAGTAGCTTGGCTGTTCACCGTGAGTTAAAAAACTTGGGATTCCATGGTTGTGCATCCACGCTCACAAGACGAACATTCACCCCCATAATCCTTAGATCGCAAAGACGGGAACTTTGCTTTGGCGGAGTTTAGGCAGGGGGAATTAAAGCACCACTTTTTTCGTGACGTTTCAGAGTGGGGAGGGGGGAATTTTGCAACCCTATGCTTTCCTTGGCAACTAATGTCGCCAGAGAAAAAGAAAAGGTTGTTTTTCAAAAAAGTCCGTACATCGAACTAGTTCCGATATTTAAATAATTTTGAATTTCAAGTGTTTATAACCTATCTCAGCTACCATAAACCTATTGTTTCCTTCTTAAAATACAATTAATTCACAAATTTATTATTATTTAGCAAAAAATATTACTTTATGAGTACAGACACATGAATAAATAATTTTATATGACAATACTAATATAATATCCCCTTGTTTTTATTTCGCATAACAAATCATTGAAATAACATTACAAAATTTCATAAGCACACACATTCTTTTTTTAAAAATCTTGTTTATCTATGAATTCATATACCGGGTGGGCAAAAAGTCCGTAAAAACTTTAAAAATTCATAAAATCCAGAGAAATGAACGAAAAAAAAAACTGTTTGCAGGATCAGCATTAGTATGTCACGGGATTTTTTTTAAGCTAGAAAAAAATAATTCGAAAATCATCCGGTAGGTGGCGCTGTTACAAGCGTCTGTGGTGGAAATATGCAAATTAGACGGCTATAAAAACCTTTGCTCTCAATGAATCCACATTCATTTCCCCATTACAAACAGTGAATGTGAAGAAGGATGCTCAGTGCGCCGGATAAAGCTTTGTTGGTGAAGTTATTTTACATGAACGAGGAATCAGCGACCATTGTCTTGTGTAAATTCCGAGTTCAGAAAAATATGAAGAGTGGAAAAGGCCCTTTAACACCTGCAGGTCTCTTAAAGCTTGTTAAACGTTTTAAGGAAACTGGAAAGTTGGAAGATCGAGCTCGAGCCGGAAGATCATGCTTGAAAGAAGCACGTGCACCCTGCATTGCTCTCGAAATGGAAGCGATTGCGTCCGAAGCAGCTTCAGGGACCAGCAGTGCTCGTGAAGCTGCCAGACGATTGGGCTTACCACCATCATCTGTCCGAAATATTCTTCGTCGAATCCTCCAGCTGTACCCGTACAAATTGCAATCGTGCCATGAACTTTTGCCAGCAGATACCGCACAGAGGGAAGCATTTGCGAAGTGGGCCTTCTCTAAAATGGAACAGGATCCCACCTGGTTTTTTAACATCTTGTGGACAGATGAGAGAAGCTCATTTCTCGCTTCATGGTGACGTTAGCAACCATAACTGTCGCATTTGGGTGACCTCTAATCCAAGTGAGTACACACAGAAGCCATTGCTTTTCCCAAAAGTGACAGCATGGTGTGGTTTCCCAGTTTCATTTATCATAGGACCCTTCTTTGAAACGCAGTGCCCAGTAAATGGATGGATAACGGAAACGGTAAATGCTCAGCGTTATCTAACGCTTCTGCGGGAGACTGTCGTGCCATGTTTAATTCAACGAGGTCATATTTCGAATTTCACGTTCATGCAGGATGGAGCAACCAGTCACACTGCTAACCCGGTTAAGGCATTCCTGATACAGACGTTCGGGGAAGACAGAATCGTTAGCAGGTGCTGCAGGTACCCATGGCTCCTCGGTCTCCAGATTTAACACCGGCAGACTTCTGGTTGTGTGGATATTTGAAATCTCGCGTGTATCTATCCGGTCCATCAAGTCTGTCGGAACTGAAAGATGCGATCCGCAGAGAAGTATCCTCCATACATCCGGACATGTTGCACTCTGCCGTTGCTGGATTTGTCACTCGTCTGGAATGTCTTCTTCCCTGTGGTGGTGGTAATGTAGAACATATTCTGGTGTAATAAAGTTGTGAAAGTTTTCTTTTCATTATTTATGCATTGTTTCTTTGATTTTCGTACATCAGCGCCACCTACCGGAGGATTTTCAAATTATTTTTTTCTAGCTTAAAAAAAATCCCGTGACATACTAATGCTGATCCTGCAAACAGTTTTTTTTTCGATCATTTCTCCGGATTTTATGAATTTTTAAAATTTTTACGGACTTTTTGCCCGCCCTGTATATGGCCTTATAACATTTTATTACAGTTCAATAAAATGTATCAATTTTTTTTTTTACTTTGATAGAAAACTATATACTTAGGTACAATAACTTCAGGCACATTTCATAGAGTTTGTCATACTACCGGGTGTTTCAAATGTCACGCACATCAATTTTTGTGGTTAAGTTTTAAAGGCAGATGAATTTTGTTAACAAACAGAATAAAGGACAAGCAAAGGTTGAACGGTTATCTTTATGGTCAGATGTCAGACATGGTAAAATAACAGTAAATGTTCAAAATGATGTCCGTTTTTCTGGACATACAATCGAACTCTTTTTACCAGATTAATTGACACTTTACGAAGAGTGAGAGAATTAATGCCCGATATTGCATGAGGGATATTACTCTTAAATTTATCAAATGTATGAGGATTATTCCTGAAGGTGAAATTTTTCAGATATCCCCAAAGAATAAAATTCCTGAATTGACAAGTCCGGTAAACCACGTGGCCAAAGTCCTTTAGAAATGACCAGATTATCGAAAAATTCAGTTATAAAACTTCCTGTGATTGTGACACGTTGCGCCGTCTTGCTGCAACCAAGCGTACCTTTCATCACTTTCAGCAAGGATATGAATTCTGTAATGATGTTTATGTAGACGGACGGTCTTTCAATGGACTTCTTTGTAAAGCGGTCTCCCCATCTGCCACTTTCGCTTTCACTTTAGACGCTCTACCCGATCGCTTCCTGTCCGCAACCGATCCTGTGTCACTCAACCGTTGCTCTAAAAGTGTTATGTATTTGATGCTGTTTCATCTGAATATTTCTGCTGAAATGCATTTATCACACGTAAATGAGATTTTATAGCGAAATAAAATTCCACGATGGCTATTCTTTACTCTTGGGAAAACATCATGCACCTCCCGTTGGGCTCAACTGACAACAACTGACAGGTATTTTGAAACTGATGCCTGATACGTTCAAAACTTTTTATGATGGGTCCCCTACATTTCCTATCCTTTTCCTTTTATGATGGGTCCTATCTATTGACAGAAATCTCAACCATCCTTTTAGGTTTTTAAGCAACAAGGATTAACATGTGGATGTGCGTGACTTTTGAAACACCCGGTATATGAATATTCAGTATAATGCTTAGTTTTTTTTTATAAAATAGAACTTAACTGTACAACTAAAATAAACAATAAGATAAAAAAAACCTTCTTACTATCTGAGAACATTGATTGGAATAATGGTCCTCCATCTCATAAGTTCCATTATAACAGCTTCAGTGTAGGGCAACTTTTCGTGCTCGTCCCAGGAAGGCATTCTTTCTCTTCCCACCACGTTATCGATCTCAGCCTGGACCTTCTTCTGCACTTCGGGGTAAGCTGCCATCGTGAGGGCCAGCCAATCCACTGTCAGGCGAACTGTTTCGCTACCGGCGCCGAAGAAGGTGCCAACCATGTCCTCAAGAACTTCCTCTGCGTAAGGAGAAAAAAAATTATTTTCAAAAATGACATTCCACTTATAATTCCAATTTCTAAAAAGAATGTTAAAAAATACTAAAATCTTGTGTAAATATTTTTGTTATAAATTAAAAGACAAAGAGATAACATAAGAAGACTTCATAAAAAAGATATAAAATGCAGCATTTTGCTCTAATTTATTTTATTAAAAATTTAATTTTGTCTATTCTTTAAAATAATTTTCTTGTACTTATCATAAAATGCCAACAATCTATTCTTCTCGAGGATAAATCCCATTTCAAGCCAAGTTTGAATCATCCGTTCATTTCTAAAGTGTATCAGCTTTTTTAAGCACATTTTTTTAATCATATTCTGATTATTTATTATATTTCACATTCAATACTTATAATGTATAATTCTTATGTATCAGAAAAAACTTTTGTTAGGGTATATTTTTTTAGTTAAATTGTCTTGATCTGATCGCCTTAATTTAAACAAGTTTCCTATTATTGAGATTTTGACATAATTTTTTTTGAAAAAATTAAAATTTTACTGCCTTAGAATATATTTAAATATGTTTAAGAATTATGCAAAGATTAGACAAAATCAATCTAAAATATCTCCACAATGTATGCCTCTATGAAATTTATATTATAATACAAGTTACCAAGGGCCTCCAGAAAATAAAAACTGTTTAGTTACACAAAATAAAAAACATATTAATTGGAAATACAATTATGTTACATACCTTTTAATTTTTCTCACTTCTCAACCTAATCTTTTTCTACATTTTAACATTAGTTTTATTTGCTCTCATTTTAACATTAGTTTTATTTGTTGAGCTTCAGAATTCTCTTTTGTCCCCAGTGAATTAAATCAATGATCACTGCATTTAAATATAAGACCAATACTTCGGATTTTGCTCTTAGCGATTACCATCTCTTTCCTCAACTTGGAGAAAAAATGGTTTTCGGTCGGTAAACAGTTTGGAAGTGATGAAAAGTTGGGGAATGCAATGACCACTCTTGGCTTAATGCACTGGCGTCAGAAGAATAGGAACTTACGTATTATTGCAACCTATTGGCTGCATTATATGAAGCGAAGCACCTGGTTGCCAATTCAGCACGTACTACACATATGAAATCGAGGCTGCCAACTTGGCGAGTTATAATAGAGTTGACAATTGCTGCGATAATACGTAAGTACTGAAGAATATAACATGGAAGTTTTAAAGCTTGTTAAAAAGCAGGAAAATTTTTTAATGTAGGGATGATTAAGTAGAGAAGTAAAAAAGCTCCAAGGAATGTAACAGAATTGTTTTTTTTTCAATAAATATTGTGTTTTTCATTTTGTATAATTATACGGTTTTCATTTTCTGGGAGATTCTTGTATTTTATGGTAATACGTTGAATGATACATATTCGCGCTTATCATGAATGAAGCTGAGGTTTGGTAACAAAACATAAGGCATTGGGTAGCAATCACTTAATTGAATAACTTAATCTTGTATTAAAGACTATTGTTATCCTATAATTAATAACTAAAGAGTGTTTTTTCCCCAGGTATAGAAGTTTAAGTTGGCATTACTTTACAAGATGGCGACCGATTTAACAGCTGTCAAGTGATTTATTCTCAGTTTGGTTTGGCAATTCATCATGAATAGACTCACGCCTAATAGAGATTCGTCGAATGGGCCCAAAACGAGATTGCCGTTGTTCCCGATTTTCATAAGCGAATTTTGTTCAGCGATGAAGCGCACTTCTGGTTAAATGGCTACGTCAAAAAACAAAACTGCCGCATTTGGAGTGAAGCTAATCCACAAGTGTATGTCGAAACACCGTTACATCCAGAAAAACTGACTGTTTGGTGCGTTTTATGGGCTGGTGGAATCCTTCTTCAAAAACGATGAAGGCCACAACGTTACAGTCGATGGTGATCGGTATAGAGCCATGATTACTAACTTTTTCATTCCTGAATTGAACAATCATGATGTCCAGGAGCTGTGGTTCCAACAAGGCGGCGCAACATGTCACACAGCTCGTGCCACAATCGATTTATTGAAAGACACGTTTGGTGACCGCCTAATTTCACGTTTTGGACCTGTGAATTGACCTCCAAGACCTTGTAATTTAACACCGCTAGACTATTTTCTGTGGGGCTATGTAAAGTCATTGGTCTATGCGGGTAAGCCACAAACGCTTGACCATTTGGAAGACAACATTCGCCGTGTTATTGCCGATATACGGCCACAAATGTTGGAAAAAGTCATCGAAAATTGGACGTCCGGATTGGATTACATCCGAGCCAGCCGTGGCAGTCCTATGCCAGAAATCATATTTAAAATGTAATGCCACAAGATTATCTTTCGAATAAAAAAAATTCATGTCAATCGAATAATACATCGTTGTTTTATTGCAATTTAAAGTTCTTTACCTCTAAAAAAAACACCCTTTATTATTATCTTTTTTTTTATCCATTTACCAAATTTATCTTTAGAATAAATATCTTATATACCATATCATTTTTTGTTTATTTAAATGCGGTAATAAACTAAACCTGATATTTTTTTTCACATTGATGGATATTTAAACGTAATGTAATAATGCAAAACTACTTTAAAATTAACTATTAATACTGTTTCTCAGATCGGGGTGCAAGGGTTTTATGCAATCAGCCACAAAGAGCAAGACAGTTCTTCGGGAGCGATGGAAATTTGTTGCCGAAAAACAATCCTTGAAATACAGAATTCAAAAGCAATATCCGCAAAATAAATCTCAGAAGGCTTTCACACATTCTACGGCGCTCATATGCAAAATAATCAGTGTTTAAAATACAAGTATGTAAAAGAATATATTCACAAACACTCGTTCGCCTTACACAACAGCCAAAGTAATAACTAATCACTGGTCGATTCTTCACTGTCATATTAATACTACTCTTCAACTGTCTAAACAATACTAACCCAGTTTCGGCGAACGACTCCTAATTTATAGGCATCGCAGATTTTTTCGAAAACTCCGCTTGCGTCATAGATTGTGATACTGGTATATTTCTCCTGTCAAACTCAAACTCAGTGGCGCAACAGCCCATGAGGACCAGAGCCTACTGTGCCTATCGCAGTATAAGTGACCATTGGGTGCTGAGGTGCACGAGCAAATGTCCCGATCAGGTGGTCAGTCTGAAACGAGACCCCCAGTGCTTAAGTCCTAAAACAAGCTTGATACTCATTTATTGACCCACTGCAGTAGGGATGAAAGGCTGAGTCGATCTTGCCCAACCCGGGAATAGAACGAGGACCTGTGGTGTGGAAGCGCGATACGCTACCTCTCGACTACTGGGCCTTATATTTCTCCTGTAATTTCCAAAAAAAAGAATTCATAAGATAGTGAGCTCGCCAACATGGTCGCCAAAAAAGATGAAATGAAAAATGAACTCTGCTCTGTCATCAAGATTTCGCCAAGTTTCCATTGAATCGCCATTATAATGTAAGGAACGGCGTTGCTAGCGAATATTACAATTTTAACATAAAATAAACACAACATAGAGTAATACAAACATATTCACATATCCAGATATAAATTATTTACACAAAATTCGAAACAATGTTGTCATGTAGCTTACTGCAAAATGCTGGATCATTTCTCTTACGAATTTCCACTAAATAACCGTCGATGTAATCTCGAATATTGTTCTCATCCAAAGTGGCTTCATGTTCCTCTATTTCTCTCCTAAAATAAGAAAAGAATTTCCCTTTTTTTAAAGGAAACATTTTGCTACTTTTTGCTGCATTTCCTTTTCATACTTTTTAACTCATTAAAAAATAAGTACATAAGCAATTCTGCATTTTTATTAAAAGAATACAATTATAACCTGCGACTTTTTTGCATATTTTTTCCATTATTTTTAAATAACCATAAGAACTATATTAAAGTATTACATTATAATATTATTTATTATTACATTATTAGTACTGTGAAATAAACCAAAGAAAGTCTAGGGGTCTCAGGGGTGTTAATTTTGCATCGACAACAAAATAAAAACATCTTTCAAATAGATATAATTCTTTGGAAATTAAAATTAAATGATTCGGTTCTTTTACATATTATTTATAGAGGAATAAGGTTTTTAAAAAGTGCAAAATGTTTAGAATATAAGAATACATTTGAAAATTACCAGCATATGAAAATAAAAAAAAAAAAATTTCTGTAATACATATGAAGAAAATTTTACTTTTCCCCTGCTATTTTCTAAAATAGCTTTATAAAATAAAAAAATTACGATACATTTAAACCTTACCTAATTTTAGTGTTATATATCTTTTAAATTTCAAAATATTCGAAAAATATTGAAATTAAAAAAAAACTTTTAATGTAATTTATTATTTTTTTAAAAAAATAAACGTTGTTTATTCTATTTGTATAAAAATAGCTACAGTGTAATAAGAATATATTTATCTTTTTAAATCAATTTATTGCTAGTAATAGAGCTACTATTTTAAAAATATCATACACAACGTAAATCATAATTGATATGTCTTACAAAAATGTTTCTTGTTTTCATATGCTTATAATTTCTAAGTTATGATTATATTTTAAGCATTTTACACTTTTTTGAAGCCTCATATTACTTTTATAACTAATGTGTAAGAAAATCTATTTAATTTTAAACCGAAATAATTGCATTTAATGAAAAATTGTTTATATTGTCACACACAAGTCTCGGGATAAAATTAACACCCCTGAAATAGTTTTCTGTACCTTTAAAAGTTACAAATATATAATTAAGTTATTCAAGGTATTTTTATAAAGAAGCATTGAGCATTATAACAAAAAGAAATAGTTACAAGATTTATAATTCAAAAAAGAAAAAACTATTATATTCAAATAAAAATCTTGTTTTAATCTACGCGTTAAATTGTTAGTAACAAATGTTAAATCTACAACAAATTAACTCAAGTTTGATTAAAACAAAAACAAACAAATCTCACTTACAATTTTTTTTTACTTATTTTATTTATTTATTTTGTATCTTAAGCGTTTTTAACACACATTTATCAAAAACAGAGTCAGTCCCAGAAACTTAGAAAATACCTATTTTTATAGATTTGAAAAAACGTATATAACTTTAACTCAGCAAAATTTTCTTACAAAATTTAACTTGCTTGCATTTTACAAAAGAATCAAAATAAAATAATTATTATAATAATAACAACAATATTTAATACTTCCTGAAATTTGGTGAACCAAAAGTTTAGATAAAATTTTAAACTATGCATATTGGGAGCGCTATGTGATTCATTTAGTTTTAATACAAGTCATGCTCATAACAACTTTTGAACGCTAGAATAATTTTATAAAAAACTTTTAAAAAATTCAGTATTTTTTTCCTAATAAAAATTAAAATTGGGATAAACCTTTGCCTTATTTTTCAACCTCCCCCTCTTATAAAAATAGTTTCTTGGATTTTCTACTATGATAGGATATGAGATAAAATTACCCACATCCCCTCTTAACTCTTTAAATTTTTTTAATAAAACACACACACAAATAATATAAAAAAAATTAAGTCAATTCCTACTTAGACCAACAAATTTTTTTTTATTTTACTACTTTTTATTAAATAGTTACAATTAATATAAATATGTATATACATATGACAGAATAACCACATTATAAGTGGTGATTCATTTTTATTAACTATCCTTAAAGTATCGTATTGTCCTCCAAAACAATCTCCTGTCTATAAAATTTCAGTTCAACTGAATGCTTTAACATGTGAGAAAAAAAACCTTTTCAAGTTCTGACACAAGTCGCCAAAAGGGTCGCTAAATCGCCAAAAATTCCAACGCGGCTGTATTTGTAATTCTTTAAATAACTAAATTTAAGCAATTAATTTTCATTAATTGTAATCAAATTACCGTATTGTCCTCCAAAATAATCATGTATATAAAATTTCAGCTCATGGAGCGCTTTAAAATGTATTTTATTAACGATTGAAAATTCCACCAAAATAAATAAATAAATAGAAAATGTGAGTTAATAGTAGGAATTGAATAATATTCATAAAGATGAAATTTATACTTAGTATGATCCCTGGATTCCTTCAGAACTTTGGCTATCTTTCCCTCTGAACCTATTCCAAGGAACTTCAGTAATTTTGTGATCTCAGGGAAAAACAGTTGCCATGCGACTTGTCCTGCGGCTGCAGCACCTTCATTTAGACCCTTGTCCAACATCTTTCGTATAGGATCATCATATTTATATCTCTTGCCGAACACCAGGGAGGCGATGTTGTTGGACATGCTTGGCGCCAAGACAGATCTGATGATTGTGGGTTTGCCCTCCATTTTGGCGAGATGATTCAACAAATCGGAGATTTCTTCCTAAGAATTCAAGATGCTTTATTTTTATTTTACCAATAGTGTTAACATTTAAGATCTGATTTCAAAAGTATAAATGTTACTATAATAATTAGTATTTCCTGTAAACTGTTGTTAGCCTTTTAACCAGCAAATCAGTTTAACAATTTATTTTGGTTATTAGTTTATTCTAGAACATAGTATTTTTGAAGTGATAACTTCTTAAGACGCGTTTTTCTGAAGAATGAACTTGAATGATGCGTTTTAAAAAGCCAAACATTGTTACTCTCGGGTTTGTAACGTTCGTAACAATGATAACAATGCTACTGAATGGTAACAATACTACTGAATCATTTGGGTTTAATGAGTCATGTATTGGAGAAATTTGTGCAGCAAAATGTAGAGCAGAAAACGGACAAATAATTCTAATGGTTACTATTTATAATTCGCCAAATCAAAGTGTAGAGAAAATTATCGAATTCATTCACAAAAATTTAGTTGCCTACACTGAAGCCGGATCAACTCTTCTGAACAAATTGCCTAGTATTTTAAGTGGAGATTTTAATGTTGATTTTTCAAAAGACAAATTGAAGTCTTTAGTAGAATTTTTAAAATCAAAATTCAATTTGATTGTGCCAAATGAGCATGACAAAGTACGGAACAACGCCTGACGGATTTTTTTAGATATATAAATAAAATTTTGAATCTTTATATAGGATTTATAACCTATTTCAGCTACCATAAACATATTGTTTCCTTCTTAGAATACATTTAATTCCCAAATGTGATTGTATATTTCACACAAAAATATTACATTATGAGTACAGACATATGAATAAATAATAATTTTATAGGACAATACTAACATCCCCTTGTTTTTTATTCCCCTAACTACTTTCTCCTAAGTAAATTCTGCATGTTCCGAAGAATGCATACATCTTAAAATAATTTTTCTCATATTTACAAAAAAATTCCATTTTTGTTCCTCTTTTTGTAGCGGTTGAGGATTTTGTGTGTGTATGTATTTACATATGCACACATATTTTGAAACATGGTATAATACTCAGTCTTAAACTGCAATCGGGACAGAGATAATATCGGCTTTTTGGGGGGTGGAGGGGGTTCTGTTTCCATTTTCATTTCTTCTCAAGCAACTAATTGCACATTGCCTTGCCAATCCCTGCTCTTTATCGAATATTTTCAAGAATCTGAATTCCTGCCTTCAATGAAAAATTCTCGCCTTCACCACTAAGAAAATTACAGGATGTGAAGTGTTTCAGTATCATGGACACGCTGCATCTTTTAAAAAACACTAGAATTAAAAATATGTTCAAATCAAAGATAGAAAAAAGAAAATAGCAGTTTAAACCAGTTGTGTGGCTAGCTTTCGGTAGCCCATACAGTGTACAGGAAAACTAGTTAAGGGCAGAACTTGTTGGCACATTGTGAGCGCTGGAATACCTCTATGATCATTGTGAAGCATTACCATGACTTCCATAGTTGATTTTTATGATTTTTTTTCTCGAGTCGCTTAAGAGATCTTCAGTCCAGAGAACTGAGGAGTTTTTTTACCACTTTTATTCCAAGATGTGTGTTGACAGTGCACCACTACTACCGTTCTAGGCTTTCATAATGTGTTGTCCCTCTCAAGTCAATTCCAAAAATTTTAATGATCTGTTTTAGTTGTTTTTTTTAATTAATACAGGCTGTAAGGACTACAACCAGCTCTGGGTTAAACTATTTATTACAGTAAGAAACTCACCAAATAAATATTCCCGTACAATTTAACTGCAGGAAGGGTCCACAGAAGTAGAGTCTCTTTCACGGTAACGACTTAATACGGCTAGCATAAACATAGTAGTCAAAGTAATACTTTTGGGAATTCGATATGGCAAAGGGTCCACAGTTCCCTAGAGAAAGGCTACGCTTTACTGTAACTTCACACAGAGTGTGTAAGCTCGCTGGCTCTATTTCCACCGTGATCTTGCTGACTCGAACAACTCCTCGGTTCTAAATCCGAGTTCGTTTAAACTAGTTTGCGGACTCCCAGGTATCGCCTCTTACGGACTCTCTCAAGTAAAAGTCTCTTTTCTTCATACTCTCTCGCACTCCCTTTTTAAACCTCCCGTTTCCCCTGGTCACTTACCGCCTATCCCTTTGATCTCTTCTGCCGGCCCCTTAGAGCGGGGGAGGGACTGTCTGGGTGCATAGTGAGAGGCCTGTACTGCAGACTCGCTGTCATCCCAGATCCGTGAGAAACCAATAGCACATTGTACTGGTGTCTCTTTTCATCTCTCGGACTACCATGGGAAAAATTGTTCAGAATTTTTGACCACCCATTTGTGAAACTTTTCCCCAGAAATTAGGGAAACGAACGGATCTTTCCCACGTTTGTTGGCGTCCCTTCTTAGCAATTAGGGGAAAGAGACTGGGTGCATCACAAGACCAATGATTTGGCCCCTTTTAAATTAGGAAACATCTATTTCTCGTGATTGCGTGGATCAACATCAGAAATACTTGTTTACAGTAATGCCAACAGTACACTGCTTCAGAAGTGTTTAAAGTACAAATTAGCAATGGCTAAATATGTGTGTGTGTAAATTGTTGTATTATTGAACCAATCAGGGCTCTTATGTATTTGTAAGTTTATTTTAAAAGCCGAATTCTTTATTAGTTATTACACAATTCACTTTCGTAACGGAGGATATTAGGGTCCCTGCAAAGCCAGGTTTTGTGTTCCAAACCGAATCTTACAAAGGATGGCAAAACCATAACATCAGGATTTTATTCCCCTAGAATCCTGGGTCCCTAGGGGGTGTACGTTACGCCACTGTGTGTATGATCCACTAAGTTCAGATTATTCATACAATCAAAACAGTATTCGCTTAGAATGAGTTGTTGTTGTTACTTATGTCACCGGAGAGACAGTAACATCAGATCAAAGTCGACGAAATTCATCGCGATGAAGGGTTACATTTTTACGCCTGTCGTTAGCCTTGAGCACGATGCAGGTGACAGTACGATTTTGCTCGGTTCCACCCCAATTTTAAGGAAGACCACCCTGGGTGGGGGTTAGGAGCCTCACAACTCTCTTCCCCTTCGACCAATCTCACGAGAGTACTTGTGGCTCAACGGCTATTCAGAGTACTCTCATGCCGCGAAGGCACTATACATTTATAAACACCAATGCCTTCTGCGGGATTCGAAATCAGCCCTACTGCATCGCAGTCAGCGTCACTAACTACTATACCGGATGGGCGACCTTCACTCAGAATGAATGAATATTAAAGTCGCGCTACTTGAAGGCTTTTGGTGACGGACCTCGTAATTTTGAATCAGGTTCAAGTAACGAGGACGAAATTTGAACTGGCACCCTTTTCTCCTAACTTCCACACCACACTAACGGGGGGACGTTTGAGACTCGACAGACTTCACATGCATCACCCCCCCTACATGGTGGGTCTTCAGTGGTACTAGAATCGAACTCATAACACGCTGGCCACGAATCCGTTACTTTGACTTTTAAGCTGTCGCTACCACGTATTCACTCGCAATGGTTTACAAGAAGTGGCGAAACGGAAAATATATAAGCCCCCTGGAAAGTCAGGTACCCAAATACGTACTTGGCGTCAGTCAGACTTTGGACCCCCAGCAATGCGGGGGTTTCGGAGGTGTACGTTATGCCACGGATCAACAGTGTGATATGTAGTGATTTAAAAACAAGGTCAGAGAGGGGGGTAATATGTATTGTAAAGGAATAAATAACTTAACAGTAATGGAATTTTTTCTTTGATTTGGTATGAAAGAAAAATTAAAGACGGTACAAAGAAGAGAAATCCTCTAAGAGGTTTGAAGGAATTCGGGAGAACTAATGAGGGGGGAGGGAGATGCATCGTAGACTAAGAAAATAATACTTAAATGGATTTCTAAATCAAAATGCGTTTTTCATTCTGATTCTTTTAATAAAAATTGAATTTTGTATTTTTGATATTTGCAATTGGAACAATAAAATTATAAGAATTGGTAAAATTTGTTTCTAACAAAAACACCAATTTATAAATGTTTCTATCCTCTAAAGGTTGATGGAATAAGGTAAGTTTCATACTTTGATCATGTCTTCCAGATGAGATTTTCCAAATCCTAAATCTTTCAGAATATGTAGAGAAAACCTCCTTTGCTCTTTCCATGGAAGACCGTTAAATGCTCCAGTCTCTGCAAAAAATTATTTAAATATCTTAGAATTTTACGATGTTTCCACCTACAGCTAATTCAAAAGACTTATATGCATTGTGGACAATATACTTATGTATAGAATTCAATCTTTTTAAAACAACTAATATTTGATTAGTTTGTTAAAAGTGAATGGACAATTAAATTCGTTTATGTTTATTGAAATTCATAGTTTGTAAACACTCTTTTCTTCTTTGCAGATTTACAAATAATGATGATAAATACGGCACATTTTTTAAGTTACCCCTATTCCCCACCGAAGGGGAAAAATTCCCAACACCAAGAAAAAACTATTGTAGAGTAAGGAAATTTGGACACACACAATGCTAATTGATTAAATTTTCTAGATCACAAATTAATTTGAGCTCAAGAAAATGCATTTCAAACATGAAATACTGTTAACATTAATAGCCGTTGTTACCACCAGAATTTTGAATGCAAGCCTGCAAATGGGCATGCATTGTATCATACAGGTGCCGAATGTCCCTTTGTAGTATGGAGTTCCATTCTTGTTGTACATGTAGTGTCAAAACTGGGATGGTCAGTGCTAACTGTCGATGATGCTGGAGTTGTTATCCAATGGCATCCCATACGTGCTCAATTGGAGACAGATATGGCTATCTCGCAGGCCAAGGTAACGTGTCTACACTCTGTAGAGCACGTTGCGTTACAGCAGCGGTGTGGAGACGAGCGTTATCCTATTGGAAAACTACCCTATAATGCTGTTCGTGAAGGGCAGTACTATAGGTTGAATTACAGACTGACGTACAAATTTGCAGTCAGTGTGGGTCAGAGGGCTCCTGCTGTCATAGGAAATTGCTCCCCTGATCATGATTCCAGACTCTACTTCATCCTCCAATGAGCAAACGGCAATGCCTTTAAGATATTCGACTACGTTCGGAACCGTGATTTTCAAAAGCGCATAAATGGATTATTTTCATGATATTTGCAAAAGCAAAACTCTGAAATTTCAAAAATGGGATTATAGGATAGCAGTTTATATACAAATTTATGTTGTATAAATCTGAAACTCAAAACATATTAAATTTAAGGTATCCGACTACGTTCGGAACCGTGATTTTGCAAAAGCGCATAAATTGCTAATTTTCATGATATTTAGTGTCACTCAGATTAGAATACATGCATAAAATTGTTTTAAGGACATTTTGACAAAATTTTTTATTTAGATACATTATTTTGGCAAAAAATTAATTTAGAATAACCTTTTTTCCAAATGTTCTCCTTTTGTGAAAAATGCTTCTATTAGAATAATATTTTGCCTGTATATAGCTCAGTCCTCTGTGCAGAGGTTCAACTAGAATTTTTGAAATATAGTACTTAGAAGTGGGTTTATTAATATTTTACGATAACACAGAGGAGCAATTTTAAGAAAAAAAACGCGAATAATTTTTTCGATTGGTGGTAACTCTGAAAATAATGTGAATCTTTCCAAAATTCTAGTTGAGCCTCTGTAGAGAGGTCTAAGCTATATACAGGCAAAATATTATTATAATAGAACCATTTTTCACAAAAGGAGAACATTCGGAAAAAAAATTATTCTAAGTTAATTGTTTGCTAAAATATTATATTTAAATAAAAATGTTTTGTCAAAATGTCCTTGAAACAATTTTATGCATGTATTCTAATCTGAATGACACTAAATATCATGAAAATTATCCATTTATGCGCTTTTTAAAATCACGGTTCCGAACGTAGTCGGATATCTTAAGTCATTGGAATGCACGCTACAGTGTACTTGGCTCGGCGCTGTTCTTGAAGTAACCGATTTATAACAATTCGTTGTGTCACTATGGTACCAACTGCAGCTCCAATCAGTGTTGCAGATTCACTATGATGCGCCACAGCCATACACGGAATACGGCGGTCTTCCCTCCCAGTATTTCCACGTGACCACCCGGAACCCAGTCTTCCTGTGGTCTTCTCTTTCATCCCTTGACCACTGCTGCCAACAAGCATGTACAATGGATACATTCCCACCAAGTCTTTCTGCAATATCGCGGGGAAAAACTCCACCTACTCGTAGCCCTATTACAGAACCTCGTTCAAACTCGGTGCGCCATTGATAATGGCTTCTTCGTCTTCTTAAAAGCATTCTTGGCAAACATCAACTCAATACGTCAAATTTCCGAAACAAATAACGTTCTCGATCTTAAAAGAACGTGTTCATAGCACCCTTGATTGACAAGTTCTGTGTGGTGCCACTAGCGCTACACTTAAGCTCGATGCGTGAAATTTGAATCGATGTCATCTTTCAGATGTATAAACACTTCTACCAAATTTCGTTTATCTGACACAAGTCTTTTTTTGGTTTTGGGATTTTGTTTTCCGTCCGTGTATACAGATTAATGCAACTTGATACAAAGACATTCTTAGATGATAAAAGACCAAAATTATGTTAATCTCAAGATTTTAAGTAAAAAAATAAAAGCAATAATATATGACAAATTCTACTACTATTAACATTTTTAACTGTCATGCCTGAGATAATCTCGGGCATGGCACTAATGCTCTAAAATGTCAAGCCCGAGTATTATACGGAGTAATTTACTGTGGTTGGTGTAGATCGCAGTGATTAGGAAATATCCTTTCATCCAACAATCCAAAAGCACCAGAAAAAATATTATAAAAATATTTTTTTTTTACATTTACTAGGCAATATATACTCATTGTTACTCTATAAAAATGTAGTTGGTAAACGTTTTAATTTTTAGAATTTCAAATCCAAGAAGAACTTTTACATAAATATGATGATGTAGCTTCTGTACAAAAGAATCCTGGTAAACCATCTACAGTAGATAACCTTGCCAGTCTTACTGAACGACATTTTATATCCTATGTGCCTCCTACTGTTGCGAAACGTGAGCCTATAAGACAGGTCAAAATCAAAAAATGATTCAAATGGAAAAAAGATAAGTAAGGAAACACGATTCTGGTGTAATGATCACAGAGATGGCTTAGAAAAATGCATCCAGGTATACTACACAAAAAACTAAATTACTGAACTACTAATGGGTATACATTTTTACTTTATTTTTTTAGAAAATAATGGTTCACTAGAAACGAACTTTACGATTGCCACGCAGTGTGGCAATCATCTAAAGCGCATATGTGGTGGCCACAAAACCTTAAAAATTTTTAAACAATTAATTCAAAATATAAATTTTTACATACTAGGCATGCTTTATTTTGAAACTATAAACATTTGATTTTTTTCAATAAAAAAATTCTCACAATTTATTTATGAAAGCTACAAATGGTTAAGCAAACAAAACAACTAATTCTTTTAATTTTATAATTTCAAACAACTAATTTGCCTGAAGAATATCAGGATGCCATAACAATGGCATGTATCATGAATATCGGGACCACATAAAGGCATGTAAAAAAAGAAAGTTTTATTCTGGAAATTTGGTAAATACGAAAATTTCATTGTTTGCATTAATTAGCGATAAGTATAGTGTGGTGTACAAAGGTGCTTAGATGAAAAGATACGAAACGATACTTTGGGTATAAATGAATACTTTGTTCAAAGTATAAACCATAGGCCTGAGCACAGCGATCCCATCGATTAACGAGCTGAATGATTCCTTATTCCCAGATTTCCTGTAGCCGTGACGAGACCCAGTCCTTCACAGCGACCTTGAGTTTTTCGTCCGAGTTGAAGAGCTCCCCAATCAGGAGTTTTTCAGGGGATCAAACACAAAAATATCGCTGGGCAACGTGTCTAGGCTGTAGAGTGGATGGTCAAGGTGCTCCCACTTAGACTTGGTTAGCTCCGCGTGTTTGACCCTGGAGGTGAGTAGACTCTCGCTACCATGGAACAGAACCACACCCTTCGTGCAGAGACGTCTGAAGACATGGACCAACTAGGTCTGGGCCCCGGGGCCTTGTCTTTTTCTCAACTCAACCTAAATAAGAGCCCGAACTCGAATAATTTCAATGTTCGAATGTTATTTCCGGTTGTATTCTTCGAAAAACAGGTAATTTCTGAGTCAACTGCCTACATTGAATTACCATCGTCCATGTATAAGGCTAGGTCTATCACAGGGATACTCAACCTTTTTTTCTGCTAGGCCACATAAGTATGTTAGTTATTTCACGCGGGCCGCAACATGAGAAAAAATGGAAGAGAGAGGGGGAGGAAGGCTTTAAGGTATCCGACTACGTTCGGAACCGTGATTTTAAAAAAGTGCATAAATGGATAATTTTCATGATATTTAGTGTCCCTCAGATTAGAATATATACATAAAATTATTTTAAGGACATTTTGACAAAAATAATTTATTTAAATATAATATTTTGGCATTTTTTTTCTTTTTTTCCAAATGTTCTCCTTTTGTGAAAAATGGTTCTATTATAATAATATTTTGCCTGTATATAGCTGAGACCTCTCTACAGAGGCTCAACTAGAAGTTTTGAAAAATTCACACTATTTTCAGAGTTGCCACCCATTGAAGTAATTATTGACGTTTTTTTTTTTTCTTAAAATTGCTCCCTTATGTTGTCGTAAAATATGAATAAACCCACTTCTAAGTTATATATTTAAAAATTCTAGCTGAGCCTCTGTAGAGAGGTTTGAGCTGTATACAGGCAAAATATTATTATAATAGAAGCATTTTTAACAAAAGGAGAACATTTGGAGAAAAGATTATTCTAAGTTAATTTTTTGCCAAAATATTGTATTTAAATAAAAATTTTTGTCAAAATGTCCTTAAAACAATTTTAGGCATATATTCTAATCTAAGTAACACTAAATATCATGAAAATTATCCATTTATGCGCTTTTGCAAAATCACGGTTCCGAACGTAACCGGATACCTTAAGACCGAGAAAGCATTGGAAATTTAAAATGTGGGAAATTGATCAAAATGTTATAACTCCTCCGTTTTGCTCTTTTTAATTATTATTTTTTATATTTTTTTATTTTTGTCACTAACCACTAAATTAGAAGATTTTAAGAAACACTCCTTCACAATTTCTGCAGCAGTAAACGGTTTCCCGAACAGATTTTGCAAAAAGTAATTGATGTTGTAATCATAAAAAAAATTCAAATATAATTTTGAAGATTTTGAATTTTCATAAATTTTAAATAATAGAAATGGTTTTCCTGATTCAAATATTTCCTCCTGTGTAACTATTTTTGTATGGAAGAATAAGAAAGAAGAGCTTTAAATATAGAATTTGATATAAGAATATTAAATGCTTTGTGGGTAACAGTTTAAAACATTTTTATTCATAAAAATTGGGGATTTTAAAACCGCTTGACTCCGAGTTCGCGTACATCGAGGTATTACTGTACACACTTTGTGAGTCGCAAATAAATCCAACAGAGTAAATATCTCGTATAATTAGCTATTTGGTTCTTTCTAAATTCAGTCAAACTTACCCAAAGTGGCTTTTTTGAGATCAAATGGATTCTCCGGTGGTCTTCCCATGAAGGCGTCTTGGAGGAAGGCATCTTTAGTAGCTTGGAAATCGTCCAATACGATCACATTTCTGCTTCCTAATTGAACGCTACAAAAAGGAATAATAACACGTTTTGAATATAAGCATTACATGTATGAAGTTTACAACATTAATTATCAGTAAGTAGGAAAAGAATCGAATAAAATCATTTTTTTTTCGTAAAGCTTTTATCAACATGTGAATCCTATTAACAAACGACTGATTAATTTAAATTTGATAGTAATATGGGCTAATGCAGTGTTTCTCAAACTTTCAATACTGGCGCCCCCCTTTTCAATCACAATTTTTATCGCGCCCCCCTTATACATAATAATTTACTGAATGCAATAATAATGCACTTTTTACGATAAAGCAACAATATTTATTATAAACCGTACAAATTCATGACATAAGTATTAAATTTTGTATATGTTACTTTTAAGCAAAAAAATTAAGTAATAGGATAATTACTAAAGTTATTTTTCCTTTCTCTGATTTTTAAATTGGAACATATTACAAAATGCGGTGGTTGCTTAGAAGACAAAATATAGATATCAGCTAAATATAGAAAATGAACTCAGAGGGTCAATTTCTTATCTTAAAAATCCTTTCAAAAATTTTGCTCTGTAAGACAAGCCCATGGAAGTAGCTAATAATTATTAAACTTGTTCTTAATTTAGTATTAATTAATTAGTCATAAAAAATACTCTGTGCACCACTCATACATTAAAAGCAGTGTTTCCCAAACTTTCAATACTGGCGACCCAATTTTCAATCAATTTTTGTCTCGCCCCCTGTACAACAATAATGTATTTACTGCAATAAAAATGCACTTTGAGACGCTAAAGTTACAATACGATCTTAATTATAAACCGTACAAATTAATACGATAAGTATATTAAATTTTGTGTATATGTGTAACTTTTAAGTAATATATATTTTAAGAAAATTACTTAAAATATATATATTACTTAGAATTATGTTATTTTCTTTCTCTAATTTTTAAATTGGAACAGATCGCAAAATGATGTATTTAATTAAAGATTTATTTCCTTCAGCATATTCATTTCTCAAAGTACAAATGTCATAAGAAAAATAGTCTAGTCAATGTCGCTCTCTATCATATCCATCACATCTGGCATTTTAGGGTACGTTTGCGTGAGCTTGGGCAACCTATCGGACGTCTGCGCAAAACATGTAAAAATGCTTTTCCTCGTACAATTCAGTCAGTTTTGGTCGACTCGATACTCCTATAGCTACCGAATCTAGTTTGGATGTACATTTTTTAATTTCCACGTTAATTGTAATTCACGGTAATTAAGTATTTACGGCAGTAGATTAAAACAATATCATACATACATTTTTAAGTCGTAAGCAAACATTCTACCATAATAAAAACAAGTACACAGACGAACGAGCATGGTTCTGAAAATTAAATCAAGGCGATCTTCTCAAAAATACTTAAATTTTGGATTTACCACTACTGACGATGGGAAAAAAGCCCCAGCTCGATATGTGTTAAAACTTACAAATCTGTAGAACAACATGTGAAAGTTGTTTTTAAAACATGTAAAATCATTTAGCTATGTTGGCAAAGAATTTTTAAAAGCATTTTCTGGATGAGGACAGCTTGGTAGCAAGTTACGAGTGGATTAGGGATCTATTTCAAAATACTCAACACTCTCAACTTCCGAAGAAGAAATCTTCATAGATTTCACATCCAGTGAAAAATTAAAGGCAATTTTGTAATAAATCGCTCTTGAATTTGGGGTAGAGGTGGATGAGGAATTATCTGTACTGAAAACAAAAGCACTTCGTATACTATTACCATTTTCAACATCCTACCTTTTTCAAACCGGATTTTCTGCAGTGGATGCCTTGAAGACAAAATATAGATCTCAGCTAAATATAGAAAAATAACTCTTTAAGTGTCAATTTCTGATATTAAACCTTCCTTTGAAAAACTTCCCTCTACAAGACAAGCCTGTGGAAGTCCCTAATAATTATTAAACTTGTTCTTAATTTAGTAATAAGATTGATTGATTGAATATTAACGTCACACTGTTCAGCTGCACGAGGGCTTTTGACGACGGACCACGTAATTTTGAACCATGGTCAAGTGACGTGGATGACACCTGAGCTGGCACCCCTCTCTCTAACTACCACACCACACCAACGGGAAAACGTTTCAACTCTCAACAGATTTAACGTGCATCGCTGCCCTACACGGCGGGTCTTTAGTGGTACTGGGCTCGAACTCGTGACAAGGCAAGCCACGATCCGATACCTATACCACTCGGCCACCGCGGCCAAATTCAGTAATAAGAAATTATTTATAAAATACCTTCTTCAGTACTGATACATCAAACGTATACTGGCTGAAACACCGACTCTTCGCACGAGTTCATTTTTTTAAAAATAAAACATTATTCTTGATATAATAGCTGAACTGTAAGGAGAGTAAAACTGTGTGCACGACATTGTATACAAAAATGTAGAATGATTTTTTTTTTTGATAAATGCTATATTTGTAAATAACTGTTTAAAAGAACTGTAATTTTAAACCTCACACAATTAGCATTTAGAATTAATGTTAAATTATGAAAAAGAATATAAAATACCGATGAAGAATATTTGTGTTACTTTTTAACATTTAAAGCGAGAAGAAGAGAGAGAGAGAGACTTCAAAATGTTTTAACCCGGGAGCAGGCGCGTACTCGATACTAACATTAATGGTAGTGCGGGGGGACTCAGTCACCCCAATCATTTGTTTAGAATTATTTTTACTGTACACGATACAAATCGGAATTCTAGTGAATATTTTAATTTATAGAAAGTATACTTACCTTCTTTCAAGGACTATTCAATTCTTTGATGATTTGAGAAAAATCCAATAAAACTGAACTAAAATGATTCAAAAGTACAAGAGACCATAATAAAGGACGCAAATTAGACATTTTTCAATTATCCTACAGAAATGTTAAACCAATTAATTCTTTTCGAAATATCGCAAAAACTCAATTATCTACAATTTCCCTAAGCGAAAAGCAAACGCATAAAAAGATGGGAGGGGAACTCTCTAATATTGATAATAACCATACCATAAGATTGAAGGTCAATCAAATGATTAGCAAACGTACTATGCAGCCTGGCTGAAAAGTGTGAATCATGACTTCCTTTTCTTTTTTCTACAACTAATGTACAGTATTTCAATAATAATTACAGTGGTGAATTGTTTATCTTCTTAGAATTTTCTCAGGGTCTGGGTTTCGTTTTTTCTTTTAACGTGTAATATTTTATGTTAAAACGTAATAAAAAAAAAATCTCTCATTGAGGAAATACAGCAAATAAAACAAAATGTTTTTTTCTCTTTAATTTCGTTTTGGGATCAAAGATAGCTATTTGATGACGGAAAAAAGCCAGGTAATAAACATAAATTATGTCAGTGTTGTTGTGTGTATTTTTTTTTATTATGGAAGAAAGCATTTTGTTTTACTTCTCTTTCCGGTTATTTTTTTTAAAAAAATCTTTAAATTTTCGATACGCTCGCGCCCCCCTTGTAGGGTCATCGCGCCCCCCAGGGGGCGCGCCCACTTTGAGAAACACTGGGCTAATGTGATGTAAAGAAGTGATTCGAAACGAAATTTCGTGTAGAGAGGCTGATGCGCGTTAAAGCTATGGAGGATCAACCCCCCTCCCCGTTGACGTGGCGTGAAAGTTTAGCCAGAGGGAACGGTAAAACTCACAGGTATCGTCGGCATCATTCCTGGTTAAGGATTAGGAGGTTCGTCGCCAATACTTCTCGTGTCGCTTCGTAGTGAAACGTAAGTAAAAATCTATTAATAAAAAGCAGTAATAAGCATCGTGCTGATTATATTCAGTACATATAGCTTCGTAAAAAAAAGTTTTTTGTAAAAACGTCAGCATGTTTCAATTTTTTTCGCAAACGTCCTATAAATCTCAACACATTCTGTTAGTTCAATTCAGGGTACATCTGTGCTGACGGTTCATACCTACCAGAAACGCGCTGGATGGTTATTCCGGCTGTTCGATGACTTATTGACCGTGGGGGGAGGGAAATACGCCACCAAAAACGATGGTGAAGTCTCGTCGTCTGTGAAGCTACGACACAACTACTCGCTGCCGACCTGGGTCCTGCAAAAGTTGTCTTAATCATCGACTCCCAAGCTGCAATTCACGCCTTAAGCAGTAACACACCAACTGACTGACGACCACTAGCGTAGCCAGTCCTGAGTTGCCCCTATATCAAAACTCCTTGAGGGCTCTTTTTTTGGGACCTCTTAACATTTTGTGTACTTTTGCTTACTCGTTTTGGGGCTCCTGTAGCTCTGGGGCCATGTATCATTGATACGGTGATAGCTACACCCCTGTTGCCGACACACAATTTAGTGTCGTACTAAAATTGCGGTGTCCATTTTATATGGTTAGACTTAGGCCTTACAAGGGGTCCATAGTCATGTTGGAATCCCCGGCAATGAGAGAGCCGACCTAAAAGCCAAGCAGGGAGCCGAGTGCTTTCAACCGGAAATCCTCTTGACCCTCAGAAGAGCAAAGAACATGATAGCCTCATATAAAGGGTGTTTTTTTAGAGGTATAGAACTTTAAATTGCAATAAAACAACGATGTATTATTCGATTGACATGAATTTTTTTTATTCGAAAGATAATCTTGTGGCATTACATTTTAAATATGATTTCTGGCATAGGACTGCCACGGCTGGCTCGGATGGTAGTCCAATCTGGACATCCAATTTTCGATGACTTTTTCCAACATTTGTGGCCGTATATCGGCAATAACACGGCGAATGTTGTCTTCTAAATGATCAAGCGTTTGTGGCTTATCCGCATAGACCAATGACTTTACATAGCCCTACAGTAAATAGTCTAGCGGTGTTAAATCACAAGATCTTGGAGGCCAATTCACAGGTCCAAAACGTGAAATTAGGCGGTCACCAAACGTGTCTTTCAATAAATCGATTGTGGCACGAGCTGTGTGACATGTTGCGCCGTCTTGTTGGAACCACAGCTCCTGGACATCATGATTGTTCAATTCAGGAATGAAAAAGTTAGTAATCATGGCTCTATACCGATCACCATTGACTGTAACGTTGTGGCCTTCATCGGTTTTGAAAAAGGATTCCACCAGCCCATAAAGCGCACCAAACAGTCAGTTTTTCTGGATGTAACGGTGTTTCGACATACACTTGTGGATTAGTTTCACTCCAAATGCGGCAGTTTTGTTTGTTGACGTAGCCATTCAACCAGAAGGGCGCTTCATCGCTAAACAAAATTCGCTTATGAAAATCGGGAACAACGGCAATCTCGTTTTGGGCCCATTCGACGAATCTACGCCTTGCTTGATGATAGTTTTGATGAATTGCCAAACCAAACTGAGAATAAATCACTTGACAGCTGTTAAATCGGTCGCCATCTTGGAAAGTAATGCCAACTTAAACTTCTATACCTGGAAAAAAAACACTCTTTATTAACAATTGCACTTCCACGACTCAAAAAGACAAGAACCTTGGAAAGTCATGAGAAACTTTGGCCACTAAGGGTCCTATACTGAGGCCGTTGCCCTCTTGCGCCTAACCACCGGACATGACTTCATGGGAGTACACTTCCACTGGCTTGGTCTGGCTGTAGACGAGGCCTGACCCCTCTACGGCTGTGCCTGGATGGATGGCCACCATCTACTCAAATGCACTGAACTCGATGAACACCCGGCTGGCAACGTCATCAGTCGGTATTGGGAGACCCGGCGTCAAATGGTCAAGAAGTCAAGCACGGGCGTTGGATAAATGTATACAAATAAATAACATTGAAGTATCTGTTTGTAATTTGAAATTAACTGCTTTTTACTAAATGCATTTAAAAGAATATCCGGTACTTATATCGAAAAATCAATCTTTAAAATTTTTGTCTGTCTCTCATTCTGTTCCGGCTTATCTCTGAAATGGCTGAGCCGATTTTGACGGAACCTTCACTGGCAGATAGCTAAAGTTATAATAGACTCCTTCTATTTTAGAAAAAAAATTAGGGTTCCTCGAACACAAAATTAAAACCAATGAAATATGGAACAATATCCGGGGAAATTAGGCTTAACCGGGAAATTCGCCCGGTTCCGTACGTGCGTATACTCTCAGAACGTATGAGCCTGAAGAAATGCTTGTTTCTCTTTATGCTGGTCTTGGAAGGGGTTAAGTAATAATTAGAAATCAATGTTAAACGTCTCTCTCTCTCGTAAGGTTTTCTTTCATGAAATCAGTTTTTTATTTACTTGGAAATTGATAAATTTAATATTGTATTTAGAGAGATTTTTCAATAAATTTATATATAATATTGGTTATAGAGAGATTTTTCATTGAATTTAATATTGAGTATAGAGAGATTGTTGAATAAATTTAATACAAAAAATCCAAAAATTAACAAAAAACAAAGAAAAAAATAAGACAAAACAGAAACATCGATTCACAAAGTAGAATACTGACATTATACTTATAGTATAGGTATTTCTTTACGGGGAATATATATAATTATTAAGTTTTCGTAAACTCTGCGGATTAAATAAACACTTTTTGTTAAATTCCACGTGGACGAAGTCACATGTAACAGCTAGTAAATAATATAATTAAATAAAATTCATGGTATTTTTTTCCTGCTATTCAAAATTACAGAGGCAATTGGGTAACATTTCTCTTGTGAAAAATACAGAATTTTCATTTATTTTATTAATGTTCCTTTCTATATATATGCAGGGAAAAACTTATTCTAAAGAGGTGTATGAACCTAATTAAAGATAAAATAAATGCTATTTTTTAAGTCTAATAATTGTATTAATCTAATATGGTCCTATATTCAAAGACACAGTTAGAATGATTTAAAACATTTATTTTATTTTGAGATATATGTTATAACTTCATTGATTCTTTACGGTCTTTTTTGATAAAAAGTACCATTTAAATTGCAAAATTAATATTGCCACTACACAAAGAAAAAGAACAGATTTTGAACAACGAAAAAATAAATATTTATAATTTATATTTAGTTGTTAAAAAAAATGGCAGTTTATTATTCAACTTTACCAATGAATAAAAAATATTAGACATTCTTCATGTTAATTTTCAAAGAAAAAAATTGAATTGGGGATGGCACTTTTGTTTGTTCTGAAGGCTGTAGACTTCAGTTTCCGTTCCCATTTTCTTTGTGAATTTTTTCGGAACTGGAAAAGCAGTTATTGACACTTTTACATTTACCTCTAATTTTTAAAATGGAATCTAGAAAAAAATTAGTTTAAAAAAATGGCCTTTCTTTCAATCTTTGGTTGCATTTTTGTGTGAACATTGTAAAATATTAAATACTTTTAGTTAAACAATTGGTATTACAATCTTAATTTATAATTTAAGAGACTTCAATGTAAAATACTATAATGATATTAATTCAAAGATTAATGAAGAAAATGAAATAAAGTAGATTTTCAAAATAATTAAGTAAAAATAAATAAACAAATAAAAATGCGGAGTGTATATAAATTAGAACAAAACATAAACATAAAAAAATGAAATGCATGAATAAAAATAAATAAGCAAATCAATTTAGTTTTTTTTTTCCATTTTTCTATCCCATGTAAAGCTGTTCTTTTTTCAATTCCTACTTTTAGCTAATACTCTCTATATATTTATTTATCTTCGTGGAATTTTCAATCGTTAATAAAATACATTTTAAAGCGCTCCATTGAGATGAAATTTTATATACATGATTATTTTGGATGACAATACAGTAATTTAATTATAATTAATAAAATTGATTAAAACTAATTATTTAAAGAATTACAAATACAGCCACGTTGGTATCCTTTTTGGCGACTTGTGTCAAAACTTGAAAATGTTTCTTTCTCACGTTTTAAAGCATTTAGTTGAACTGAAATTGTATATACTCGATTGTTTTGGGTAACAATACGATACTTTAATGATAATTAATAAAAATTAACTATCACTTAATGTTGTGATTCTCTCCTGTGTATATACATATTTATATTAATTATAACTATATAATAAAAAGCAGCTAAAATAAAAAATTTCTTTGATCTAAGTAGGAATTGACTTAATTTTTTATATATATATATATATATATTACTTGTTTTTTGGTAATTTGCTTCCAAAACTAATCAGGAGCAAAATTTGTTTTGAATTAATGTATTCGTATCAGAATTTTTTAACAGCAAATTATTCTTCGAATGGTTTTAACAAATATTAACCTTTAAGTTAAGTTTAAGTGTTGTTAAAAGAAATAAGTATCATGTGATAGTTTTGTTTCAGATTGGGCAAAAAAACATTTCAAGAATTTTGCATTCCTTTAAAGCTCGAATTCCTTTTAAAAAAAGTCATACAATGGAATAAACTTATAGCAATACATGCTCATGATATCTCAACGATTCCCATTTTATTAGCAATTTTATCGCAAGTATAAAAACATTTATCCCTTTAGAGAAAAATAAGTTCTATTCAATCAAAATTTATCTTGAAAAAAAAAATCGACCATTTCTTTCAAAATCCATGTGGGTAACGGAGATAAACTCAATTTCCCAATAAATTAATTCAAAAAAAGTACGGAGAAGCAGAAATTTTCCTTTTTGAGCTTGATATTCAATTTAATATATTCATGTAGAAAAGGGTGGTTTTGCTGAACAGAGGCATAATTAATCATTAATTACGTTTTTCAATATTATGCGTACTAAAGATATTTTTTTTATCTATTTCACGACATATTTTATCAGGAACTGAATTTGAAATGTGCCTTTCCAGAACAGAAAAAGTTTTACTTAAGCGAAAGATAGAATAAATATGAAAATAAAGAGATAAAATTATATTGGGTTTTAATACGTAAGCATCTATCATTTCATTATTCCATAAGACATCTCTAATAGTGTTATCACTGATATTGCAATTAAAGCACTTTTAAGTAATCATTTTTCAACCGATAATTTTAATTTTTAAACTCAGATAATTTAATATCTAAAAATGAAGATCACCTTGTTTATGTAATACTAAATGAAAATGAGAAATATTTAAAGACGCCTTTTCTTGAATTAATTTCGAATTTTACCTTAAACTAATAATTGTATGTTATAAACAAGCCTTCATTCATTTATTTCATTGTTTTCGAATTTTTCCTTAAGGTATTAGTGGTATGCTATAAACGAATTTTTATTTAATTATTTCATTATCTTGAAATTTTACCTTAAAATATTAGTTGTATGTTATAAACATGTTTTTATTTATTTACTTCATTATTTTCGAACATTTGGAACATCATAGTTTCACGACTGATATGCTTGTATTTAAATTTCTTCCAATACAAAATGAACTTTCACACATATTACATAAATTGTCTTCTTTGTCCTATTCTACCTAGACTACTTGAATGAACGAAACTCAAGTTTAATTTTTAAATTGGTCCTATTTTTATAAGTCGAAGAATTTTAATTTTATTTAGGGCTTCTCAGTTATGTAGAATAAAACTGAAAAACAAAACAATTAATATGCAAAATGGCTTCTAAAAGGTAAAAAAAGTCGTTAAAATGTTTTAAGGGCTGTCGGAAAGCTAAATTTTCTTTTTTAACAGTTTCAGATTTTTACATTTTCAAATTGTACAGATTTTAACCTTCCTAAAAATACCTTTCTTTGACCCGTAGGGTAATTAAAAGCCCTTAAAACGTATTTCTAAATAATCATTGAAATTGGGCCACGCCCATTTGAATGGCAAAAAATGTAAACAAAGCACTTCGTCTTTGCTTAAAAGTTGAACGTCTGATATAAGCCAAAACATTTATCTTTTATTGTAAATTGAGCCTTTTATTTGTTTATTTTTTTATTTCCAAGCCGATTAGAAGTCTCACACTGTATACAGTAAAATTAATTAATCTCAAAATGTAAATTTTGATGTTTGATGTACCTTTTCTGAGAAACTACTGTTCATAGGTATATAAATTTTTTATGATACGTAGATAGTGATGACTAATATATACTGAAACGAGCGTTTTGTAAAAAACTCAAAAATTCATTTTTTACAAAAATTTTTATGTGAAAATGGGTCAAATTTCGCAAAGTTTAATAAAATATTCTATAAATCATGAAAAAATTCAAAATTAACTAAAAGCTCATTTCAGTATAATGAGAAAAATGTACTTTAATTGTATGAAAAATTTCAAGCATTTACATATAACAGATTTTGAGAAAAGGTACATCGAAAACAGCCAATTTAACATTGTCAGTGTAGAGACAGAGAGAGGTTTCCAACTGCTCTTAATTGTATTAATCAAGGATCTAAGTTTGTAATCTTAATTGAAAATATATTATTAGTATTTTGAAAACTTTAGATATTCATAATGTCATCGACATTCCTATTAGCAAATCGAAACTGATTTATTATACTAGCCACAATTAATAAGGATTACAGTACTGATGGAGTGGTTGTTTATTAATGTCCCATTTCGAAGTTATACGAGAGCTATTGGTGACGGACCTCTTAATTATAAACCACGATCGAGTGATAGAGGACAACACTTGAGCTGACACTTACGAATCTACATGAGGACTTCGAGTCTAGATAGATTTAGCCCTTAACTTCGCACTGTTGCATTTCTGCAACATAAGATTTATTTTAATTTAAGACTCAATATTTTTTAATTACCTACAAATCACTTAAATGAGAAAAAAAAAAAGATTAATGCAACGAAATACATGCTAATTTTGTCACTTGATGGAAGCACATTTTTTCCAGAAATCACAATTATAAAAATCTCTGATGCCTCAAAAACTTTTTTTAAATATAAAAATAATCCATTATATTTTATGCTTCCTCTTGTTTATTGACGAAATAAATTACCAGGTAAAAAATTTAAACATTTTATTATGAGTAATAAAATCCTCATTTAAAATAGTTTTGTAATTTACAGCACTACTGCGCAATGTTGCACTTCAGCAACAAGCAAAAAAAGGACTGAAATTCAATTTAAAACAGCTTAATTTTTTTAATATAATTTTCCTTTTTATAAATTTTTGAGAACTAGCTGTTATAATTTTTCCATAGAAATTTAAAGATAAGAGTAAACACACACACACACACACACACACACACACATCGTGCTCAGCAAGCTCGTTCAGTGAATGAGTGAGTGAATGAATATTAACGTCCGTCGCACTTTTCAGCTACTCGAGGGCTTTTGGCAACGGACCTAGTCATTTGGAACCACGGGCATGCTTATGCAACAGCCTCGCTGCAAAGAGGCCCTTTGGAGTTCGGTTTGTAGCCCCGCAAATACGAAATTCCCATGTTTCTTCAAATCCCGAAATAACAAGATTAAAACAACTAATCCCAGGATTTAATTTTTGTCACAATTACATTTTGAAATTTTTTTCTCTTGAAAATTTTCTAAGAATTTAATTCTCAAAAAGTACTCTAATAATAAATTACAGTTTAAGAAAACTAAAAAACACCCGTTTATAGTTAATCGAACTAAGTTGTAACTTAAATCTCGTAGTCGCCAAACCTGAAAATGGGATTCTGGAATGAGTCTCCAGATGCGGGATTGGATCTGAAAATGGGAAATCGTTAATTCTTATGATCTTAATCAGAACAAAACTATTAAGTTATTGTGTTGTCATCGGTCCTGGACAAGTGAGCAAAATTTCGAATTAATCTGACCTTTTAAAGTGGGTAAAAATTGAGTTCAAAGATTACGTCACATACAAGTGAAACTTATAAAAAGGTGTTAAAAATAAAGTCTTTTTTCCACGTTTCCTAGAAAATGCAACTACTTTGGACAAAATTAAATTTTTAAATTATGTGTTTTCTTCTAATATCCGTACTGCAGGACATCTTTTCCGCAAAGGTAGGTTTCGATTGAGGATAATATTTTTTTTCCACGATCCAACTTGATGCACATTACTGTGTCTTTAGGTTTGTTTTAAATAAATCGAATGCAGGATTTTTTTTTTAAAGTGAAAAAAATTCCTACGTTTATAATGTTTATAAAAACAAATTATTAATTATGTAAACATTTGACTTATAAACCCATATGAAAATAAATGTAGCAGAATAATTATTGAATTTATATCATAAGAATTTCTCTTTTTACATAATGATATTTCAAATATTTGATTTAAGATAAGTCACTTCGAATATTCTTTATATAATTTGCACACGTGCCATGAAAAGGGTTTATCAGTTAAGAGTAAAAAAATAATTCTTGATAGTTCTGTAATAAACAAAATCTACTCTTGATCTAAAAACCGATAATAAAACTGCTTAAAACTCTTTCTAAGCGTCAAAAACTGTTTATAATGCTACTAAGAACCTAAGAAATGACATTGAATTTAATTAATTCTTTATGATGATACACATTGTACAAATGATAGTAACAAAATCTTGATATATTTTCATAAGTAATGAAATTTATATGTTGAGTAATTAAAATTATGTATTTGTCAATTTTTTTATGATAGACTGATTTAGAAATAATGTCAATAGCACTGTGTATTAACTAATAACTTCAGAGACAATACTATTACGATTTTTAGTTCCATGTTTTTTAATAAAATTTAAAGTTAAAAAAAAGTTAAAATTAAAATTAAATTTTCAAGAAGAACAATTAAAAATTCTGTTTATAGAGTTAAAGTCACAAAATTACATTTAGTTGGGGATATACCATCTAAGCTGTAATTTTTGAAGCAAAGATAATACTCTTAACGTCTAATATATATTTTACATTTCTTCAGACATAATTATTAACGATAATGTAATCGATCGTTCATTAAACAGGCCAGTTGTGTGTGTGTGTGAGCAATTCTTACATATATATTACTAAACCAGACGTATTAAGAGTAATGTCGAACAGCAGTAAAGTAAGCTACTTGCGGGGATCATAAAGCTGATACATAGGCAAAAATAATTCAATAATATTAAAATTAAACTAAGTAAATAACACATTATTTTTTTAAAAGGAAAACTGCTTTACATTTATTAAGGTACTTATAATCATCCATTCTATTAATTCGGAAATAATAACATGTAATATAAAAAAAATTAAGTCAATTCCTACTCAGATTAACAAAGAATTTTTATTTTAGCTACTTTTCATTAAATAGTGACAATTAATATAAATATTTATATACATAGGACAGAATCACAACATTAAGAGGTAATTCATTTTTATTCATTATTATTAAATTATCGTATTGTCATACAAAACAATCGTGTCTATAAAATTTCAATTCAACTGAATGCTTTAAAACGTGAGATAAAAAATCTTTTTAATGTTTTGACACGTCGCTAAAAATGAAACCAACGTGACTGTATCTGTAATTCTTTAAATAATTAGTTTCAGTCAATTAATTTTAATTAATTATAGTTAAAAAAATTACTGTATTGTCATTGAAAATAATCATGTATATAAAATTTTAGTTCAATGGAGCGCTTTAAACTGTATTTTATTAACGATTGAAAATTCCACGAAGATAAATAAATAAATATTGAGAGAGTGTGAGCTAATAGTAGGAATTGAATAATAGTAATAATGAAGTCTTACGTGAACACCGATCCATAGCGTTTCGCTAGTTCCTGAAAAGTAACATAGGGCTGAGATCCCATAAAAGGTATATATCCGACGATCGGTAACCCATAAGGTCCAGGAAGATTTTTTCGTTTTTCTCGGCTAAAAAACCAAATCAGAATCAGAGCTACTAAGCTTCCTATCAAGAGAGTTGTGATGATTTCCATTTTCACCCTTTTCTGTATCTGGTGAATTGTAAGCGATGTTCATCGAGGTTAAAAAGGTTACATCGCGTTAAAAAGATAAGGACGTTATGTAAAAGGAGAAAAGAAAAGAATGGAAAGATTAATTCAGGAAGTGTCAATTCACTCATGATAGGGACATGGTTTATATAATGTGTTTTGAAGGGTAGGATGCTGATAGAGCTACCGTATAAACTGAGCTTAAAGGATATGATAGTGACTTCTTTAATTTCCTCATTTAAGCTATTTGAGAATGATTTGAATGGAATTTATGAATAACACATTTAATTTTTGATTATTCTGTTCCCTAAATAAAACTCTCAAGAAGCGATATGTTATTTCTGTTTATTTAAAATTCATTTATGTTATAGGTTTTCCAAAAATGAATTCAATGATTTGTATTTTTACAAATCAAATAAAAATAAAATAATCGTTATAAAAAGAAATACTTTAATTAAAAATATTTACGGAAAACAAATGAAATGTAACAACTTAATTCCTTTAAAAAGTTCTTGAAAATATATTTAACGTTGTAAAAAATAATAAAATAGCTTTGCAATAAAAAATAATAACATACATTTGCTATACATGAGAAATAGGCTAATTGTAAATTATTGCATTTTTCGCAATTAAATTCTACATCTTAAAACATAATGAAATTATGAGTATTTAAAAACATAGAAAAATTTACGTTACCAGACTTAGTTATTTAATCTGCTAAACAAAAACTTGTCTTCCGTTTTCTATGTTATAGCATTCTAATATTTTTCAGTGAATGCAATTTTGGTAAACCTCGCCCAATTTCTAATCTTATGTATTATAAATTTTTTAATGCGAATATTGAACAATAATTTGAAAATAGTTGAATGTATTTAAAAATTTCCTTTTGATGAATGCATTAAATTTAATAAAATGAAGATTCCCACTCAAAAAGGTACTTGGAGTACAACACTGGCTTACAAAATTACTTCCTTTTTTTTTTACAAACCTAAAACACTAACGAGCATTCGAATATTGTTAAATGTTAACAGTTTTCTTGGAAATTTTTATATTTGGTAACAATAAAATAAGCTATAAAAGCCTTTTTAAGTTAGTAAGCGATAGTAAGTCATGTAAACCTATGAGATTTCATTAATTGATATGTAAAAAAATAAGCTTCAAAAAATAAATATCACAGAAAAAATTTATTATTTTTAAAATCGTATTATCGTGTATTTCGATTTCAATTTATCAATTCCTACTATTAGTTCACACGCTTCCTATAGATATTTATATATCTTGTTCAAAGTTTCAATCGGTAATAAAATACTTTTTATTCATTCACTCATGTGCAAATACATTTTTTTAAAACTTGTTGTGGATGACACTTGATGTTAATACATTTTTTTCAAATGTTAATTTATTAATTAAATTTAATTAATTAATTATAGTTCAAGAGATATATTTCTCTCAGTCGATATTATTCCTCTAGATGGCAGCACCATTAGATAAAGCAGTTTTTGTTAAATTTGTAATGAAGATTTGACTTAACCTAAATAATAATACGCTAGTCAGACGTCAGCATTCCTTTTACACTGATTTTAAGATAAACTTTTACCTATTATGTTCAACTTTTATTGAGAAATGTGTGTGTGTAATTACAAATTTAATGGGGTTAAAAAGTTTTTAATGTTAATTGAAAAGGTGTTTTGCCCCTTAACTTTGTCATTCTGTCATATGTATATATATATTTATATTAATTGTAATTATTTAATAAAAAGTAACTAAAATAAAAATGTTCTTTCTTGACCTAAGTAGGAATTGATTTAAAAATTTTCTTTTTATATTACTCAACTTCATTGACACTTTTTCCACTTCAAATCAA
Source organism: Trichonephila clavipes (assembly GCA_019973935.1). NCBI lineage: Eukaryota > Metazoa > Arthropoda > Arachnida > Araneae > Nephilidae > Trichonephila > Trichonephila clavipes. The sequence goes on along the minus strand of BMAU01021206.1, from coordinate 1,145,646 downwards.
TTTCAAGTGGAAAAAGTGTCAATGAAGTTGAGAAATAACTCAACTCTCAAATCATTTAAAGATATTTCAACAGGCAACACTAAAAAATAAAACTAAAATAAGTATTCCCATTTCACTTCAGTTTCAATTGAATGAAACCATCCACCGACAGCCAAAAAATCTCGAAAGGGCAATTTTAAAATTCAAGTGATTGAGTGATTGGTTGTAAAGTTTACCGGAGCAAGAGCCGATTTCAGCTAAATTGCACCAAACATTTTTTTTGTTTGAACTTCCATAAAATTTTAAAAATACAGTTAAAAATTTAAAATAACGAAATGATCCGAAATTCGAAGCAATGATGATTCCTTTTTTTAAAAATTCATGTGTTGTTGTATACTTTCATTAGTTCTTGAATACCAAATTATTAATTAATGTCACTACCTTTTCACTGTATCGTAAAATTCTAATGAGCTATTATAAAATGTTATATGTTTGTTTATGAAGTTATCATCCTTCCAGTGACCATTCCTTAGCATATATTTTACGCTGCAGACTTTAAAAGAAACTGAAAAGTTCAAAATACTTTAAGCTTCAAAATTTTTTCTTTGAATGCAGCTGCATTAAGCTTAATTGGAGGTGTCAGATGTTAAGCCTAACAAATTCTCCGAACAATCTTCACCAAGAACACCAAATACAATCTCGCCAAAATTAACTCATAATCAGCATCAGGTAATAAAAATATATCATTATAGTTTTCCGTGTGGTGACCTGAGTAGAATAGACTCAATGTAAGCTCACGCGCGTCGTAAAGGCGAGTAAAATGAGCAGAAGTCCAACCTCTCAGGGCTCTGGCAATCCTCAATTATGACAAATGCAACTCTGCACTTTGTCAGACAGGACAGCAACAACTACCTTTTCACGTTCTTGCTGAACTCCGTGAAAGAATTAGGAAGAGAGAAACGACCAGAATTGTTGAGGGACAAGTCATAAGTTCTCGACCAAGGCAATTCGCCAGGTCATTTTGCATTGTTTGTTAAGAGGTTTCTTGCCAAGTATACAGCATCCCAGTTTGTAAGTAGAACATGCGTTTTATTTGTTGTATCTTGGGCCGTGCGCCTTCAATCTATTTCCTAAGGTGAAATCTGCATTAACCCTTTAACGGGAATACAGCTAAAATACAATTTTCTGTGGTAAAATATTTGATAAATGTAATGTTTTCATCCTCTATAAACATTATTTAGTCACAAAAAATATCTAATCGTGGGTTTTTTTCCTGGGTGGGGGCTAGACATTATAGCCACTGCGCATTTAGGACATTTAACTTACTTTTCAGGACAGAAATAATGAATCATATTACAATAAACTTTTTATGAAAAATTAACATTTATGTAATAAATATTTCTATAACAATTAAATACAAAGTATAAGTGTACTCTAATAATAATAGAATAATTGTAAACGCGTAGGATATACTTACTTAGAAAATACACTGCTGGATAATTGCTAAGGACGGATCACAAATTGCTATGTAGCATAACATTAAGCGAGACATGAGGCCTAGTAGGATAAAATATAGTTGCCACACTGTTCAGACATTAGAATAAAGAATATTTATTGTTCTGGAAAGAACAAAAGCTGTAAAACAACTGAAAGAAAAACAAATGTCCATTTGATCTGCGTACGGAGAAATGGAACAATGCATTTGAAAGTCAGCAGGCACCTTTAAGAAAGGTATCAGTACGGGATATGTCCACCGTGGAGTGTGATGCAACATTCCACACGTCGTACCATACTTTGCACAACATTATCCAGCAGCTGTTGAGGCAATTTATCCCATTCCTCTGTGAGTGCACGGATGAGGGTGTTCTTGTTTGTCGTAGGATAGTTTCTACCAGCAACTTGCCTCCCTAAAGCATCCCCCACATTTTCAATGGGTTTAGATCTGGAGAACGCGCTGGCCATACGATACGTTGAATACCCTCGCTGTCTAGACAATACTGAACAGCGAGTGTTCAATGACATGTTGCGTTGTCGTCCATAAAAACAAATTTATCACCGTCAGCACCACGGAAAAGACGAACATGAGGAAGTAGAACTTCATTAATGTATCGTTGGCCCGTCATAGTCCCATTCGCAACCACATGTAGGCGCGTGCGGCCATTGATCATGATGCCGGCCCACACCATGATACTGCATGTCGGATATCGGTCCTTTTCCTGGATATTTTCTGGACGATAAGCAGTACCACTCTCGCGCCAGATCAGCTGGCGTCTACAATCCGATGACAGACTGAACCTACTCTCATCTGAGAATAGTACGCATGCCCAATCCTGTTCAGTCCAATTGTGATGCTCACGACACCATTGCAAACGGGCAGTACGGTGCTGTCTGGTCAATGGGACACACACAACAGGTGTGCGTGCGTATAGTCCTCCTCCCCTCAAACGTCTGGCAACAGTTTTTCGGGAGATCTGCTTTCCTGAGGCAGCAAGAAACTGATTTGCCACCTGCTGAGCTGTGGTGCGCCTGTTCCTTTTTGCTGATAGGACGATATACCTGTCTTCTGCAGGCGTCGTACTTCTAACACGACCTCCCCCGTGCCGTCTACTACACATTCCAGTAGTTTTAAATGACTTCCACAGCCATGAAACAACGCTGTGAGCGATGTCGAACTCGCTGGCAACATCTGTTATTTTTCGCCCTTCTTCGATCTTTCCAATAATTCGGCCACGCATAAAATCATCTATGTGATGTCGGGAAGACATGCCAAAAATTTTAAGTTCGTCTATTAAATCTTTCCTGTAAAACTTTGACTTGAAACAACAACTGTCCACACGCGTCAAAACCTTTAAAGCTCTTATGAACGCTATCACGTGATGAACAGACGTGGAAAAGAAATTTGCATACTCATACTTCTTCTTACTAATATCCCGCACTTATTCTAATTTTCCACATTTTGCTTCCTTTCATTTTGTGGTTGCTATGGATGATAGTGTTATCCGTCCTTAGCAATTGTCCAGCAGTGTATATGAATACTTAGCATATACATTGAATTTGGTATATATCCACATTTTACATTTTATTTGATTTTAGTATGAAAAGTTAGAAATAAAGTAATATTTTTGAGAATTTAAATGAGTTATTTCCCAAATTTGAAGAGCTATTTGCTGTGGAACTTAATAATATGCAAACGTTTTCTCCGACCAGGAAAGCTGTATTGAAAGATTTTCGAGCCACGTACACATATTGTAAACAAAGTTTGTTTATATTTACCACCCCCAACATTCTCACGTGATTTTAAATGCTCTCTCTCTCGAGTACAGGAAAAGTAAAAATTTCTAGATCATTTTTATGTTCTAAATGGGCAGTGGATAGAACCTCTATCCACATATTAAAAGTTTCCATAACCTAAGTAAAAATTTTTTTTAATTGTACAAGTGCTTAATTCATTTAGATGAGGGAAAAGTATATTTAAGGCATGTCGAATTTTTTTTAAATATCAGAAATTTTATTTATAGTAATCAAAATACAATTTGTAGATTTACAGCATGAAAAATTGTTTTTAACTACCCATCAGAGGACATGAAATGCAAAAAAAAAAGTATCGTGCTGCTTTCCGTATTAATTTTTATATGTTTTGGCTTCAATTAACGCATATAGATAGACTAAATATCCAAAACCCACTTGGAGAAAAAAATTTTAATATGTAGCTAGACGTATTAGCCACTGTACGCTAAAGGGTTAAAAGAAACATGATTTGAGTCCGCTTAAGCTGGGGAAAAGGAAGCGGCACGTGTCCTGCAGGAGCTCACACAAAGACTTCCAGCAGTATTTACACAAGAAAAATACGCAACTGTTGTATACTCGCATAGATTTGTGAGATAATTTGTAATTTTATATAAAATATTAAAAGCAGGATGTATATTAAGCAATTTTGTACTAAAAAAGTTATAAATTTTTTAAAAATGTTCTATAAAAATTTATTGTGTTAAAATACAAAATGTGTGTGACAAATGTTTAAGAACACCCTTTGAGGTATTTTAAGCATAATAACCACAACCATACACCTTCAAAGTTTTTCACAACTTTTTTAATGAATGTCATATTTTGTAGTAATAATAAAAGCAAATTAATTACAAAAAAAAAATATTTTTATTCAAACATTCTACACATATAAAAATGGACAAGGGCACATACATACTCAAAAGTGAATCTACAATAAATTATCACATAATACATTCCAGTAGTTGTTTTCAGATAAAACGCTGATTATCTAAGTTTCAAACAGAGTTCTTGTGGCTTTGGAACGAGACCAATGCCCAACTGACCATCGAAATCGGGTTCTTTTCCTTCAGGCAAGCTAACATTGAATTTTTGTAATATGGAAGTAAAGTACAGAAAAACTTCTGTCCTAGCATAAGATTCACCTGGACAAGACCGCTTGCCTTAAAATATCAAAAAGTAGCTCATTAGAATAATTTAACATTTGAATAGGATCAAATTTGACAGTAAACAAAATAAATTGTGATAAATATTTTAGAATTATTCTTAAAAAGTGGTAATTTAAATGATATGTAATTAAATATATTATTTTCATGCCAAATATAAACGCATCCATTTTTGTAAAAATGTTTGATTGTTCGGGTTTTTTTTTATATTTCTTAGAACGTGATTGAGAAACTAAATGATGTTTTTAATACAAAGGTGAAAAAAACGCTATTTTAGCGTTCCATGTTTAGCTAATTAAAATCTTAATATCTTGCACTTTTGCATAATAATAAAATCGAATGAAGAGAAATTCTGAGTTATGGCATTTTTTAGAACAAAATAGATTTTCAAGCACCATTGTAAACAAGGAAATTTACTACAACACCGACAAACATACACGATGGGAAGGGGGGTACAAAGATTATTCGAAATCACATAGAAATGTAGAGTCGCAAACGCCGTACTTGCGAACTATGGTGCAAAGAAGAAGAAAAAACAAAAAAAAAAACCAGCAACGCTTTAATGGGACTAAAGACATTTTATTAAATGTTTGTACTACAACACAGGTGTTCGAAGTTACGATCAGAAGTAATAAAAGTTAAGATCAGATCTGGTAAGCCTGATAGAGACGCTGCATGGAATTCCTAAAATGCTGGAAGATTTCTCGAGGAAGTTTTGCGGTAGAAAGCGCTGAGTGAATATTAACGTCGCACTATTCAGCTACTTGAGAACTTTTTGCTATGGACCTCGTAATTTTGAGCCATAGTCAAGTGACGATGACGACACCTAAACTGGCACCCCTCTCTTAACTACCACACCAATGGGAAGAGGTTTGAGCCTCGACAGATTTAACGTGTATCGATTCCCTACACAGCGGATCTTCAGCGGTACTAGGTTCGAACTTATGACACGCCAGCCACGAATCACTTACCTCGCCACTCTACCGCGGCCACTAGATAGCGTTCAACGGAAGGCTTTGTGAACAATCCTTCTGGAAGTCTTCATTTGCGATACGTTTCCCGAGGTAATTGAATGAACTCGTATTGAAACGAGGAACTGGTCAACATACTGATAGTGTATGGAGATGCGGATTGCAACGGGCACGCCACTCTGTGGTTGTACTAGAAACTTTACCCGAACAGGCGTGTTCCACATCACACGGCCTTCTCAATTATGAACAGAGACTGGTTCTTTAACGAGTAACCTAGTTCTTTTTGGGGAATGAGACTCCCATTCCTTCTGTTGAAGGACCCACCACTCAAATATCTGTAGATTCCAGCAGGATACGTGATAAGACAAGAATTCCATGTAGTGTCACTGTCAGGCATACCAGACGACTTTTGTTCATAATTTCGAATACTTGTAGTAAAATCTTTCAATAAAATATTTTTTGTCCCACTGCAATTTTAATATAGCGCGTTCAAATTCATTGCGAGAACCCTTTAGAACCCTTTACAGAATCAAGGATTGTAGAAAAATCTACAAGATTTTAAATATTTAGTACCCTTTTTGAGAAATGGTCCCCTGAAGTCTCTTTCCCCGTCTCTACTGCTTAGAGTTTTCATTTTAACAGATTGTTCCATAATTATTGGCCGAAAGTGAAACACAAGACACAAAAAATGGATTTTAACAATGCAGCTGTTATCGGCATAAATACATTTCTCCCAACGAGTTTTGAGCGAAATAATGCCATGATGGTAGAAGTCGAGGTCACACTGGTAAAAGACGTCACGAATCAAGGTATCCTGTACCGAGAATTGTTTTCCCCTCGCACACTTGCCCAACTGGAGAGATATGTGATAATCAGTCGGAGCCAGTACTAGAGATTAAGGTAGGGGTGGCAGAAACTCATACTCCAACTTAAGGATCTTTTACCCTGGGGGAAGGTGAACTTCATCATGCAAGAGTATAGGACCTAACTTATTGACCAGTGCTGAAAGTTTGATGCGAAGTTGTTTTTTTTTGGCATTTATTCAATTGACAATGGTACACGTCCGTATTAATGGTCTGACCTCTTGGGAGGAATTCATAATAGACCATGGTCTTGGTGGTCTACCAAACACAGACGAGAATTTTTTGTGGATGGTAAATTGGTTTGGACATATCTGTTTCGCAGGTCCACTTTTATGGAACCACTTTGCTTTGCGCTTGTCATACAACACCCATTTTTCAACCGCAGCCAGTATACGATGCAAGAATGACTATCTAACCTAGCACATACGTGGAGATGTACAGATCTCCAGGTGCAGTAAACGTTACTCTTCCGTTAGGGCATATAGTACCCTTGTTTCGAGCTTTTGCACCATACCTATCGTTAAATGTCGGAAGATTGACTGTGGTGTTACGTTCGGATACTATATGTCGTACCGTTGACATTGAGCGGGCCTCTACTTTTTGCCGTAAATGGTCCACATTACGCCACTATGGACGATCATCTCCAGATTTATGGTCAATCTCCAGATCGCCGTTACGAAACTTAGCAAAAAATCTACGGACTGTCCGCTCACTTGTCGTGCCGGTACCCCATGCTTTGTTGACGTTGGGAACTGTCGCAACTGCCGAATGTTCATGCCAGAAATCGTGTTGAATCGCGATTCGCACGTCACATTGCTCCATCAGTTTTCGAACGTTTTCCAGGGCATTTATATAATGTGTGGAATTTTCCATTTCACGTTGAAGGGATGGTTGTTAATGCATTACTACTGTACAGGTCGGAACGATCTGTAGAAGTGGCCTATATCGATTACTGCCATTAATTGTGGAGCAAGCCAAAACTAACATCCTAAAAATATGACATAAGTAAAAATAAGAGGTAAATTTTCTTTTGAATTGAACATGTATCTACATTATACTCATTTAACATGAATTAAATTGTTTATTTTTTTTATAATCATGCCAATAATTCGAAAGATCTTCCCCAACCTGATCATCGTGTTTATTATCAAAGTGCAAAAAGTATCATCCATACCAGATTTAACGCTCAATTTCGAGAAAAGATTCGGGACTCTGTGAGGGGGAAGAATCTGTGTTCCTTCATGGAAAGTGCTATTCCTTATAAACTGCCAAGACCTATCGGAGTCGCTAACTTTAGAATTATAACTGGACATGATTAACTCTCGAAACACTTGTACAAAATCGGTTTAGAAGATTCTCCAGCTTTCTCCTTATTCGATGCTATAAACGTGTGCGTAGATTATTTCGTCTCTTGTACCGGGTTTGGTGACGTAGCAAGAGCTATTAATGTTAAAAATCATTGTAGACTTTGTTGTGTTTCTGAATTATATTGGGCTGTCCGTCACAGACTGATAGTGGTTTTACCGAAATTTGGGTTAGGATAAACAAAATAATAATAATTCGAATAATTTGTTATGCTTCCAATACAGTGAGAGCTAGTATCATTAATTTTTCCTATACTTTAAGTCACACAGTAGAATTACATCTTATATAAATACGCCCATTACAGTTATTTTTGCTCGATAAAATCAACTAATTAACTCGTTTGAATTTGGAATAATATGTTGCAAGTAAACCAAAATATTTCTTATGTAGTATTATACAGTAAGGAATTTGAAAAACTTGATTACTATTTTTTTTATGTTTCAGAATTATATGAATGAAAACTAATACGTTTCTTCTGAAGTTTCTCTTTAAGAATAATTAATTCACTCACCAATTGAAAATGGAATGAAATATTCTGATTTGACAACTTGTTTTCCATCCTTCGTTAAAAATCTTTCTGGACGAAATGTTTCAGCATCAGCGCCCCAGTACTTTGGATTGTGGTGAATTGACCACAGATTCGCCATAACTACTGAGTCCTTAGGAATGAAATATCCTTTAAGAGTTGTGTCCCAAAGTGTACTAGGAAGAGAGACATTAATAAGTTTATAAAGCCCACATATACAGTACATGTGATAAATACGAGACAAGTCCAAAACTAAATACAATTTTCAAAAAAATCGCCTAAATTTTTTTCTTCCAAACAAAAAATTCATTTTTACTTGAAAAGCATGTCGACAACTATTTCTATTGATTTTTTATGGCATTTTATTTCATTTCAATAAACTCTAAGAATTAGAATCTAGAATTAGATCTAAGAATTAGAATTCTATCAAAATTACTTTGATAGAAAACTATACTTAGGCAGAATAACTTCAGGCACATTTCATAGAGTTGGTCATACTGTATACATATTTAGTGTTGTTCACAACTGTTTTGTTATAAAACAGAACTTAACTGTACAACTAAAATAAATAATAAGATAAGAAGAACCCTTCGTACTATCTGAGAACATTGATAGGAATAATGGTCCTCCATCTCATAAGTTCCATGATGACTGCTTCAGTGTAGGGCAACTTTTCGTGCTCGTCCCAGGAAGGCATTCTTTCTCTTCCCACCACGTTATCGATCTCAGCCTGGACCTTCTTCTGCACTTCGGGGTAAGCTGCCATTGTGAGGGCGAGCCAATCCACTGTCAGGCGAACTGTTTCGCTACCGGCGCCGAAGAAGGCGCCAACCATGTCTTCAAGAACTTCCTCTACGTAAGAAAAAAAAATTTCAAAATGGCCTTCCACTTATAGTTCCAATTTCTGAAAAGAATGTTTAAAAGTAGTTAAAGCTTGTGTAGATATTTTTATTGTTATAAATTAAAATACAAAGATAAAATAAGAAGGCTTCATAACAAAGGTGTAAAATGAAACATTTTGCTAACCTGTATTTTTAAAAACTGAATTTTGTCTATTCTTTAAAAGAATTTTTTTAAACTTATCATAAAATACCAACATTACGAGGACTGTTCAATAAATAATAAGACTAAAATTATATAAAAAAAACAGAATACCCTTGATTATCATCATTTATACACAGTTTTTTTTTCAAAATAACTTCCGTGGCACTTCCGTAACTTTGGGATAAATGCACGTAATGCATTTATCCCAAAGTTTTGTCCACGTCTTAAAAACATGTAAAAGTCCATTTTGGGCAAGCTGTTTCAAAATCGCCTCCGCAGCCTTTACTCAAGCTTTGTTGCTTGCAAAACGTTTGTCTCGTAATGGTTTCTTAAGTTGAGGAAACAGCCAGAAATCGCATGGAGTGAGATCAGGACCGTATGAAGGGTGTGGTAAAATCTCTACGTTGTTTTGCTGCGAAACATCCAGTACGCAACGAGCAATATGTGGTCGGGCATTGTCATGGTGCAATAGGAAGCCATTTCGAAGCAATGGGCGTTTCTTTTTAACTTGTTGTACCATTGCTCGCAGGACATTCATGTTGTACGAGTCGTTTACGGTAGTACCGAGTTCAACAACGTGTTGATACAAAATTCCTTCATAATAAAACAAATTGTGGTCATAACTTTACCAGCCGATTTCACAGTGTTTGATTTCTTGGAAGTAAGTGAAGATGGATGTTTCCATTCACTGCTTTGTTGTTTCATGGTTTGATCATAGTAATACAACCAAGCTTCGTCTGCTGTAATAAAGCGTTTTAAGATATTGTTGCCATCTTGCTCCAGTCTTTAATCATATCGTATCATATCAAAGGTCTCCAATGCTGGTTTTGCAGATTTTTGCTTCCATTTCGACAACTGGCCACGTCTCGTCGGCGCCCACAAACACTCTTCAGTTCGATCACGTGATACTCTAAAATACGAGTCTGTACACACCATTTATCGTTAGCTTTTGTTAATACAGACAACAAACTCTTATGCCACAGAAATTAACATTCCGATGAGTGGCTTTGCTGCAGTAAAATCAGTCTTATTACTTATTAAACAGCCTACGTATATTCCTCTCAATCTCATTTTAATCCAAACTTGAGCTATCCGTTTATTTCTAAGGTGCATCAGTTTTTTAAAGCAAATTTTGATATCACGAGAGATTAAAATTATTTATTATATTTCATATACTATATTTATAATGTATAGTTCTTATGCATCAAAATTTTTTTTTATTTGGGAATGTTTTCCCATTGTCCTTTACCTCACTGCCTAAATTTAAGTAGTTTTCCTATTAATGAGATTTGTGCATAATTTTTTGAGAAATTTAAAATTTTACCTTATTAGAATATAGTTAAATATATATAAGAATTACATGTGAAATATAATAATGTACATGAAAGAAACATTACATTTAATCAATCTGAATATACACAGCCAAAACATTACGAACACCTACTCAATAACGCGTTGCAACACCTTTGGCTAGCAAAGTAGCTGCAACTCTCCTTGGCATGGATGCCAAAAGTTCTTGGTAGATGGCTGGAGACATGCTGTACCAAATGTCTTAGCCGAGGTCACGCAGAGTCGAGATATTCCGACATGGTGGAGTTTGACCTCTGAGTTACTTTTCTATGAAAGCCCAAATGTATATCTTATTAAGATCTAACAAGTTAGGTGGCCAGGATATTAATTGGAATTCAGTATTATGCCTCTTGAGCCAATCTTAACAATTCGAGCGCTATGACTCGGGGTGTTGTCCTGCTGAAAGATTCCCTTTTCAGTTGGGAAAACAGACACCATGGTGCAATTGATCCGAAATGAAGTTCAGATATTTCGCATTTTTCATGATCTGTTCTACTACAACTAAGGGCCCCAGAGCCGTCCATGAGTACTACCTTCAAAGCATAATATCGCCCCCACCAGCCTATCTATATATCCTGTTGTGCATGGGGAGAAAACTGGTCGCTTAGAAGTCGATGCACCGTGACACAACCATCTACATGATGAATGAAAAATAGTGATTCATCCAACCAGGCAACTTTCCACTTATCCATGGTCCAATCTCAATGTTCCTGTGCCTTTTGAAAGTGTAGTTGATAGTAACATTTGGTCAACAAAGGTACACAAATGCTACGTTTGCGTGTCTGTTTAACTGTGTGTTCCGATACACTTGTACTTGGACTTGCATTCTAATGGGTTGTCTGGCTCCGATTTTGCTGTACTCAGTGGGACAGTCTCCGATATCCTTTTCCTCTGATGAAACGTGGACGTCCAACAGCTTGACGTTTACTGCTGGTTTCATCGTCATTTTTCCACTGTACGTAAGTAATAAAAACGGCATATCGTAAACAATCTACCAACCAACCTACTTACAGTATTGGAGATATTCGTGCCACGTCTTTGGGCCATTACTATCTGCCCTCCATGAAATTCATTTAGATCAGCGTCCTTTCCCATCATTCACAAAAGTGCAAGAATGATTCCTAATCTTCTCCAGCACACTTAAATATCCTTTTTCTTAATTCCATGCCTTCCATGTCATCCAGACGAGTTCATTGAAAAATACGGTGGTGTTCATTATGGGGTTTGGCTTTACAGTATATATGTCCAGTAGCGTAACGGAGAATATTAGGACCCCGTGCAAAATCAGGTTTTGAGACAAAATTGATTAAATACGTACTTGGTATTAGTCAGGCTTTGGGCACCCTAGAATCCTGCTCCACCCCCCACGATGTGGGAGTTGCGGGGGTGTATATTACACCATTGTATATATCTATGAAATTTACTTTATAATAAAAGCTACAAGGGTCATCCAAAAAATAAAAATATATGAAATGTGAAAAAACGCATTAAATTCTGTTATAAAGCTTGAAATTCGTAAAGTCCACACAATCTTTTTCTACATTTAAACATTTGTCTTATTTATCCACGAACTTCGGAATTCCCATGTTATATACTATTCTGCCGCCAGTGCATTAAATCAAGTGGTCACTTCATTTAAAAAAAAGACTAAGAATTTGGACCTTGCTCTTAGTTATTAACATCTCTTCCCTTAGCTTGGAAAACAGATGGCAATAGTTTCTGGGCGATAAGCGTTTTGATAGAGATGAAATGTTAAGGAATGTAGTGTCCAACAAGCTATATGCATCAATAACAGAACAGTATAATATAAGAATTCTGAAGCTCGAGAACAAACACGACAACTGTTTAAATGCAAGAAATTATTATGTATGAACGTGAAGAGCTTCAAGGAATATAACAGAATTGTTTTTAAAAATTAATGTAGTGTTTTTCATTTTGCAAAACTAAATGGTTTTCATTTTTTGGATGACTCCCGTAATATGCTGATTGATGCAATATATACGTATTGAATTCGCATCTATCATGAATAAACTTGAAGTTTTTATTATAAAGGATGAAGTCCTGTGTGGAATTTAATTAATTATGGGTAAATAGCTTAATACTAGTATTAAACAGTATTGTCATTTTGTAATCAACAATTTTTATTTTATTTTTACTCATTCACCAGAACTCGTAATAAACTTCCCATGATCTGTATCTTTCTACATATCTTTAAATACAGTAACAAACTAAAAGGGTTTCCCAAATGAAAAGTGGACACGTGCAATTGCTTCAGAATGATTGCAGCTGTAGCAGTGTCACCATTCATGGATATGAAGGGAGGTAGGAGGTGTACACCGCATACGACGTGCAATAATGAAAACTGTTCGTGGTAGAGGAAATAGATCAAAAGTAGTCGTCGTCATGAATGCGTCCATAACGAAACAATATGCAGTAATATTGTTTCTGATTCCGAAAGGTGAGCTAGATGCGGGCATATATCAGCGAATGAGGGCAGACTAAGGCGAGCACTGCTTAGTTCGAACAATTAGTGCAAAAGTTTTTGTGAAGGGTGGCTAACGATATTAGATCTCCATGACAATGCCGGCGCAAACGTCTCCTGTGAAATCCAGACAACCTTAAGCAAAATTCATTTCAAAAGTGTAGGAATACCCATCGTACAGTTCAGATTTGTCTCCCTGAAATCTTCTACACTTTTTCCACTTAAGAAACCATTACGTTTTCATTCGGACGATGAGATGAAAGAAACTATGCAGGACTTCCTGGAGAATCAACCACGATCTTTCTACAACGAAGGCATAGGTTGACTGTCGAAACGAGGGGACCTAGTGATTAGTGATTTATTTTGATTTTCAATAAAGGTATTCTTTTCATTCAACTTGTCCACTTTTCATTTGAGCAAACCTTTCATATATAATAATATTTTTTCTCATATGTATTCATTGATGGATATTTAAACATAAGATATTAAGGCAGAACTACTATAAAAAAGGACAACTAATGTCATAAACTTACTGCAAAAGGCTGGATCATTTCGTTTGCGAACTTCCACCAAATAACCGTCGATGTAATCTCGAATATTGTTCTCATCCAAAGTGGCTTCATGTTCATCTATTTCTTTCCTAAAATAAGAAAAGAACTTCCCTTTTTTAAAAGAAAACATTTTGCTACTTTTTAGCACATTTTCCTATACTCTTTGAATTTTATTTCATTAAAAAATTACACAAGCAATCTTATTAAAAAAAGAAAACAGAAGACAACGCGGTACTTTTCCGTTTTGTCGGTGCAAGCGATAAAGTCGCCAAAAATGATACAACCGACGCCAAACGAAATGTTCCCATTGGTAACCTTTTACCGCTACATTTTCAAAATAATTTGAGGTATTTTCTTATCAGTAAAAATCTTTTTCATAATACAAAAAAAAAAATAAATGAAAAACTAATGAGAACTAACATTTTTTTTATGTGTTTATTGAGTGTTGTCTCCAATAAAGCCTACTTGTTAAGATTTGCTCCAGCAAAACGGAAAAGTACACAAAAAAAACTTTAATCATGCTATCAGTTTATTTATTTTTTGCTATTTTTAAAATGACAATAAAAATTAATTAATTTTAAATATTTTTGTTGTTACAATTATTATTACCATTATATTATTATTACTGTGAAATAAATTAAATTATAACTCTTTAAATTATTTTCTGTATTTTTTTAAAGTTACAAATTTATAATTAAGTTATTCAAGATATTTTAAAATATATTTTATTATTGCGCATCGTTACAAAAGGAAATAATTAAAACAAGATTCTCAATTCAAAAAAGGAAAACTGTTACTTTTTTTAGCTTCTATTTACATGTTAAATTGTTGGTAACAAGAGCCCAACTACAACAAACTACCTGAAACATTTTCAGTGAGATAAATTTTTACATTTTGTTACTAATCATTCTAATTTTATCTTTTTCTGTTGAAAAACATTGACATTTTCTAAATATTTGAAGCGGACTGTACCATACCTTTTAACTTAACGTTGGAGGTTATCTAAATGTTCAAATGATCAAGAATTGTCTTTTATATAAAATATAAGGAATGCTGTACCTTCACGTTGTAAAAAATGTTATGTAAACTCCTTGTATTCTTGCGTGAAATGCAGCTAAAGGGTAGTACATAAATTTTACAACTTGATAAATATTTTTACCATTTAGGCTGATTATAATGTGAAAGAATATTGAAATATTATCTTACAGTACATGAAACCTTATTGTTAAAGTACAAAAATTCTTGAAAGTTGTCATCTCGCCAAATCCTTTGTGTATTTATTTAATCTACACTTCATTGTTTTCCACATAACTTTTATTCTTGTTTATAACGCTTAATATAACGACTGCAAATTCTTCTTAAGGTATCTGACTACGTTCGGAACCGTGATTTTAAAAAAGCGCATACATGGATAAATTTCATAATATTTAGTGTCACTCAGATTAGAATGCATGCGTAAAATTATTTTAGGGACATTTTGACAAAAAATTTTTATTTAAATATAATATTTTGGCAAATATTTAACTTAGAATAATCTTTTTTCCAAATGTTCTCCTTTTGTGAAAAATGGTTCTATTATAATAATATTTTGCCTGTATATAGCTTAGACCTCTCTACAGAGGCTCAACTAGAATTTTTGAAATATATAACTTAGAAGAGGATTTATTCTTATTTTACGACAACAGAGGGGAGCAGTTTTAAGAAAAAAACGCCAATAATTATTTCAATTGGTGGTAACTCTCAAAATAATGTGAATTTTTCAAAAATTCTAGTTGAGCCTATGTAGAGAGGTCTGAGCTATATGTAGGCAAAATATTATTATAATAGAACCATTTTTCACAAGAGGAGAACATTTGGAAAAAAGATTATTCTAAGTTATTTTTTAGCCAAAATATTGTATTTAAATAAATATTTTTGTCAAAATGACCTTAAAACAATTTTATGCATATATTCTAATCTGGGTGACACTAAATATCATGAAAATTATCCATTTATGCGCTTTTGCAAAATCACGGTTCCTAACGTAGTCGGATACCTTAAATTTAATATTTTCTGAGTTTCAGGTTTATACAACATAAATTTGTATATAAACTGATATCCTCTATAGTCCCATTTTTGAAATTTCAGAATTTTGCTTTTGCAAAAAGGCAATACTTTGGGGGGAGGGCGGGGATATGATCTTGCTTTTATAATAGACACAAAAATAATTAATTTAAAGAAATATATTTGTATTTATACTTGTATACATAAGTTTTTAATGAGGTAATTGAATAAGTGCATACCTAATCACAAGACCTTACTGATGTATTAAAAATTCTTGATGCTGAATTACACAATAGATAAACCATGGAGAGACTTATTGGATTATAAAGAAAATATTACGACCTTATTAAATAATTTAACCTTGCAAATAATTTAATGTGGTTTTATGCTTTAGAAAGATTTTTCCCTTCCTGGGCTTTTAAACACTCGAAATTGGAGTTTTTTTAAAATTATATTCTTAAATATGCCTTTTATGTTGTGATGTTTCCAGAGATCAACATATTATAACATTAGTAAAATTACACTGGTGTTCAAAATTTTTAACTCTTACAAATGTAAACTTCCTACCATTTCAAGAAGTCTACTATTTTTTAAAACTTATGCATATAGTGAGCAAAAGTATGCATCATACCCTAATTTTGTGAGTTTTTACTGATAAATAGAATTTTTATGGCCATTTTGAGTGAAAAAAGCGTTAAAACCGTTTTCACCGTACAGCTTTGAATTTTGTTTTTAGACATATATCGCAATGTGATAAGCACAAATTTGTGTTATTTTGTTAAGCTGAGTTCCCGCAGTCGTTTAGATGATGATTTGAGAAGGAAAACCACTGGGGGATTGAGGATGAGATGTCTGACGCAGAAGTAGCCCGAAACCTAAATATGTCTCGAATGGTGATATCCAGACAGTCGAAACTATTTTAAACAATGAGTACTATTGTTAGAAGACCTCGACAAAGTCGAACAAAAGCTACAACATTTGAGAAAGATCAATACTTGACAAAAAATGCAAATCGTCACAGCGACATCACAGCTAAGGAGTTTTATCGGGACTTTGCTGCTGCCACTGGAAAGACAATTTCTAGACAAACTGTTTAGAGCAGTGCTTCTCAAACTTTCAATACTTGCGACCCAATATTCAATCATAATTTTTATCCCACCCCTCCATTCAATAACAATGTATTGAATTCGAAAATACGATACTGTGATGCTAAAGCTACCATACGATTTTAACATCTTAAGTGTCACTGGCGTATATAAACGTCTCGCTCAGCCAGTGCGTAAAATGCCCGGACGTTTATATACATCTTTCCAAAATACAAATCTTCCCTGATCCATCCTATCCATAAATTATTCCGAAGGTTTTGGAATATAATAAAATTATCTTGATAGGGTTTGCGAAGGATTTACTTATTTCAGAGGATTTGTTTATTTATTCCCTTTCTCGTCCCACCAATACACCACATATGCGTGCATACGAGCAAAACGGTGACATTGGGAAACGAATTACGTAACTTTTAATCGGCAATTAAGGGATTAATTCTAAACCGTAGAAGTTATCAATGTAAGTGTTAATTTTTGCATCTGATTTTGTGTATGACAAGCCCGTTGGGTCACTGGTAATTATTAAATTTGTTCTTAACCTTGTCTTACTAAATTAATGATCAAATACATTGAGCAGTACTGGTACATTTATATGTATATTATAACTTCGTAAATGTTTTTTTATTTGTTATTATGTTAGAATGTATTGTGTTTGTTTACTTTCAGTAAATTAAAAAAATAGTTTTAAAATATTCTTTTGTTTTCGACTTCTAATATGCTCGCGCCTCCCTTCTAGGGGTATCCCCCCCTAGGAGGGCACGTTCCACAGTTTGAGAAGCGCTGGTTTAGAGATGCTTCGCTGAGGAGGTCCTTTCTGCCTGATGGACAGTGGTATGTGTCCCTCTTAACCCATCACTGAAAAAAATCTCGTCTTTTACAGAGCCAAGAACATGCGTCTTGGGGAAATCAAGAGTGGCGACGTGTACTTTTCACTGATGAGTCCAGGTTCAGTACCAACAGTAATTCTCGTCGAGTGTTTATTTCGAGAGAGCCTGTGACTCACTATCATCATTCTAACATAAGAGAACACGATCGAATTGGAGGGAGTGGAACTCCTGTTTGGGGAGGCATTATATTAGATGGCCGTACACCGTTGCACATTTTTGATGCGGGTTCTGTTACTGCCCCAGATGAAGCTCTTGAACCTAATGTGAGATTGTACCGAGGAGCAATTGGTCAAGATTTTACTTTTATGGACAATAAATAATACGAGGCCACGTAGACGTAATCTTGTCGAAGACTTTCTTGAGAAAGAGGGTATTTGACGGATGGAATCGCCAGCAAAATTTCCTGATCTATAACCTATAGAGCAGGGAAGGCAATCCTTTATGTATAAAAGAGCCAATTTTTCTAAAGACGTGTTTAATGAGATATAGACTTGCCGTCAAATAATTTTGACTTGTGATTTTGTAGAAAATAATAAAACTAAATTTTCGTAGTAAATAAACTCTTTATTTACTACGAAAAAATGCCTTTTGCGCTGTATAGTTGTAAATATTTTAGTTATACGTGTAATTCAAACTAAAGTAACACTAATGTGACTTCTGTTGTTGCAGATTGGATAACAAATAACTTATATTAGGATTGTAAGATGTATCTTTTAGTAGAGAATGCATGCTGAATTGGAGTCATCTGTACCTAATGATTTCTAAGCAATTAATTATTTTTCCTGCGGCTCACTTTTTTGACAAGAAGATTTATAATTTGTTTCAAAATGCCGTTATATAGACGATGTTCTTCAAACCACTGTTCCAGAACATAAAACACACACCGCGGTTCTCGCCTTTACTAATAATGCCATATTTCTAGATTCACCAAGTTTGAAATTCTCTGTTACACTTACTATGTTGTACTTTTTGTTCTTTTTCTGAACTAACCATGTTAAATAACAGTTGAAAATCGTAAATATAACACAAATGAACTTCAAAATATAGTTGTGTCAACAAAATTGACTATGCTATACGTAGACAAATTTTGCATTATAGGCAACTGTAGTCCACGACGTAACTAAGGCAAGACAATAACAAACGAGTGTGCTCCCAGCCATTCTTAATACTTCATAGTGCGCTTTGTTATTCTGAAATAAAATGCAAAATATTTTGAACGCCAAAATATTGTGTCGTGTGCCACTGGGTTCACCATCCCTGCTATAGAGCATGTTTGCAGTGGAGCACACAAGGGAGGGTCCTGGAAGTTCGGACCCCCCCAAAGCCCTTGACTTTTTTTCCGATTGATTATAATTCTAAGTATATAGCACGTAAAATTTAATTAATTACTTGTTATTAAGGATTAATTTTATTAATAAATGCTAATTATTTATTCAAAAATTAGTTTTTTACTGTGTTTTGTTCCCGAAAATCGACAAAATCAAAAGGAGCATGATACAAGAATGGTGAACTTTCGACCCTGGACCCCCCCTTGAAAAATTCCTGTGTGCGCTACTGCATGTTTGATATATATTAGGAAAAGCCATTTCTCGACGTCAATATCCTCTAAACACGCGCCAGACGTTAAAATCTGTACGTATAGAAGAGTGGTGATTGTTGCCACAAGATGAAATTAACTACCTAATTTGTAGCATGAGAGCTCGTTGTGAAACCTGTATAGCAGCAAAGGGTAACCACATTCCTTATCGGATGTTTAATCGTTACACAGCGTGTTTTGATAATTTTTCTTATCAAATTTGCATATTACAAGAAGTAACCCCCATTGTTTGAAAAACTATTCTCAGAGTATGAGTGTATGTGTGTACAAAATTTTATCACAAGTAAAATATTATATGCAAAGATGTCGCATTTTTTGTGTTTGTAACCTTAATTTTTGGTCACCACACACACACACAGTGCATTATATACATTTATATCAATGATGAACTAAACATCAGCACATAAGATTTATTTTAATGCAAGTTTAGAATATTACGATTTTTTGATTCTAGAATATATACACTGCTGGACAATTGCTAAGGACGGATCACAAATTGCTATGTAGCATAACATTAAGCGAGACATGAGGCCTAGTAGGATAAAATATAGTTGCCACTCTGTTTAGACATTAGAATAAAGAATATTTATTGTTCTGGAAAGTACAAAAGCTGTGAAACATCTGAAAGAAAAAAAAATGTTCATTTGATCTGCTTACGGAGAAATGGAACAATGCATCTAAAAGTCAGTAGGCACCTTAAAGAAAGGTATCAGTACGGGATATGTCCACCGTGGAGTGTGATGCAACATTCCACACGTCGTACCATACTTTGCACAACATTATCCAGCAGCTGTTGAGGCAATTTATCCCATTCCTCTGTGAGTGCACGGATGAGGGTGTTCTTGTTTGTCGGAGGATAGTTTCGACCAGCAACTTGCCTCCCCAAAGCATCCCACACATTTTCAATGGGGTTTAGATCTGGAGAACGCGCTGGCCATACGAGACGTTGATTACCCTCGCTGTCTAGACAATCCTGAACAGCGAGTGTTCGATGACATGTTGCGTTGTCGTCCATAAAAACAAATTTATCACCGACAGCACCACGGAAAAGACGAACATGAGGAAGTAGAACTTCATCAATGTATCGTTGGCCCGTCATAGTCCCATTCGCAACCACATGTAGGCGCGTGCGGCCATTGATCATGATGCCGGCCCACACCATGTTACTGCATGTCGGATATCGGTCCTTTTCCTGGATATTTTCTGGACGATAAGCAGTACCACTCTCGCGCCAGATCAGTTGGCGTCTACAATCCGATGACAGACTGAACCTACTCTCATCTGAGAATAGTACGCATGCCCAGTCCTGTTCAGTCTAATTGTGATGCTCACGACACCATTGCAAACGGGCAGTACGGTGCTGTCTGGTCAATGGAACACACACAACAGGTCTGCGTGCGTATAGTCCTCCTCCCCTCAAAGTCTGGCAACAGTTTTTCGGGAGATCTGCTTTCCTCAGGCAGCAAGAAACTGATTTGCCACCTGCTGAGCTGTGGTGCGCCTGTTCCTTTTTGCTGATAGGGCGATATATCTGTCTTCTGCAGGCGTCGTACTTCCTACACGACCTCCCCCGTGCCGTCTACTACACATTCCAGTAGTTTTAAACGACTTCCACAGCCGTGAAACAACGCTGTGAGAGATGTCGAACTCCCTGGCAACATCTGTTATTTTTCGCCCTTCTTCGATCTTTCCAATAATTCGGCCACGCATAAAATCATCTATGTGATGTCGGGAAGACATGCCAAAAATTTTATGTTCGTGTATTAAATCTTTCCTGTAAAACTTTAACTTGAAACAACAACTGTCCACACGCGTCAAAACCTTTAAAGCTCTTATGAACGCTATCACGTGATGAACAGACTTGGAAAAAAAATATGCATACTCATACTTCTTCTTGCTAATATCCCGCACTTATTCTAATTTTCCACATTTTGCTTCCTTTCATTTTGTGGTTGCTATGGATGATAGTGTTATGCGTCCTTAGCAATTGTCCAGCAGTGTGTATATATATATAATGAACACTTTAAAATTGTATAGTTAAACTAATAAAAATTTAAATTATGAAAAACTTTTGCTACACACTTTTTAGCCTTTTCGTTTACCTCCTATTAAAATTATTTCTTGAATTATCTACCATGATTAGATATCAAACAAAATACCCCTCCAGATTCTTTTTTTAAGCTTTTTTATAAAAAAATATTCAGAAAGATTAAATTTACTTTGTATGATCCCTCGATTCCTTCAGAACTTTGGCTATCTTTCCTTCCGAACCTATTCTTAGAAATTTCAATAACTTTGCGAGCTCAGGGAAAAACAATTGCCATGCTACTTGTCCTGCGGCTGCAGCACTTTCATTTAGAGTTCTGTCCAACATCTTTCGTATAGGATCATCATATTTATACCTTTTGCCGAACACCAAGACAGCGATGTTGTTCGACATGCTTGGCGCCAAGACAGATCTGATGATGGTGGGTTTTCCCTCCATTTTCGCGAGATGATTCAATAAATCGGAGATTTCTTCCTAAGAATTCAAGATATTTTAGTTTTTATTTTACCATTATGTGTTAACATTTAAAAAGAATCTGATTTAAAAAATGTAAATATTTTCAGGAAGCTATTAGCTTTTTAACCGGCAGTTCTGTTGCAAAAGAGGTAAAATCCTTTTTTAACCTATACCTTTGGCGTTGTACCCGATTGCAACAGCAACTCATGTTTCTGTATTCTATGTAATATAACTCGTCAAAGCAATGAATAAAAATGTGAGCTAAAGTAGCATCAGACAAATGTAGTGTACAACTCTTTCACTTAAAAAATACAGTGACACTATATTTTTGTATCTCAATATTTTTCTCAGAGTATTTTTCTTCTCATTTTGTAAAAAGACCATGTTTGTTGTATTATCCAAACAATAACGTGGTTTAAGTGTGGCTATTTTGTTAATTTAACAAAAGCTATTGTTAAGGCTTATGAGATGACCAATTGAGAGGTTTTTATTGTATAAGAATCTAAATAAATTCAACTAACTAAGGGAATAGAATGCTTAAGTAAAACTTTATTTTAAGATTAAATTATAAATATCAAAATATCGAAAGGACTAAAGAATTTGGTTGGGTTGGCGTATCGGCCGTTTATCCTGCCTTTTTCTCGCCAAACTGATAAAGGGTCAAAATCGTTAAATCGTGACGCTCCTTCTCCAAAGCACAACACGATAAAAAGCGCCGAATTGGCGATTCTTCAAAATTTGGCGGAGAAGCAGCCGATACGACAATTTCACCAAGAATTTTAACGATTCGTTGTAAAAAAAACAGAGAAATATCACTAATCATTACCAAATTAAACCATTTTATTAAATGAAAAATCATACTTTATTTATTTAAAAATGAAAAAGGCTTAGCAAGGAGCATGTTCAATAATTTTTTGAAAATAATAGAATTAATCACTTAGAATTATTACAGAAATACATAAAAAATTCATTCGAATTAATTTCATATTCAAAATTTTGGTCGCAAAACATATAAAAAAAATAAATTTAGAAGAAAGGCATTGATGGACTCAGAACAAAAATGGTGGTTTGACAATTCACTAGAAATTCTAAATTATTTGGCCTCGTTTTAAATAATGTATTGAATTTCTGATTACGTATAAGCTTAGGTAATATGAAAAATAAAATATATCATTAAGTAGGAAAGATATGCTTGATTTCTAACTCAAAATAGGTCTTTAATTGTAAATTTTTCTAATATTAATGGAATTTTATTGTATGTTTGATATTTGGAATCAGAAGAAAAATTGAAAAAAAAAACTATTTCTGAAAAAAAACTTAATTGATTAGTGTTCCTATTATCTAAAAAATTATTGAAATAAGTTGAATTTCGTACTTTAATCATATCTTCCAAATGAGATTTTCCAAATCCTAAATCTTTCAACATATGTAGAGAAAACCTCCTTTGCTCTTTCCATGGAAGACCATTAAATGCTCCAGTCTCTGCAAAAAATCATTAAAATATCTTATAATCATATTTTTATGTACAACTAATTTAATAAACTAAAATGCGTTACTGACAATACTTATTTCTAAAATTCAAACTGTTTTTGAAACAACTAATTCTTGGTTTGCTTGTTAAAAATAAACAGAGAACTAAATTCACGTAATTTGATCAAAATTCCCAGTTTGTAAGCTTTCTTCCCTGATTCTTGGCAGCTTTGCAAATAATGATTATAAATGCGGCATACACACATTTTAAAGTTATACAGATTAATGCAACTTGATAAAAAGGCAATCTCAGACAAAAACAAGGGCAAAATTATATTAATCTCAAGACTTAAAGTAAAAAAAAAAAAAAAAAATGATAATACATTGGTGTGCAAAACTTAAGCAACATGTGTCAAATGAATAAATAGAACTTAAAATTCCAGTTTGCTAAGTTAAATCTTTGTGTTAAAATGTTTAGGTACGGATTATTCCATAGGTTTACGTTGATCGGAGTACAAGGATTT
Organism: Trichonephila clavipes; assembly: GCA_019973935.1. Lineage (NCBI taxonomy): Eukaryota > Metazoa > Arthropoda > Arachnida > Araneae > Nephilidae > Trichonephila > Trichonephila clavipes. The sequence goes on along the minus strand of BMAU01021206.1, from coordinate 1,121,940 downwards.
TAAGCAAATCAGTCTCATAGAAAAAAAAACAGTTATTTAAGAGCGATGAGAATTTATTGATGAAAATCCAGTCCTCAAAATACAGGATTCAGCAGCAATATTCACAGAAAAAATCTCAGAAAATCTACACGCCTTCAACAACACTAAGACACAATTAACAGTGTCTAAAATACACGTAGGTTAAAGATTATTCACAGGAACAGCCGAGGTAATCGGGAATCACTGTCAAGGCAAGTTTACTAGTCGCTGGTCAAAACAATACTGACTCTTGTTTCAGCGAGTATCTCTATTTATAGGCCCAATGAAAACTTCGAGAGAAAAATCCGATTGCGTCATAGAGCGTGAAATTAGTGGGTTTTTCCCTCAAGTTTCTAGAAAAATCCAGAGGGTCCCGAACTCGCCAGCTCGATCGCCAAAAAGGAAGCCAACTTGGCTCAATCGCCAAGATTTCGCCTAATTCTCAATGAATCGCCACAGTAACGTAAGGGACGGCGTTGCTTGTGAGCATTACAATTTTAACGCAAATTAAATATAATTTAGAGTAAGATAAAGGTATGAGAGACACATCCACACACACACACACACAAATACAAATTATTTACAGTATTTTACACAAAATTCGTAACAATATCTTGTTTGTATTCAAAAACAGATTTTATGTATTTTATCTCATTTGTCGTTACACACTTTGTGAGTCTCAAACAAATCCAACAGAGTAAATCTCACGTATACTTAATTATTTTGTTCCTTCTAATTTCAGTCAAACTCACCCAAAGTGGCTTTTCTGAGATCAAATGGATTCTCCGGTGGTCTTCCCATAAAGGCGTCTTGGATGAAGGCATCTTTAGCAGCTTGAAAGTCGTCCAGTACAATCACATTTCTGCTTCCTAATTGAATGCTACAAAAAGGGATATTTGTACGTAAAGGGAATACAATTTGAATATAAGCATTAAATTTAGGAAGTTCATATTAATTAGCAGTAAGAAAAAAATCGAAAAAATTAATTAATCGTTTGCTTTTGTCGCAAAATCTAACCAAAGCTTATATCAACAAATGAGTTCTATTAACAAACGATGAATTTAAATTTGATAGTATGTGCTGTGTTAAAAGAAGTTATGCGAAACTTAAGTTCGTATGGAGGGGCTGCTCTATTAAATCTTCTCGTTTACGGTGATGGAGAAGTTTAGAAAGAGGGATTAGGAGGTTCGTCACCAATAGCTCCCGTGTCTTTTAAAAGACAAAATTAATGTAGTCTAATCGTAAAGAACAATTAAATAAATATTTACAATTCACTTTTGATTGTTTCTGGCATTTTATATTGCTTTACTAATGAACAAATATTATCAGATGTTCTTCTTGTTCATGATATAGAAAAGTATCTATTTAAATAAAAAATAAATAAACAAACAAATTAAAGTTTGTGGGATGAATATAAATTAGAATAAAAAAGAACGTAAAAAGTGAAATACATAAATAAAAATAAACAAGCAAATCAGTTTAATCTTTTTTAGAAAAAAAGAGCTAAGAAAATAAATATTCCTTTTTTAAAGTTTTATTTTTTGACAATTCGATTCCAAAACGAATCAGGAGCAAAATTTGTTTATAAGTAATGTATTGTATTTAGTGATATATTGGGGAATTCTTAACAGTGTAAATTACACTTCGAATGGTTTAAACAAGTATTAACCGTTAAGTTTAAAAAATGGGAAAAGAAGTAAATATCATGGGATAATTTTGCCTCAGATAGAACCAAAAAACTTTTCAAAAATTTCGCATTCTTCTAAGGCGCAAATATTTTTTAAAAAAGGCTATACCAGTGTTTCTCAAACTTTCAATACTGGCGACCCAATTTTCAATCATAATTTTTGTCGCCCCCTGTACAACAATAATGTATTTATTGCAATAAAAATGCACTTTGAGAGAGAGACGCTAAAGTTACAATACTTTCGATCTTAATTATAAACCGTACAAATTAATAAGATAAGTATATTAAATTTTGTGTATATGTAAATATTTTCTTTAACTTTAAATAATATAAAAAGTATTTTAAGAAAATTACTTAAAATATATATTACCCCTAGACAAACCACCTACTTCTGAAGAGTTATTTTTATTATATTAATTTTTCTTTCTCTAATTTTTAAATTGGAACAGATCGTAAAATGATATATTTAATTAATGATTTATTTCTCCTTCACCATTCGTTTCTCAAAGTACAAATGCCATTAGAAAAATAGTCTAGTCTATGCTGCTTGCTATCATATCCATCACATTTGGCATTATAGGGTACGTTTGCATTAGTCTGGACAACCTATCGGACGTCTGCGCAAAACATGTAAAACTTCGTACAATTCCAGTCAGCTTTGGTCGACTCAATACTTCTATAGCTACCGAATCTAGCTTGTGAATGTGTTTTTAAATTTACACGTTAATTGTAATTCACGGTAATTAAGTATTTACGTATAAGTATTAAGTATTAAGTATAGATTAAAACAAAATCATACATACATTTTTAAGTCGTAAGCAAACATTCCACGATAATGAAGGATCAACAAGTACACAGACGAGCATGGTTCCGAAAATTAAATCAAGGCAATAAATATTCTCAAAAATACTTAAATTTTGGATTTATCACCCATGAAGTAAGTGATGGGAAAAAAAGCCCCAGCTGGTTATGTGTCATAACTTACAAATCTGAAGAACAAATGAGAAAGTTGTCTCTAAAACCATGTAAAATCGTTTAACTATGTTGGCAAAGAATTTCAAAAAGTATTTTCTGGATGAGGACAACTTGGTAGCAAGTTACGAGTGGATTAGGGATCTATTTCAAGATACTCCAGAAGGACTCTCATCTTCCGAAGAAGAAATCTTCATACATTTCACATCCAGTGAAAACTTAAAAGGCAATTTTATAATAAATCGGTCTTTGAATTTTGGGTAAAGTTGGATGATGAAATTCTCTGTACTGAAAACAAAAGCACTTCGTATACTATTACCATTTTTAACATCCTACCTTTGTTAAACCGAAATTTTCTGCGGTGGCTGCTTTGAAGACAAAATATAGATCTCAGCTAAATATAGAAAAATAGACTCAGAGTGTCAATTTCTGATATTCAACCTTCCTTTGAAAAACTTTGCTCAACAAGACAAGCCCATGAAAGTCCATAATAATTATCAAACTTGTTCTTAATTTAGTATTAAGAAATTATTTATAAAATACCTTCTTCAGTACTGATACATTAAACGTATACTGACTGAAACAACAGCTCTTCGCCCGAGTTCATTTTTTTAAAAAAATAAAACATTGTTATTGATATAATAGCTGAACTGTAAGGAGAGTAAAACTGCGTGCACGACATTGTATACAAAAATGTAAATTGATTTTTTTTAGATAAATACTATAATTGTAAATAACTGTTTAAAAGAACTGTAATTTTAAGCCTCACAGAATTAGCATTTAGAATTAATGTTAAATAATGAAAAAGAATATAAAATTCCGATGAAGAATAATTGCGTTACTTTTTAATATTTAAAGCGAGAAGACTTCAAAATGGTTTAACCCAGGAGCAGGCGTGCACTCGATACTAACGCTAATGGTACTGTGGGGGGACTCAGTCATCCCATTCATTTGTTTATAATTATTTTTACTGTACACGATAAAAATCGGAATTCCAGTGAATAATTTAATTAAGAGAAAATATACTTACCCCGGCTTTCAAGGACTATTCAATTTTTATTTGATGATTTGAGAAAAAATCAATAAAACACTGAACTAAAATGATTCAAAAGTTCAAGGCCTTAATAAAGGATGCAAATCAGAGACACTTTCATTAATACTACAGGAATGTTATTTTCTGGCAAACCTGTCATGTTTTGTTCCAAGTTAATGTAGTTTTAATGAGCTTTCAAGATCGAGTGAGTGAATATTAACGTCACACTGTTCAGCTACACGAAGGGTTTTGGCGACGACCTCGTAATTTTCAACAATGGTTGACGACGACGATACTTGAGCTGGCCTCTTTTAACTACCACACCACTCCAACAAGAGGACGTTTGAGCTTTCTACAGATTTAACGTGCACCTCTCCCCTACACGGAGGGTCTTTAGTGGTACTGGGCTCGAACTCGTGACTCCTTTGGTAATCAACAAATAGCAAGTGGAACTTTTTCTTTCTTGTGTCTTTTTGACAAGACGAACTGAACCTTGTGGTACACTTATGGCTTCATATTTTAGGTTGATGGAGTTCTTTAGGAAGCATTTGAAAATTTTCCTTTCGTTTCATGTTCATGGCGTTTCTCAATCATGAATAATATGTATTTTTTCAGCAGGTTTTTCTTTTGTTTGATCAGTTCAACTTCCCTCAATATAGATCACAGATGTCCCGCGCCACCTCTCCCGGTTTAAAAGTGTATTCAGAAAAAAATACGAATGATCTAAATAACCATAGCAGTAAGTTTGAAGGTCAATGAAATGATTAACAAATGTATTATGCAGCCTGGCTGAAAAGTGAATATAATGTCTTCCTTTTCTTTTTTACAACTAATGTACAGTATTTCAATAATAATTACAGTGATTAATTGTTTATCTTAGAATTTTCTGGGTTTCGTTTTTCTTTTAACGAGTAATATTTTATGTTAAAACGTAATAAAAAAAAATCTCTCATTGAGAAAATACAGCAAATTAAACAAAATGTTTTTTTCTTTAATTTGGTTTTAGGATCTAAGATAGCTATTTGATGACGGAAAAACGCCAGATGGCAAACTTTAATTATATCAGTGTTGTGTATTTTTTCTATTATGGAAGAAAGTATTTTGTTCTAATTCTCTTTCCGGTTATTTTTTTTTAAAAAAAATCTTAAAATTTTCGATATGCTCGCGCTCCCCTTGTAGAGTCATCGGGCCCCCTCAGGGGTCGCGCCCCAGGGCTGTACTATGAAATAAAACTCATAACTGAGAAAGCAGCACATACTCATGATAATAATCAATCTTAACAATTTCACTTTCAACAGCAATTTTATTGTAAATATAAAAACTTTTATCCCTCTAGAAAAATAAATTCTATTCTATTAAAATTTTCTTGGAAAAAAGAAACCAGCCAGTTCATTCGAAATCTATGCTGGTAACGGAGAGAGAGAGAATCTCAATTTTACAATAAATTAATTTTCTTAAGTAGTACGTAGAAGCAGAAATTTTCATTTCTGAGCTAGACATTTAAATTTGATATATTTATGTAAATAAAAAGTGGTTTTGCTGTACAGATACATGATTCTTCATACACTACATTTTTCAATATTGGGTCTATTAAAGAAAATTTTCATTTATATCACAATAAATTTTACTAGGAACTGAATTTGAATGATGCATCTCCTCAATAGAAAAAGTTTCACATACGCGATAGGTAGAATAATTATGAAAAGAAAAAGATAATTTTATGTTTTTTATCTATAAACATCTATCACCGCATTATTCCATAAGACATCACTAACAGTGATATCACTGATATTGCACTTATAAATAAACATGTTTTTATCAGTAACCGATAATTTTAAATTCTAAGCTAAAACAGCAGATAATTTAATACCTAAAAATAAAAATCACCTTATTTATATATTATTTTATGGAAATGAGAAATGTTTAAAGAAGCCTTTTCTTGAATTATATTTTTGAATTTTAACTTAAACTATTAGTTGTAAGTTGTAAACGAGTTTTTGATCATTTATTTCATTATTTTTCGAATTTTACCTTAAACTATTAGTCGTATGTTATAAACGAGTATTGTTTATTTATTTATTTCATTATTTTCGAATGTTTGCAATTTTTTTCGAATTTTACCTTAAACTATTAGTTGTATTTTTATAAGAAAAGGAGTTTTTATTTTTTTATTTCATTATTTTTGTACGGTTGAAATTATTTTCGAATTTCACCTTAATTAACTGTTTGTTGTAAACGAGTTTCTATTTATTTCATTATTTTTTAATGCTTAAGATTATTTTCGAATTTTGCCATTAACTATTGGTTGTATGTTGTAAACTAGTTTTTGATTATTTATTTCATTATTTTTTAAATTTTACTTTAAACTATTAATTGTATGTTATAAACGATTATTTATTTATTTATTTATGTTCGAACATTTGCAATTATTTTCGAATTTTACTTTAAACTTTTAGCTGCATGTTATAAACAAATTTTTATTTATTTTACTATTTTCGAATTTTACTTTAAACTATAAGTTGTATGTTCTAAACGAGTTTTTATTTATTTATTTATTTAATAATATTTGAATGTTTGGAACATTACAGTTTTTCACGTCTGATTGTTTGTATTTAAATTTCTTTCAATGACAAAATGAGAACTTTCATATTACATAAATTATCTTCTTTGTCTTGTTCTGTCTAAACTGCCTGAATGAACGGAATTCAAACTTAAATATTAAATTGGTCCTATTTTATAACCCGAAGAATTTTAATTTACTTCAGGGCTTCTCAGTTACGTAGAATAAAAGTGAAAGACAAAACAATTCATCAGTAAAAATGGTTTTCTCAAGGTCATAAAAGACGTTAAAACATTTTAAGTGTTGTAAGTAAGGATTTAATCTTGTGATCTTCATTTAAAATATGTTATAACTAGTTGAAGTACTCGTTCTTCGCAAGGGTCAATTTTTTAAAAATAAAAAGTACAGTTCTTGATATAATAGCAGAATTGTAAGAAGAGTAAAACACGGTACAAAGCAATGTATTGAAATATATAAAATAATTTCTTAATGAGTACACTTATTACTTATCTATACACACCCGAACTTTAAGCCCTAGCAACGCCCCTTGGAGGTTTATTCAGGTAAAAATAGGAACCTTCTTCATAGATGAGGGTGGAAGGGCTAGTTCACCATATAACTCTTAATGGTACCGGGACTCGTTGCTGAGTTTTAGCGGCACTGTGTACACTTTCTTTTATAAAATATATTGATGATTCAAAGTCTTAAAAATTCCGTTTGACGTCAACTTTCCTATTTACACAATTCGAAACTAGAATTTCTTTTAAAACTCAGCTCCATTAATAGGAAATATAAGGCGATTGATTAAGCTATTATTTATTAAGGTTACTTTCCGTAGCTACACCAATGCTATTGGTGACAGAATTCCTAATTTTTAACCACGGTCAAATGATCGAGGTCGACTCTTGAGTTGGCACCCCATTTCCTAAACTTAAATTTCAGGTCTACGCGTGAAGATTTGGAATCTTGATAGATTTAATGCAGTATCAGTCCTTCTACAAGGCAGATCTTTAGTGGCACCAGGATCGAACTTAGGGGGAATGCAGGAGAAAGCTTCAGCCGTAATACGAGGGACGATCTGAAATTAATTTCGTCGCTTCTTTTTACACTGTAACTTTATAGCCAAAAAACATACACTGGCCTAGCTAGTCCTGTGTCAAAATTCCTTGGTGGCCCTTTTTTGGAAAAGAAATAAGATGCCAGAATGTTACACATCTTGGGGCTCATGCAGCTCGTTGGCCCCGTATCAATGATAAGGCTGATGCGGAGATAGATACCCTGATAATGGCCCCTTACACTATTTTTCGACATAGTCGGCACCGACATTGAAACATTTATCGTAGTGTGCAATCAGTTTGAAGAAACCACTCTGGTCAAGGACATTGTCCTGCGATGCAAGGAATTGTTCCCCACCCTGCTCCCTGCCAGCATTGTTTTGAAAGATGTATTTCCTCACGAGTGAACTGAGATATTTCTTCGTCATTGAGGCGTTTATTTTTGGCTCCTAGATTAAAGTGATACACCCATATCTCATCGCCAATGATGAGTCTGAACAGGAACTCATTCGGTAACTCAACACATCATGTAACATGTGAAAAACCTGTGCATCGTTATGTCCATCTCGACCTTCATCCACCCCATTCTGACATCCTTCACTGAACATACACCTGCGACCGACCATTTGACGAGATATGACCTCTTCACCATGCACCGTCTGTAGGCGTTTATGGATGACGAGCGCACTAGTCTCACATGCCCACTCATATTCAAGTTACTGTTGTTAATAAGATATTTGAGATATACCGGGTGTTTCAAAAGTCACTCACATCAACCTTTGTGGTTGATTTTTAAGGACAGGGGAATTATGTTAATAAACAGAATAAAGAACAAAGGTTGAAAAGTTATCGTTATTGTCAGGTGTCACATATGCTAAAATAACAGTAAATGTTCAATATATGTCCATTTTCCTGGACACACTATCGAAATCTTTTTACCAGATTAACTGATACTTTACGAAGAGTGTGAGAATTAATGTCCGATATTGCATGAAGGATGTTACTTTTAAGTTCATCAAGCGTTTGGGGATTATTCCTGAAGGTGAGATTTTTCAGATTTCCCCAAAGAAAAAAAATCCTGAACTGACAAGTCCAGTAAACGAAGTGGCTAAAGTCCTTTGGAAATGACACAATCATCGAAACATTCAGTTAAAATTTCCATACTGCCCATGATGTGTGACACTTTGAACCGTCTTGCTACAACCAAGCGTACCTTTCATCACTTTCAGCAAGGATATGATTTCCGTAATGATGTTTATGTAGACGGACGGTCTTTTCAATGACCTTCGTTGTAAAGCCGTCTTCACATCTACCACTTTCGTTTTCACTATAGACGCTCTACCCGATCGCTTCCTGTCCGCGACCGATCCTGTGTCACTGAACCGTTCTACTGAAAGTGTTATCTTTGATGCAGTTGATGCAGTTGCACCTGAATATTTCTGTTGAAATGCATTTATCACTCGACAATGAGATTTTATAGCGAAATAAAATTCCCCGATGGCTATTCTTTGCTCTTGGAAAAACATCATTCGCCTCCCGTTGTGCTCAACTGACAAGTATTTTGAAACTTATGCCTGATACGGTCAAAACTTCTTATGATGAGGCCTCTGCTGCCATCTAGCGAAAGAAGTCTCAAACAACCTTTTGGTTTTTAGCGACAAAATTACCATTGTGACGGGGCTTTACGAGAATTTCTACTAATCCTCTTGGGGAATCTTTGGGCCAGCAATTGCGTGATTTCACAGCCATCCCTCCCAAGAAGGAACCATGATATGCAGATTAGCTAGTATATATATATAATGAAATTATGTTTAATAATTGTGGGAGAAGGAAAAGGAGCTGAGTCGCTGAAAGCAGTGCTGTTACGGTAAGGATCAGAATTTCGCAAGGTGGCATTTAACTATTAGAATAAATTAAGTAAGTTAGAATTTTTATAATAACATTGAGTAAAGTTAAGGTATTCAGATTTCGTGTGCTTATTCACATAGGGTTTGAGCTCTCGTTATATCACTCTAGAGTTTCCTTTTATAATTTGCTTGTCTTGGAATATTTTCTTTGGTCATAATAAATTGGATTTATCATGGCTAGTCTGGGCCATCAATCTTTACCTTCCACAGATTTAGGTCGATTAGATGAGGAGGAGGCTTCCCCAGTGGGAGGCCATTACACCATGTGGATGTGAGTGACTTTTGAAACACCCGGTATAACATATTTAATCAGATGTACAGGAAATTCTCAATAATTAGGACCATATTAAATTGAACGTCGCGTAATCTGATCAATTATTAAATATTAATAATTAACAAATGCAAAACCGTCATATTATTATATAATTTCTTTCCGAGCCATTGCATGAAATGCACTTGAAACATTGATTTGAAACCTCTCTTGTGCATTTATTGTTTTGTCTTATTTCAGAATTGTAAACAGTGGTAGTATATTAGTTTTAATAAAAAAAAACCCAACTGCTGAATGACTCCACTAGACAGAATACTCGTAAGGTTTCCCCCTGAATGGAATAGTAGCCACAGGATAATACTACTTGAAATATGGTGTACACCACACACAAAAATCTCTTTCAAAGGAGATTTACTTGTATATAGATGCATATAACATGGAACTGTACAGTATTTAGTCGCTAGAAGAGTCCCTGTGTATTGGTAATGAATTATATTAGCCGAGAGATGGATAATTGGATGTGTTTGCGACTGATTCATGACTCGCCAAAAATACGTATTCTTTTTGCCGTACGAAGTGCTTACTGTATACCGTGACTCAATTTCCTAGATTATTTTGCTTAATCTGCTCTATCATTAATTTAGCCGACCTAGTGTTCCAGTTGTTGTTGTTGTTGCCGTGTCCTTCCCGGAAGAAAGGAATGAAAGTTGCCAGAGCCTGTGAGACAGGCTGGACTTCTTTACGATTGATGGCAACATCACCTATCTCCACCTCCCCAGTTTAGGCATGGAACTGGACGGGAGGGAAATATTCTCCAGTCCCCTGAACTCGTAGTTTCAGCTGCAACCGCCCACAAGACTTTCAGACAAGCTGATTTAACGAGCACATACACCGTGTGTACTCGGAGGGTATTCGGTGGCATCGGGTATCGAGCCCAGGCCTTGCGGTCTGGAGTCCGATGCTCTAACCACTGGATTACCCAGTGTCCCAGTTAATTCGGATTAATGACATTTTACTGAAAAATATCTGTAAATATCTTAAAGAAAACCCCGAGTATAAAGCAAAATAAAGAAAAGGACAAAGAAAGGAGTTAATAATTCGAAAATAGTAAAAAGAATTAAAATAAAAATACACAGAAAAAAATGTTGAAATACAAAGTCAGTATCACCTTTGTAAGTTATCAGGAAATCATTTGAATCTATTGTGATAACCATTAACGTGCTAGGTATGTTTTTAAAAAATAGACCATAAGATTTTTTTTTAAGAAAACAAAATTTTCTTGCAGTTTTGATATTTTAAAAACAACTAACTAACAAACTATTACTAATCATTTAATAATGCAAATATCTGAATATACATTTTTATAGCACAAATCTAGTATAAAAATACACAGAAAATACATGTTATTGCATTTATATCAAGATTTCCTCTTTTTACATTAAAGAGTTTTCAGATATCTGATTTTGTGTGTGTGTGGATAAGCCTCTTCCTCAGATTCTTGAACATTCTTTATATAACTTACACACGAGCCATGGAAAAAATTTATCAGTTAAAAGAAATAAAATAGTTTTTGATAATTCTGTGATAAACAAACACCTTCTCTTAATATAGCAAAACTGCTTGCAATTTTTTCTAAGCTCCAGAAACTGTTTTCAATGCTTTAAAAAATCTAAAAAAGGGCATTGAATTTGATAATTTGCTTATGTTGGCATAAATGTTGCCAAGCACAGTGAAAAAATTGTAAGTAGCGTTTTTTTAATTCCTGGTGTTTTCATAAATATAAAAATTTATATGCTGAGTAATCTTTAATTATAATGAAATTAAAATAAATTGCCTCTGAAAAGAATTTTCAAAAATACTAGAGTGCTTTCCTTGAAATATCTGTAAAATGACTTATTTTACAACTGAAAAGTCTTTTAAACATAGAAAGGTTTATAATTTTGATAAAAGACGCATTTATTTTTAGAAACCGTAGCCACATCAAATTTCAAGCATTAGGCTTTTTTTATTATTCGTTCTTTCTTAGATTACTCAGGTCGGAAGAAAAAGTTACAGAATAAAATTTATATATTTCAAGAGAAATCTGGAGAATATATGTACATATTATTTAAACTGAAACTACATTTGAAATAAAAATCAGTTTAAAGGCTGGGAAACAGTTCTACGTTGAAAGTGCGGAAGGTGTATTATCATGAGTGGTTAGAACACTTATAAATTATTTGTTAAAAAATTAAATGTAACATTCATTACAAAACATTTGATGAAATTTATAAATAATGTTAATAATTTGAGAAAATTAATTTTGAAACCTTGATACTGAAAAAGCATATAAATGGATAAGTTTTGATATTTCGTGAGAGCTAAATTAGAATATACGTATAAAATTGTTTTAAGAATATTAATACAAGATAAATTATTTAAATACAATTTTTTGGCAAAAAAGAAACAGAAAGAATGGCATATTTTAAAAGCACACTCCTTTCATGAAAAATGCTCCTATAATAATAGTATTTTGCATATAAACAGTTAAGAATTCTATACCGGGAGAGGGGCCTTATATAGATTTTTAAAATATAAAATTTAGAAGTGGATTTATTCATATTTTATTATATAAGAGTAGAGAAGTTTAAACGAAACACACTCGTTATTATTTCAATAGATCGCAACTCTAGCTATGCACATATTTTAATTTTCACACACACACACACACACACACAACAGACATTTATTTAATTCATTTTCAAAATCATTTTTCGAACACTGTAACTCACCAATAAGTTAAAACGAAATATTTTTAAACTGTTATGATATTCTTATTTAATATTTGATATTATTATATAATATTTTAAAATTCTAATAGAATCTATTTCCAGAAAATAAAATTATTTGCGTACGTTTTACACGTTTGTCAAATGATTTTAATGCAGACTGATTTAAAAATAATGCAAATAAAACTGCAATTGAAGATGCCTTCGGAGATGGTACCCCTTTTCGAATATTGTGTTCCATATTTTTAAATAAAATTTATCATAAAATTCAACTTAAACTGTCATCAAAAATAAGTAAAAATTTTTGTTTGTATTATAAAGATTTGAAGCATGCAAGTTAATCTCTCAACAAATTATTTCACTGTAGACATAACATCCAGACTATAATTCATAAATAAGAGTTAATTTTGTTAATGTCCAATATTTTATTCTTCTTAAAATACACCCATTAACTCTTAACGAAAAATATTAAATGTAATTGTATGTAAAGTAGGCATTTTTTGCTGATGCACGGGTATAATAATGATAATTAGTAATATTGGAATTAAAATAAACTAATAGCATCATTATTTTAACCTTTTATTGAACTATTTTTTCTGGCGAGGGAACATTAAAATATTTTCTGGACAAAATTGAATTCAGAAAAGGAATTAATTTAGGTAAAATTATTTTGATTTTAAAGATTCCTTTGTATTTTTGTTTACCACAACCCACTATGTGCTATTGAAAGGCATTTATACCTTTCGTTTCCGTTTACATTCCCCACCCAGGAAATTTCTGAAATATATTTTGCAAATACTATAGTTTTCAAGAGGTATAGCAAATTAGAAATGCTTTATATTCTTAGATGATAATGATGAAATTAAGAATGTTTACAAGTTATTTTCCATAAAACAGAGAATGACAAATTTATGAAACAGTTCTAGCAAACTCCATAAACTTATTAGATATGTTTTAGAAATACTACAATATGTAAAATGAATTGTAAATTACACAGAGGAAAATTACTGATAAAGAGATTAGACTGATGAATTCGGGGTTAAGGTATCCGACTACGTTCGGAACAGTGATTTTAAAATGCGCATAAATGGATAATTTTCGTGATATTAAATGTCACTAAGATTAGAATACATGTATAAAATTGTTTTAAGGACATTTTGACAAAAACAATTTATTTAAATGCAATATTTTTCCAAAAATTAACTTAGAATAACCTTTTTTTCAAAGTGTTCTCCTTTTGTCAAAAATGCTTCTAGTATAATAATATTTTGCCTGTATATAGCTCAGACCCCTGTACAGAAGGCTCAACTATGAATTTTGAAAAATTCACTTTATTTTAAGAATTACAAACAATTGAAATAATTATCAGCGTTTTTTTCTTAAAATTTCTCCCCTCTGTTGTCGTAAAATATGAATATAAATCCACTTCTAAGTTATATATATCAAAAATCTTAGTTGAGCCTCTGTACAGAGATCTGAGCTGTACACATGTAAAATCTTATTATAATAGAAGCACATTTCAAAAAAGAAGAATGTTTTGAAAATGGGTCATTCTATGTTCGTTTTTTGTCAAAATATTGTAGTTAAATAATGTTTTATTGTAATACTATTCTTAAAACAATTTTATATACATTTTCTAATCTAAGTGACACTAAATATCATAAATATTACCCACTTATATGCTTTTGCAAAATCACGGTTCCGAAAGTAGTCGGATACCTTAATATATTTACCACGTTAAGTGATAAAAGATTTTTTTTTTAAAAAAAGCCACTTTAGATGTATTTCAGCAACATTGGGTATTTTAAAGTTCTTACATTTATACATATAATCATTAATTCTCTTAATAAATTACTAACATAATAATAATAACGAAATCTTACGTGAACACCGGTCCATAAATTTTCGCTAATTTCTGAAAAGTTACATAGGGTTGAGAACCTATAAAAGGTATATATCCGACGATCGGTAACCCATAAGGTCCAGGCAGAGTCTTACGTTTTTCCCGGCTTAAAAACCAAATCAGAATCAGAGCTACTAAGCTCCCTAACAAAAGAGCTGTGATGGTTTCCATTTTCACCCTTTTCTGTTTCTGGCGAATTGTAAGCGTTGTTCATCGAGGTTAATACTCATTGCGTTAAAAAGATAAGGACGTTATGTAAAGGAGAAAAGAAAAGAATGAAAAAAGATTAGTTTAGGAAGTGTCAATTCTCCACTCACGATAGCGACATGGTTTATATAATGTGTTTTGAAGGGTATGGTGCTGATAAAAAGCTACCAAATAAACTGGGCTCAAAGGATATGATAGTGACGTTTTCAATTTCTTCAGTTATTTTATAATGATTTGAATGGAATTTATGAATAACACTTTTATCTTTTCGGTTATTCTCTTTCTTCATATGTTATTTCTATTTATTTAAATATCGTTTATGTAATAAGTTTTTCAAAAAGGAATTCAGTCATTTGCATCTTTACAAATAAAATTAAAATAATTTAATCATTATTAAAAAATTGCACTAAATAAAACTCTTTGTGAAACACAAAGGATGCTTAATAATATGTTAGAAGAAATTCTCGGAAAGTATATTGTTTACGCTGTACAAAAATAATAAAATATTTCTTACATGTATTATTCGTGCGTAATATATTATTTGCAACTCATTATATTTTTTCATAGGAAAATATTATTTATAAATCTCAAAACATGATAAATTTGTACTGAACTTTTATTGAAAATAGAAGAAAATTACATTACCCAAAAATTAGTAATTTAATCTGCTAAGTAAAAACATATAATATTTTCTAAATTCAAGCATTTTAATATTTTTCGGTGAAATCAATTTTGGCAAACCTCTCACAAATTAAAATCAAAATTATAGTTTTTTTAGATGGTCCATGTTAAACAATAACTTAAAAGTAGTTGAATGTAGCTAAAAATTTCCTTTTCATGAAAGTATAAAACTTAATGTGGGGATTCCTACCCATTTATATATTTGGAGTGCGCCATAAGTCCACAAAATTATTTCTTTTTCTTACTTTCTTTCTTTTCTTCTTCTAAAGAATTAATGAGCAAATTTAAAATAACATTCATAAATTGGTAAATATTAATAGTTTTCTTGAAAACTCTTTAATTTCTGTGCAACAAAATAAGTTCGAAGAGCATTTTTAAGCTCAAAAGTCGTTTGTAACCCTATGATATCTCATTAGTTGATTTAAATTTATAAAAGAAAGGGATTCACGTAATCTCGCATAAAAATATATTTGATTATTTTTTAATTCCTACTGTTAGTTCACACTCTCTATATATTTATTTATTTATCTTGGTGGAACTTTCAATCGTTAATGAAATACATTTCAAAGCGCTCCATTGAGCTGAACTTTTATATACATGATTATTTTGGAGGACAATACAGTAATTTAATTATAATTAATAAAAATTGATTTTGATTAAAACTAATTATTTAAAGAATTACAAATACAGCCACGTTGGCATCCTTTTTGGCTACTTGTGTCAAAACTTGAAAACATTTTTTTCTCACGTTTTAAAGCATTTAGTTGAACTGAAATTTTAGACACGATTGTTTTGGATGACAATAAGATACTTTAATGATAATTAATAGAAATGAATCACCACTTAATGTTGTGATTCTGTCCTATGTACATACATATTTATATTAATTGTAACTATTTTAAAAGAAGTAGCTAAATAAAATTTTAAATAGAAATTGACTTTAATTTTTTTTCATATCACTTGTTTTTGAAAAAAATCAGACTATTGTGATTATACTGAATTAAAATTTCTTTATACTCTAACCAATTTTAAATGGAAAAACCAGCAACGAAAATGATAAATAATCAAATATTTAAATTATTTAACAAAATATTTCAACAGACAACTCCTGTAGCTAACGTCATTCCCGTTTCATTTCAGTGTCAATCGGATGAAAATAGATTGTTTTCCAATTTTAAACTTATTTATAAATTAATTAACTGACTCTTAACTCTTTAAATCGTTTAAAAAAGCTAATGAATTACCTTTCTTAATTAAATTCTTGTTTCAATAAATCCGTTTGGGCATAGTTATTGTTTTAAGACGTTTTTTGAAAAAATAAAGCTTAATTCAATTAATAGATTTAGAACTTATGATAAATTGTAGAACAACGTAATTTTTGTTATTTAACACTTTTGTTCACTTCATTAGGTAGGAATTTGAAACAATTAAGTACATTTAAAAAGTTTACACACTTTATTAAAATATTTCATTAATTAAGAGCTTAACAAAAGAAGCCTGATTTGTATAAGCTTTTATTTCTAAGCAGCATCAAGTTACTTTCTAAAATACAAAATCTATTGATATTCAATATATTTTCTTTAAAAATATATTAATTTACGTACATTTAACCTTTAAAATAATTAGTTATTCAGTTTTATAATCGTTGATAAGTGCTATTAAATATATGCCTTTTTTTTAAGCAAACTGTGTGATTTCCTGTCCCCCCCCCCCAGTAATTAAAATTCAATATTCAACTGTTCGAAAATTCCTCAGGAAATGCCTCCATTATTAATATTGTAGTTCATATCAATTGCATATCTCCTTTAATATATGTCCAAAAGTTTTCATTTTGCGATATAAGTTAGCCCTCTAAAAACATTCATTAAATAATAGAAAAAGCACAGCGATGAACTGAGATTATTTTTAAGGAAAAGGCTTATATTTTTTTAAAAAAATCATGTAAATGTAAGTTTTGAAGCATAATCTTTATGCTAAAAATTAAAAACAACCGGGTGTTTGGAAGGGCGTTGAACCCTCAAGCTTCACCCTTGCGTACGCCATTGGTAAAGCCTTATTTTAATAAAGGAAGAAAAGCAATTACTTTCTTTAATATTAATTAAATATCGAAGGATTATAGTTCGTGTTTTCAAGGAAATGATTTATAGGGTTTACTTTATAATTGAAAAACAGCGAATATAAATATCATTTCCTTCTTCAATTTCTAATATTAGCTCGCTATATATACAGTCGAACCTTTATACAACCAACCTCTATATTGCGAATTTTTCTATGTAGCGAACTTTTTCCTGGAACCAACATTTAATGATTTTCTTCGTAAAATAACCTCTCTATAGCGAAGGGCATTTTCTATTGAACGAACTTTTCCTCTTATGATTCGATTTTTTTCCCTACCTATTTTAAAAATATTTCTGGGCATTTCAAGTTATTCTCTCTTTTAACACATTTTATAGTGGTCATAAATTTTGCAATGGTATTTATTAGGTACCTAATTCACCCAGAGCAATATAATTCCGGGCGTTTCATCCAAGAAGTGTAACCTTTGACCCCTATTGTCTAGTTTACTGTAAAATTGTAAACATCTTCGATATCCCTTTTCACCCTCAGTTGAGTTGTCTCGTGTCTTTGAACTAGTCTCCGTTCATTTGTAGCGTTGATCAATCGTACTGGTAACTTTGTTTCTTGTAGCTCAAAAATCTTATAACTTAAGTGCTTGAGCATCATACTTTTAATTCTTCAGGAAGTGAATAAAGGCGTCAAGAAACTTTCCTTGCGATTTTTCTTTCTTTTGATAGCTGAGATATATAAAATAAATATATATTAATTTACAAAAAATTATTAATAATTACTTATTTTAATATATAGAGTTTATGAACTTAAAATTTGTTTTATGTGATTTATAATGTATATTGAAAGGTGAACCTCTAGATAACGAATTTTCCATTTAATGAACTTTTTTTCGAGGTTTAGTGACTTCGTTATATAGAGGTCCAACTGTATATACATATACCCATTTTTTCACCCACTCAAGTTCAAATACATGTTTTTAAACTTGTAGTGGATGACACTTGATGTTAATACCGTTTTTACAAACATTAATTCATTAATTATTTTGAATCAATGAATAAAAAGAATCAAAAATAATAGTCCAACACCATAAAAAAAAGGAAAATAACTCGTTATGTCCCTGTAGCGCAATGGATCGTGCGTTGGACTTCTAATCCAATAGTCCTAAGTTCGAATCGGATCTTTTTACTGTACTATTTCATTGGAATAATTGAATTTAATTAAAGAATAAAGTAACAATCAAAAATAACAGTCCAACACCCTATATAGAAAGGAAAATGGAAAATTGCAAGGAAAATCGCTTTGTGTTTTGCCTCTTTATATTGTATTCTGTCATATATATATATATTAATTGTAATTATTTAATAAAAAGTTACTAAAATAAATTTTCTTTGTTTCTTTTATATTACTTGTTTAATGTATGTTCCGTCTAACATTTAAAACGGAATGTACGAATATAAACCATAATTTTTTACATATAGCAATATGTTCTGAAAGAAATATATAGCTTTTTTTAAAAATTAGTCATTCTATACAAACTTCTTGAAATATTTGGAACCAATGACGATTAAATAACATAATTTGTTTGAAATTATCCATTTATTACAGGACTTTTGAGATAATGGGAAATATCAGCGAGTCAAATTGCACAAATTTGACAAAAAATATTTTATTGCAGATTGTATACGTTTAGGGAAGTTTTATAAAATATATTGTTACGTTGAACGGAGCTCTTAGATTTTATGCTGTCGGTCTCGAAAAGCAAAATAATTCCTTAGGAGTGATGAAATTTACTGTAGATAAACAATCCGTAAGTACAGGATATAGCAGCAAAATAATTCCCAAAAGCTCTTCACGCCTTCTACAGCGCTCAGGCACAACTATCAGTCTAAAAATAAAAATACGTCGCCAGTTGAAACTGAAGTCTTCAATAGATGAAGTGAAATAGACTCAATTTCAGATAGCGAGTGCTATTTATAGTCTGCGTGGCTGCTTTCTAGCTCTTTCTCTCGAAAAATTCACTTACGTCAAAGATCGGGATGCTAAAGATTTCTCCAGAAATTTCAGAAGCATTCATATGGTCACCAACTCACCAAAATGGCAGCCAAAAATGATACCAATTTGGCTCTATCGCAAGTTTCCATTGAATCGCCATTATAATGTAAGGAGCAGCGTTGCTTGTGAAATAATTTGTATCATAAAATAAATACAAAAGAAGGCAAGATTAACGCATTATATATAAACATCCAAATATAAATTATTTCCACTAGTTTAAGCATCAATTACACAAAATTCGTAACAATATATAATAAAAGAAAGAGTTGTTACTTTAAAAAAATTATTCCGATTAATAAACTTCAACACTATTTAATTGAGGGGGGGAGGATATCACCTTCCATTTTACTTTATCAAAAAAAGATTCAAATAAACTTTGAAAACGCAAAACTATGCTATTATTTATTCAATTCCTACTATTAGCCCATTCTCTCCATTTATCTTGTTCAAATTTTCAATCTATAATAAAATATATTTTAAAGCGCTCAATTGAGCTGAAATTTTAAATACACGATTATTTTGGATTACATTACAGTAATTTAATTACAATTAATAAAAATTAATTGATTAAAACTAATTATTCAAAGAATTATAGATAAAGCCACGTTGGCATCATTTTTGGTCACTTGGGTCAAAACTTAAAACGCTTTTTTTCTCACATTTTAAAGCGCTCATTTGAGCTGAAATTTTCTATACACGATTGTTTTGGGTGGCAATACAATACTTTAATGAAATTAAGAAAAATTAATTGCCACGTAATATTGTGATTCTGTCATATGTATATATATTTATATTAATTGTAATTATTTAATAAAAAGTAAGTAAAATAAATTTTCTTTAGTTGACCTAAGTAGGAATTGACTTTAATTTTTTTATATGTATTACCGCAAAATCCTGCGTACAACGCGCACCTAGACTTTCAAGCTGCATTTTTTAATTTTTAGGTAGATTCGTCGTACAATTCGCATCCCCATTTTTACGAAGACATTTGAAATGTATTGATGTATCTATTATGTTTTGGAGACATTTATTCGAGGTATTATCTTAAGCAATTGAAAAATATGGCTTACTTCTAGAACTACAACCCTTTAAGTTCATAAGGGGAAAGTAATTTCTTTTAAATAATCAGTATTTTTATATATGTAGAAGAATAAATGTTTTTATGCTCATCTCTTTTTTTTTATTATTTATAAAGCTCTCATTTTTATACCCGGCGTATAACGCGCACCCGTAAATTTCGATCTTAATTTTTGTGTTAAAAGTGCACTTTATACACCGGATTTTACGGTACTTGTTTTGTTTTCGGTCAGTTAAGTTTAGTTTCTCTCTCTCTCTCATCTTTTCAAAGCATTGCAAAAAAAAAATAGAGTTTTTTGTGTCTGTTTGTTATTGTAATAATGTGTGCTTATAAAATTTGCAGTTTTGTGTGCTTTATGTGAAAAATGCCTGTATAATATTTGTTGCATCAAAATAGTTTAACCCGTGGTGAAGTTTTACGAAGCAATCAACGAAACGTTGAAACTTAGTTTTATAACAATAGTATTCTTTTTTTAGATTAGTAGAAAAAACATTAATTCATGTGAAAAATGAAAGCGTTGATGGAAATAATCCGCCTACATTGCCTTTTAAGTAAAACTATTTCTAAAAATCACTTATGCTTACCCTAATAAAATTGTTCAATAATTGAGATAACAATGTCTACTAAATTTTTTAAATGTTTTTATGTTTGCAAATAATTTTAAAACGATTGTCTTTTATACTCTTACAAAATTTTAAAAAAAATTAATCGAATCGAGGATTTATTGAACAAAAAAAGAAAATGAATCATATGCTAGAAAAGGCTTATTTCTTTAACAACAAAAAATTAGCTATTTTTTAATAAATATGTTAATTGCATATCACTTAACCTATCAACAAAAAACCTCAAAATTAAAAATAACATTATTTTTTCAGTTAGAAAGAGAAATTTAAAACTTAAACTCTTTTTTATTTATAGATTTTTAATAAATGAAGTTCAATATTTATACTTGTAATTAACAACGCATTAACCATTTTATGATGGTTATTTTATTTATTTGCTGCATGGCCAAGAAACGAGCATATCAACTGTATAATCTCAACTTCAAGTTCTCATGTTTTGCGTTGCGTGGAAATTTAGAGAGTGAGATGCCAGGTCAAGTGTAATCTCGCCACTTGTTGGAGGTTGAAAATTACCTCCCTTCCGCAATCAATCAATCAGCATTGTTTTCACCATTTAATTTTTATGCTACGCCACATGGTCCCACAACATAACTTGAGTAGGAATTTCTACGTTTCATAGAATGATCTTTTCCGGAATCGAGTAAGGAATTAGACACCTTTCAGAAACCACAAATTAAGGTGTTCTGATTTAGCTATTATGATATTTTATATGTTAAAAAATTGCTAAGCATTCTCATCTTGTTCTTGCTTGCACTACACATAATAATAGATTATAACTGCCTCTAATATTGTCAGGGGGATCACCATTCAAATACTGCAGGACCTCTATTTAACGAAGTCGCTAAATCGAGAAAAAAAGTTCGCTTTAATTTACTTTAGAGACGACATGAAACAAATATTTTATATTCGTAAGCACTATGTATTATTAAAAAAGACCAATTATTCACACTTTGTGTTGAAAATTAATATCCATTCATTTTATATATTTTACCTATAAAAAAAAGAAATCTCCAAGGAGAACAAGAAATTGGTCAGGAATATACTGTATTTTCAACTTAAAAAAACTTTTTATAAAATTAAAGGAATTTTTCAACGACATTTTCTAATTTTAAGCCTACAAGTAATTTTAAACACGCATTATTTCATAATCAGTAATTTTAAGCACACACTACAACGTGCGTCCTTAAATTTAATTATTGATAAAATCTGTTAATTTTACTTTAGTTTTTTTTTGTTTGGAAAACTGCGACAGTTTTATTGCTCTAGGGGAGTTAAACACCTAGTAAAACCAGTTAAAGGCCATCGATCACCATAAAATGTATTAAAAGAGAGAATAATTTGAAAAATGTCTTGAAATATTTTAAAAATTGGAAGAAAAAAAATCGAATCACAAGAGAAAAAGCTCGTTAAATAGGAAATGCACTTGGCTATTTGGAGGTTATTTTACGAAGAAAATAGTAAAATGTTCTTGATTCCAGGAAAGAGCTCGCTAAATAGAGGTTCATTATATACAGGTTTGACTGTATTTGCAACAACAACACAAATCAACACAATCCGTTTCTCAGGGGCAGGCAATAAAGTCGCCAAAAATGATGCAACCGACGACAAACGGAATATCCCTTTGGTAACCTTTTACCACCACATTTTTCAAAACAAATCTCGCTCTTTTCTTATCAGTAACGTCTTTTTCATTATACATAAAAAATAGACGAAAAACCAATGATAACCAACATTTATTAACAATTTGTGTTGAGTGTTGTCCCCAATAAGGCATGCTTAAAGAGATTTTCGCCAGAAAAAAGTGCTGGAAATTCTAGTCTATTAAAGTACTTCTTTTACTTAATTTTTTTTTTTAAAAAAAGGTTAAATAAATTTTTGTAGACAGCATATAATATTATAAGTCAACCAATTTAATTAAAAGAGCTACCCCTTTGTGGCAAGTTCTAAAAATTAGTTTTAAAAAATAAAGCCTTACCTGAATATAGGTCCATACAGTTTGGCTAATTCTTGCAGAACGATATATGGCTTCGAAGTCAAAAAGGGAAAATATCCCACAACTGGCAACCCGATTGGTCCAGGAGGAGAGTTGCCACTCTTATCATAAACAGCAAAATAAATTACAACTGTGACAAAACTCACAATTACGAGTGCTGCTTTGGCGTGCATTACAATTCATCAAGACGCGCTCCATTGAAAGAGTAGTGATAGCAAAAAGAAATATTTTTTTATGTACATAAAAAGCATTCAATTTTATCCAGTATGAAAACAGATAATACAGTTAACCTTATTTTTCTTACAAAATAACTTTTGATTAGATAAATACCTTTTTTTTTACTGCTTTCATTATGTTAAATGAAACTTAAGATTGAATAAACATATCGCTGACACACAATTTTTTTATCAATATATGGAATTACGTATTTGAGCTTTCAATTTTTCCGTATTTTGCACTAACAGGAATGTTTTTCATGCAGTGGTATACTTCTTAACTTTCAAGATTTGTACAGAAAAACATTGATGCATTTAAAAATATTTTTTTTAAATTTTTAAAGTCTGATTAAAATCTAAATATTTGCTGTTATGCAATAAGAGTTTGTGTGTTTTGGATTTAATTATCTAAAATTATGCTTTCGGTGTTTTTTTTAAATAAGGGACTATTAATAAATGCAACGCATTCTAGTTACACTGATAGAAAAAAAAATCCCAACACTAAAAAAAATATCATTGTAGAGTAATGAAATTTCAGCAATTTTTAACAGTCAGCAGTTGTCTAGGTTACATCTAATTGATTAAATTTCAAGACCACAGGTTTATCTAAGCGTGAAAAAAACCATTTTAAGTATGAAATGATGATCTACACCATAGGTTCCCAAACTTTCTTGTCTCATAAACCCCTTGTCAAGCTTTTCGGTTTTGGGTAGACTCCTGATTAGCTAATATTGAATTTTTGAAAATTTATCATCTTAAATATCTTTTTGACACACCATGTGTGTGTGTGTGTGTGTGTGTGTACTACTCAGTGGCGTAACGTACACCCCAGCAACCCCCGCATCGCGGGGGGGCCCAGAGTTCTAAGGGGCCCAAAGCCTGACTGACACAAGTGCCCTTTGTAAAATTCAACGTGGGGGCCCAAAACCTGACTTTGCAAGGGGGCCCAAATGTTCTCCGTTACGCCACTGGTACTACTACTTATTTTAAAAGACATTTCTAACTGTAGGGAAGCACAGCGCTTATAACTTAAGGAGCACATGTTAACGAATTAAGTTAAAATTAAATTAGTACATAAAATAACTAAATAGCAAACAAATGCTTTTAATGAAAGGAATTAATCTGGTGCTTCAATAACAAGTTTTCAACATTTAATATCACCTAGTCGGGTTTAACCCTAAACCTCCTAAGTAAGTGTCCAGGATTTTCCCCTCATTTCTTTCTTTCTCTTTTTTTTGTTTTGGAGGTAGATTAACTCACTGAAACTCCCTCTCACTAGGAAAAAAATTAAAAACTTTTTCACGATCTTCCATAATTCGCGACAAATATCAGGTATATCTTTTTAAAGCCAATTTTGCTGACATACGTTTCTAAACTTTGTTTTAAGATCTTCGTTAGGGCCTATTCTGATCAGTTCATATTATATTATGACATTTTTTTAATGCTACTATATGAATTCATTGCCTACTACAATAGAAAAAGCGAACGTAGGTTAAATTACTTTGACAGATTGTCTATGACAAATCGAGAAAATTCGTAACGGCTAATATTATACTTCTTTAGCTTAATTCTGGAAAGAAATGCTGAATTGGTACTTGTCTTAATAAAATCTATGCTGTTACCTAGTAAGTACAAAATAACCTCACTAAATTTAGTAAATAAATCAGTTAAATTGGTAAAATCTGGTTTCCACTAGATCAAAATTTTTTTAAAGGTTAAAGTTACAATCTGGTTTGATGAAAGCTACTACGATAGACCCCCATTTACACTTCATGGACCCCCAAATTATTTTTTCGCTGACATGGACCCCTTAGGGGTCTATATAGACCACTTTGGGAATCACTGATCTACACTATTAAAATTCGTAGGTAAACAAAAACGTCCCTATCGTTCCTATAACTATGCGTCCCTATCTTCTCACGAGCCGCACGACCCAAAAACTCGCCAAAGGTGCCAAAAGTTTGGAAATGATCCGAGGAATCCATTTTGATCATATATAATCCGATATTCCAATGAGTTAAAAAGAAGTTAATTAAAAACCTTAAAACGCATAATTAGTGCCATTTTACACCGCCAGGGGCCAAATTCAACTTTTTTTTCATACGTTTTTAAAACGCAATCTAATTTTTTTCATGAGACTCAGACAAAAAATAATCTGAGATTCGGAAAGATCATTTACTTCGCCACGATACGGTTTAATTTATTTTACAAAATAACCATATTTTCTATTTTTTACGATTTTTTAAAAATGAGTCAAAATCGATACGTTTTTGTGACTATGATTTCCAAATCGTTCCGCTTGCATTTTCTTTCGAGCTAATGAAAAAAAAAGATTTTACACTAAAAAAAGTCATACTTTTCGCTTTTAGAATCAATTATTTAAAAAATTAAATGTCAAAAACTGGGTTTTTTTTTACGATTTTTCAAAAAATACTCAAAGTTTTATTTCAATACTTAATAACTTCTTTATTTATAAAAATAATCTCACGAAACCTTTTTTTCCGTGTGTAGAACGATATTATACGTAATCTGTACAAAGACTGATAAAATATCTTTAAAATTACGGGGTTTTTTTTTAAAAATGTGTTTTTCGTTTTTTCCCCTTTTTGCAAGAAATATGTAAGTATTATTTTTTTAAGTTTTTTGTTTAAAAATTACCGTTGTTTGCAATCGATATATAAAGTTTGAAGGCATTAACTTAAAAATGAAGCCGGAAATTTTTTTTAACTTTAACGAATAACGCAATGTGAAATTGAATATATCTTCCTTTATTTTAAAAGTAATTTCACTTCTTTTCCCGAAGGAAACCATGGTTGTCAAACGCGCTTTTTCTAAAACAGTAGTTCCCAGGTTCGAAACTGAAAAGGAAGAGGTATTCAATTTCGCATTGCGTTATTTGTTAAAGTTTAAAAACAATTTTCGGACTTAATTTTTAAGTTAATGCCTTGAAACTTCATATATCGATTGCAAACAACGGTAATTTTTAAACAAAAAATGTAACAAAAATAATGCTTAAATATTTCTCGCAAAAAGGGAAGAAAACGAAAAAAAAACAATTTTTTTTTTTTTAAAAAAAACCCGTAATTTTTTAGATATTTTCTCAATCTCCGTAATCTGTACAAAAATTGAAAAAATTACTTAAAAATTACGGGTTTTTTTTAAAAAAAATTGTGTTTTTCGTTTGTTTGTTTTTTTCGCTTTTTGCTAGAAATATTTAAAAATTATTTTTGTTACATTTTTTTGTTTAAAAATTACCGTTATTTCAATAGATGTACGAAGTTTGAAGGCATTAACTTAAAAATGAAGCCCGAAAAAAAAACTTTTCATTTTTAATTCGTCACAATTCTGTGTGATATGTTGTTGCTATTTTTTTTTTTTTTACAAAACAATGAAATTTTGCATATAAATAAATGAATTTAAAAAGGTTTATCGATTATATTAAATCATAATTTAGAAAATTACTTTGCATTTTAAAAAATAAAATAATTACTGTAGGTATATAAATATTTATATTATACTTCATAAATATAATTATTAATAAATAATACTTTTTGTAAATTTTGTAAGAAAAAAAGTATTAAATAATATTTTGTATAAAAATTAGTTACAAAAAGTTTTATAAAATGATATACAATACGTTATAAATAAGATATTATATAAATTATTATAATAATACATAAAATTATTGTTAAAATAATGAATATGTTAGTTTAGTATAACATACTCTTTTTTTTAGTCAGTTACATGTTTAAATAATGTACTAAACACAGTGGAATGGAAAAGGTTAAAATTAAAGTAAAATATCAAAATGTTTTTATCGGATCGTTTTTTTAATGTTTTTTTTCAGTACATATATATATATATATATATATATATATATATATATATATATATATATATATATGTATATATATATATATATATATATATATATATATATATATATATATGTATATATATATATATATATATATATATATATATATATATATATATATATATATATAGGCTTTCCCCCTAACTGTTTTTTTCTAACTAACATATATATTAATATGTTTAATCAAACATTCAAACGTTCAGAAAATAGCAATCATTTCAATAGCTATCTGTAAATTTTTCTTTTATTTATTACTTAAAGGAATTTGATTTTAATATATATATATATATATATATATATATATATTATATAAACGGATTATTTCTATTACTTCACTACTAAATGAATTCATTGTTATTTAAAAAGTACATCGTCTATTATTTTGGATCAAAATACATTTTAAGAGACATTTTTAAGCTAACTATATGTAACGATTGATTGATTCATGATAATCTGAAATCTATTTTATTATTTTAGATTCTTAGAAACTAACTATTGTTAAAAAATGATTTAAGTTTTTTGTTTTACTCTTAGCATCAGAATCGTTTCTTTTTACTGCTTCAAATTAATAATTTTTTAATTCTAACGCAATATATATTTTTTTATAAGTCATACATCGAAATTTGAAGCTATATCTTATCTATGAGAAGGAAGGGAAGATAGGACAATAATTGTACACTAAAAAAACCGTGTTTGGGCTATAGAGAGGGGGGGAAAACCTGTCTTAAATCAAAAATTAGAGGAATGGAACAAATTTCGAAAATGGAAATTTTTTGACATAATTTTAGAAATCGCTCACTTTGTGCGCGTACAAACACACACACAGAAATGCTGGTGTCATGAGGAAAAGAGAAAGACCGAGCAACGCCGAGCTAAGTGGAGGAGGGGGGGAGTTATTTTGAAAAAAGAGTATTAGAAGTGCTGATTTTGTGAAAGAAATGAAAAATTTATAAAAGTAGAGAAAGCCCGTGCAAACGCCGGGCCATGCAGCTAGTACATTAATAACCGGTGTAACCACCAGAATTTCGAAAAAGCAAGCTTGCAAACGTGTATACATTATATATCAGGGGTACTCAAACTTTTTTCCTGCCGGGCCGCATACATGTGACAGGTATTTCACGCGGGCCAAAACATGAGAATAATAAGGAGGGGAGGGCTCTATAAATCCCCACAAAGCAACGTAAGATAAATCAACATTGGATCAAATTATTCAAACTCATCTTTTTGACTTTTATATACAATTCCTACTATTAGCTCACTCTCTATATATATACTTATATATTTATCTTGTTCAAATTTTGAATCGTTAATAAAATCTGTCTATTCATCCAACCAAGTTCAAATATATTTTTTTTAAACTTGTAGTGAAGGACACTTGATATTAATACAGTTTTTTTTCAAAAATTAATTCATTAATTAAGCGAAATTAAATTAAATTACCAGTTTTCAACGCCAACTTAGATTCGTCTTCATAGTTGTAACAATTTAAATTTTAAAACAATGACAAAAGTTGACGTCGAAAACCGGTTTTTCAGCCGAACTAGCCAAACCGAGTGTGCATTGTTACAACAATACAGACAAATCATGCTCTTTTTTCAATTCTTGCTATTTTAGTTCACTCTTTCCCTATATATATATATATATGTGGGAGACAACAAGGGGTCCAAGACGTTGGTCTTTCTTCTATTTTATTTTAACATTAAACAAAAATTAATTAAAAAGGTAGTTGTTTTTACAGATAAGTTTGACGATGATATTCAGAAGGTAACGCCTGCTCGCGCACCTCTCGCGTTCTCCTTTTCTCTTTCTAACTCTGCTCTAATGTCCAAGAGTTTTAGTTTCAGTTTCAATTCAATGCGCCTGCGCGCGAAGACTTGTGTTTTGCTTTTGGCTGCATGCCACAACGGCCATTCTGACCGTACGCTGTCCGCAGCGGTACTTCCATGGAGACCAGAGGAGAATCTGAAACATACAAAAAAAAAACGGAACAGACAAGGACTATACGACAAATATACAAAGATTTAACATATCAAAATTTTGTTGAACTAGACAGTTTCTCCATCATGTGGAGGCACCTCTTCGACATCCGGAAGGTTCCACAGGAAAACACATTGTTTCACAGGCATAAGAACGTCTTTTTTAACAAGTTGATCTTTGGTTGAACGCATCGATATTTTCCTCTGTAGAGTTCTGGACGTCTGTTCAAAACGATTTCTCTTTTTCCTTCGTTTCCACTGCCAGGGCTGAAAGATCCTTTGGAGCAACACAAACCGACGATATTTACTATTCATAGGTGAAGGGGTAGGAGATCGGGAGATAAATTCCACGGAACACGTTTTCATGGCACCATTAGCTTTCTTACACAATACTACATCAGAACATTTTTCTCTTACAATACTCAATTTTAACTTAGTAATCTTAATTTTATTACATTTATAATCCTTAATTAGAGAACTCGAATCATTTCTAGTATTAAAGTTTTTAACATGTGATAAATCATAACTAGAGTTTTCTATCACATTTGAAACAGAAATATTTGGAAAAGAAACACCACAATCTGCACTCAAAGAGGATCTACTTTCACTCAATAAAACATCGCTCTTTGCGTGGCCTAGTTTCTTTATTTCAGAATATACACTGGGATGTATAATAAATTCTTCGGTCAAGGTCGGTGATATTGCCGTTCTCACACTTAGGCTAGGAGAGTGTTGATTAAGAGAAATATTTATGGGTTTAACTTCTACCATACGCTGTTCGCCAAAACATGAACTTAATGTTATGATTTCTTCGGAAGGTGTTTGCACTCTAATTAGTGAGGAATTTAAAACTGGGATCTGGCAACCTGAATCGATCAATGCTGTTACGGGCCGATTTTCCACGAAAATGTTTACGTATTGAAGATTTGCGCATTCATCGCTATTTTGTTTTTCGCTCTCGATTTTCAAAGTATTCACGTTTATTCTATTATGGATGTGGTCGTTAGATTCTTTAGATTTAAAACGCTTCTCACAGTCTCTTGCGCAATGAGATGAATCACCGCATATATAGCAATTTTTATTTTCTCTTTCATGATATTGGGGATAGTTCTCTTTAATCTTTGGTTTAAAGTTTTGTGATCTATTTTTAAAGGGGTTTTGGGTATATCCATAAGTAATAGGAATTTCTTTATGTGATCCGCTTCTAGATGAAATATAAATATCACACTCTTTAGCTAAATCAATAGGCCTAAACCAATCTTCTGCTTCTCGAATGCCAATATGAGTTGCAGTTTCCTTATTTAAAGTTTCATATAATTTATCAGAAATTATAAGATCACATAGAGATTCAAAGGAATTAACTTTTCTTAACGAACAATAATATTGGAAGTTTGCCGTCAATCTTGCAGCAAATTGGATGTATGTCTCGCCTGATGATTTTACAGCATTTTTAAATGAGTTTAAACACTCGCGAGGGGTTAATTGGAATTCTCTGAGTACTATAGATTTTAGTTTTTCATAGTCATTTAACTCCTCTTCTTTAATATACAGTAAGACGTTATGAGCTCTTTCGCCCAGAAGATTTATTAAAATTTCAGATTTATATTCGTCATTTATTTTCTTGGTTAAAAATGCGCGTTCTAATGATTGGAAGAACAGATTAAAATTTTCAGATCTGGTGGGAACAGGAAGAGATAAAGTTTTTATACTTTTTATCATATTTTCTATGTTAGTTTCGAACTGTTTTTCTTCGACTTTAGCTGCAGGATTTAAACTTAATGCTTTATTTTTAGCCAATTGAAGTTCGATTTCTTTTCTAATTTTGCTAACTGAAGTTTCGCGAGCTCAATTTTTTGTTCTGAAGTTACCTCTCTTTCGTTTTGCGATACTCTCTCATCTATACAGTTTTGAATTAAAGTTTTAACGAAATCTGGATCACTTTCAAATGTACTACTGTTCTCAATTTTAGTCTTTAGTTTAACTATAGTGTCAGTACTCTCCACAGTACCGTCTAGCTCCTCAACAACTCTTATGAGATCCTCTTTAAGAGCGTTTTTATACATTTTATAAAAATATGAAAAGATCCTACCTTTTTTTTTTTTTTTTTTTTCTGGCTCCCTTGTTGCTCGCACGTACGATGTATCCAATAAAAACGTTGATTCCACTGATTTCACCTCTTCGCAGGTTATATCGTTAGATGAAAAATAGTTCTTGAAATTGTTCGAATTGACACCTCTTCGCAGGTGTTTGTGAGTGGTTCCAACCTCTACACAGGCGGAATTTTCGTCGATGGGTTTTCCAACCTCTACACAGGCGGAATATTTGTCGATGGTTCGTTGAAAAATACACCTCTACACAGGTTATTTTGTTATTTGTTCCGACCTCTACACAGGCGGAATATTTGTCGATGGTTCGTTGAAAAATACACCTCTACACAGGTTATTTTGTTATTTGTTCCGACCTCTACACAGGCGGAATGAAGTTGAAAAATTCAACCTCTACACAGGTTGAACGAAGTTTCCGAAAATGGCGGAGCGTCTCCTTCACGGACGCTGTTGTTCATTGTCCAGACTTTGGTTCAAAATCGAAATTTTATCGATCGCGGCCGAGCCCCCATAATTTGTGGGAGACAACAAGGGGTCCAAGACGTTGGTCTTTCTTCTATTTTATTTTAACATTAAACAAAAATTAATTAAAAAGGTAGTTGTTTTTACAGATAAGTTTGACGATGATATTCAGAAGGTAACGCCTGCTCGCGCACCTCTCGCGTTCTCCTTTTCTCTTTCTAACTCTGCTCTAATGTCCAAGAGTTTTAGTTTCAGTTTCAATTCAATGCGCCTGCGCGCGAAGACTTGTGTTTTGCTTTTGGCTGCATGCCACATATATATATATATATATATATATATATATATATATATGCATGTATGTATATATACGAGGGCTATTTTTTAAGTAAGGTCCGTTAGCGCCTATAGTTCCCTAGTTCACGCGTACGCCGCAACGAGTCACTGACCAGCATCCTTCGCTAATACACTCGCTTCATTTCTAGCTCTGTTGTAGTCGTGTAAGCTTCTCTGTGCGTCCTTAAAATGCTTAAGGTCGCCCGCCAAGTGTGAGATATGTTCTGTTGCCCGTTTTTTGACAGCTAGAAACATGTCGGCTGCAGACATTCATCGCCACATAACAGAAGTTTATGGCACTGAAGCAATGAGTGATAGCAAATTTCGAAAATGGGTCAGGAAGTTTCAAGATGTGTGGACAAACGTCCATGACGAATAACGCACAGGCTGGCCCTCTGTAATCAATAATAATTTGATGCAAGCAGTTGAATCTGTGTGACAAGCAAGACTGTGTTTGAGGTACCTTTTCAAGTACCTCAAACACAGTCTTGGCGGGAAACGCTTCAGTGGCAACGAAGAAGTGAAAGTGGCAGTGAACTCTTGGCTGTCCAACAAGGCGGCAGACCACTTTGAAGAGGGTTTTCAAAACTTAGTTCTAACGTATGACAAGTGCATTAATAAACTCGGCAAATATGTAGAAAAATAGGCAAAAATATGTACAATCTTAAAATAAAGATTTTTTTGAAACAAAATAAAGTCGTTATTTTTTAAAAAAACAAACGGACCTTACATAAAAAACAGCCCTTATATATATATATATATAGTCTAATTCTCTACACAATTAAGAGATAAGCATCCATCAATCACATTCGAAAAGCACATAGATAGTAGAAAAATCACACAATGAAAGACACATGAGCAACCAACCGAGATTAAAAATTATAAAATGGATACTGCAGTATTATAAACATTGCTGACATATATATATATATATATATATATATATATATATATATATATATAATATATGTGGGAGACAACAAGGGGTCCAATACGTTTCTCTTTCTTATGGTTTATTTAACATTAAACAAAAATTAATTAAAAAGGTAGTTTTTAACAGATAAGTTTGACGATGATATGCAGAAGGTAACGCCTGCTCGCGCACCTCTCGCGTTCTTTTTCTCTCTCTAATGTCCAAGAGTTTTTGTTTCTCTTCCACTAGTTCGACAGTTTCAGTTCGTGTTTTAGCTGCGCCTGCGCGCGAAGACTGCCTTGCTTTTGGCTGCATGCCATAACGGCCATTCTGACCGTACGCTGTCCGCAGCGGTACTTCCATGGAGACCAGAGGAGAATCTGAAACATACAAAAAAAAAAAAAAACGGAACAGACAAGGACTATACGACAAATATACAAAGATTTAACATATCAAAATTTTGTTGAACTAGACAGTTTCTCCATCATGTGGAGGCACCTCTTCGACATCCGGAAGGTTCCACAGGAAAACACATTGTTTCACAGGCATAAGAACGTCTTTTTTTTAACAAGTTGATCTTTGGTTGAACGCATCGATATTTTCCTCTGTAGAGTTCTGGACGTCTGTTCAAAACGATTTCTCTTTTTCCTTCGTTTCCACTGCCAAGGCTCAAAAATTTTTCGGAGCAACACAAACCGTCGATGTTCACTCTTTATAGGTAAAGGGTTAGGTGAGCGGGAGATAAATTCCACGGAACTCGTTTTCATGGCACCATTGGCTTTCTTACACAATACTATATCAGAACATTTTTCTCTTACAATACTCAATTTTAACTTAGTAATCTTAATTTTATTACATTTATAATCCTTAATTAGAGAACTCGAATCATTTCTAGTATTAAAGTTTTTAACATGTGATAAATCATAACTAGAGTTTTTAACATGTGATAAATCATAACTAGAGTTTTCTATCACATTTGAAACAGAAACATTTGGAAAAGAAACAGCACTAGAATAAGCATAAGCATGAGCACCTAAAGAGGATTCACTTTCATTCAATAAAACATCGCTCTTTGCGTGGCCCTAGTTTCTCTATTTCAGAATATACACTGGGATGTATAATAAATTCTTCGGTCAAGGTCGGTGATATCGCCGTTCGAACACTTATACCAGGAGAATGTTGATCAAGAGAAATATTTATGGGTTTAACTTCTACCATACGCTGTTCGCCAAAACATGAACTTAATGTTATGATTTCTTCGGAAGGTGTTTGCACTCTAATTAGTGAGGAATTTAAAACTGGGATCTGGCAACCTGAATCAATCAATGCTGTTACGGGCCGATTTTCCACAAAAATGTTTACGTATTGAAGATTTGTGCATTCATCGCTATTTTGTTTTTCGCTCTCGACTTTCAAAGTATTCACATTTATTCTATTATGGATGTGATCATTAGATTCTTTAGGTTTAAAACGCTTCTCACAGTCTCTTGCGCAATGAGATGAATCACCGCATATAAAGCAATTTTTATTTTCTCTTTCATGATATTGGGGATAGTTCTCTTTAATCTTTGGTTTAAAGTTTTGTGATCTATTTTTAAAGGGGTTTTGGGTATATCCATAAGTAATAGGAATTTCTTTATGTGATCCGCTTCCAGATGAAATATAAATATCACACTCTTTAGCTAAATCAATAGGCCTAAACCAATCTTCTGCTTCTCGAATGCCAATATGAGTTGCAGTTTCCTTATTTAAAGTTTCATATAATTTATCAGAAATTATAAGATCACATAGAGATTCAAAGGAATTAACTTTTCTTAACGAACAATAATATTGGAAGTTTGCCGTCAATCTTGCAGCAAATTGAATGTATGTCTCGCCTGATGATTTTACAGCATTTTTAAATGAGTTTAAACACTCGCGAGGGTTAATTGGAATTCTCTGAGTACTATAGATTTTAGTTTTTCATAGTCATTTAACTCCTCTTCTTTAATATACAGTAAGACGTTATGAGCTCTTTCGCCCAGAAGATTTATTAAAATTTCAGATTTATATTCGTCATTTATTTTCTTGGTTAAAAATGCGCGTTCTAATGATTGGAAGAACAGATTAAAATTTTCAGATCTGGTGGGAACAGGAAGAGATAAAGTTTTTATACTTTTTATCATATTTTCTATGTTAGTTTCGAACTGTTTTCTTCGACTTTAGCTGCAGGATTTAAACTTAATGCTTTATTTTTAGCCAATTGAAGTTCGATTTCTTTTTTTTCTAATTTTGCTAACTGAAGTTTCGCGAGCTCAATTTTTTTGTTCTGAAGTTACCTCTCTTTCGTTTTGCGATACTCTCTCATCTATACAGTTTTGAATTAAAGTTTTAACGAAATCTGGATCACTTTCAAATGTACTACTGTTCTCAATTTTAGTCTTTAGTTTAACTATAGTGTCAGTACTCTCCACAGTACCGTCTGCTCCTCAACAACTCTTATGAGATCCTCTTTAAGAGCGTTTTTATACATTTATAAAAATATGAAAAGATCCTACCTTTTTTTTTTTTTTCTGGCTCCTTGTTGCTCGCACGTACGATGTATCAATAAAAACGTTGATTCCACTGATTTCACCTCTTCGCAGGTTATATCGTTAGATGAAAAATAGTTCTTGAAATTGTTCGAATTGACACCTCTTCGCAGGTGTTTGTGAGTGGTTCCAACCTCTACACAGGCGAAATTTTCGTCGATGGGTTTTCGTTATTTGTCGATGGTTCGTTGAAAAATACACCTCTACACAGGTTATTTTGTTATTTGTTCCGACCTCTACACAGGCGGAATATTTGTCGATGGTTCGTTGAAAAATACACCTCTACACAGGTTATTTTGTTATTTGTTCCGACCTCTACACAGGCGGAATGAAGTTGAAAAATTCAACCTCTACACAGGTTGAACGAAGTTTCGAAAAATGGCGGAGCGTCTCCTTCACGGACGCTGTTGTTCATTGTCCAGACTTTGGTTCAAAATCGAAATTTTATCGATCCCGGCCGAGCCCCCATAATTTGTGGGAGACAACAAGGGGTCCAATACGTTTCTCTTTCTTATGGTTTATTTTAACATTAAACAAAAATTAATTAAAAGGTAGTTTTTAACAGATAAGTTTGACGATGATATGCAGAAGGTAACGCCTGCTCGCGCACCTCTCGCGTTCTTTTTCTCTCTCTAATGTCCAAGAGTTTTTGTTTCTCTTCCACTAGTTCGACAG
Source organism: Trichonephila clavipes (assembly GCA_019973935.1). Classification (NCBI taxonomy): domain Eukaryota; kingdom Metazoa; phylum Arthropoda; class Arachnida; order Araneae; family Nephilidae; genus Trichonephila; species Trichonephila clavipes. The sequence goes on along the minus strand of BMAU01021206.1, from coordinate 1,085,936 downwards.
TTTCAGTTCGTGTTTTAGCTGCGCCTGCGCGCGAAGACTGCCTTGCTTTTGGCTGCATGCCATATATATATATATATATATATATATATATATATATATATATATCATGTATTCGAGTATTTATTAGAATGACAGGAAAAATGCAACGTGCAGCCGTATATCATATTATGTTTTATCTTTAATGTTCAACAAAGCAGTCTGTAATCCAAGCCATGACAAAACGAATAGTATTTTTAGCGTCGATCAGGAGCCAGTTCGTTTACGTGGTTCTTTGTAAGTTCGCCGGAGTCGAAATCAAAGTCCGTATGTGGGAGGCGCGTTGAGTTGTTCTGGTAGGTTTTATCCCAACTGACACTTGAAGGGTTGGGGGTTCATCACACACAGACACACACACACATATATATTTATATATATATATAGTATTAAAACAAGTAATATAAAAACATTTTTAAGTCAATTCCTACTTTGAATGAATGAATTGAATTGACTTAGGAATTGACTTAAAAATGTTTTTATATTACTTGTTTTAATGCTATATTAAACTTTTGGCAAGCACTCAGGAACAAACATCTATTTCCATGCATTTTTTACTGAATTATGGGGTAATTTCAATTTTATTTTATCCATGACCCATTCCTTCGTTTATATCCTACTGTCAAAAAAAAAAAAAGGATATTAATCACAAAATCGCTGGATTTGATTGTTTGATTGGTAGAATTTCCACCTAAATTTTTAGTACATCGTTCGCAAATGATTGGATTTCTTTGTGCAATAGGCCAGGACCGAGCCCCTCAGAAAAGACCGGTGGGCCACATGTATCATGCATTATATCATACAGGTGCAGGATGACGGTTTGTGGAATGGAGTTCCATGCCAGTTGCACATGGTTAGTCAACACAGGAACGGCTAATGATGGCCGTGGATGACGCCGGATGATGTCATCGATAATTTCCAATGATGTCACATACGAGCTCGAATGGAGAATGATCTGATGATTTAGCAGGTCAAAGTAACCCGTTAATATTCGGTAGAGCACGTTGAATTACAACAGCAATATGAGTAAGCAAATTTTCCGATTCGTAACCCTCCCTTGAATTCTGTTCCTAAATGGAAGCACAACAGGCTGAATGGCCAGAAGGACATACAAATTCGCAATAGGATACATGGGATAACCATTAGAGTGCTCCTGTGCCATAGAGAGAAAATTGCTCTCCAACCATAACTACTAGGTATAGGTCCAGTATGTCTAACTAAGCTTAAGACAGGCTGATTGTAGGCTCTCACCTGGCCTCCATCTTACCAACATACGTCCTTCTCTGGCAGCTAAATGGATACTCCTTCCTGCAATGAGCTCTAGCTAGACACCACTGACGTCGCAAAAGGCAATGGTTTTGAGTCAGCGGAATGTACGCTATAAAGATTACTGCCAGAAGCTATCCTTGAATTAAATCGATTTGTAACGTTTCGATACTGTGCTGCCTATTGTAACTTGAATTTCTGCTACAGACGCAGTACGATGCTCTACAGCCATGTGCCAAACATGGCAATCTTCTTTCTCTGTAGTTCCACGTCGCGACCGGAACCGGATCTACTTGGGACAGTATCTTACCTTGACCACTCCTGCCAACAATCAAGCACAGTCGACACATTTCTGTCAAGTCTTTTTCCAATATCGCAGAGAGAAAATCCACCTTCTCTTAACCACATTACATGGCCTAGTTGAAGCTAAGAGAGTTTTTGATAATTTTCTTACTCTTCTTAAAAAAATTCTTGACTAATATCAACCCTCACTACGTCAAATCTCAATGATAAATTACTCTCATGAACTTTACAACCCGTATTTGAAGAAAACCTGATTTCTATGTTCATAGTAGCACTACTAGTCCCACACTTAAGCGTCTAGCTCGAAATTTGAATAGACTTCATAGTTCAGGTTTATGTATACCAGGGCCGGCCTAGCAGTTTTGCCGCCCAGGAAAAAAAATGTAAAATGCCACCCCTTCTCTAAAGCAAAAAATTATAATTAAAAAAGATAAATTGTTCTCCCAATGATTCACACATATAAAACTTGAATAATTCAATTCTAGCGAACAAAAAAAAGGCAACATAACTATATTATACACACACACATATATATATATATAATATTGTTATGCTGCCTTATATATCTATTATTTTGAGTCTAATACAGTGGCCGCGGTAGCCGAGTGGTATAGGTATCGGACTGTGGCTTGCTTTGTCACAGGTTCGAGCCCAGTACCACTAAAGACCCGCCGTGTAGGGCAGCGATGCACGTTAAATCTGTCGAGAGCTGAAACGTCCTCCCGTTGGTGTGGTGTGGTAGTTAGGAGAGGGGGTGCCAGCTCAGGTGTCGTCCACGTCACTTGACCATGGTTCAAAATTACGTGGTCCGTCGCTAAAAAGCCCTCGTGTAGCTGAACAGTGCGACGTTAATATTCAATCAATCAATGAGTCTAATACAAAATAATTCGAAATAAGTTATTCTTTATTAATTCGGACGAGTAAAATGTAAGAGAAGGAATCACCCATTTCAGCAGGCCAATTTCTTTTTAATCTATTGATGGTGGGGATCACAAACGTTTATTTTACTTTATAGTAAACACACTCAAGACTAAATTAAACATCTATAAAAAACTGCTATTACACGTCTCCCTTTGGATGGCTGACACAGGACGTCGGATGGGTGAATGGAATGTCCGTAGTGACTTCGATCTGGGATGGGGGGAAAGTTATTAGTGAAAGATGTGCAAACTTATTAAATTTCACGTTTAAACATATAATCCCGCATCGAATTCTTAAGTTTCAACATAAAAGAACACTGACAATAAACAGAGTATAAAATGAGGAAGTAAGATACAATAAATGAAATACCAAATTCATACTCAATAGTACACTCAGGAGCATTGAAAATAGCGACCCAAGAAGGAAGCTAAGTACAATCGCGAAACTTTGCAAATAAGTACAGCGTAATGTGATATGCAAATGATCCAAGTTTTGTGCCAATACGCATGCTCATACACGCCGAGGTGGCGCTACAATCAGGAAGAGGGTGCTATATAAGCCAGCGCAAATTCGAAGATTCATAAACGTGACGATTACCCGCCGATTGTAGGAAGACTTTGGTAAGCGAAACATGCCAGGTAAACGTGCTAGAAGATATTTCTCCGAGTTAGAGAGAGGCCTGATCATCGGGATGAAAACTGCAGGCTGGTCGACGTGCCATGTTGCTGGCCAGGTGGATCGTTCGGAGTGTGCCATTAGAAATTGTTGGGAGCAGTGGACACGAGAAGGTACCCACGCGCGGAAAACCGGGCCTGTAGCGACCAGGAAGACCACGAGGAGAGAGGATCGAAGGATCGTGTGGAAAGCACTTGTGGACCCCACGGTGGCTCGTTCAACGATACCTGCAGACGTAAGCGTAGCAATTGTTCCACAAACAATTTCCAGACACCTTGCAGAAGCAAATCTTAAATCCAAGCGCCCTTTCCGTTGACTCCCTTTAATACCGGAACATCGGCAACTGCGTCTACAGTGGTGCCAGGCCAGATCAATGTGGAATGTCACAGATTGGCAAAAGGTTGTGTTTAGTGATGAGTCCCGGTTGGTTTTGGGAACAGATGATAACCGTGTACGCGGTTGTGGAGGTGCCCTGGTGAGCGGTACAATTCCCCACACTCTTCTACGTCACACTGCCCACACAGCTGGTGTAATGGTCTGGGGGGGCCATAGCCTATGATAGCCGGTCCAGTTTAATTGTGATGTGTGGAACCATAACGGTCCAACGTTACGTTGATGATATTCTTCGACCCCATGTAGGACCTTTCCTAAATGGTCTCTCAGGGGCAATTTTCCAGCAAGAAAATGCTCGTCCGCATACAACAAGAGTTGCTGAAGACTGCCTACGTCATTTTCAGATGCTTCCATGGCCGGCCCGCTCCCCCGATTTGTCCCCTGTAGAGCTTGTGTGGGATCAGTTAAAACGGCAGATGCCATCGTGTCACTCTGTACATGATTTAGAGTTGGCTGTTCAAGGTTTGTGGGCCCATCTGCCTCAGGACAACATAAGGTGTCTAATCAACTCAATGCCGGACCGTGTGGCGGCATGTATTGCAGCTGGAGGTGGTCCAACGTGCTATTGAAGTTGCCCAGTATTTGTGTCGTTGCACACCCTGTATTCGCTTAATTGTCTTGTTTTTGAGATCAAGTGAATCTCTCATCTGTGTCATTATGTGTATTAAATTTCATTTCAATCCGTTGCTTTCTTCTTGGGTCGCTATTTTCAATGTTCCTGAATGTATTTCAGAAAATATATAAAATTTTTTGTAAAAAAAATATATATATATTTCAAATTCAATAAAAATGCCGCCCCGAGCAGGGGTCTGGTTTGTCCGGCCCTAGAGCCGGCCCCGTGTATACGCCTACCAAATTTCGTATATCTAGCACAACTCCTTGGTGTTAAGATTTTTTTTTCAACAGTATATATCACACCTTTTAAAAAGGACAAATATTTATGGATCTGAAAAAAAATTTGGAAAAATTAATGAATTAAAAAGAAGCAAGCTCTCTTTTTGAATTAAACTTCACTACAATTAAAATTTTAGGAAATCATCTGTAAAAGTTAAATTATTATTTTTTTAGTTGAAATAAGTGCAATTATTACCAGTTTTAAAAATTGCGAACTGTTTCAATTGAATATTTTGAGCTTTCACAGCCTCTATTTTTGGAATGCCGGTGTGATTTGTTTTTATTTTTGTAATCTGTTTCATTCTTTTTCTTCGAATTTTTGTTCGACTTATTAACTTAAGCTGAAGCTGCTTCACTGACCTCTTAATTTTCAGCTGTGGTTAATTGAAAACAAATAATATAAAAAAGAAAGTTTTTTTTAGTCAATTCCTACTTAGTTCAACAAAGAAAAATTTTACGTTAGCTATTTTTTATTAAATAGTTACAATTAATATAAATATGTATATACATATGACAGAATCACAATTTAAATGGTAATTAATTTTTATTAATTATCATTCAAGTATCGTATTGTCATCCAAAACAATCGTGTATATAAAATTTCAGTACAACCGAATGCTTTAAAACGTGAGAAAAAAGATATTTTAAAGTTTTCTCCCATGTCGCTAATATTGAAACCAACGTGGCTGTATCTGTAATTTATTAAGTAATTAGTTTTAATTAATTATAATTAAATTTTCGTATTTTTACCCAAAACAATAGTGTATAGAAAATTTCAGCTCAAATGAGCGCTTTAAAATGTGAGAAAAAAACCTTTTCATGTTTTGACACAAATCGCCAAAACTGATGCCACCGTGGCTGTATCTGTAATTCGTTGAATAATTAGTTTAAACCAATTATTTTTTATTAATTATAATTAAATTACTGTATTGTCATCCACAATAATCATGTATATAAAATTTCAGCTCAATTGAGCGCTTTAAAATGTATTTTATTAACGATTGAAAATTTGAACTAGATATATATAGTATAAATAAATACTTATATGTATATGTAAAGAGAGTGAACTATAACTGTGCGTGTTGGAATTGAATAAATGTTTAAAGTTGTGAATATTAAAAATCGCGTGAACTCAGTGTTTAAAAATATTTAAATGTAAAAATATCAAAAAGAATAACGATTTGGGGGGTATAGACAGTTATTTTATACAAGAGCTTTCTTAAAAGTATTCCGATATTTGGTCGGGGAAAATGAATTACGTGGATGACTTTTAATTCCTTCCAAAGTAGACCCCTGGCACTTCTATCCCACTGATTCAATTGGTTATGTTCTCTTCTTGCACTATCTTTCCTACGGTCAAAGGACAATATCTTTTGGCCAGATTTTTTATTCTCCCAAAAGCAGTGTTATTCCTCCCATTGGCGTGGTGTGAAAGTTTGGAAAGGTGTCATCGTCGTCACTTGACCGTTGTTCAAAATTACGAGATCTGTTGCCAGTAGCCTTTGTGTTGCTTCAGAGAGGAATGTGAGTTAAAATCAAGTCAAATCTCGCCAAATGTGTGGATATAAACCCATATAAACAAATAGAATCTATTTACTGCTAATTGTTACTTAACTTAACTCAGTGGCACGACAACCATGAGGGCCAAGGCCCACTGTGCCCAACTCAGCATACGAGACCTTGGGCTCTGAGGTGCATGAGCAGATGTTTCGGTCAGGTGGTCAGTCTGACGCGAAACCTCCAGTGTTAAGTTCCCAAGTTCATTTATTGACCCACTGAAGGGATGAAAAGCCGAGTCAACCTCGCAAACCCCAGAGTTTAAACCTTGGACCAGTGGTGTGGAAGCGCGATGCACTAACCACTCAGCCGCTGTGTTTCAGTTGTTACTTATTTTATTGTATTCCTTCTGATAAAACCGCTTCGAGAACCACAAGAAATGGTTGCTGTTACCGATATTCTACCTTGAGCTGTTTGTAACATTTGGCAATGTATTGTCTGAATTCTTCGAACCGAATAATACTAACAATCTGTTGAAAAAAAATGTGTATAAAAATAATATATCAAATTTTTATTGTTAAATTTTTATTTCATAATTTTCTCTTTACATGCATATATATATATCTCAATCACAAATGGTACACTCGTATTTATAAAAAGTGATGACGTATCATTAACACATTTGTGTAAAATAAAGAAAAACAGCTCGTGAGCTTTCTAAATTAAGTTAATATTTTCAGATAACAGTGATCACATTTTATTTGAATCCTATGAATGATATACAAGTGAGTTCTAATATGTTTAACAAAACATGTAAATAATAAGGAAAACTATTTTAAGATCTACTTAATAATTAATGTATACTGCATTTCAATTTTTAAAATAAGTTATTAAGTTACTGAGAAATTGAGTATCTTTCTACTATGAATGAAAATAGTTTTCTGGTCCCAAGATTTTTGCAACGACATCACTATCTTTTCTTGATACAGATTTCGTAAGGTTTTGGACTAAGGCCAATGCCTAGATTTCCTTCGAAGTCTGGAATGGCTCCATCAGGAAAATTTACTTTGAATTTCTGTAAGATGCAAACGACGTACAAGAAAACTTCTGTTTTTGCATAAGATTCACCTGGACAAGATCTTTTGCCTGAAGAAATAAAAAAAAGGAATATTATTTCTGACCACTGACTGTATTCTTAATATATGTCACATAAGGCACTTGTTTAAGATGAACATTCGATTCAATTGAATGTTCAGCCGAAGAAATTATCGTTTTTTTACCTCCAGTTTTTATTAAATGTTCTCTTCTTAGGACTTTCCACAATCGGCCATTTTTAATTAATTGTTAATCTTCTTGCCTTCTACTTTCTACTTTTAATCTACTTGCATTTTCATAATCTAGATTGAACAATTCAGTTCTTCACTTTAAATAGACAACCATTCAGTCCCCAATTGGTTTATAACGGTATGCCTGTTCAACAGAGTGATGTTTCAATTTATTTGGGTTGCGCTCTTGATAACAAATTGAAATGGACTAAACATGCTGAGCTTGTTGTTTCTAAGGCAAGAAAGCGACTCTCCATTCTTAAAAGATTGACCGGAGTTAAATGGGGATGCAATAGGGATACTTTAAATACAACTTACAAGACATATATTCAACCAGTTCTAAATTATTGCAATGAGGTGCTGATCTCTGCCTCAGAGAACGTTAGAAAACTTCTTGACACTTTCCATAACCAAGCCCTTCGCATGATCACTGGCGGAGTTAAAACTACTCCCGTACTTGCCATGCAGTTACTTTGCGACCTTCAGCCATTCACTAATATAATTGAGAAGAATGCTGCTATTCTCTTTAATAGACTTATTAGACTCCCAAATAATTCATTATGGCGGGACTATGATTCCGATGGAGGACGTAATCTTAAGACTCAAAAGGGCTTTATTCAATGTGTTCGTGAGAACATTCAATATAAAGTCATTAATGATGTGCCCTTTGATTTACTGTCTTTTGCTAACCCACTCGACTACGCAATACTCGACATCAGATTGGACCTTGTTCTGAATGTGAGAAAACGTGATCTAAGTCCAACTGCTCTTCACGCTATAGCTTTGGAAACTATCAATACCCGCTTCCCACCGGAGGAGTGGCTTCACATTTACACAGATGGCTCACTCTTGGACTTTACCCAAGACGCTGGCATTGGTGTTTTTAGTCACCTCTTCTCCTTCTATTTACACGCCGGCCCTTTGACAACTCACTTTGATGGTGAGGTTGAAGCTATACATATAGCCCTTCAGCAACTTGCTACTCGTCTTCCCCCCATTGAAAGAGCTGTAATTCTTTCAGATTCTACTTCTGCCCTTCAGGCTTTGTCCAACTAAAATGAGAATAATTGTTTACGTGTGCAGAACTGTAGAGAACTCCTGGGAAAGGTAAAAGGAAAGATCGTCTTTCAATGGGTACCATCCCACTGTGGTCTTTGGGGAAATGAGAGGGCAGACTTTTTGGCAAAAAAGGGAACGGGTATCCTTCAGAACTTTCGCAGAGACGTGACACTTCATTCTGCCAAACTGGAAATTAAAAGGATTTTTAGGGAATCATTTCGCCTTACAGCTTCTCGTGTTGCTCGTGATAAGCCTTGGAGTACACTATGTAAGAAATCCCACGGTATTCCAAGCTCTCCTCGTGCTGCTGCTGTGGCTAAATTTAGACTTTTAACCGGACATGACTGCCTTTGTGCTCATCTGTTTCGTTTTAATTTAGTGACTTCACCTATCTGCGTTTTGTGTGACACTGGACAAGACATGACTGCCGCTCATTTGGACGAGCGCTCTGCACTGAATGATCTTAACTGCATTGTAAAAAGGTATTGGAGAGCCCGTTGCCTAATGACCTGATGGTCAATGGCCTGGCATTTGTAAAGTAAATAAAATTATATATATATATATATATATATATATATATATATATATATATATATATATATATATATATATAGTAGTAAAATAATATTCAAAATAATATAACTTTAGTATTAGTTTCTACCTGTTAATGTTTGATGCACCACTTTCAAGAATCAATTTCTAATCTGTTTTAATGATTCATCTTCGGGTTTTTGAATTTTCGAAAATTATTTTTAAAAATTTCGCATTGTTTTAGAAGAAATGCAATCAGAGGCATGCTTTTTTTTTACTCCTTTCTATTTCGATTGCATGTCTTTCCATTCAAATGAATACAATAGTATATATTCAAAAAGATACGTTGCTGTTCTATAGGCTTAACATTACGTTTCCAGATTCAAAATGGCAGATACACGAGAGCTTTAATCAATTACTGTTGCCCGGATGCTATGGATTTTTGAGAAAGTATGTAAGCATTGCCACACAGTCTCTTTAATTCAAAGAAGACAAAAAAAATCTGGATTGTAAAAATCAAAACGCACAGAAGTTATGATGGAACCAAAACTAAATCTTCAGGAAATGCAATCCATAGATGAAAGGATTCAATAATTGTAATTGCTACAGTTTTTTTTTCCTGGACTCTTTCAAAGTTATACTTACTGAAGCTAAAAAAAATCTTGACTTAACTGGTCTGTTCAGTTGTAACTATTTAATGTGTTTTAATTGATAAAAATAATTAAAAAGCAAAATTTTCCTCAAATGAAAATAGATTTATATATATTTAAGATACTACTTTTTAATTTAAGATACTACTTTTATTTAAGCTTACTAACTATTTTTCAACTGATTTCCACTCAAGCAGAAATTTAAAAAACATCCTCATTGCATCCACCCCTATAAGATAGTTTTTATCTATTTTATTTCTTAAATGGAATTGCCTCAAATTATACCATACCTTTCTAAATATAAGCCAAAAAGTAATTTTCTCTTTAAAAATTTACCCAAAATTTAAAACTTGTATATAGGCCGAAATAGAAAGGAAAAAAATTATAATCCTATAATGTCACCATTAAAGTGGAAATATTGCAAAGGGAGAGTGTTTTCCGATCAAATTTGTAGTAAAGTTATGCACGCATACAGCAAACTACTGGCAGTGGTGTACACAAGGCCCCCATCTCCCACAAAAGAAGTCTATATATACCACTGACTACAGGGGATCGCTTTTGAACAAAATTTCAATAGCATCCTTATTTATAGAGAAAGGGCTTCACGGGATTTCTATATAAATGAGAACCAAGTTCGAAAGACGGGAGAGGGGCATACAAAATGAGGGAAGATACAAAAATCAAATAAGACAGCTCGTGGTTATCGGCCTGCATTTCATGCCCTGGAGGAAAAAATCGCTGCATGATGATCACCTGCATTCAGACATAACAGTGAGTGAATGTGAATATCACGAACTCTATTCGAAAACTCGAATTCTGGTACCGATTTTGAAGAATCTATGAGGTCCCCACCTTTCTTTTCGAATAAAGGTGGCATTCACAACATCCAAGAAATTAAAAGAATAGAATCGTTTGCACATTTCTAACATAAAATGTAAGAAGATTTTCCTTAAACTACGAGATTAACGAATATCAGCTAAACCCACATTTTAAAAACGTCAAAAAAATTTTCGGTTTATATCAGTGGCGTAACGGAGAATATTAGGCCCCCTGCAAACTCAACCCCAAATACGTACTTAGCGTCAGTCAAGCTTTACCCCCCGCAATGCGGGAGTGTACTTTACGCCATTGGTTTATATGTAAAAATACACAGTTAGTAATAGGAAGAAATATAATACTAAGTCTTAAGAAAATAGGAAGTTCATATGTTTAACTTATAAAAGAATATTTATTGATTAACTCAAATACATGTATATGTGCTGATGTTAACTTTTAAATACAAGACTGCAAATAAAGAGGGTGTTATTCGTTAAGACAACAATTAAGGAAAAACTGCCATCTCTTTCATACACACAAGAATAAAAATACAACAAATACAATTTGCTACAATTAAAATTCCAAATAAATAAATAAAAGAATACAATTCTAAAATCGACAAATTTCCGAAACGTTCTGTTATCAAAATCAAGCAATGCAACAACTTTTAGTTACACTTAATGCATGTATTTATGGAATAAATTCATTTTAAATCACTACCGAAACAAAATATAAAACCATTTAAATACTCTTACCAATTGAAAATGGGATATAATACTCTGATTTAACAATGGTTTTGCCATCGTCACTTAAAAACCTTTCAGGGCGAAATATTTCTGCATCAGATCCCCAGTATTCTGGATTGTGGTGAATTGCCCACAGATTGGACATAACATATGAACCTTTTGGAATAACATAGCCATTTAGTTCGGTAGTCCAAAGAGTGCTAAAATGAGAGATAAACGCAAACGAATTGATGAAAAATTTAATAAAAATTTAGTGATTTATAACATTGTCAAAAATACTTCAAGTGTTATTCATCATTTCAACTTTTTTGTTGTAAGAAAAGTTTTCAAATGATTTTCATAAGTTCAAAATAGAGTTATAATGAAAGATAAGAGATGGTTGATATTTTTAAAGAAATTCTACAACAACGTTAAAAAATAAAATTCATTGTTCTTAATTAAAAGCAGCGTAAAGCTTTAAAAGTATTTTTAAACTTCATCAATTACAAAACATCTTTCTTGTTATGAGGATTTGGTTGTGTCTTTATATAATTGTAAAGTTAATAATTATTTAACATAAAATCAAAAGGTTTTCTAGAGAAAAAAAACTTTGTTTATTTTATAGTGCAAAATAATTTGAGCACAAAATAATAATAATTCCGTCAATAATGTTTTAAACAAGAGAGAAAAAAAATTTTAAATGATTTTTGTTAATTGTAGTTAGTGTATGGATTATTTTTTAAAGTATGATGCTAGTATTAGTAGTTTTTATTAACTATTGACTCGTATTTAGAAAACTAACAAACTTTTCAACTTGTTGTCGATTGCTAAAACCGTGTTTAGATTAATTAGAATTTTTGTCATCTAACAGATATATTTATGCAGGACTCCATCTCTGATAAAACTTACAGTACTGGTACAACACACACATAGGTTTTAAAAAATATTATTTATGATAATAAAGGAAGAAATTTTTTAAATGTCTCATAGAATTTAAATTTAATCTAGTTAGTTTAGAAGTAATTAATAATGTATTTTTAAAATATACACAAGGAGGGAAAAAAGTATCATACTATCTAAGAATATTAATAGGAACCACTGTTCTCCATCGCATAATCTCCATAATGGTAGCTTCAGTATAAGGCATTTTCACGTGATCGCTCCAATTAGGAGAACGATTTTGACCCATGACGTTGTCAATCTCGGCATGTATCTTTTCCTGTACGTCTTCATAAGCTGCCATCGTCAACATGAACCAGTCAACCACCAAGCGAACTGTCTCACTTCCAGCACCGAAGAAAGTCCCAACCAGATCTTCGAGAACTCCCTCTGGAACAGCAAAATGTGTATAAAGTAAACAAGGACTCCTTTAACATCTTTAAAAACCTATCAATAAATGTCGGAGAATAAAATACATTCTAAAATCAAACATTGTATCCTGTTTCTTATAAAATATAAAGACGAGTTGCTACGTTCATGATCTTTAGTTATTTAAGTTATGCAATGCCTTTAATTAAGCTACCTTCAGTTCTTATTTAGAGCACTATGGAGACTCAACGAAACACGAATGATGTGATGCAGGCGGTGATACTCCCTTTCCATCACAGAATGCCAAGTGCTTTTTAGGGCCCTTTAATATGAGTTAAGTTGTGACGCACTTAAAAAGAGTAGAAAATCGGGAGTTAGTTTTGAATAGAAATCACCTGACTTCGTTTACACGTGGTCAATTGGCCTTCCCTGCTGCACCACTTCCTCAAGCACTCGAAAACCACGTTCTCCAACCCACTAGTTGACTCAACTGCAAGGATATTGTAGAAGCTACTCTCTCTTCACACGCAGCTGCTAGTGTATAGAAAATGAAGAAAGCTTTATGTTGCTTCTTCCTTGCACCAAATGGTCAGGCACTCTCTTTTCAGTCAACTTTGTGTCCACTTGTGAAAGGAACTCTTTTCCCTCTTCGCGCTAGATGAGTGATGACAGAAAATGAGTTGATTGGAACAAATTGCCCTCGTGTGAAACCGGCCTCATAGAAGGATAGCACTTGAAAAAAAATGTACACATCAACCAAAATGTTCTACAATATGTACTGAGGCTTTAATGGCCACCATTCTCCCTTGATCTCTCACCAATCGAACACATCTGGGACGCGATAAGGCACTTCAACGCTCCATAGCGTTCAAAAGATGAACCGAGATAAATGGTTGACAAGAAACAGAGAGCCTTCTGTACTCTCATTGACATCTGCTGTATCGTATTTCGCCGGTCAAGATTGTTTTTCTAAGGTGACGGTATTCTCGGTCTTTGTTACGAGTATAATTTTTAAACATCACTAATCGTCCATTGCTGCCTTGTTCTATTTTATATGTTTCTCCAGTTTCTGGAGTTTCATTTTAAGTATCACAAAGTATATATGATCTTTTAGTTTACTTTAAAATGAGAGTAAATATTTTTGTTTTATTATTTTGAACCTAAGAAAGTATAAACTATTGCAAAGTGTAGAATTTCTTTTAAGTTAAAAAATACACTTTGTGTTACGAACAGTACCGGTTTATCCGTTGGGCGCTTGGGGCCTGAGGCCGGGTGTAACGGGTCTATCCGTGTTCTTTTTACTAATAGTCCTCTTGGGGAATAATGGGTCTTTAAAAATGATTCTATTAAAAACCTTCCGAAGAAGATGTGAATATGTAAATCAAGACTTGTATATAAAGATTAAACTTTCGAGTTAGAGGGAGACAGGTTAGACTGCTATAGGATTGCAGTAATTGATTAACGTAAAGCTAGGTGAGGGCAATTCGAAATTAAATAATACTACAATTGACGATTTAGTTAATTAAGCTGTGAGCGACTTCCCCCTGAAGTCGCTCCCTGATCGTCCTGCCTACCTAAGGATGTGGGAGGAAACAAAGTATGACCAGAAACTTCCATAATAATTATTATTTGTTATTATTCAAGCATACTAATCGACCCCAAGTTAAACCACAAGAGGATGCCCCAGGAGTGATATAAAGAAAGTAATAAACCCTAAGTAAACAAGTGCAAGTAATCAGTTTAATTTAATCTAATCTATCTTAGACTATAAATTCACAATCCCGTATAGTAATTTAAATTATTTATTATAGTGGCACTAATATTGTGAAAGGATACTTATTAGTATAATGGCAATTTAATTTAGTAATTTAGTATAGTGGCGAACTCCGTTCTTTACTCAAGTTGTTAAAACCAATTAAATCTCACCTTCATAACGCCACAACAGTTTCTCCGCTCCTTCACTCTTACAATTACAAAACCCTGACTTTATATAGTAGAACTAATCTGCATATCATGGTTTCTTCTTGAGAGAGATGGCTGTGAATTAACGCGAATGCTAGCCCAAAGATTCCCCAAGAGGATTAGTGTGAGGGTCGCGTAAAGATCCGTCACAAAGTGTTAAATTGTATTAGGTCGATTTGAATTAGAAAGTGTATTGCCTGGACGTGTTCAATGTAAGTTATCTGATTAAATATTAAGCTCCAATTATCCCGTCTACCTCACTATTGCTTTCCATACTTAGTAATTGGAGCATTTCTTTGCTTGAGTTATTGAATTTGTGTCGTGTTGATGATTGTGAAATAGAGTTTGTTTTTAATATGGTCAATGTTCCTTCCGATCCTCTCACACTAATTTACGGCACGAGTCGTCCCTTACACCGGAAGGGCCCGGATAAGCTAGACTTAACCAGATTTTTCTGGTTATAAATTTCGATCTGCCGGTTCCAAAGGGGACTGTAGATCTTCTGAACCCAGGGCCCGAAGTGAGCTTAAATCGGTAGTGGTTGCAAAGGATTTGTTTTTCTTTTAAAATTACAAGAAAAAAATATCCATTTGAAATTATTTTCATACAATTTTTTAACTTACTGCAAAATGCCTTTTCCTTCCTTTTGCGAATCTCGAGTAAATAACCATCAATATAATCTCGAATATTGTTTTCATCCAATGTTTCCTCGTGTTGCTTAATTTCTTTCCTAAGTGAAAAAATATAAAATCCAATAAATGGGGGAAAAATCCTATAATTTTTCACAATTTTTAGTTAAGTTGACTTCTCCAAACAGAATTTTATTGCCCTTATTAATTTATATTTGATATTGGGGACATAATTTAAGTTTTTTTTTGTTACATGTATAAAACTCTCTTGAGTAGAAATTTTAGTGTGTGTAAAAAAAAGAACTAAAGAAATCTAATTACTGACTAATTATAGTATTAAATTACTTTAAAGAGAACAATATAATTTAATTTGAAAATACTAACTTATTCTATAAATGCTCTTTTAATTTTTTAAAAAAAATTAATTAAATTTTATTAAAATTTAGATCAAGTGTTGCTTGCTTCGTATTTGCAAAATTATGTAAAATGATAAACGTGTGTATTTACTCTTTGAGCGAAAAACAGATTTTAAAAGGGATAATGTATTAAATGAATTTCATCTGCTTACAAATAATTATAAATGGAACAAAAAATTTTGATTATTTTTCTTTAATATTCGATTTAGCTTTCGAAAGAAAAATTATATCAAAATGAAAAATTATTACAACGATATTTTCAATTTGTTAGGAATAAAAAATTTTCGGGTGAAATTATTTGAATATATTATACGTATGATATAATGGTAACACACATATAATTATATTCAAATGACTTGTATTAATTCACTAAAACTTTTTTGCGAAGTAGAGTTCCAGAAAAAATCTAATAATTTTGATAAATTTGTAAGAAATTTCCTCCCGAAGTTTCTCTCTCCCCGTCTTGTTTACCTAAGGATGTGGGAAGAAGGAAAGCAGAACCAGAGAATTCCATAATCACAATTATTTATTTAATCAAACAAACTGACCAACAGCAACCTATTCCCAAAGTCAAATGAGTACCACGGAGAGAGCAATGATTATTAAGCAAATATGTGGAATCAACTTATTTAACTCAACGTAATTTATCGTTGATTCCTAATCTCAAATCTACTAATTCAACTCAGTGGTGAAACACCACTCTTAATCTTTACAGGCGAAAGTAAGCCTTATCCAATCTTACCTGCGTATATCGAATTTTGCTGCTTCTTACCTCCTTCTTTAGAATTACAAAACTCTGACTTTATATATAGTCGAACTAATCTTAATATTACGGTTTCTTCTTGAGAGAGATGGCTGTGAATTAAACGCGAATGCTATCCCAAAGATTCCCCAAGAGGATTAGTGCGAAGATCGCGTAAAAAACCGTAACAAATTGTTTTAAACAAATAAGAACTACCTAAACCTCAATTTGTAAAGTTGGAATCAGATTTTCTACATTTTTTACATATTTCTTACGTATAATAAAAAAAAATCATAACATCATTATCAGATCAAAAGCTGATAAATAACTAAAAATTCGAATTTAAACGTTTTGCATATTTTGCAACATTGACAAACTAAGCAAATGAGGAAATTCAGCACCCCTAATTTATTTCATGCAAAACATACATAAAAAATTATTATTATTATTGCCCTGCTGTACGCAGATTATCAAAATAAAAAAAATCAGAATGGGTCTTATTTGAGTCCACACCTTTATTTATTGTCAAATTGGCGAATTATTATCCACAAATTGGATGGAAGTCAAAAATAGAAAAACGACCTGCTGGCGTAATTTGCCGCACACACAGTTTATTTTTCATCTTTGCCAAAGGTGTGGGATAAAATAGGATTGTATAGAAAACCAAATAAGTAAACCTTAAAAAATACCTCTATAAAACATTATCACAAATAAAAAAAATTGTGCGTGTGCTAATGACCACACGATAGAAGTGAAAACTTGAAATTTTGTAATGTTAAAAGGGATTATATATATATTAAAATATATTATATATATATATATATATATATATATATATATATATATATATATATATATATATATATATATATATATAGTGCGGATTAGTTAGGTGAACAAAAAATAAGTTGATATTAGTATTGTGTCATATATACAAAATTATTTATTTATATGTCTGTACGCATAAAGTAATATTTGTTGAAAAATATACAATCATGTTTGCGAATTCATTGTATTCTAAGAAGGAAATAATAGTTTAAATAGGTTGTAAATACTTTAGATTCAGATTTATTTAAATATCTATAAAAAAAAAAACTCCATCAAGCGTTGTTCTGTGCTTCGTCGTGCTTTCATTTGGATCACTTGACATAATTAAATTGAATTTTGATTTTAAAAAAACACGTGCTTAAAAAGTTTTTAATTCAAAACTAAGCTCGAGTTGCCGATCCGAGTACAATTTCCGACTAAAGCCGATAAAAACCGAGTAACATAACTCACCCGAAGCTGACGCTTCATTTAAAAACTCTTCAGAAAAACGCGCTAAAAGAAGTTATCACTTCAGTAAAATATTTTAATAGTCACCGATTGCTATTCGCATCTTTTAAACAGCATTTAAAATGCACCTGAAAAACATTTTGTGAAAATTAAAAAATAAACAAACAGAAACATAAACAATCCCAAATTGAATTTTGGTTTTAAAAAGTAGCACATGCCTGGTACACTCTTTCATTTCCCTCAACAGTAGATCTAGTTTTCCTTCAGTACCAAATCGAAATAATTTGAGACATCTCGTTATCCAAGGGAAAAAGATCTGCCAGGCTGCTTGTCCAGCTTGTGAAGAGAATTCACTGATGACCCTATCCAGCATGATGCGGTCTGGGTCATCGAATTTCATTCTTTTTCCGTATACCAAAGAGGCAATGTTATTGGACATGCTTGGAGCTAGTAAAGGTCGGATGTACATGGAACGCCCATCAGATTGTTCGAAAAGCTCCAGCAGATCATCAATTTCTTCCTAACAAAGTATTTCTCAGAATTATATCAATAACAAAAAAAAAAACCTGTAAAATAAAAATATGATATTTACATATTATAATATTAATTAATCTCGCCAAATTAAAAGACGTCGCCAATTCCATCTACGTTATTATCACAATGTGTTCGAGCGTGCAAGGGAATGTTTTTGGTGCGTCTTTTGATTTGAACGAAATTGGCCGACGGTCTAAAACGTAAGTAACAAAAGTACAAAAAAAAAGATGTTTTCAGAATTTACCAGGATTTACAAAAACCCGGTTGCTATTTTACTTTGTGCAGTGTGCATAATAATAAGCAATCAAAATTGATTCACAAGACTCGATAACTAATCACAACTAAATGTGTATTATTTTATTCATTCATTTATTTATTTATTTTTGCTCATTCAAAGTGATTTAGGATGATCATTTTGCTTAAAAGTACCCAGAGTAATCGGTACTTTTGTATTATCGTAACCTATTGGCGACATTATAGGAATTGAAGCATATGGATGCCAATTCAGAACATACGACACGTAAAACATCGGGGTTGCAAACTTGGTGAGTTATAAATAGAATTGTCGACTGTTACGATAATACGTAAGTACCGAGTCAATTGTTTTCGTACAATTGCGTTTTTTTCAAATAATATTAATGCGTACGTGGATCCTAATTAGGAGCGTAACGTAAGGGATTTCTTTATATACTGCTCAAAACAATTAAAGGATATTGTAAGTTTTATATAAAATAAAGATATAAGCAAAAAAGTTTTTGCCGAAAATGGAAGAAGAGAATCACAAATGCAAATTTTTCTGATTTTCAAACTGTGGAGTATGCTAATTTTGAGTTCGACGTCAAAAACGTCGCTTCAGCGGCAGCGAATGAAATTTGACTTTCAACTGAAATGAAGACAAGGATGATCGGCATTCAGTGACTGTTTTTTTTTCGATGAGTACGATGTCTCAGCGAAGTCATTTAACCGATTCAGAAGCTTGGAGAGTTGTTGGTAGGTTAGAAGGGGGGCAAACTCAAGCCAAAGTAGCGCAAGCCAATGGAGTGTCACAAAGTGTGATTTCCAGGATCTGGAACCGTTTTTTGGAGACTGGAAGTGCAGGTCGAAGACCAGGACAAGGTCGAAGACGGGCAACAACGCCCAATGAAGATGGTTATTTAGTGTTAACGGCTCAGAGACACCGAAGTATGAACGCTACTCTTCTCCAACAACACCTTCGCTCGGCTACTGGCACCACGGTTTCAACTCAGACTGTCCGAAACCGGCTCCATGGTGTAGGTCTGTACGCTCGCCGACCGATTGTATGTGTTAGACTAACATCAAGGCATCGTCGCGACCGCAGGGAGTGGGCACCAGAGCATGTGAACTGGAGGAGAAATGAATGGAGCAATGTTCTTTCTTCTGACGAGTCCCCTTTTTCTGTTCATCCGGATAATAGGCGTATTTTCATTTGGAGGGACCGTGGCAGTAGGAATAATCCTGCGTTCGTGCACGAAAGTGTCAGATTTGGCGGTGGGGGAGTGTTGGTGTATGGTGGTATCTGCATTGACGGGCGCACAGACCTCTACATCATTCGAGATGGACCTCTGACTGCTCGCCGATAAAGGGATGAGATCCTCAGACCTATTGTAGTCCCTTATGCTGCAGCAATCGGAGATGACTTCATTTTAATGGACGATAACTGCAGGCCACATCATGCTAACCTGGTGGAGGATTTCCTTTTCGAGGAAGGAATCGTACGAATAGAATGGTCAGCGTGTTCTCCAGACATGAATCCAATAGAGCACGTTTGGGACACTCTAGGAAAACGAGTTGCTGGCCGCCAACCCCCCACACAAACTCTCCAAGAACTGGAAAGAGCTCTTCTGGAAGAGTGGGACAGAATACCCCAACTCGTTATTAATAGCCTTATTGACTCCATGCCTCAAAGGTGCTCAACGTTGCTGGCCGTCCGTGGAAACCATACCCCCTACTGAAAATGATTTCCTTTGAAGAAAACACCTTTTCTTATTCTTTTTTTCTCATATGCACAAATTGTGTTTTTTTCCTTTTGTACACAAATGCGCAATAAAATGCATTTTTTTCTGCCAAACATGTGTAATTTATTCTCATATAACCTATTACGTCTGTCGACCATGTATCAATCAGCTAAAAAGTTTCCCAGCCACAAGATCCACCTAAAACCGCAATATCCTTTAATTATTTTGAGCAGTGTTATTTAACTTCTTAAGCAGAAAACTTTTTTCTATTTATGACTTCTTATATAATGAGATTCATTTCTGTTATCTAATATACTCTTGAAATTAAAATTATAAATCTCCTTGTAAATGGCAGAAAGCTTAGATCATTAAATGGCTCTAAAAACGGTAAAAAATGGACTCCCCCCCCCAAATGGAGCTATTACAGCAATAAGTCCCTCCACATTAATAGTTGATAACGATAGACATCTTCCAGACAAAACAAATTATGCCAAATTGCGCCAGTAGCTCTTTTTTTTTTGCTTTGGACTTTTATCCAATATGAGGAAAATAATTCGCCAAGATGACGATAATAAAGAATTGGGCTAGAATAGGATCTTAATGACATCTTTTTATTCTAAGAATATTCAATACAATAAAATTATAATTATAAAAAATATGTGTCCCCTTCATATTGCGGAATATAAATTTGAATATTTGAGAAATAATATGGTTTATGATCTTTTTATATAAAAAAATACTTATAAAAGAATTATTTTAGAATACATTGTTAAAAATAATCCATATATATCACAGGGGAAAATATGAAAAAGGCAGAAATGTATCGTATTGCTTATTTTTGTTCAAAAATTAAATAAGTATTATAAAATTAAATAGTGCTACACCTTTCCAATTACAGTGCTTATTAGATTTGTATTGCTTGTGTGTGTTATAGCGTAAATAATCTCAAAAACATTTATATTCAATGGTAAATTATATTATAGTATTTCTATTTCCACTGATTAGAGATTATGTTTTTTTGCGCTTTTGTGTCAGTAAAACACTAACAAATATTTTCATCATGTGATTCATTTTTTGTGAGGAAATAAAATCGAAATACTTTGATCATATCGTCCAACTTCGATTTTCCAAAACCTAAGTCTTTCAAGATATGCAACGAAAACCTTCTTTGCTCTTTCCAGGGTAGTCCAATGAAAGCTTGAGTTTCTATAAAATAAATATTCGTGATTTTAATTCAACTATATTACACGAATATTTTCAGTCTATTTTACTAAAATGATACTCGATGTATTTAAAAAATCTATGTATTAGTATATCAGACAAAAACTCAATATAATAAACATACTATCGTATGACCAACTATACCTTACAAAAATTTATGAGATTTTTCGGCGTTCTATTATTAATCGTATTTATAATGCAGAAAAAGCAGTTAAATTATTGTAAAATTACTATGCTATGTTATTTTATCCAATGGATTATAGGTTGTTAAAGTGCAACTCTAGGAACATACACGTGATTATCAAGATAATGGGAACACCTTAGATTTATAAAAAATCATTCAATATCATAGTGTAGGATCACTTTTGGCCTGTAATACAGCTTGAATACGCCTAGGAATCGATTCATACAAGGGCTGAATAGTGTTTAGAGCAGTATTGTACAATTCTTTATCAGATATATATTGTGAAAGTTCTGGGTTGATTGATTGATTGAATATTAACGTCGCACTGTTCAGCTACATGAGGGCTTTTGGCGACGGACCACGTAATTTTGAACCATGGTCAAGTGACGTGGACGACACCTGAGCTGGCTTTTGATTGATTTATTGAATTTAACGTCGCACTGTTCAGCTACACGAGGGCTTTTAGCGACGGACCTTGTAATTTTGAACCATGGTCAAGTGACGTGGACGACACCTGAGCTGGCACCCCCCTCTCCTAACTACCACACCACACCAACGGGAGGACGTTTCAGCTCTCGACAGATTTAACGTGCATCGCTGCCCTACACGGCGGGTCTTTAGTGGTACTGGGCTCGAACCCGTGACAAAGCAAGCCACAGTCCGATACCTATACCACTCGGCTACCGCGGCCGTGAAAGTTCTGGGAGAGATGCTGGTGGAAGATATGGATTCCATATTGAACGCTCTAAAAATAGAGACCCTAACGGTTCAATTATATTGATGTCGGGTAATTGTACTAGCCTAGGTAGATGTTTAACTGCATCCTCGTGTCCATTAAACCATGATTGGACAAGTCCCGCTGCATGGATAGGTGCATTATCATCCTGGAAAATTCCATCTCCGGAAAGAAACAAAGTTTGCAGCATAGAATGAACTTGGTGAACTAAAATTTCTCTATACTTCTCCCCATTGATCCTTCCTTTCAGGGTTTCGACTGGTCCAGCAGAAAACTACGACACGGCTGCCCTATCAGGACAGTTCCACCTCCATGCTTGACAGTTGGAAGGAGACAATCTCGATCATACATATGTGCAGGAATCCTCCACCCATCCTGTTGTAGAGAAAAGTGCGGAAGAGAGATGATTCGTCAGGCCGCGTATTTCTTTCTTCCACAGATCAACAGACCAGGTTGTGTGAGGATGAGACGACGTTTAGCATTAACATCTGTGACAAGTGGCTTATGTTCTGTTTATGAAGGTTCTGTTTTTCTGTTTCTAACTGTAATCATTGACACAGGAGAACCCAGACGCAGATTAAGCTGGGCGGTCACTTTGGCTGCAGTTGTTCACTTTTTATACATTACAATACGCTTAGGTATTCGTCAATCTCTTTCAATGAGATTCTCTTTCCGTCCGCTGTTTCGATTTGCCCAGCTTGTCTTGACGCGCTGTATGTATGCTGTCATGAATCGAGACATTTCTGACTGTCGTGATTTTTTAGTGTGACCAAAAATCCCAACATTTTGGTGTTATTAGAAAGTAAGGACCTCTAGAAACGCCTAAAATGTTTCTCGGTCACACTTGCTTCAGCTAGAGGCGTTCCTACAATTTGGACTCTTTGAAAATCTGAGAGGTACAACATTTTACGCTTTTAAAAAAAATAGAAGACTTGCAGAGCTTAAATAGAACTACCATATACTACCAGAATATACACATTTCTATTCATAAAAAAAATGGTAGCTCTTATTATATTTTAATGCTTACGAAGCGCATTCAAAAATGTCCCTTTTATTCGCAGGTGTTTCCATTATTTGTATAACCACCTTTATGTATACATAGTAACTTAATATTTACTTAAAATTTTAATCTAATATCTTCTTATATAAATCATAATTACGAACACCCTATGTTGAAACAAAAAATTCTTATTTCATTTTGCATTAAAGGATTAAAACTTATATTTTGACAGATTTTTAAGAAAATTTAAGTTCTCTCAGAGTGTTCTCAATTATTAAAAACCATGAGGTCAATTTTTTTCTTCTTTTTTTTCTTAATATAAATATTTATTATATATTGTGTCCAGTAGAGCACACAGGAATTTTTCAAAGGGGGGTCCGGGGTCGAAAGTTCATTATTCTTGTATCATGCTCCTTTTGATTTTGTTGATTTTCGGGAACAAAATACAGTAAAAAACTAATTATTGAATAAGTAATTAGCATTAATTAATAAAATTAATCATTAATAACAAATACTTAATTAAATTTTTCGTACTATATACTTAGAATTATAATCAATCGGGAAAAAAATCAAGGGCTTGGGGGTCCGAATCCCCAGGACCCACCCCCTTGTGTGCGCCACTGATTGTGTCTACTATTCTGATGATGTATTAAAACTTTCTTATTTCTAAAAATATAATTGTGCTTCTTGGGTGACTAAGCTATTACAAAATACACATGTTATTAGGTTATAAATTCTAATAAAATTCGAAATTTGTTTTTTAAAAATTCGTTGACCTCTGCTATAAAATTATATATAAAAGGAGAAAACTCATTCATCAAGTATCTTTATCTCAATTCCTTATTTCCTATTTTACTATTTGAGAAAATTCCACGAGGAATTCCTATTCAAAACCAAATAATTATCTTTGAGTGCCTTAATGGCTGGTTCTGACAATATTGCTTACTGTGTTTGCTTAACAAACACAATTATTTAATTGCAATACACAGTAACACGAGATTTATTGGCGACGGACTTCGCAATTCTGAGCCATGGTCAAGCGATGAGGGTGACACCTCACCAACGTAAAGATTTTGAGCATAAACAGATATAATGAGCATCAAACCTCTTCATGGTTAGTCATTTGTGCCTCAAAACTTGAATTCATTATTCGACAGAAATAATGAATTCAATTGAATGAGTGAGTGAATATTGAAGTCGCACTGTTCAGCTACACGAGGGCTTTTGGCGACGGACCTCGTAATTTTGAACCATGACCAAGTGACGAGAATTACACCTGAGCTGGCACCCCCTCTCCTAACTACCACACCAACGGGAGGACATTTGAGCTCTCGACAGATTAAACGTGCATCGCTCCCCTACACTGCGGGTCTTTAGTGGTACTGGGTTCGAACTCATGACAAGCCAGCCACAATCCGATACATTAACCACTAGGCGACCACGTCCACGATGTTGACCCCGGGTTTGCGACTAGGACCCCTCGACTGCAGGAGGGCTAAAAGAATGGGAAGATATAGTAAGCTGTAGCACTGAAATTCTTTTCTATGTTAATGCTTCGCGCATTACTTTCTAAATAATTATGTAACACCTTCTAGTTTAGAGTGTGGTACATTGTAAAAATTCCCTTTTTCAAAATAAATAAAATAAAAATAATATTTTTATAAATTGATGTCTTTTAACATTTCATCACCTCCTTCACCCTCCACCCACCTGCATTTCAGAACAGAATCATCATACAGATACTATGCTTAAAAGTTTCTGATTCTTCTTTTTCACTCTTTCTAAAGTCCTCGGATTAAATATTTAAAATAAATCTAATCAATCAAATAAGACAAATAATTCGATACATACCCAGTGATTCTTCACTGACATCAAATGGTGATTCTGGTGGTCTACCCATGAAAGCGTCTTGAGCAAAAGCATCTTTTGTGGATTGGAAATCATTTAGAACAACTACGTACTGACTTCCAAGTTGCAGGCTATAGGAAAATCAAGTGTGCTTTATCAAAAATAATTAATAATAAATATTTTTTGACGAACCAAAAGATCAATGTGTGCAAAAGAATAAATGCAAAAGATTTTACGTAAGAAGTGGAAAAAATTCAAATTATATCAATGATGGCATTTCTTTATGAACTTAAAATTATCATACTTAGCAGTAACTACATCATTAAAATTAGTTAAAATGAAATATAATAATCTTCATCAAAATTTAAGAAAATAACAGTAAAAAGTTTTAAATGACAAAAATCGTTTGGCAAATATATATTTTTAACTTGGAACTGTCTATTCTCGAAATCACTCGATAATATATATATATATATATATATATATATATATATATATATATATATATATATATATATATATATATATATATATTTTTAGATAATATCTCTTTTATAATAGAGGAAAATTAAACTGCGGTCAGTGGACCCCCGAGGATCGCCAGAGCCTTTTTAGGGTGACCGCGATGGTCTCTCACTTGATTTTAAATGCATCACACAGTTAAAGTACATAACTTATTTATTTCAAATTGATATTTTGAAATATTTTTAGTTAGACGTTTACTGTTTTCTTAAAGGGGGAGGGTAGAAGAGCTAAAAAAATTATATAAGCAGCAGAGGCATTCTTAGGATTATTAAGGAAGCTTTAAATCACTCTGTCAGATGTTAGAAGTCATGGAAGGGTTTCAAAATCTTGGGGGGCCGTGATATCAGATTTATACATAAAAGGGGGTCGCGGTAAACGATATTTTAAGAACCGCTGCTTTAGTCTCTTTCTTATTTGAAAAAAAAAATCCTTTTTTTCCCCAGTCCTTATTTAATCTGTTAAAAAAACTGAAAAATCACTTTATTAACTCCGCTAAATATCTTTAAATTAATTATAAAATCTTCTGACTTATCATAGATGTTGCGAAAATATTCCTTAATCGAATCATTTTTATTCGGTACAGTATATGTATATCTCCTGACATAGTCGTAAATATTTCAACAGCTTGATAGTAAAATGGAATTTTTTTTTAGGTGTAGAAATTTATTAAACTTTAAATAATGAATAAATTTTATATCCGTATACCTATTGTTTTGGATTTCTTTTTGCTAACTTTATATTAAAAATGAAATTTGGATAACATTTTGCAATGTCGAACTTTTTACTTAATAACTATTTCAACCTCTTAATTTCTTTTTCCGTATTTTTAAGTGATATAAAACTTTTAAAACTGTTTTGACGTGTTGCTTTGCAAGTGTTTATGTTTTGAATTTTTTTTAGCCCATCAAGTTATAGGTCATTTAAATTGAACTTTTTATTATAACAAAAATGGCTACATTAAAAACACATTTAATAATAAGCATATATCAAAGTATCAGAATGAAGAACTATGGAGAGTCTCCGCGACCTTTTCATGTTTTGTTACTAATAAACAAATGTCAATTTTCCTAACACGTTCCATTTTGTAATGCCTAAATAATACATAAAATAAACATGAAAGAAAATCAACGAATATACATACATACACGAATACATAGAATAAATTTAAAAAAAAAACAATTAACTCGCCTAAAAACCGGTCCATAGATTTTTGCTAACTTTTGAAAATCCAGATAAGGCTTAGAACTCATATAAGGAATATATCCAACAATAGGCCAACCTCTCGGACCGGGTGGTGTTATTCCAGGCTCTTTATTTTTAAAATACAAAAAAATTAATAGAAACACAATTGCTAGACCGAAGAGAGTCGTTACGTCCATTCTTAAAACAAGTTTTTCAACGTTTTCTTTGCATCGTGAGAGAAAAGGTTGGCCACTGTCGGCAGTAATCACAAATATCAGAGAAATGCACCGATAAGAGATAATTTTATCCAATGTTGAGAATATCTACTTGATAAAGGTAACTCTTTTGTTATCAATGAAGACTTCGGAAAATGCGCTTTTTTATCAGAATGTAACATAAAAATCAGACATTACATGTCGGGAGAGAGAGAGAGAAATAGTACAAATATCTACACAAAACTAATTTTTATAATGACAAGTAATATAAAAAAAATATTTTAAGTCAATTCCTACTTAGATGAATAAAGAAAAAATTTTTTATTTTAGCTACTTTTTATTAAATAGTTACAATTAATATAAATATCTATATACTTATGACAGAATCACAACATGAATTGGTAATAAATTTTAATTATCATTAAAGTATCGTATTGTCATCCAAAACAATCGTGTCAATAAAATTTCGGTTTAACTGAATGCTTTAAAACGTGAGAAAAAAAATCTTTTAAAATTTTGACCCAAGTCGCTAGAAATGAAACCAACGTGGCTGTATCTGTAATTCTTTAAATAATTAGTTTCAGTCAATTAATTTTAATTAATTATAATTAAATTATTGTATTTTTACCCCAAACAATAGTGTATAGAAAATTGCAGCTCAAACGAGCGCTTTAAAATGTGAGAAAAAAACCCTCATGTTTTGACACAAGTCGCCACAAATTTTGCCAACTGGGCTGTATTTGTAATTCTTTGAATAACTAGTTTTAATCAATTAATTTTTATTAATTATAATTAAATTGCTGTATTGTCATCCAAAATAATCATGTATATAAAATTTCAGCTCAATGGAGCGCTTTAAAATGTATTTTATTAACGATTGAAAATTCCACGAAGATAAATAAATAAATATACAGAGAGTGTGAGCTAATAGTGAAGGAATTGAAAAAGAAGCGAAATATGGAAAAAAAGATAAGCGAGAATTGTTTATATATTTATATTCTTGACTGTGTTTAAAATTGTATTAAAAATATTATATTGGTAATATTGAGATATTAATTTTTTAAGAGGAGTTTTAGTATGAGAACATACGTAGCTTTTAAGATTACAGCATCATTGTTTTTGGGAATAATGTGTTCGCTACAGTGGCGTAACGTTCACCCCCGCATTGAGGGGGGGGGGAATCCTAACTTACACCAAGTATAACACCCTTTGTTAGATCCGGCTTGTGACCCAAAACCAGACTTTGCAGTGGGGCCCTAATCCAGGGGCGTAGCTACCACTGTATCAGTCGTATCAATGATACGGGGCCCCAACATGTGAAACTGCAGTCCCACTAACAGGGTTCCCATATCTAAAAAAGCGCCCGGAGGAATTTTGATACAGGGCCCCCTCAGAGCTAGCTACACCAGTGCCCTAATCATCTCCGTTGCGCCACTGGTTCGCTATTGAAAAACTGGAAGAAATTTTGTGTGGTTTTCAGAGAAAATTAGCTAGCTTTTTTTTTTCAATGACTAAGATTACAGAAGACCTCTCACCACAAAATGGAAGAAAAAAGTACACAAAAAATTACAAGACCATAACAGCCGTGGCGAGAAAAGTCTACGAGCTCAGTAAGTCCTTATCGCATCAGTATTACTAGCACAAAGAGGTGTTCCCCATAGCCAGGGGATGATGAATGTGGTCTCTATCCATTTCCTTCAGTAGGTCGCAGAATTTGCAGAAAGGAGCTTTTGCAATATGAATTCGATGAAGATATTTGAGGTGGGTAACAGTCGTGTCCGGTAGCCAGGATAAACGCAGCTACTGAATTACGTCCAGGTCACATAGGGTTATCTTGGAGAATATTGCACCACAGATTTTTTCGGGATTTCTTTCTTTATATAAATTCAATTTGAAAAATCCTTTATTTTTCTCTTAATTAGACGCTCGACGGTGGTAAAAGAATAACGTTCTTCTTGTGAGAAGGCAGACCTGTAAGATGTGATTAGGGTCACCATATTGTTGACTTTTTTACCCATGGCGACAAATAATTTCGCCAAGGAGCCATCGAGAAGTCTATGGGATAGATCCTTCTGGAAATTTCCATTGGGCTATTTTAGGCACGTTTGAGACAAAGGAGGAGTGCAGTTGAGATCAGAGTTCAATCTTGTGCGTTTACTGTAATGAGTTGAATTGAGTGAATATTAACGTCACACTATTCAGCTACACTGAGGCTATTGATGACAGACCTTGTAATTTTGAGCCACGGTGAAGTGACGAGGACGACACCTAAGCTGGAACCCCTCTCCGGACTTCCGCACCACACCAACGGGAGGACATTTGAGTCTCAACATGTTTACGAGCATTAACCCCGTCTGGAAAGCGTATCTTCTGCAGTACTAGGTTCGAACTCATGACACGCCAGCCACGAGTTCGTTACCTTGACCACTAGGCAACCGCAGTCAAGACTGTAATAAGAGAGACTGTCCGATTTCCTACTAGTTCTAGAGAGCCGTTCCTGGCACGTTGAAAGGCTTGTTTATAAGACTGCGTCATCCATTATTGTAAATACTCTGTTATATTATGTTTGATGTTTATTCGTTGACTTGTTTTTGTGTAGTTATTGGTTCGTCCTTTGTCTATCAATAAATCCGTTATTATCCAAACAATTGGAGTCGTCGGCTACTTTACACCCACGCAAACTTGCAACCGTAATTTAATAATTTATAAATCACTACTTTTTTTGAAAACCATGTATTAAAAAGAACCATTTGATAGGACGAGACGGTTTTTTCAATATAACTTTGTACAAAAGCTTTCCAAATCAACACATTTAATACCGTAAGATCCCCAATACGTAAGGACATGTGTAATATGTAAGCAACACTTACTAAAAGAGAAATCAGAGGGATAAAAAGAAGCTTGATTGAAAAAGTAGCATGGAGCGCAATGCGACTGAAGGCAGAAACATCCCTGTAATGGGTGTCCAGCAAGAAACATCCGGTCTTTAGTAGGGGATATGATCTCCCCTGACTGCTAGGCAGGTTTCACAGCGTCTGCCCATGCTGAGAATGAGGGTGTCAATGAGTTGTTGAGGCATTGCTGCCCATTCGTCTTGCAGCGACAATCGAAGCTCCCGAATCGTTACTGGTGGTAAGGTACGAGCTGCCAAGCGTCTGCCTAGAAAATCCCATACATGCTCGATGGGATTGAGATCCGGAGATCGTGCCGGCCAATCCATACGTTCAATATCCTTATTCTCTAAGAGTTGTACGTCAGCTACTGTGCGATGACATGGTGCATTGTCGTCCATGAAAAGGAACTGCAGACCCATAGCGCCTCTAAAAAGACGCACATATGGAAGAAGAATCTCGTTACAATAACGGGTCCCGTTGACTGAACCTGCGTCGAAGATGTGAAGGTCTGTACGACTACCAAGCATGATGCCTCCCCAAACGAGAACACCGCGACCTCCATACCTGTCCCTTTCAATGATGTTCGAGGGATGATTGCGGCTTCCCCGCTCTCTCCAGATGAGTATGCGATGAGAATCGCTACTCAAACTGAATCTGCTCTCATCTGTAAAGAGTACTCGTCCCCATTCATTGTCTCTCCAATTCCGGTGTTCCCGGCACCACAGAGAACGCCTTCTCCGATGGGCAGGCGTTAAAGGTACACACCGTACAGGGCGTCGTGCAAACAGACCACCACCGTGCAGTCTTCTGGCCACGGTAAAACGCGATATCGGTCGTCCAGTCGCCTGTGTCTAGCGATTTCTCCCGCTGTTTCTTCTGGCCTGTAAGACAATGTACCGGTCATCTGCGGGTGTGGTTCCTCGTGGACGACCACTACTGAACCCCCGGATAGCTGTTCCTGTAGTTTGAAATTGTCTCCAGAGTCGTGAAACGATGCTGTGCGCAATTCCGAACTCTGCAGCCTTCCCAATGATTCGACCTCGGGTAAAAGCATCCAGATGTCGTCTAACAGATTGATTATTCGCCATTTCTCGCTGAGGCAGCAACTCGGTGTGATTTTAACTGCTATACGGCGTGCAATCTCTTTGCCAGAAATACTGATCTTACACCGACAACATGCTTTATACTACTCAGACACTCCCCCATTACGTCTACCTGCATATCTGCGCATGTGCTACCGTCCATCACCGTACTTAATCTCCTGATTGGTCTTTCTGTCCGCTCTGCCTCTTCGTTCAGCTGATTTTTCGACTTCGTCCTTAATTTTTGCACACCAGTGTATATAATTAAAAAAGATAAATTGTTCCCATCGATACGCACTTATATAAAACATGAATAATTCTTGCGAACAAAAATGCAGCATAATATTAATAATAAAATATTATATACTAGTTGCATGTGTGGCTCGGGCTTTCTCTTTACCTCATGACGCCAGCATTTCTGTGTATGTGTACAAGAGCGAAGTGAGAGTGATTTCTATATATAATTATGTCATTAATAATCATTTAATTTCTATACTTACTGATCCTAGCTGCATGGCGTTGCACGAGCTTTCTCTTCCAGGAAAATATCCTTTCTCAGAGAATTTCTTAGCCCCGTCTTAGGGTGTGAGTAAAATGTAAGATAAGGAATCACCCATTTCAGCAGGCCAAAAAAAAGAGTCTACTGACGATGGGGATCCAAAGCGTCTATTTTAACTTCTAGTAACTCAAGGCTAAAATAAAGCACCTCCTCTGGCTCTCAATCAACCAAAAACTGACACCCCCCCAAACCGACCCTGTTGCCCGATAGCTGACACCGGACATCGTATGGATGACAGGAATGTCCGTTGTGACCCCGGTCCGGGATGGGAAGAAAGTTACTAGTGAAAGATGTATTAACATATCAAATTAAAAGAATTAACATATATACTACCACCTCGAACCCTTCACAAGTTTCAACATAAAATTAAACTGACTTTAAACATATACAGAATACAAAATAAGTAAATAAGATACGTTAAATGAAATACCAAATTTATACCCAATATTTCAGAAAATAAATCAAATTTTATTGTAAAAGTTTTTTTTTAATTCGATCCAAATGTCACCCCGGGCAAGGTTTCGGACCTAGAGCCGCCCCTGCTATTGGCGACAGGCCTCGCATTTCGAATCACGATAAAGTGACGAGGTCGACACACACACACACACACATCTAACCTGACACCTCTCTCTCCCTCCAAACTTCCCTACCAACGAGAGGACTTTAAAAAAAATAATATTTTCAGTTTTACTGCAATGTTCTCTCAAGGTTGTATCAAAACTAATGATTTTAATTACATTAGCATGTTTATGATATTTTAAGAACATTCGAATTTTTAAAATAGATTAAAATACATTTAAAGTATTCAGTTTTAAGTATAAATTTTAAAATATGCCTACAACTCAGTGAAAACCTTTATAAAAAAAGCTTATAAAGGAAAAAAATTATATTAATAATATTAAATTCTAATCTTAAGTGAAAAAAATCCTTAATGCAATTATAAACAATGTTATAACTTAGCAAAATGACTAGTTTTGATAACAGATTGGTTTCAAAAGAGG
Organism: Trichonephila clavipes; assembly: GCA_019973935.1. Lineage (NCBI taxonomy): Eukaryota > Metazoa > Arthropoda > Arachnida > Araneae > Nephilidae > Trichonephila > Trichonephila clavipes. The sequence goes on along the minus strand of BMAU01021206.1, from coordinate 1,053,559 downwards.
GAGAATAAATTTCTTTAGTTATTTCTTCATAATTACTTTTATATTTGGAGCCTTAAAAATTCACCATATGCATGAGTTTCTTTTAAATTTGCCAAACCAGAACTGATGTGAAATATAAATCTTTGGAAATTTTTAGAAGTGAAAAAATATATTCCCTCTCCCAAATATTTGAATAATTAAATGTAAAAACTTTCTAATAAAAAAGTTATAGAATATTAATGAAGGCCCAGAAGTTACATATTTCTAAATGATATGAAAAAAATACATCTTTGTACCAATACATTACAAAAGACAAACAAAATTGATGCAACACAAAAACACCAGTTTCATTAATATTTTATTCAATTTCATGGAAATCAAATATATATTAAGAGTATTTATCATGATCAAATTTAATATGTTTATTATTACAAAAGAAGAATTTCAGCACAAATTAACTGACATTGAATCCATTTTATTAAGTACCACAAAAATAACAATACCTTTTGTATCAATAAAGATGCAAACATTTGAAAAAAAAAGGAGAGGAGGAATACATTAACTGAAGATGAAATATTAATTAAGAACAGCATATTTACATTTAAAATAAATGAATAAATTAATGATAGTTAAAATCTATAAAATGACAAAAGTGGAAAGATTACAGCTACAATCTACTTAACAAAAATGCAAATGTATGTAGTCTCATGATTCGAATGCAAGGAATGCAAATCAGTTCAATATCTTGATATTACATAACTGTGGCTTTTAAAAAAACATTCTGAAATTCACTTCCTCTAAACTACTAGTATTAGTTCAATAAAAGATTTATCAAACTATTTTTGTGATATTTAATGTCCTCTAAAACAACAATTTCCTTGATAATATTCAGCATTTCTATTTTTTCATATGCATGCAAACCAAAACAGTATATGTAGCAAACAAAAATAAATGAAAATTTATACATATAAAATATTACTTCTGAAACTTTTCTACATTGTTTTTTCATACTTTTCTGACAGTTTACTTTCACTAAGAATAACACCAATTAAATAAGATATATAAAATGAATTTTAGAAATAAAACTGTTTGCTTAGCAGATGGGAAGGAGATCATTCAATCCTAAACATTTTTTGTCTGAAGGTTAAAAAGTTTTATTCTCATTAAAAAGATTTTATTCTTACAGGAATGTGATAAAAACTTGACATAAAATTAAAAAGAAATTGCAGTAAATTAACAGTAAATAAAAGTGCCAATAATCATTACAAAGGCTACAATATTTTAAAATTTGATGAGTTCCTCATTATATGAAAGATTATTTAAATTGGACAGTAAATAAAGTAGAATCGAGTTATTATCAGGTACTTAAGTATTAACATCATCACAACTAAATTTGAAACACACCATACCATAACAGAAAAAGAAGAGAACAAAAAAGATTCTTAGTCAAGTATTTTGTTTAGAAAAAACAGTCAGATTTAGATGGCACCAATCATATGAGGCAAATTTGGCTGTGTTGACATTAATATGCAAGAACCTGTTAACTTCTAATATACGATTTGAAATATCATTAGTCAGTTTGTTTTATTCAATTAATATTAGCCTACTAATGAGAGAACTAGGTAGTGATCATTCTGATCCAGCCGAGAAGAGATGGTGGCATCTAACTGGTACCTCATTATTATTTAACCTTTCTACGATGCTATATGAGAAATTTGCATTGGATTTAAGGTTTAAAAATCCCTGTCTTCTTATTCCACATTGGGGTATTTGGTGATATTAGAGCACAAGTCTACTGCACCACTGTGACAATTAAATAACCGGATTAGTCTAAAGAATTAGCTTTATTGAAAAAAATGTACAAATATATCTTTTAATCCTCTTCAACATACTCCCCTTCCCTATCAATATATAGCTGCATACGAGTTTTCCACCGTTCAAAGCAGTGTTGTGGCTCATTAGGTGTCACCATCTTCCGTAAGTTGGCCGTTTTTGTCTTCACCTATTCTACAGATTGAAAATGTGTTCCCTTCAATGCAGTTTTCACTTTAAGAAGCAGGTTGAAATCGTATGGGGCGAGATCTTGTGAGTACGGTGGATGCTCGAGCACAGGAATGTATTTGTCTGCCTAGAACTGTTTTACAGAGAGCACAATGTGCACTGGAGTGTTGTCTTGATCAAGTTTTTCGGTACCAGTTTTAGGCAAACTTTCTACATATGCAAATTCTCTGCCAAAATTTTTCTTATTGTGTCTCTGTCAATGTTCGTAATATCTGGCATCATTTGAACATTCAAAAATCAGACCTTTTGCATGATTTCATTAATCTTTTAAAAAGTTTCCATCAGTTCTTGATGACACAGGTAGACCAGAACATTTATCATCTTCAAAAGCCTCCCACCCTTTCGAAAATCAATTGGGCAACTAAAAAATTTGATCATGTGTTATCTCCAAAGAGAGAGAGACTTCTTTTAACAATTTAAAATATTAAGTTGGAGTTGTTCTTTTTATTTCATGAGGAATTTCAAATGTATGTGCAGCTCGATTTTTAAGTTTACCATGATCGTGATGATTCGACACAACAATGTCTTACTCAAACAAGGATAAAAAAGAAACTGAACAAGATAGAGGTATGGAATAATGGGCCACCAGCCCCAGAAGGTTTAAGATCAACTATACTCAATTCCCACTCCTTCATACTAAGCCTAACGGCTAGGATATGTACAGTCCGGGAATTTAATTGTCACACCTTGTACAGAATTCTAATTAAAAAGTTACTACTTTAATGAGTAATATGTTGCCTAAAATAATTTTTCTTGTTTTTGTGGAATTGTCATATAATTATAATTTATTTAGGGAAGTGACATTAGACAAAATTTGATAGTTCTATGATATTTTTTATTAGTTTTTGAAACTAACATTTTTTCTTCACAATTATTGATGCAAATTTCTCCAAGGTACACACATATCAGAGTATCTGAGAGTTCTTGATACAACTAAACTAAATTTTGGTTCAAGATACATTTAACAATATATTATGCATTTCAGATTTAAAATCCTCAAATGTCTTTTAGCATGTAAATCTATAAACACATCACTTTACTTTTGTTTTAATTTTTAAATAGTATTAAATTTTAAATAACTATAAATTTGTCAGGAAAAAAAACTTTATTTCTGCAGTTTTAACAAATATCCTTAATACTACAGATAGTACTCCACTATATTTTAATCCCTAAAATTTGACCTGAATTTTCCTTTAAATAAGTTGTTCTAGAATAATAATTGTCCAATACACATTGAGCATCTTACAATAAATTATCTATTTATAAGTTTTATATATATATATACAATAAATAAATATATATATAATCATAACTTTTCTATCTTACTCAATGCAAGACAGAGTCATGGATATTTTCAGATCATTATATTCTTATTATCCTATAAATCTTTCAATAAGAATGTTTCAAGATAACTCACAAATGTGCTCATGAATAAATATGTACAGGAAAATCCAACTAAACAAAGCGAAAATACTTTTTAAACAAAAGTAAATTAAGTAGTGTTTGTGACACTTACATATAGTACAAGTAATTTTTAAATTGTTTTATTTTGACAGTTATTGCACAATTTGAACACAAAAGATTGCCAAAAAATCAATATAGTTCAATAATTACCTTTAAAAAATCACTGTAAAAATTTCAGCAGTTATTTTCTAAATAATGTGAAAAAAAAAAGGTTTTTATTAGGTTGCAATCATACTTCTCTTGTTATCTATATAGCTTAATTTTTTTCAAAAATAAGCTCAAAAAAAATTGCACCCAATATGGATTACCGCTTTTTTTATTAACATCATATATTGTCCAACTAAGTAAATATTAAATAATAAAAATAACATAATAAACATTGATTTTTTAAAAAAAAAAATCAAAAAAGTATTTAAATTGTAAAAGTTTCTTTTTTTTAAAAAAAAACTACATTATTTTATAGTCATCAAGCTATGGTTTAAGAGACTAATTACCTTTGGAAAACAATTTCTAATTGATCCTCTAATATAGAGTACAACATATCAAAATGATTCTTTCAACATGAAAAATAAAACGCAAGCAATTTTTGCTAAACATTCCCACAATGTGGCATATCATTAAAGAGTCTGCTTTATGCTTTTCGTATTTTTTATTAATTAACTGTAAAAAAATGTTTTTATGTAAAAAACATTAAATTAATCAACCATTAAAGCTGTTACTAATAATCATAAATGAAGACTTACATGCAATGTGAAGAATAGTAATTATTTTTACATCATACAGAACAAAATACTAGTTACTCTCCAGAAAAAAGTTAAGCTGTCACTAATACGTAAAAAAAAAACTGTAACATATTGTAAAATACTTTTGAACATTCAACATAAAACAAAAAAGTAATACATCAGTTAAATAAAAAATTATTAAAGTAATAAAAGCATTCATGTGAAGATATAATGACTTCTCTAACAATATAAATCAAGTTCACTTGATTACTCTAAAATGCATAAATTAACACATTTATATACCAATATTCCATATTAATTTTGATATTATCAAAACCAAAGAGCCTTACAGTTTAAGATTTTTATACAAAGACAAAACAAACTTTATAATGATTTCATATTATAAGATAATGCAATGCAAAGATTGTACACATAATTAAAATATATATGTTTCATAAATGAATGAGATTTATGCTGAAGTTTTTCTTTAAATACAAAAAGCCCTTGATAAAGATTTAATCAATATAATATATCATACTTGAAATAACTATTATATGCAATTTGTAATTCATTAAAAAAAATAAAATAAATAAATAAAAATTGTAAATATTGTGAGTTATCTTAAAACAAATTTCAGACAACAGATTTAAAAATCTCTTACACAGACAGCAGTATATATAATATTATAAAAGCTATCATCTATTAATCATTTGTTGTAAAACATAAAATGCAAAACAGAGAAAGACAGAGCCCTGCATATAAAAATCAACTTTTCTTTCAACGATACATGACAATAAAAGAAGGTATTAAAATATTTGTTCAACATGTAGAAAACAGCATTTGTGTTACAACAAATGCATCTTGTTTAGTTTCAGCACTTGAAACGATTTAAGAGAAAACAGGCAAATAGCTGGGTGGTTTTGCTGATAGGTAAATACTCAAGTTATTTATACATTGAGATTGCAAGCTACTAATTTCCTCCATTGTTGTAGTAGCTTCAGGACTGCTTACAACCATCTAATAAAATAAAATTTATATCAAGAAATTGAAACAGTCATCTAGAATAGTCAACCTATTAATACTTTTTCACAAATAAAAAAAGTTTGAAAGTACTTAAAAATAGTCATAGTAAAACAAGAAAACATTTAAAACAATTAAAATGAAATGAAAAACTATTTATCTTTTGAAAAAGTGACTTTAAATGTATATATATGTAATAATTCATGCTGCTAATTGTAACTGCTATGTGAATGTAGGGTTGTTCTTTGTGTTCCCTGAGTCCATAAAAAAAATAAAATGAAGCTTAAAACAACACTTTCAAGCCTCTTCATCACTACAACAGTATTACTAATGAAAATAATAAATAAGTAAATAAAACATCCCATTTGCCTACAATTATATATATATACATATCTAATGTAACTCAATGGCATGACAGCCCATGAGGGCCAAGGCTTACTTTGCCCAACTTAGTATACTTGACCTTGGGCCCTGAGGTGCATGAGCAGATATTTCGGTCAGATGGTCTGTCTGAAGTGAAACCCCCAGTGTTAAGTTCCAAAGAAAGCTTGGTACTCATTTATCGACCCACTGAAGGGATGAAAGGCTAAGTCAGCCTTGCCCAGTTCGGGGTTCGAACCTCGGACCTGTGGTGTAGAAGCGTGATGCACTAACCACTCAGCTGCTGGGCTTCATATATATAATCCACAATAATAATAACATATACAAATAGTTATAATAAGTATAACTAGACAGTATAGTAAAAAATATTATCCAAACATTATAATAGCAAACTCTTGGCCTTAAGAACCAAGAATGTAGATTCAAACAATGTTTTGAGGCCAGTCAACCTTCACTAGATATATGTATACACACATACACCAGAATTTTATATGCACATTTATCTATGAATCTATTGAATTTATCTATGCATAAAAAACTCAGCTTTATATAGCCCAGCTTACATAAAATAGTAAACTCAATAAGCTGAAGATAAATTATTCTAGTATTAAAAATTACAAATTTCACACAAAAATTTTACACTATGATTACACTCATACAAAAACACGTAGTATGTAAAAACAGATCTTAGGTTATAGAATTAAATGAATTATTTAATATACTCATGAAATGGAAATAATTTCTTAACCATCTTACCTGAACTAAATAGGATACTTGACAAGATCCAGCATCTTCTTTAACAGGTTCAACAACCCAACCACTGGCAGCAACCTGAAGTATAAAATTACATAATTTAAGAAATTCATGGAAATTTTCAAAAATAATAATAGATGCAAATGAACAATATAAGAACACTGAAACAAAATTTATTTTAATATAAATGTAATTCCATCAAAACTTTAAAAAAAATTTTCACTGATTAAAATGCTGGGCAAAAATAAACAAAAAATCTAACAATTAACAGGTTAAAAAAAAACTATACAATACATAACTATCAAAAGAAAATTTAATCTAAGGTTTTCAATCTTGTAAAAATTACAAATAACATAGGTAAAACTATTGGGCTATTCCTAGTTCTCATTTAAAAAGAATTTTTAATAATGATAAATATTACAGTAAAATCCAGCATATAACGTGCACTTTAAACAAAAGAAAAAAAAATAAGATCAAAATCTACGGGAGTGTGTTATACACCAGGTTTTAAAATGAGAGATTTAAAAATAAAGAAAAGATGAGCATAAAAAAAACTAAGACTTATTCATATAGTTCAACATACTCTATATTTAAAACATGATATACCATACAAACTTAAAGAGTTGTACTTCTAGAAATATAATACTTTTTCAAGAGCCTGGGATAATATCTTGAAAAATGACTTTAAGATTTAAAAGCACTGCACATGTACATTTCAAATTTCTTCATAAAAAAAGGAGGTGCATCAGATGTCATTATTCTGCTCAACAATGTAAGGTCACATGTCGCCAAGGTGTGTAGAGGCACTGGCCCGTCAAAAGTGGGAAGTCCTGGAACATTCCGCTTACAGTCCAGATTTGTTGCTATCGTCCAAAAAGGATGTAAAAGTTGCAGTTTTGATTTGGTTCCATGTGATCAAATGACATCATCCTTTGCAGACAGGATTCGCGACCTTCCTAAACAATGGGATGCCTGCCTAAATGCCATAGGGTATTTCTTCTAACAAACTTTGTATGCATTTCACTCATTAAATATTGTTGTTTCTATCTATGTATTTTTTGTCTCCTTTCTGTTCCTACATACCTCATGGATACACAACTTGAATCACCTTCATTTAAAAACTCCTCATAAAATTGGGTATTTTCATACCATCACAATCATGTTGATGAAAGTTGTCCAAGGATCAAGAAAAATTTTGATGCTTATCAGAATCAGAATTTTTAAAAATGACTCTAAGGGATTTGCTTACAATTAAAAAAAAGTGACAGCATTGCTTTGAGAGAGAGAGAGAGAGAGAGCATCTTAACTTACTTCAGAAATGTCATTATTGATGTTTATATGCCATTCCTTGGCATTTTGGGAAACAGGTAGTTTTTAATATTGCATAGTCAAAACATTATCCATACATTGGAATTAGAAATAACACTTATAAATAATTACACACAGTAATCCATATACTTAGTCTAAATATATCTATTAGATTCATAAGCTACAGAAGCCAGGAAATAACAAGCATTAAATTCTGATATAAAAAAGGAATGCCAAACTAGAAAGTAATTAGGTTGAAACAATTATTGATTTTCAGTCAAATATGAATGTATAAAGGGGAAATTTTCTTGGTCATTGTTTCTGATAAAAATAGAACATCAAGGTAAAAATAAACACATATAATATATTATGATTATACAACCTCTGACAATAAAGTTCGGTGAATGAAGTCAGAACAGCTGATCTGGCAACACTGGCGAAACAAAAGACTGCACATACATAGTGGCAGGTATTGACCATTTGCCCCCACCACTGTTCAGTTGAGCATCACATTTGTGCTCTGTGTAAGATTTGTTTTACAAAGTGCTTGTTTAATACGTTGGTTATTAACTGAGAACAGGAAAATGAATGAATAAAAGATCAATTTACAGTTTTGTTTTAAGCTTGGCAAGACACCAAAAGAAATTTATGCAATGCTGGTACGTGTTTATGAAGTTCAGGTACTGTCCCTGAAGAGTGTGTACAAGTGGTTTGCCCGTTTTCAAAAAGCAGGGAAAGTTTTTTTGACAATCCCGTAGCAGAAGACGGGCAACCTCTGTCAGTGGCAAAAACATTGAGAAAGCGAGGAAATTAATCACTAAAGATTGCCAATTAACTGTGTGCATGATAGCTGATGAACTGTAGATTAACCGTGAATCTGTGTGACAAATCGTTACCCAGAACTTAAGAGATATAGAAGAGCATGTTATCGATATTGATGATATTCCTAACATCCAATGAAACATGACAAGGCTTTTGAACTCCATCTCCAAAGAAGACTTCTTACAAAGTTTCCAGGTTGATTGATTGATTGAATATTAACGTCGCACTGTTTAGCTACACAAGGGCTTTTGGCGACGGTCCACATAATTTTGAACCATGGTCAAGTGACGTGGACGACACCTGAGCTGGCACCCCCCTCTCCTAACTACCACACCACACCAACGGGAGGACGTTTCAGCTCTCGACAGATTTAACGTGCATTGCTGCCCTACACGGCGGGTCTTTAGTGGTACTGGGCTCAAACCCGTGACAAAGCAAGCCACGGTCCGATACCTATACCACTCGGCTACCGCGGCTACACAAAGTTTCCAGGAAATGTATAGCAGATCTCAGAGCTGCATAGTAATGAGAAGTGACTATTATGAAGGACAGTGAGGTAACTTTCATTAACATTTCATCTATGTTAATGTTACAGGACTATTCACTGAACTTTATTGTCAGAGGTTATAGATGCAACACATTGAATGCTGTAGTCAGCAGAATAATATGATAAGAAAACATAGAGAAATGACCTATCACAACCTTGAATCATATTTTGCTGATTATGTATAATGCCCTGAACAAGAAAACTAAAGAAACAGTTGCTTTGAATGTAATTTTAAATCTAAGAGTATGAAGTTTCCATCCAAAGAAAAACATTATGAAATTTCCTAAAAAATACTTAAGAAGTTAAAAAAAAAATCATAGCTTAGACTTTCTAAAATAAATAATATTTTGCTTTGTACTATTATTTCCCCAAAAAAGTTGTCAAACCTCATCAAAAAATAGTTGGCACAATACACTAATATCTAAATTTTTAATTCATTTTAAGGCTGTCTTTGTCACATGTACAAGAGCCTACATTAAACATGAAGCACATTTTCAGACTAAAATGTCTCAATTTTCATGATGCAACACTGTAATTCATACATCTCTTTATAACATAGCATTTTTAAAATTTTCAAATATTCCATAGGTAATTCATTTTTTCCTCTAACAAGTAAAGGGATAGATCATTTAGCATTGTTGTATAAGAGAAAAAATGGGAAAACTCCAATAAAAATGAGTAGCATGATAAAATATGCTGAAATATGCAAAGCCAAAATATAATATTAATGTAGGAGTACATTTATATGTGAAAAAATATTCCAAATTTGAGTCCTATTCCTTAACATTCCACAGCCTTAAGCAGCATATTTATAGCTATCAATTAATATATTACTAATTTCCAACTTCTTTTCCATTAAAAAAAAAGCCAAAATTACAAATAACAAAAATTCTTTTGTTATTTTATTTCATTTTAACTGTCAGTTTTTAATGTCAAGCATTATCAATGGTAATTAATATAAATTTAATAGGAGATCAAATGTCCACTTACAGTTCCTCGAACAACATCCTTGACAGGCGGACAAACAACATCTTTAACTGAATGAAATCCTAGCAGAAATTTAGATCCTTGTATTTTTTCAGTTTGGAGAATGCAAAAATCTTGGATTTCTTTGTGTAGAAGAGTAACAGATTCATTGTACATGTGAACTAAAATAATAATTAATATATAAAAAACAATTCAAACTAATACACAATTTACACAATAGGGTCCAAGAAAACATTACTCCAAAGTTTTTCTCTAATTCTTTCTTTAAATTTATTAGTTGTGCACTATTTTTAATAAACATTTATTCAATTAGAATTAAATCGAATGAACAGCTTAAGTAAAATAAGGTTGCAAATTATAGTAAGAATATGTACATCATTTGTAATATTTCAATACATTAAAAAGGTTAAAATATTCTTCATTTAAAAGAAATGGATAATATATAATAAATTCTAAAAAAAAAGGAAAAATTCTATTGCATGAATTAGATTAATTTTTTACATAGTTTTTTTTAATGAAAGAAATTGTACACTTACTTAATTTTTGCCCATCAGGATATTCATTGAGGACTGTTATTTTCTAAAACAAAGATTAAAAAATACACATAACTTTTAAAAATGTATCCTGAATACACAAAAAATCATTTACCACAAATATTAAAAATACTTTCATATTTTAGAATAAATATAAACTTAATAAGAATAGTAATATCAAATGAAAGCAAATATAAGCAAAATTGTTAATGAAATAAAATTCACATATCTATTTTTGTTACTAAAATTATCAATACAAATATGTACGAGAGCAGTTAAAAAAATAAATGAATAAACCAACTGAGAGGAAACATTTATTCAAGAATTCAAAAAGGTACTTGATGCATTTGTTCAATTAATACACCAATGCATTGAAGCCAACGTAAAAGAAATTAGCATCAAGTTCATGGAGCCAAGACAGCTTGATGAACTTTGATTTGTTCTGAAATGCTGACGTACATTGAATGATCAAAATCATTTGGTATGAGGTTCAAACTGGTGGGAGAAGGTTCCATTAACTCTCACTGGAATCTTACTTTTGTTTACCTCAAGCAAACTTTCTCTATGCCTTTATTGAAATTAAAAAGTAAAATCAAATACATTTTTTAATGACATAACATTTGTTCTATACATTTTCTAACAAATTTAAGTTTTTCAGGGGAAGTTTATTTTCAGAAACTTTAACAGTTTCTTTGCTTTAGCCACTGAAACTATACTGTGTGCTACAGTAGAGCTAACTTATTTATAGGTGGCATTTGAAAGCTATAATTCTTTTACATTTTTAATTTAGTTTATTTAATATTTGTTTTTATTTAATATTTGTGCACCTCTCAGAATTTTTAATACCTTACTTTTTGAAACATCCTTGTATAATCATTTAAGAACTAAAATATTTTAGTTATATGAAACATGTTTTTCAAAATGACCATGCATTAAAAAAGTAAAAATGATTAAAGGAAATGTAAAATTAATAATGCTTAAAGGAAAATAATCAAAAATTTAACAATAATCATAAAGAAAAATCTAGCATATAACACGCAGTTTTATCGTTAAGCATTTAATTCTTACAAAAAGGTTACACAAAAGATAGATGTACTAGGAATAATAAAAAATGTAACAAAATTTACAATTATCAAACATAAAATAATTATGCTTACATTCACCTTTTAAATGAAACAAAAAAAGAAAGCAGCATTAATATCTATGTATTTTAGAATCTTCCAACTAAAATACATATAGAATTTTTTTTAAAAATTAATAAATTTTCCTACACAAAATGGTAGTTTAATAATAATAAAATACTCCTACGAAAAAGCCATCATACTTACTTTTAGAGTATCATCATACATAAAACGTGTAACTGGATTGCAAAGAGTTTTCCAAACCACATTTAAAGGAGTTGGAATAATCCCTTTACATAAATAGCTGCATGAGGGGAAACATTAAAATTGTAGAAAATAAAATAATAACAAATTATAATAAATAACATTTGAAATAAAATAAGCAATATAAAAAAGCTTTTCTGATACTGATTATCTACCTCTCTGATTTTTTACTTTTTTGGCTTTATTAAGATATTTAAAATATGTGGACACTAAATTAATAATTCCAGATAAGCAAATAAAGTTAATTTTAAAAAGATAATAAAGACATTTTCATATAAAACAAACTTTCTTTTTTAAAAACAATATTTATCTAGTACTTATAACAAAACAAAAAAATTTTATTTAAATTCATAGAGCAAAAAAATTAAACATTTTCTTTATTGTTGCAAATCAATTGCCCGTACTTGAAAAATTATGTATTAGTTTAAAAAATTATGTATTGTATCAATGCATAGCATTTGATACAATTTTTTTTTAAACACTAGAAAGATTTTTTGAACAATATGTTGTTAGTTTTAAAAAAATCAAATTACATGCTACAACATGAATGAATTCTAATTTTTTCCAATTTGGTTCCAATATAGTTAATTTTTACAGTAACAATTGCAAGGACTTTTTTTTTAATGCACTACAAAAATTATTGTGTTTTTCTTTAATTTAGCTAATATTCTAATTTTGAAGAAAAGAAAGATAATAAACACTCCTCAGCTTTTCCATTTTTGTAAAAAATTCTTCAACATCAGTAATATTAAATTATCAGAGAATTAATTTTCTAACATGTTAGAGTGAAATCATAACAAAATATGTTAAAATAAAAAGATAAAACTGTCTTGATAATTTTATCTCCATATCAATAGAACATTACATATTTAATTTACATCATTTGGATTAATTTAAAAAGTCACTAGGATGCAGGTATAATTGTCCCATGAAAAATTAAACAATTTTTTTTAAAAAGAAGACATGTACATACTTTTAACTTGAATTAAAGATATATCAAATATGCATTAATTTCAAATATAAATCTTATATAAAAATAGTTAAATATATATATATATAAACAATAAATATCAGTATACTTTTAAATGAAAAGCACAAATTACCTCACAAAGACGCAAGAATCAAATGTCATAGTTTTTTTAAATATAGCAATATTTTTATTGATTTCTTTAAACCTATAATAAATAATAAAACTGCTTATAAAGATATAATGCATATTTATTTTACAATTAATATGAAAATATTTTTATACATTAAAAAATACTACATATTTTAACAATACAGATACAATTTCTTATAAACATTCTTTATAAAAGTAGTACTTACACCCAACCACCACTTTTTCTTTTTTGCTCTTCTTCTGGTGTATTGACATCAACTAAAGATGCTTTGAGATTCTAAGAAAAAGAAAATAACCTTTAAAATAGAACTACGAAAAATAATACTTATTTTCTCTTTTTATAAATATATCCAATACAATTTATTTTTTCTTCTTTTCACAGGTAAAACATTTTATTAATCTTCCCAATAAATATATTAAAGGTACATACTTTAAATAGCAATCACCATGTTAAATTCAAAAGAATAGTAAAGTAAATTTGGAAGAATGAGAACACAAAAGTAAGCTTTTACCATTAATTTTTAATTTAGAGAAATATGTACAGAAAAATTTTTAAAGAAAATTTTACCATCCTCAAAAATAATGTACTGGGTAAATATGCCTTTCTTGATGCACCTCCAAGTTTGAGAATATTAATGTATGAATCTAATATATGTATATTTTAATTCTTACCTCTTGAAGTACAGCTGAGATAGAATATTCCCCTAAAGCTTTGAAATCTATGTTTTCATCTAGAAATAATTATATAAAATTATCATTATGGAATTCTTAGTACAAGAACAAAACCAACATGCTTAAATTAATAAAAAAATTCTTATCACATTTTGAAAAAACATTATTTATGTAAAACTGAATTAAATATGTAGAAATTTGAGAGATTTTTAAGTATCTCACATTGTTTTTTCTTATACATTCAAGATCCTTATTGTTAATGTATAAAATGTCATGCAGGGATACATGGAATTTAAACTCCAAATTTCCCAGCTAATAATTAAATTTATTTAAACAAGTGTTTACATTTACTTATACATTTTTAAAAATTACTGAAACTTCAAATATACTGATTTAGGTATTAACTTTTCAATAAATGGTACTTTAAAAATATTGGTAAAAAGTTTTAAGAGATATTTTTAAATTACTTTAGATTTCAAGACATTTCTCTCTAAAATAAATAATTAAAAAAAATATTTTCTGAATTTTTGACCTCTTTAATAAATAAACTTTGTGTTGTGTAACTGAAAACTTCAACACAAGTCATAAAAAGAATGATAGATTTAGAAAATATGATACATACATATCATATAAATGCATTACACACTTTACTATAACAAAAATTTAAATAAAAATTTTAAGTAATATATCATTTAACATGCCATGCAGGTAAATAAATGATATACCTTGTGCATGATGTGCCATTTTGAAAAAGTTTTGATCACATTCATTAGTATCTGATAAATCCATGTCTTGATAAGATGATCTGCTGGACAAATCTTCTTGACTCGAGAAAGATCCTTTGTCAAATCTAAAAAATCCTTTTTTCTCTTTTCTCGGTGATAAGCTCTGACTAGGGGAAGGACTTCTGCTCCTTTGGTAAGAATCAGATGAATGTCGACGAGGAAACAATGCATGAAGAAAAGAATGACTAGAAGAACGTTGAGGTGGTTTTTCGTCTTCTTCTGGTTGCGTGACGGTAAGCTCAGGAGGCTTCCTCCGAATAGGTGCAGACAATGAAGATGAGCGGCGATTTTCAATATCCAATTGCTATCAAAAAATTATTTTCTGGCTCGAAATTTTTTTCAATCTTGATCATAAATTTCAGAAAACTTAATAAAATTTTCATTGATACCTTACTATGTGCTATTTATAAATATGTAAAAGAATAAATAATTTAATTGATGAATAAACATGTTTGTGCAATTATTTTTCATTCATATACATAGAAATGTAATAATTTACCTTTACTTTTTTTAAAAAAAATAAGTGTAAAAGTGCATATCTTGTGCATAATTAAGATTATCAACAGTTATATTTTGTCTATGAGAACATATTAATAGTAATATAAAATTTGTATAGTAGAAAAAGGAAATATAATTAATCTTTTTTCCTATTGGTTATAAGTATTTCTAAAAGAAAACACACACAATGCAAGTTAATGAGTAGTTAGTTATCATTTTCATAGTTTTTACTTTAAACTATAAATTTATTTTAAAATGCAGTTTTAAATAAATAGGCTACCCAAGAGTGTGATTTACAGAAATCATATGACAGACTAATCTAATACACACCTTAGTTTCCTTATGTCTTTAAAGAATACATGAAATGATACTTAGACAAGGGAATTGAACTTCATTTTTATCACAAATAATAAAAACCAAGTTAAATTGCATTTATAAGATTATTAAAAATGAACACATTTATTTCTTTTTCTATAACTTTACCATTCCATCTTTCAAAAAAGTAATCTAGATGTGCTTTTACTCTTTTTACAAAAGTATGTGGAAAAAAAATTCTCTGAATAAACAACTCAATTTAGTGAAAAAATTTTTCAAAGTAATTTTAGTAGATGCATATGGCACTTTAAAATCCTTTCAATATTTAACAGGGCCTAGGATAACTATTCAATTTGCCAATTTTCAAAACTCTACATGAAATCAGAAAAACTGATGAATATACCTACAATTAAAATATATATATATATATATATATTAAACTAAAAAGACAGTTGTAATTTTTGAAAAAATGTTAGAACAAACAAAACACGTGACATACATGTGCGAAAAACTTATAATAATAAAATGAAATGAAATAACACATTTAAAGAACATAATTCATATTTCTCAACTTTTGATGTAGGGAGTGAATTACAAAAATGATTAGAAGATATCAAAATATATATGTGGAAAAGGCTTTTAAAACACTGTTATATCTGGTGTATAATGCGCACTTTTAACACAAAAAGTAAGATCTAAACTTAACGGTTATATGTCGGGTACTAAAATGATAGCTTTGAAAATAACAAAAGAGATGAGTATAAAATTTTTTTTGCTTCTACATGTATCGAAATACTGTTTATTTAAAAGAAATGATTTGCCTTATGAACTAAAAGAATTGTAATTCTAGAAAAAAACTATTTTGTGTCAAAAGTCTGGGGTAATACCTTGAATAAATTATTTCAAAATATAAGAGCAATGTATTCTAATATTTCAGATTTCTTCATAGAAAAGGAGGTGCGTGTTATACGTTGAATATACCTAAAATTTAAAAAATTAAGCATGAAAGTACAGGTGCGCGTGTTATACACCAGTGATTTTACAGTACTTGTTTTATATTCAGAACCTTCATATTATTCATTATCTCTAAAAAAACTGTTTTATTGTATTTTGCTTAAAAATAATTGTTCTAAAAACATTTATAAAAAAATTACCAAAATAAATGAGTTAAAATATCTAAAAGAAAAGTCTGCTTCAAGTTCTCTCGCTATGTATATAAAAAAACAAATGACTTATTATGCTTCAACTATTCCCCCCCCGCTTTAACATGTGTCCTTGGTTCTTAAACTTATTTAAAAGTTCACATTAAACCCTGAATTTTTTTGTACTGTACTTTAACAATACAAAGTAGGTTTTAAAGCAGTAATAGTCAACCTGTTTACAATCATGGGCAAAAAGGGGGAAATAAGACACTGTTGGCAAAAAAAAAAATTTATCCAGCAGAGAAAAATTTAACCACAGGGTATAGGATATCTTCAATTCAAAGTGTTACTTATGTAAAAGAACAAAATTTTGACATATTTAAAAAGATTTCTTTAAGAATTTCCCAGATTTAGAATAATACATTCGCTTAGTTACCTTAGTAAATTTCAGTAATGAAATGAATAAATAATAAAGTATAATCCTTTCAAAAAGTTTCTTAGGATCTCTGTTTTAATAATAGCCATCAACGAAATAATCTTGCAAAGATATGACATTAAAATAGCAACATATTAATAATTTTTTTTCTAGAGACTCGGGTTTTAATATTATACAGTTGCAAAACTTTTCAGGTGTTTTTCGAATGACCTTCAATTTTAATCCATATCTAGAAGAGAGGAAGATTAGTCCTTCACCTTCATTCGGAGTAAAACTGTGGAAATCTGAAGAAACAAATGGATTTCTTATGCAGTCAAATTGTTCAGTCTTAAATAATGGATTTTCCTCTTTTGTTAAATGTTTGATTATTAAGAAAATTCTCTTTTGTATTTTACATAGTACAGAGTTAAATTTACTATAGCCCATATATAACTTAAAATTTAATTATTATTCATGTTTCCTGTGATTGCAATCCCACACAAAAACTATTCATTTTTCTCTTGCAATAATTCATACAGTGTCCTGTTCTGGATTGAGACATGAATATATGTTCTCAAGTGAAATTATGAATATTTATTTTTAATAAATATGGTGTTCTTCAAAAACATTTACAATTTATAATTTGAAAAAAATTATTGAACAATGTTTGAGTAGAATAAATTTATATTCTCTTAGGTATAATCATGTTTGTTTTTTCATCGCATGCATTTATATTCCAATACATTAAAATCTGATATTAAACGTACTTATATAGAAGAAAATTGCATCTACTATATATTCTGTTTTAACAATATAATTTTCAAGAATGAATTCATCAACTAATGCAGAAAGGAATTAATTTGATTACTTTGCTCATAAGTTGGGTTTTTTTCCCTACTGTTTAAATTATACTAAAATAAACAACAATAAAAGGAAAAATAAAGTTTAATAAGCGAATCATTTTTATATTCTGTATTCTTACTATTTTAGAACAAAAAAAATTTTTTTCATGATTTAATATGAAAATATTAAAATGTTAAGAAATCTTCCGGGAGATTTGTTTACTGCAGTTAAAAAACAAATTCTTTGTATATCATATAATAAATTTTTCATAAAATATTTTCTAACACTGAATAGTTCAATAATATAAAAGTTAGGTAACTTTAGACTGTAAAGTTGAGGATACATGCTTAAAATCCCAATGACTATGTTAACTGGAGTAATTACAGCCAAACTTGAACAACCATTTCAATGGATTCCTCCTCCCCAAATCAATTCAAGAAAGCAACAAATAATGGTTCATTTCATTGTGAATCTGACATCACATAAATTCATCAAAGTGAATTTGATTTTATTGCCAAAATATAGAAGCATTTGGTGACATTCTTCTGGTTTGGCGAAAATGGCTGTTGGAATTTTACAAATATATTCAGATCGAGTTATAAAAAAATAAGCAGAATAGATTCTATTATTTAATTATTTCTGATGAGTTGTTTTATATATCCCAAACAACTATTTCAATCTTCTTTTTTACATCGCTTCTATATAGACTGAATAACTACAAAACAAAGTAAAAATATTATTAAAAAAATGAAATTTTTTTAATTTTCTTGGTTTACAATAATGAAATATTGTACAATTGACGTCAAGTTCCATTTCCACTTAAACAAACAAATAAATAAAATATAATTAGAAAAAGTTGTTTATTTATAACATTAAATAAAATTTAACTATAAATTCCTTCAGAGTTTCGAGCTTTATTAAAAGCCATTGATCCTTTCACTTTCTCTCTATATGCATACATGAATGCACAATTTAAAAAAAATGAAGCCCTTCAGCTCCAATACATCTTATAATACAACACATCTTTACAATACTATATATCTCTTACTTTCAAAAAGTTTAACCTCAAAACCTAGTGTTCTACTAATAGTGCATGCAAGTATGACAGTATGCTATAATTTTTGTTCAACAGATGGTAGCAAACCCCCAAAATTTAGTAAGTATCTAGCCATTTGCAGTCAAAAAGTAAATGCATCTTTCAAAGATTTCATAGCACAAATTAAATTGGACTCTTTATGTCTTCATTACTTTAAACTAAAAACACAATTAGAAAATGCATATGCATATTAATAGGATTCTAATATTTCTTCGATTGATTGGAACAATCAAGGTGCATTTTTGTACTAATTGATTGTTCAAAAGGTGCCAGTTAGTACAAAAATTTTGTTTTAGAATAAAACAACATTTAAAAATATTGGAAGGATAATCCCTTTATTGATATAGACCTGGAATTGTCAATTCCTATAATAAAAGCATGAGAGGAGTGAACAAAAATAAATTTTTATACTAAACTGTTATACCAAGCAGAAAATTATATTTCAATATCCTTGTATTATATTATAAACTATTGGTAAGAGTACAAAAGAAAGCAATTTCTTCAGGAATTCCTCTCAAGAATCAAATGGGTTTTACATTTGATATAGCAGAAATTCTGTCCTTTTCAAAGAAATAAGCAGTTTCTACCAAACGTTCAAAGCTATCAGGTTATAGCCCTATTTTACCTAAAAAAACCCTAAAAAAAAATGGTGTGTGGAACACCACACGATCAAAGTGAAACTTCTTTGGCAAAGTTGGAACATTGATTATTTACCTTAATATTCCAAATCGACCGAGTCCATGTCTCAATCGCCTAATTTGTATGAAAGGTATTGTGGCAAAATGAGCCTTTCTGATATCAAATCCAAAGTAGAAAGATGTCCTGGAATTTCTGGGTATACAAAACCCATTATATTTTGATAAATCTGGTATACTTTTTTTCCTATTTAAACTTTTTTGGAAATAGTAACATGCTTTAATGTGTCTTCTAAATTAATTCCTGGTAAAATATTTTTGTGCTCGGCAACAGATGTTCTCACAAATCATCACTAAACCATAATCTATCACAAATTGAACGCCCGTATCAATTGAACGAGTATCAACGAATCACTTTTGAAAATCTTTGTGAGCATTTTTATGGGATTCATAGTCTTTGTAACGTAAGATAGAATTTATTATTGATTTACATGCATTAGTTCCAAAACGCACTAGATTTGATGAGGGCTCTGTAGTTAATGGCACAGGGTGGATCCCAAAGTCCATATTAATCTGTGCTGTCATTAGAAGAGTCTCAATAGCATTCCCATCCCTTAAACTGAGCATTAAGAGTATTTTGCAGTGTTTTTTTCCCCCATGCTCAATATTCTCTCATGTACTCTGATGGAAATCTGGCAGTAGCACTTAATGAATTTGCAATATTTTTCTGGGTTTTTTTTGTCTGTTTGTTTTTGTCACTTTTTCTACTGGACTTACTGCTAGTTTTTCTTTCTTTCACAAAACTCTTTTCCTCTTTGTGCAATTCATTTAGGCATTCTGACTAGAATTAATATAATAAATCAACGCAAATAAAAGTCAAAAAAGCAAATTAGTCGCAGGAAACATCGCAATGTAGCAAACAATCTAAGAAAATATTTACGAAAAGCACGCTTTTGCTGCAAGAGCTATTTTGTCTACACCGTAATGTCACTGCATCACATACAACCGTTGGTAGATGTTTCCGGGTCTGGGGGAAAAGGACCCCCAATAGGAAGGTGGGCAAGTTGACCAATCGGAGAAGTGAGCAATCCTCCAACTTTTTCACAGATATAATGCAAGTCACGTGGTGTCCCCGCTCCCCCTATTCCTCTCAACTCGCTATCCTGTCATTATGGTGATGATTCGGGGGATGGGGGCGGGGAAACTACTTCCGTTCGCTTTTTCACTGTTACGCAAAACCGGGCAAATTTCTCGTTCACTCTTGAGCGCAAAAAAGTTTCACTTAAAAAAAAGAATTAAATTCAGTAAAACATATTCTATAATTTCCACTTCACACAATTCTATGATTTAAACAACAAAGTATATTTTGGAACCATAATGTAAAACAAATTTAGTACAGTTCAATATGATACATATTAATTATTTAGCTAGTAGAAAAAAAATTCAGTTGTTTAAGAGCAAAGCAGTTAAGAACCAAACACCAATTTCTTTTAATAGGTAAATCTTCAATCTAACAATTAGCACACAAACCTAGTTTTTAAATTTATAAGGAAATCTTTATTTAAAAAATTATATTAACCCTTTTTAAAAAACAAAATTCTACTATAGCAAGGATGGCGAACCAGTGGCATGCGACACAATATTTTGGGCATGCCAGTGATCAAAATGGTTTGCATTTTATTTCAAAATAACTAAGTTAACTATGAAGTATTACGAACAAACACGAGTGATAGGTCACGGAGCGGCGGGGAACACACTCGTTTATTATTGTGTTTCCTTTGTCGTGGACTACAGTTGCTTATGATATAAAATTTGTCTACACATAGCATAGTTAATTTCGTTGGCACAACTGTATTTTAAAGTTTATTTGTGTTAACATTTACGATTTTTAGCTGTTATTTAACATGGCTATTTCAGCAAAAGAACTAAAAGTGCTAGATAGTAAATGTAACAGAGAATTTCAAACTTGGTGAATCTAGAATTGTGTCATTATTAATAAAGGCGGCATAGAGGTGTGTTTTATGTTCTGGAACAGTGGTATGCAGAACATCGTCTGTAAAATGACATTTTGAAACAAATAACAAATCCTGAACCGCAACAAAAATAATCACTTGCTTAGAAACCATTTGGCAGATGACTCCAATTCAGCATGCATTCTACTAAAAGTAATCTTACAATCCTAAAAAGCTATTTGTCATCCAATCTGCAACAACAGAAGTCACATTAATGTTACTTTAATTTGAATTACACATATAACTAAAACATTTACAACTCTACAGTGCACACACACAAAAGGTATTTTTTCGTAGTAAATAAAGATTTTTGAGTTATTATTTACCCAATAATCACAACTCACTGAGGCACGTCTATACCTCATGAAACACTTCATGGCACATTGATCCATAAAGGTTCAATATACTATAAGTATGTTTGGATAAGTGACAGATTTACAAAAGCAGCAATATGGCTGATTATAAAATACTTACCATAACTGAAAATCCAGATATGAAGCGTCGTTTCCCCTGAAATGGGGATTTTAAATCTGAAGTTAATCTATTTAAGACCCCAATAAACAATTCTGAGAACTTTTATATTAGAATTAAATTAAAATAGTTTCTGAAAGTGATTATGAAACTTTTAAAATATTTAAAAAAAATAATGACATTTTCCTTCACCTAAAGAGAATTAAAAGCTTCTTAAATATAACTTTTACGATTAAAAAAATATACCATAATGAGGTTCTGTTTTCCTAGTTCCATATTAAATGCAATGGAGTGAAAATATTTATTCTGTAATTATTTGTGTCATAACTTTGTTAGAATAAATTAACTAAACATTCTACAAAGGAAATAATATTTATTAAATACATGCCAATACATGTTGAATGCAAAATGCAAGCTGAACACATAAAATGTATTAACATTTGTAAAAATATATTTTTAAAAATTCAAAAAAATAAAACATATGCCACAAAAAAATAGAATAAATTTTTTCAATAAATAAGTAAGAACGCACACACAATATGAAATATACAAAAAATATAAATTTACATGCTACAACATATGCACATACAATCCATTAAAAAAAAATAAAGCAGCTAAAAGCATTCTAAATGGCAGTCAAATGCAGATAATTTGTTACAATCAGGCTTAAAAAGGAATGTCACAATAAAGTGTGTCACAGCTTTAAACAAATCAAAGCATTTTACACTTTTATTTACATTTCCAATATAATCCGGGTGTTTTGATATGACAGTTACTCACCTTATTCCGAGGAAATCCTGCATTCATGGAATCACTTCTCACTTTTTGCCTCCTCCTCGATCTTCTCTTATCTTCAGAAACAGTAGTTTCAAAATTTATAATATTAGCATTATTCGATTTTTTTAACTGATGTAGCACCAATGAGAAACCAGTAATGTTATTAATTGTCATAGGTACATGAGATGACACAGGCACAACAGCTAGAACAGCATTCTGAAATGAAGATTTTTCTTTCTCATGTTCTAAAAGCACACAAGGTTTTGTTGGAAGATCATCTAAAGCTGAATGTATAGTTGGAAAATGACGATTTGTCAGAGATGAAGGAAGCATCAGTGACTGAAATGGACGGATTTTCATTTGGCTTGATGAAATTGCTTCAGACAAATTGTGGACTTTACTGCACAGTATATCTGGCAGATCGTTCGGTTCTTTTGGTTCACATCCCCAGATTGCAGTCAAGAGGCATTTCTCTTCATTCTTAGGTTGTTCACTGTCATCTTTCGAAATAAATAAAAACAAAAATTCCTATTTATATTACAGAATTTATGCTTAAAAATAAGCTACCTATAAGAAATACAGGCATATTAGACATTAGATTAAATGGTTAACCCTCCACGTACAGGTAACTTTTTATACTTTCTGGTCCTAAAATACGGGGTGTTTTATGTGTCCTTGATCTATATATGTTCCAATTCACATTTTCATCAGTTGTTTTTAAATAATACAAGAATTTTAATAGCTTTTAGGTTTTCAAAAAATATATAATACTGCATCCGCAATTTTAGTGGGCAGAGCTTATAAGTTAAAAAATTCATGCAATATTTTTATTTTCAAATGAATATAATTTTTAAACATTTTTTCTCAAAAAATGTTACAGAAATTTGTTATAAAACAGAAAAAAAAATCAGTTTTACTCTGTTAGAATATAAATATGAAAAAAAACATTCATTATTATTAAATATGACTACTTATAGTGATTTTAGAAATAAAGACTATAGTATTTTTACTGACATCAATATTATGGATGTATCTTTCATAAATATTTATCACGTGAAAGATGAACAAAAAGTATGCAATCTGACAAATGCAGGCGGGGGATCAAGCAAGTGAAAAGAAATTCCTGGACCTTCTAGTGCCCTTTAGTAGTGAAAATAAGCATCAAATGTTTTTTAACCTACACAGGGAAAAAGCGGGATTAGTATTGAAATGAGGGGAAAAAATTCTTTGCCCACGATTTTCATGTGACCCATAATTGGGGACAAAATTGACCCGTAATCGTTTGAGCTGTATGCGGAGAGTTAACTTAGCATAAGAATTCTTAAAAATACTAAGAACTGCATCATAAAAAAATTCAGGTTTTTATACTAATGAAACAGTAAAGCTTTTCTACCAAAATAATTCATATAAATCACAGTGATCAATTATTATTTTATATATTTCTATTCTTATATTCTTCTACATAACTTATTTGAATATCAAAAATTTTGTACCAAGTTTCAGTTTTTTTCATATCCTATATTATGCATATATATGCATGCATATATTAATTAATATAAGAATAATCTTTTACATGAGATACTTTATAGACATTTTAAAACATTATTTTTTTTTTTTTTGAATAAATGGAACAATTTTTTTTTTTTTTTTTGCATTTATAATTGGCTTCTACATTTTGTCAAATTTAAAAGAATTTGTATAACTTGATGATAAATACTGTATAATAAAAAACAAATTTTATTCTATTTACAATAATTATATCTGTATCTCTTTGTAGGTATGAGTGGAAGCAGTTAAATTGTATTATAAATGAAATTTTGTTCAACATTATCCATTTAAACAAATATTGCTAAATTCACATAGAAAAATACAGATACTTGTATGCATAGTTTATTCACACAATACAATAAAATATTTGACAAAAGATTATAACTCTACTCTTTGGACTGAAACAAAATAATGTTAACATATCATATATAGGGAATGTTAATCTTTAGTAAATATACCTCATAAAAAAGTTGGTTACTTGAATGTGTGTCACTCAGAAAATTGAAGTTAGATGCGTCAAAAGTTAGAATACGTCATATATAGGAGGGCTATTTTTAAAGTAAGGTCCATTGACGTGTATATCTCCCTAGTTCGCACATGTGCTGCAACAAGTCTCTGCATCACAGATCAGCATCCTTTGTGAACACACATGCACCATTTCCAGCTCTGTAGCAGTCATGTAAGATTCGCTGTGCATCTTTAAAATGTTTAAGGTGATTGAATCACCCGCCAAGTATGAGATATGGTCTGTTATTTGTTTTTTGACTGCAAGAAACATGTTGGCTGCAGACATTCACCGCCAGATAACAGAAGTTTATGGCACAGAAGCAATGAGTGACAGCAAAGTTCGAAAATGGGTCAAGAAGTTTAAAGATGGACAAACAAATGTCCATGATGAAGAACGCTCAGGCCAGCCCTCTGTAATCACTGATGATTTGATGCAAGCAATTGAAACAAAAATTTGTGAAAACAAAAGATTCAAGATAAACACTCTTTCATTGGAATTTCCAGTTTCTCAGTCGGTGGTGTACAAAATTGTGACTGAAGACCTCAATTTCAAGAAATTGTACTCTTGGTGGGAACCCATACTACTCATAGCGGAACACAAAGAAAAGAGGTTTGCCATTCCACAGAACTTTTTGATTCCTTACGAGAATGAAGGGGATAATATGTTGAGTCAGATCCTTACTGGAGATGAAACATGGGTATCCCATATCACCCCAGAATCAAAGCAACTGTCTATGGAATGGTGACACACATACTCTCCCCTCAAGGTCTAACAAACACTGTCAAAGCACAAGATTATGGCAACAGTATTTTGGGACCACCGCTGTGTTTTTCTGGTGGACTTTATGCCACAAGCAATAATGATCAACTCAGGTACCGACTGTACAACTCTACTGAAGCTACGAAGAGCATTGCAAAACAAATGGCGGAGCATGCTGTCAAAAGGTGTTTTGCTTCTCCACAATAATGCAAAGCCTCACACTTCTTGAACGACTCGGGAGTTAATCGAATCTTTTGGCTGGAAGGTTTTGGACCATGCACCATACAGCCCCGACCATGCTCTGAGCAATTTCCACCTTTTCCGGTACAGTCTTGGCTAAAAGCATTTCAGTGACAACGAGGAAGTGAAAGCAGCCATGAACTCTTGGCTGTCCAACCAGGCAGAAGACTTCTTTGAAGAGGGTTTTCAAAACTTAATTCTAAGGTATGACAAGTTTGTCAATAAACTCAGAAACTATGTAGAAAAATAGGCAAAAGTATGTACAATCCTAAAATAAAGGTTTTCTGAAACAAATTATTGTTATTTTTTTTAAAAAAAAAACGGACCTTACTTAAAAAACAGCTCTTGTACATAAAAAACAAAAATGAATTAGTTTTGTAATTTTGAGTATTTATTACAAAAATTGCCATAAAGAGGCACTCTGCAATGACACTTTTAACAGACACTGTTTTTTGTTTTAATCTCTCATTTGTTAGTTTCTGCCAGAATAAGTTGAATCCTTCTATATATGCCTAAATAAATAAATGCACCCTCCCCCTTAAAGTTAGTGTCATGCTTTAAGAATCATCCGGTATTTCTATTTCTTATTTTATTTTCAAAAAAAATTAGGTGTATAGTTATGAAGATTTTCATGCCTTTGAATCAACATCTTCCAACTGTCTATAATTTTTCTGAAAATTTCATTATGATTGTCATGTTGCTATAAATCGAGAAAGAACAAAGTGAACTAATGCAAAATAAAGAAATTAAAAATTCAATTCCTGAGTCTTAAACACACCTTGAAAATGTTATTCACCAATTCTTCACATCACATTGATCATTTGATAAAAAAATTCAATAATGTTTATGAAAGGATCGTAGCTAGTGTTTGTTTAAAAAAATACAAGCCAATGAATTTAACTAAAATGAAGGAAAGCTATTTATTATGCAATACAATAAAAAACAATTTAATGATCCCATAAAATGATAATTGAATTAATAAATTAAAAATCTTTAAAATATTAATGGAAAATTTCAAAATTAAGACAGAACATTACAGAGAAGTAATAAATATAAATAAACAAAAGAAGTAAAAAAAAAAAAAAAATATAAGAACATTGCAGAAATACATACTTGAGAAACCATCTATTGGCTGGGCAACATAGAGGGTCCAGTCCAAACGTTTGGCATTCCAAAGTAAAATCCAACCAGTGCCGTTACTTTCAAGATTTCCAAATCTATGGAGTAATTTTTTTTAAAATTGAAACAAACAAAATTACATTTTGATATAACAAATAAACAATTATAACAAGTGATACCAGCTCCCTGGGAATGTATCAGGTCTGCAATGGTAAATACTGATCCACAGCCCAACTGGGGAGGGGGATTATATATATTCATTATAACAAATTGAATAAATTAGCTTTATCAAATAAAACAAATCTAGAACAAAACTCTCAATATATATATATATATATATGATGCCTGGCTTATTGTCAATTTTGTATTTTGAAATGACATGAGGGCTATTAACTACATACCTCCCAATTGTGAATCAAGATAAAACAAAAACAAAGTTTGGACTGTAATACCACAATCTTGTAACTTACACACCAAGCAGCGAACCTCAAAAGATATAACAAATAGCCTCTTTACATGACAAGTCGAACCCATAATTCAATAGAAATGAAATCATTCAAGTTCACAATCATAGCCACTTATGATGTTTGGAAGTAAAGTGAATGTTTTGTAGGAATTTTATAGCACTGAGCCTCATGAAACAATGTGTGAAAGAAATCAAATTGACAGGCAATTATTTTTTTTAAACTAGTTTTGCATCATTGAAAAAAAATAGAGATACTGAAGCAAAGCAGAGTTTTTTTTTTTACAAAATAGGAGATAAAAATTGCACACATTAAAAAATAACATTCATATAAATTGCACTGGATGATACACAAAATCATAATAAATGTAGTTCAAAGTGTTAAATAACATTAATAAATTCATAGGGAGAAAAAAAGTATTTAAACTCTCACACAAAACATCAAAAACAAAAGCCCAAAACACCAAAATGATTACTCTTGTTTCCGATTTTAAATTGATACTAAGTGAAAATTTCATACCTACACACAGTTCCTATACGGATTCATTCATATAACATTATCCTGTAAAATGCTTGATATATAAGCATTCTTCAATCATTTGTAGACTGCTCAATTTTATTTCTCAGCCTTGTTGACTTCATAATATAGAGCACAAAAGATACTTTTTAAAGTCTGATTTACCTTTGTTTCACATCTTTCTTTTACTTCTTATAGTACTATTTTTAGGAATTTGAGATTTATCACATGTAACTTGAGTTTTTTACTTCTACCACATTTAGAAATATTAAACAAGTAAACAATGATTTAGAGGAGAATGCATTTGAAGCTTTACATAGCAATTTATAGGAGAACCTAAAGTTCTGTTCAATTCAGAATCAAAACATTAGTGTATTCTCTTGAAATATCTTTAGAATGAAATAAAAAACAGATGAAGTACTTCATTCATTTTATTTTTAAAAAGAAGGTAAACAGAAGATATAGATTTTTTGGACATTGGTTCCAGACATTGCAAAAAGGCAAATATATTTTTTTTATCAGTCTGGTTAGTATTGAAACCATATGAAAAATTAGCAGCTTGGGCATATGTTTGCAATCTATAAGAATGACTTTAGAAGCTCCTAAATAAGAAATATTTTGGTTAATTTTAATTCATTTCTTTTCCAATTTACCATTTTGAGCATAACTCCCATGCTGTCCGGATTCATATACTGACAATTAATACATTTTGGGTTGAAACTATTATCCATCAATTAATGTCCAGTAGCTACATATCTAGAGCATGTAAACTTAAGTGACATTATGTCTGTAAATATTTGATACTTTGACTCTCAAAACAAGTGTAAAGGATTTAGAATGAATGGTTCTATTTGGTAGTTAAGATATTTTGTTTTAATCCTCAATAGTAGCAAGGATAGCAGAAAGCAAAAAATTAAATGTTTAGTTAGAAAAATGGTACTTTTAACTAAGATTCTTCTGATCCAAGTAGCACCTTGATCCTTAAGTATTTCTATTTCAGAAGTGGATAATAAGCTATGTTCAGAAATGATACCACATCAAGAATTAGAAAAGTATTGTTAGAATGTTTTAGTAGACAAAAATTATCAGGTTTGTAAAACAGATGTGATTTCTATAAGGAAAGTTTTGAACAATATAACTTTCTAATAAACTTTGGCTCACCATCTATACCTTAAAGAATATTGTGAATGTAAAATAGATTATCAAAACATTTCTTTGTTTGGCTAGAAAAATATAAAAAATTATAAATAAACTGCATCTTTATCAATAATAAAGGATGTGGATAAGAAAGCCCTTAATCAAGGTTTGAAAGCATAGAGAATTTATTTCAGTCTACCTCCAACCATTGTAAAGTTCAACAAAAGAAATCTTTTATAAGTTAAAATGCAAACTTGGACATAAAATATTTATTTATAAGCAAACAGTACCAAAGTTGAGTTACACTAATTTAAAACATAATTTAAAAGTCTCAGTAACCAAATGTAGCATTTAGCCAAACTTAAGAACTAACTCATTTAACTGATCATATTATAAACTGTTGAAAATTCTCCCATGTTTAACAATAACTTAACTCAGTTGCACAACAGCCCATGAGGGCCAAGGCTACTGTGCCCATTTCACTTTGGGCCCTGAGGTGCAAGAACAAATGTTTCGGTCAGGTGGTCAGTCTGGCGCAAAACCCCAAGTGTTAAGCTCCTAAGCAAGCTTGGTACTCATTTTATCGACCCACTGAAGGGATCAAACCTCATACCTGTGGTGTGGAAGTGCAATGTACTGCCACTGGGCTTCACAGCTTAAAAATAACATCATTAAATCTTACAAACACAAGTTGCAGTACTGAATTAGTCAATTACAACAGAAGCAGTCTGCAAATCAAAGGACAATTACTGAGCTCAAAATTTACATAGAGATCACCTAAAAATTAGCAAAAAATTGACAGGGTGAAAATCTACAGAGAAAGCTGAGACATGTTCAGCTGAAGTAGTAGCTTACAGCATTGCCTTTTTAGGAACTATGAAGAATTCAAGCCACAGAAAATATACTCAGGACACAACTTTCCCCTTTACATGAAATTGTACAGTGTTAGGGAAAAAAACTGTTACACAACAAAATTTGTAATTGGAATGATAAAATTTTATTATAATTAGATTAAAAACAAAATAGTAATTAAGTAAGTAATAGTAACTAACTTCCAATAATTATCACATATATTTGTGTTCTAGACTCAATATGAATTGATTGATTGATTGATTGAATATTAACGTTGCACTGTTCAGCTACACGAGGGATTTTGGCGACGGACCACATAATTTTGAACCATGGTCAAGTGACATGGACGACACCTGAGCTGGCACCCCCTCTCCTAACTACCACACCACACCAACGGGAGGACGTTTCAGCTCTCGACAGATTTAACGTGCATCGCTGCCCTACATGGCGGGTCTTTAGTGGTTCTGGGCTCGAACTCTTGACAAGGCAAGCCACGATCCGATACCTATACCACTCGGCTACCGCGGCCACGAGTCAATATGAAGGAACATAAGTTAACTATTTATTGAGAAGAGTTTTTTTAAAAAAGTAAAAGATCGTTAAAGTATCTATTGGTATGTGATTTGTGTTAACTAAAGAAAAGTTAACTTTAAGAGAGAAAGAACACTCAAATACCTTGAAATAATAAATAGTATACTATTTAAAAAGATACTCTCAGGAATATTAAACACTATTTAAAAATTTGATAAAAATATTTCTTTAAAACTTTGTTTTGAAACTAAAAAAGAATTTTTAATTAATAAACCCAAATAATTTTCATGATTCAAAAACATTTTAAATTACAATCACTACAAACAAAGCATTTTAGATAAAAAAAAATTTAAAAATACAAGCTCCCCCCCCATCCTATTTTAAGAAAAAAAATCATTAAAAAATGAAAAAACACAATTAAGATATATACAATCTAAAAGTAAAATACAAAACTACTTCTGAAGTTTGAGTATATGGTACTAGATGTTATTTTTGTTGCATACATAGATTTTATATTGATCTATACAAAGATATTTTAAAAAGACAAACAAAAAATATGAATAAAAATAACAAAAAAAAGTCCAATAAATGTAATAGGTATCTAGTACCTGAAGTACTAGTTATTAAAAGACTTTTAAATTTCAAAACAATTTCTTTTTACCTGTACATTTCGATTTCTGGCTTGGTGTTTAATTTTGAGGTAATCAAGACTTGATCACATTGCATAAAGGGATCCCCATGCAAGGATGGATTTTCAGGTAATTCCAAGTGAACCGTTTGATTTTGAATCTGAACATCCCATTCTGACCAAGTAGAAACATCAGCAATGACATTTAAAAGTATCTAAGTAGTAGAAGAAATAAATACATGTAACCATACAATTATTTTAACACTCTTCATATTTAACAGGATGACGGATCAAATATTTAAAAATTATTATTTTGCAACAAATATGTAAAAAATAATAATTATCTTCTGGATTTTTTTAAAAATATCATGAATATGGAGAAATTAATTTATATATATATATATCTTTGCTCTTACACATATACTTTTATTTCCATAAACAAACACATTAATTTCTAAAAGAAAGAGAAATAAAAAATAACATGTGAAAGGAAATTTTTAATTTTTATGCAATAATCAAGAATAAAAAATGTTAAAAGTTGAACAAAAATCAAGATTCAAATCATGTTTAAATTGAATGTGGACCTAATATACAGGGTATCCAAAACTTAATGATAATCGGACACGAGGTTAAAGGTGGGGGTGTTTCTGTTCTGGAAACACAAAATCGCAGTGATTGTTATGGATAGAAATGTAACAAATGTTGTTCCATTTTGGAATTGTCACTAAAAAGGTCATCATCTTTTGAAATAACTTGCTTAGAGTAGTATGTAATGTTTTTCTTTTTATGAAGCATCAAAGTTAGGTTGAATCATTTTCGTAAGCCAGCTTAAATTACATTAAAGGTTTTTGCTCCATTTGTGAATGATTAATAGGACAGCTATGAAAGATCATGTTAGTGAAAAATTACAGTGAAATTGTATAAATTGCAGTCACAATACCTAATGATGTGATGGAAGAATATTAATAGAGGTGTTTTTAAAAAGATGTTCTGTAAATAAAAAAATTCTTTATAATTGTTATGCACAGAAAATATAAGTCTTGTACCATTTTGGTATCTTAACTGAATGGGCTAATTTTGAGAAATTTGCCTAGGGTTGTGTTTGCAATAGTTTTCTTTTTATGGAGAGTAAAAGTTAGGCGACATATTTTTTTCAAACCCTGACTCACACAAATGACATTAATCTCAAATAACCAGCAAAGTTTTTTGTCCAACTTGAGACTGTATGGATATGCAAGGTGATATTAGCAAAAAAAATCATTATTAACCTGTTCAGGACCAGGCGATATTTCCAGTTAAGCCTAACTCCAATTAAAAATTCATATAAAATCATTATTGTAATAAAATATGCCAAACTTATAGTTTATAATCATTTCAAATTCAGATCACATCAATGTAATCCCGGGTCTCAGAATGGTAAAAATGCAATCTCGCATGATATTGTGTTCCCTGAAGTGATCCCATATATTTGATCATAGTCTTGAATGGATTAAATTGTGGTCACATTAGCTAATGATGTGATGGAGGGTGTCAATTTTCCTTATTTTCGAAAATGTGTTCATTCTCAGTTAATCAAGTGCAAGATAACTTTTTTACATTTTTCCCAGAACAGATATGATTCCACCTTTCAACCCGTGCCAGATTAGTGTTAAATTTTGGGACACCTTGTATATATACGTCTACATTTTAATGCAGTTAAACTATTAAAGTAGAATTTTCTTTTAGAGTAAACCTTAGTGAAGAAAAATTGATAAATCTTACAAAATGCCACCAGGCCAAATATTATATAGTAATCCCATTAATTTTATAAATATAGTGCTATATTTTAATTAATCATTTTTTAATAATTTAATCTTGGGTGAATTAGATGTTTTATATTTGAATGATGCTGCCATTAAAAAGCAAGGGAAAATCTTCATAATATCTAGAACATAAGTGGTCAGCAGTGAAAGGATATTTTAAAAATTATACTACAATGTGACAATAATTACGAATGGATTCAGTTGATATATTTGAATAAGGTTGCTGTCAGAAAGCATGACTTAAGAACAAAAGAAAGAACATGAGGTCAGCAGTATTATTTCTATTGCTACAATTTTTGTTATTAATAATGATTAAGTTAAGATAATTATGTCAATATTTTTAATACTATTTTAATGAAATTCGATCTTTATAAAATGTTATTTAATATTTATACAATCCAGTCAGTGACTTTATTGTACATCAGGCATACAATACATGACATCTGACTTCCCACTGTAATGATTTGAAATACATGCTTCCAACGCTTTTTTTTTTTTGGCACTATTTAAAATTCATCAATAAGGTGTGGATTAAAAAATATGTAACCCATTTTAGTAATTAATTTAAAATATAGAATTCAAAATATACTTTTAAAGAGAAAAAAGAACTTTGGTGTAACAAATAGGTAATTAAAATATTCTGATAAAATAAAAATGTACTATGAAACAAGACTTACCACAGCAGCACAAGGTATTTCTTTAGCACATGCATAAACAGAAACAGGATATCCAACAATATTTAATGAGAGATCTTTCTGCCAACAGCGCAAGTTACAATTTGAAGGAGTAAGACTCCAGCCATGAGCAGAATTTACAGGCAAGTTCTAATAAAAAATATTTAAATAAATTAATAGAAACAATAATATTATATTTCAGTAATTAATTTTAACTTTGATTATCATTTTATATTAACTTTTCATTTTAAGCCCTCAATTTTAAAAATATCTTAAATAAGTATGGTGAAAATCATTTAACATGAAAATGAGGGGACAGAAATATTTTTTTGCATTAAGGATAATGCAAAGAAGAAGAAAACCAAGTATATATTTAACAAAATTGTTTATTACAGTACATTTCATTTGCATAGATATGTAGATATGCATGTACACTGCTGGACAATTGCTAAGAACGGATCACAAATTGCTATGTAGCATAACATTAAGCGAGACATGAGGCCTAGTAGGATAAAATATAGTTGCCACACTGTTCAGACATTAGAATAAAGAATATTTATTGTTCTGGAAAGTACAAAAGCTGTGAAACATCTGAAAGAAAAAAAAATGTTCATTTGATCTGCGTACGGAGAAATGGAACAATGCATCTAAAAGTCAGCAGGCACCTTAAAGAAAGGTATCAGTACGGGATATGTCCACCGTGGAGTGTGATGCAACATTCCACACGTCGTATCATACTTTGCACAACATTATCCAGCAGCTGCTGAGGCAATTTATCCCATTCCTCTGTGAGTGCACGGATGAGGGTGTTCTTGTTTGTCGGAGGATAGTTTCGACCAGCAACTTGCCTCCCCAAAGCATCCCACACATTTTCAATGGGGTTTAGATCTGGAGAACGCGCCGGCCATACGAGACGTTGAATACCCTCGCTGTCTAGACAATCCTGAACAGCGAGTGTTCGATGACATGTAGCGTTGGCGTCCATAAAAACAAATTTATCACCGACAGCACCACGGAAAAGACGAACACACACATGAGGAAGTAGAACTTCATCGATGTATCGTTGGCCCGTCATAGTCCCATTCGCAATCACATGTAGGCACGTGCGGCCATTGATCATGATGCCGGCCCACACCATGATACTGCATGTCGGATATCGGTCCTTTTCCTGGATATTTTCTGACGATAAGCAGTACCACTCTCGCGCCAGATCAGTTAGCGTCTACAATCCGATGACAGACTGAACCTACTCTCATCTGAGAATAGTATGCATGCCCAGTCCTGTTCAGTCCAATTGTGATGCTCACGACACCATTGCAAATGGGCAGTACGGTGCTGTCTGGTCAATGGGACACACACAACAGGTCTGCGTGGGTATAGTCCGTCCTCCTCCCCTCAAACGCCTGGCAACAGTTTTTCAGGAGATCTGCTTTCCTCAGGCAGCAAAAACTGATTTGCTACCTGCTGAGCTGTGGTGCGCCTGTTCCTTTTGCTGATAGGACATATATCTGTCTTCTGCAGGCGTCGTACTTCCTAACACGACCTCCCCCGTGCCATCTACTACACATTCCAGTAGTTTTAAATGATTTCCACAGCCGTGAAACAATGCTGTGAGCGACGCCGAACTCCCTGGCAACATCTGTTATTTTTCGCCCTTCTTCGATCTTTCCAATAATCGCCACGCATAAAATCATCTATGTTATGTCGGGAAGACATGCCAAAAATTTTAAGTTCGCCTATTAAATCTTTCCTGTAAAACTTTGACTTGAAACAACAACTGTCCATATATGCGCAAAACCTTTAAAGCTCTTATGAACGCTATCACGTGATGAACAGACGTGGAAAAAATTTGCATACTCATACTTCTTCTTACTAATATCCCGCACTTATTCTAATTTTCCACATTTTGCTTCCTTTCATTTTGTGGTTGCTATGGATGATAGTGTTATCCGTCCTTAGCAATTGTCCAGCAGTGTATTTAATAAAAATCAATGAAGCCAAAACATTTACAAGAACTTAATGAAATTCATACAAAATTTTGCAATACCAGCGGATTGCAAAGGTTATTATTTTTGTCCCGAAAAAATAGTTTATGTCAAAATTTAAGTGTCATGTTTTTGTATGTTAGTGAAGACCTTGGAAAATGATTTGACTACTTATTTTAAGTGAACGGTGTATATAATTAATTTTACAGTGGAATATCTTTAATTAATTTATTAGCTCTAACGGATTAAATTTTCCAAAGTGGAGTATTTTGTTTATGTATATCCCTTAATTTGTAAATGTAGTGATCCAAAAAAATATTGTATGAAAAAACTGCAGTAAATCATAATGTGGTTCGATAAAGTATTAAAGTGCATTTCTCCCCTACATGGCGGGTCTTACAAAGCTCTAATAAAGCTTGAGCTACGAAAGTACCTAGGCATTTGCCAACTTGACTCTATCGTTAACATTTCGCTGTTTTTCATTGAATCGCCATTATAATTTAAGAAACGGCGCTGCTTGCGAATATTACAATTTTAAAATAAAATAAATACAACAGAAAGTAATATTAATGTATTACACTTTCAGATATAAATTATTTACACTATTTTAAGCGTTCTATACGCAAAGTGATATGCAAAAATCTTTTTTTGTTTAATTTGCAATTCACATAAAATTAACTCATTAAAAACTTCTTTTTCCTTCAATCTGTGTTGTTTAATTTTTCAGTTCACCTGTGAGAAGAACGGGTATACCAGCTATATGTTATACAATCAAAAATGTTTGTGCAACGCAGGGGGTAACTGAAGAGTAAAGTTAAAAATTTTTGAAAAAGGTAATTTTAATGACATCAGTATTGCAATCACTTGCATCGTACGTGCACACACCCGCACAAAAGTGCTGGTGTCATGAAGGAAAGAGGAAATTAAGGTACACACTCGGTAAAAGCCCAGGCTTAAGTGGAGGGAAAAGAAACAAACAAGTCAAAGTAGTTTCAAAAAAGAATAATGGAAGTGCTGATTTTGTGAAAGGAAGGGAAAATTTATAAAAGTAGAGAAAGCCCGTGCAACGCCGGGCCATGCAGCTAATAGTTAATATAACTTCGTACACCTAAAACCACTTTATACAGTGTATTTTGAAAGTGAATGTTTCCCCTTTTAGAGAAACTTACTATAATTATGTCAAATCACTTTCATTTTGCTCTAAGGGGATCCCCGAAGCAATGTAATTTTTTTTGATACACAAAATTACTTATGGTTGAATCTAATACAATTCCCTACCCAATGAGTGAAACCCCTTTTTTATTATATGAATTGTGTTTGAATAGGAGAGCGTTAGTTAATAAGAACATTTAAAACAGGTGTCGACAATCTATGGACCTGTGGCACGTGGTACAATTCTCCGTGGCACTCAGCACAACTCTACAAATTTGTCAATTTTTGAGTGGATGGAAGTTGATAAATTTGTAATAGACCTTACTTGATAAACATCTTCAGAGAGAGAGAGATATGGACATTTATGGAACTACGAAATAATCTGAAAGATAATTATAAGGATAAATTTACAGCTATTTTGTAAATAATTGAATGTTATTGCTAAGGGATTTAATTGTTGAAAAAAGAAAATTGCATGTACTCTGCTTTCCACTTTTGGTTCGGCATATCAAAGTAAAAAATCTTTCCTAATATGAAAAATATTTGACTCCGCAAAGAAATTGTTTAACAACTGAATGCTCAGAATCATGTCACGCATTATACCACTGGTTTTGCGATATGAAAGAAGAGTGGTGAAAGAGTTAATTCGCATTACAGTTTTTATTTAACTGTAATGAAGGGAAACATTTGTAGTTCACTTTGTCTATTTATTTAAATAAATAGGTTGGAAACATACATTTTTAATTTTTTTTATGTCAATAAATGTATTTAACTGATCCATAATTAATATAAAATAAAACTGCAAATCTAAATTATTTACCTCTATTCTTTAAATCTGCAAATATTATCGTATGAATCGAAGGATTTCAAAAATTTCCTACTGTGTGGCACGCTGAATGATACTTATAGATTGGTTTGGCACGTCTCAGCTATACGGTTGCCGCCCCTGATTTAAAATGTTTTATAAGATAACCATTATATTTTTAAAATTTTATAAATAGACAAAATGAGAGTATTTTGGCAGTAAATGTTTAAAAAGGAGTAAAGTTTACGAGAACGAAATATAAAATTACCTATATATATATATATATATATATATAAGAAGTACGGTTGATAGTGCCGTAGTTACTGCCAACTCGCAACAATGAATTGGAAATTAATTTCACAATTCATTGTTATTAAAATATTTAAAGTTTACATGAGTTATTTTTGTATTTGTTATTTTTATATTCCTTACTGAAAACAACAATTGGGAGTTCATTACCTGACAAAACTGCAGAGGCCTGGTTGTTTACAAGCTCCTACCTTATGCTTACTCTGCCCTACTAAATAAAAATGCCGTCTTCTGCTCGTCAAGATCATGGAATTGCAGACATTGTTTTCCATATATTTTAAATGTTAGTTTTCTAACTTCTACATCAACCTTTTAATAGTCTACACTCCTGCAAAGAAGTCTGAATTCAAAACTATAAAAACTTATTATTCCCAACAATGTCATTTATACCTTTATTTTTTATAATCTATGAATGCGTTAAAGTATTAATTTGTTATGGCGACTATTTAATATTAAATGCGAAAAAAACGAATAAATTTCGAACTGAAATTTAAATTGAATGTTTCAAAAACTGTCATCGATATTCTCATAACTTTTACATATTGTTGCTTTAGCATCTCGCACATCTATCTTCTATGTAAAAATCTATTATAAGTTCATCAAATGTTTCAGCATATTTTCACTCGGTAAAATCCTAAAAGGACCCACTGCTGTTTTTGGCACCAAAAATTTTTCGCCAAAAAGCGCCAAATTGAAGGTTTTCAAAAAGGCGTCAATGACGAAAAACTCTTGGGAAGCGCATGCGTCAGCGGGGGGATGAAATGGGCGTTTCGCAAAGATGAAATCGAATAAATACATTAAATTAATCATTGTATAAAGAAAAAAACGGAGAAAGCAATGAAATTCATTTTAAAAAAGCATTCTAAAACCAGTGTGTACAACATGATTTACATTTTTAAAAAAGGACGAAAGGGGCGTTTTGCAAATATAAAATCGAAGAAATACATGAAATCAATCATTTTAAAAATTTTAAAAGGCACTTACCTTACGCTTGCATTTCGTCATGTTCCGTTGGTGGATACACCCTTGCGATGGATGCAAGGAATTCATGAAAATTGTCATCCACCAACTTTTGACCTATTCTTATTAACTTTCAAGTCATTCACCACGAACACGCATTCATGCTCTTGCCAAACCAATATCTCGTCAAACGCAAGATAATAGTTATAGCAAGTTTGCTTTCGCTAAACCAAGTGCCCTTTCTCACACTCCGAACAACGTCGTGGCGCCATTCGTAGCCGTCAACCGTTCCCTTTCGTTCTTGCAAACGCATTTTTTTTTTTACACCTCGGACATTCATAACGAGAAGCAATTAAATTAGCTTTCATACACCATTCTAATGTATCTTTCTTTGTGCCCAGGAGCACAAAGAAACCTGTCATAGCCTCACTTTCAATTAATTTCCTTTCACACGCCATTCTTAACAACAACCGGTGGAGAGCAAACCTTTTCAAATGAAGTCAAATGTCAAAATGACGTTTTTACGGAAAAGGCGAAAAGCGTTGTACTTTTTTTAGGGTTGCCATTTTTTTGGTGATTTGAAAATCCAAATTTTTGGATGAAATGGAAGGGTTACCATATTGTAACCTTTATCGCTCAAAATTTGGCAACAAAAAAATTTGGCGACCAAAAGTGGGTCCTCCTAGGATTAAACCTTTCACTCATAATATGCAGTTTTCAACCAAATTGTGAGGCCGCAGTAGCCTAATGGTCAAGGTAACGGACTCATAGCTGGCGTGTGATGAGTTCGACCCCAGTACCACTGAAGATATGCCGTGTAGGGGAATGATGCTCAAGCGTCGTCCTTGTCACTTAACCATGGTTTAAAATTACGAGGTAGGTCGCCAAGTGAGTGAATATTAATGTCGCACTGTTCAGCTACACGAGGGATTTTGGTGATGGACCTCGTAAGTTTGAAGCATGGTCATGTGACGAGGGCGACACCTGAGCTGGCCCCCCCTCTCCTAACTACCACACTTCCCCAATGGAGGACATTTGAGTTCTCTACAGATTTAACGTGCATCGCCCCCCCTACACGGCGGGTCTTTTGTGGCACTGGGCTTGAACTCGTGACATGCCTACCATGATCCAATACCTTGACCACTTGGCTACCCCGGCCACAGGTCCGTCGCCAAAAGCACTCGAGTAGTTCAATAGAGAAGAGAGAGAGATAGTGCGACGTTAATATTCTCTCACTTAATTATATGAAATTTAAGGATACATGAAAAAATATTAGAAGTGGAATATATATATATATATATATATATATACATTAAAAATTTAATCTAAATATAATTAAATATCCAAAGAATTATTAGTATTTATGGTAAATATATATTTTTCAATTGAGCATGTGAGACACGCATAAATATCTTTTTCGAAATTCAAATGCAGAATTTCAGTGCAGCTAATATAAAATTCCTAGCTTTGCATGGTTAAGATTATAAAAATGTCCAAATTTTAATAACATTTTCTTCAGTCAACCACTAATGGAACATAAATGATGAGGGATTTTGCATAAATGGATATTTTTTTAACTTGAATTTAAAAAGGATCTTTATATTTATTTATATGCGCAAATGTTAACTGTAAATTTGTCCAGATGCTTTTGATTACTCTTTATTTGAAGATTCAAGTTTAAAAATATAATCTTGTAGTTTACGTTCTCTTTGAATGAAATTAATGTTCAGACATTTAAAATTCAAATATAATTCGTTTTCTGAACAATAGAAAACTAGGGATTCTATGTAAGATGCCCTGAATACCTGGCTTTAAAATTACGAAAAACTAAAAGATTGAAATACGGTTTTTTCAGCAATGCGTAAAAAAATTTTGCAAATAATGTAATACAGAAGCTTACAAATTATTCATGTTTAGAAGTGTCCGAAATTTTAAAAGATTTTAAATTTTGAACCTTTTTTTTTATTTTGACACATAACGAAATAATCCTTTTAAAAAAAAGTCCCTGAAAGTATTGATTGAAATAAGAAAAATGAAACAGTAAATTAACCTCAATGTTTTAATATATACTTTGAATTTAAATACTATAGATATTTTAAAAAAATTTAGACATACATTATAAAAACTTAATTCCATTTGAGAATTTTAAGGTAAAGAAAAAAATGAGATTTTATCAAGCTATCCCTTCCTTTCCTCAATTCGTTGACTTGCAATTATTTCCGTACACTCTTGGGTTTAAAGAAATTCTTCCCAGTTTTTTATGATTGCTGCAGGGGAAGAACCGGGCTTCCCGCGAGCCATAAAACTTCCCCTCAATGTCCATTGTGTCTCCACGACCATCTCTAATTATCTTTCAAAATGTTAAACCTTTAAAGGGGGAAAGAATTTGGAAAAACACGGCTTTACCGCTTTCGAACACGTTACTTGAGGAGGTAAAAGTACATTTGGTGCATTTTTGGTGAGTCCCCGGCCTTACGAAAAATTCTGTGTGGTCCGTTTTTAAAGCCTCTCTAGTTGGGCAGAAAAAGCCGTGCTAACCGCTTGGAGGGTTAAGCTTGTAAAAAAATTCTTCTAAAAACGTGAACCCAATTCAGTGATTTTCACTCACACTGCAATGTACTTGTCACTGAATTCTAAAGCCAACTGATGAGATGAGATGTTTTTGACTGAGATTTGTAGGGGTGCAGTTTGAAAATAGCTTAAATAAACAAAATTGGTCTGTGCCACAGGCTATTCCCAAAGGTATTCTAAAAGCCAAGTTAGTGATACAATCTCTCTATCATTTCACCCCTCCCTAAAACATCACCTGCACTGCTGATGTTTTCTGTATTTTGTTTATCCCAGAAAGGAAATTTTTTCATGTTAAGTGATTTTTGTTTCATGTTAAGAGAAAAAAAATGCATGAAAATACACAGTGGTTTGTCGGGGTTGTTGTATTATTTCATGCCAACCGATATTTGGTCTTAAGCATTTTTGCATTCAACATATATATTTCATTGTACTTATATAATTTAAAATAATGCTAGGAACTGTGCACGTTGATTGGATTAATGCTGCAACAGCTATATTTAACCCAAACTTCACTATTATGAAAAATATTTGAATAACACTTCGAATAAAGCAAATATATTAAGGCCTTAGTTAAGACAATCATTCAATCATAAATTTAAAATATTCACTGGCATTTATTAAAAACTCTCATTGGCAAATATTAATTAAACCAAAAAGGTTTTTTTTTCAGATTGAAAGGACTTATACCCTACGCGGTTTTAATCAAAAATATATATTTTTTTTACTTATCTAGATTAAATTGTGAAGACAGAAATAAACACAAGGAAATAATACATTTTCTAGATTAAAAAAAAGCACACAAAAGAAGCAACTTATTTAATGTCTTATAATAAACACTGATTTAACAAAAAGAACTCGCATATATAATTAACTCTAAAAGATTAATAACTTCCAACTAGAAGTACTTACTTCACGATGTAATTCAACTATTTTTACAATTATAACAGTAGGATCCTGAAAAAAGAAATGCACAATGATGAATAATTGACATAAATGTATTTTATACACTACTCTTAACAGCAAAAATTTTTTAAAAAAAAGCCTTAAAAAGTAATTTTAAACAACCAAATAATCTTCATTAAAATACATCCAACACATACTTATTTTTGAAAAGATATTTAAGACCTTCCAAGATTCATTTTTAAATAGTCCTTGGAAAAACTTTTGTTTCATATAATCAAATTCTGCATAAATTATATATAAGTTGTTTTATTTCATAAAAACTGATATAACGTATTTACTTGAGTCTAAACTGCACTTTTTTTCCCCCAGTATTAAAGCTACTGAAAATCGGTTCCAGCCTCAAATTTTTTAAAAAATGCATTGGATGGGGCAATTAGTATAAAACAGTTTAGAACTTGTAATTGCTCCATTTTTCATTTTTCACAAAGACTTGCTGAGAATTTGGGGGGCAGCTTAGATTCGAGTAAATGCGATATATATTTTTTTTTACATCAGTAAAATTATAAATACTTAATTAAATTTAAATAACTTATTTATATTCTATATTATAATAAAATGAAATACACACACAAATGTAACAAGACAACAAATTTTCTTATTTTACAGACATGTTGATATTAAAATAAAGAGCCAAACAAAATCAGACAACTTTCTAACTTCAAAACAAATTACCCTATATATTCAAATTCAAGCGACATTCCAAATTCAAAACATTTTTTTTGTGAAAGAAAAAAAATATAAATAATAAGGCTTATCAACCAAAACTCAAGAAATTTTTAAGAAAATTTAAAATGAGAACTATATATATAATAAGAAGTAATTCATTTTACCAGTATTAAAAGTTTTGGTATATATGTATTATCACAACCATTGCCAATGTTAAGAACAACTTGGCCAAATTCCCCCCTAGGGTTGAATCAACCCCAATTTTGCATGTGGTCAATATGGTACCCTTCCATTTCATCCAAAAATTTGAAAATTGGCAACCCTCAACGTTTTTTCGCTCTTTTTCCAAAAACGCCATTTTGACTGTTTTTTGCTCTCCACCGCTTTGTTAAAAAATTAATTGAAAGTGAGGCCAATAGGTTGGGCACAAAGGGGAAGAAAGAGACATTAGAATGGTGTAAATAATTGCTAAAGTTTCAAAAAAAATACATGCATGAACCTGCAATTGCTCTAACCTTCAGAGTGTTTTGTGTAGTTACATAGCATGAATGCCTTTTGTGGTGAATGACATGAAAGTTAATAAGAATAGGTCACAAGTTGGTGGATGACCCCATTCATCCAAATGGTGTATCCACCAACGGAACATGACGAAATGCAAGCGTTGAATTTTAAATGATTGCACATGATTTTAACATTGGAAAAATGTTCATGTTGTACACACTGTTTTAGATTCAAAATGAAATACGGAATAATGTATTTATTCGTTTT
Organism: Trichonephila clavipes; assembly: GCA_019973935.1. Lineage (NCBI taxonomy): Eukaryota > Metazoa > Arthropoda > Arachnida > Araneae > Nephilidae > Trichonephila > Trichonephila clavipes. Next base: position 1,009,859 of record BMAU01021206.1, on the reverse strand, counting down.
CAAAAATTGAAATTTCAAAATTATAAAATGACAGAAATAAATCAGAATTGCCTAAGCTTGGAAAAAATGTGAATTTAAATAAATACGAAACGCAAAATTGAAATTTCAAAATTATAAAATGACAATTCTAAGAGATTTTATTTGAAACGCTTTTAATAAAAGATTAAGAGATTTTATTTGAATTTAGAATTATTTGAATTATGTTTCAAAATAAGTCATTTAATATTTTGAAACTTTTTCTTATGAAGCAATGAATTCTTATTAAAAATTTGGGAGTAATTTATGCATAAAAATTCCTTGTTTTACAAATAGACAAAGATTATGACAGAACTAAGCAAAAAATACTCAATTAAACGGGCATTTTAAATAAGAATGAAAGTAAATAAATTGTTTACATATTAAATAAATGTGTAGAAACTACATCATCATATATCATAACAAAAGCTGAAAATATTTTTCGATTCTATCAAATAAAATTTTATATGCACTGGTTATGAAAGAAACAATGGTTTCAAGCTAACTAATATATGCGCAAAAAAATTGTCCCAAAGTGAGTGAATAAATGAGATATATGATAATTATTACTAACTAGAATCTTTTTAAATATATAAAATTAAATGAAGATGCAGATTGTTAAACGAAACATTAGTATGCGACCTTTCAAAAAATGACACTCCCTAAATCAAAAAGTAGAATATGAACTTACTTTGATGGTATTTTGATACTTTTTAGGATTAAGGAAGAGCAGTATTATCAAAAATAGAGATAAACCGAAGCCTAAAGCTACTAACAATATTAATAATGCGGAAAACATTGAAGCACTTTATTGTACACACGATCCATACATTTTATAAACAAAAATAGAGCTGCCAGATTCACCCCACCTTTACCTGCGAGAATTCGGTTCTATGAGTATTTAAAAAAAATTTAATACGCGTTGTTTAAATGTACTAATATTTGTTTAATAGAAGAGTTTTAAATTTTTTAAGACAAACTTTAGAATTTTAATAGTCATGAAGAGTTTTAAAATTCAAGGTAAATTTTAGAACTTTTGTATTAGTGTAAAATGAAAACGAAACTTCTTTCATCTGGGTTAGTGCCGTCCTTGTCAAGTGCATTTGTACCGATTCAAGTACGGATGCACTGACTCTGTTGCTCTGTCCCGCTTACAGTATTAATATGTATATTTAAAAAAACGTTTACTTGAAATTAAAACAAATTTATAACTTTTTTCAGTCTCCTAATGTAAATAAAATCCGCTTTTAATAAGAATAAGATTTTGTTCATCAATATCCAAAAAATTTTATGTATAAAATAAATATTATCACACAGTTGAGAGAGAGAGAGAGATCACAACTAATTATGGACGTTTTAAGAAATGTATGTATATTAAAAACGATAATACAAAACTGATTATAAAAATATTTTATTAGAAGAATTTCAAATTATGTTTGTATTTATGAAAAATAATTGTATTTTTTTAAATTGCTAGATTTTTAAATGATGTTCTTTTTGTCAAAAGAACTTTCAAATGAAAAATTTTCTTTGTTATAAAATTTTCAAACATAGTATTGATAAAGTAAGAACAAAACTTGCATATTTGTTATAAAATTTTCAAACACAGTATTGATAAAGTAAGAACAAAACTTGCATATATTAGTTAAAAAATGCAAAATATTTCCATAAAATAGGCTAAAAACATGAAATATTTTAAGTAAAAAAATTATAAGATATTATCATACATTACCAAAACTAGATATGTGAATACATGCAAAAAAGAGAGATAACATCGCGATTTTAATTAATGTATGATTGATACTCTTATTTTCTGAATTATTAATTTATACCTCAATATTCAATTTGATTTTAAAGGTTGTGTTATCTAGCTGTAATTTGTCTTGTTTTATCAAGTATAAATGATTTAACATGACAAATCAAATTTTATTTCTTACTTTTGCACAGCCAGCTCCTTTTCCTGTTCAAGTTTTTTGGGATATATTTCTAGCTGAAAATGAGAATCATAATGTTTTTGAGCCAAAAATATTTTTTAACCCAGACATCTAATATACGCAACATTTCCTAATAAATTTTACTCAAATATGTTTTTTTTATGGTAATGATCAATTTGTAAAAGATTTGACTGTGAATCTTGAACATAATAACAACTTTAGCACTGAAAGTTTTTGTTCTTTAAACAACTTTTTACTCTAATTAATATGCTTGTCTTAGCATGTTCTAATTTTTAGTAATAACTTTTACATTACTTATTTTAAAATTTTGTTCTTGTTTGTCTTATTTATGAATAATTTGTAGATTGATTGATGATTGAAATTTGAAAACACATGAGAGAGCTCTATTGATGGTGTACCTCCTAATTTTGAATCACAGTCAAATGATAAAAATAACATACGAACACTGGCACCTTACTTTCTAAACTTTCACACTATGTGGTCAACATAAGAGTTTTGAGCCTCAACATGTTTTACATACATTATCCTCTCTACATATCAGGTTTTTTATTGGCACCGGAACTCAACATGTACAAAGCTATCCAGGAATTCATGACTATGGCACTACTGCAGAAAAGTAACTAATTTTTTATTTAAATGATAGAATCCATCATACAAACATATATTTTTTTTCATGTATAATCCAAAACCACAATATCTAATTGTATTAGTTTTATAAAATGATATACTCAAAATTTATTTTTATGTTATTAAATGTGTTATTTTCTTTTTTCTCAGAGTTGGAATATTTAAAATATTTTTAGTGCAAAATATGCTGAAAATAAATGTTCAATAAAATTGAACACTTATTTACAATGGAACAAAACAGTTATGTTTTATTAAACACACAATTCAACTATTTTGTATGCCTATTTTTGTCAACTGAGAAACAAATCAGCGCATTTTAAAATATTCATTTTAATTCCTACATCGCTGTATTTTGTTTAATAACATTCTGAGTTTATATTCACATAAAATTATTTTATATGATACAGCAATGTGGTAAAGACATTTATTATCAAGATTTTTGAATAAGTGCTGAAATTTTTTTATACTTTTTGTTATGTACAATTAAATCCAGATGATTTAAGGAGTCAATTTAGCTGAAAATTTGAATGATGCTCTTAGGAAAACTTTCCTTATCACTGGTGTAGATAGTCCTGTATGAGCTTTATATCAAAATTTTTTATGGGGCCCTTTTTGGAGCTCCTTAAAATTTTATGGTTTTTTTCTCACACATTTTGGGGCATTGTATCATTGATATGGCTGTAGCTATGCACCTGCTCTGTATATTAATTGTAAACTTTATTGATTGAATTGCTTATAAGAATAGAATGAGTTAATGTCTTATAAATATCATTAAAAAGAAAGAGAACATACTGAAATATTCTACGCTTTAAAATATTCATTTTCCTGTGAGTTGAAAATTTCTCTTTATTTCAGATGTAGAGAGTTTTTTTTTTCCAGGTATAGAAGTTTAAGTTGGCATTACTTTCCAAGATGGCGACTGATTTAACAGCTGTCAAGTGATTCATTCTCAGTTTGGTTTAGCAATTCATCATGAATAGACTCATGCCTGAACAACGCTTTCAAATTGTGCAATTTTATTTCGAAAATAATGGTCGCGCGCGATTTTCATAAGCGAATTTTGTTTAGCGATGAAGCGCACTTCTGGTTGAATGGCTACGTCAACAAACAAAACTGCCGCATTTGGAGTGAAGCTAATCCACAAGTGTATGTCGAAACACCGTTACATCTAGAAAAACTGACTGTTTGGTGCGCTTTATGGGCTGGTGGAATCATTGGTCCGTACTTCTTCAAAAACGATGAAGGCCACAACGTTACAGTCAATGGTGATCGGTATAGAGCCATGATTACTAACTTTTTCATTCCTGAATTGAACAATCATGATGTCCAGGAGCTGTGGTTCCAACAAGACGGCGCAACATGTCACACAGCTCGTGCCACAATCGATTTATTGAAAGACACGTATGGTGACCGCCTAATTTCACGTTTTGGACCTGTGAATTGGCCTCCATGATCTTGTGATTTAACACCGCTAGACTATTTTCTGTGGGGCTATGTAAAATCATTGGTCTATGCGGATAAGCCACAAATGCTAGACCATTTGGAAGACAACATTCGCCGTGTTATTGCCGATATACGGCCACAAATGTTGGAAAAAGTCATCGAAAATTGGAAGTCCAGATTGGACTATATTCGAGCCAGCCGTGGCAGTCCTATGCCAGAAATCATATTTAAAATGTAATGCCACAAGATTATCTTTCGAATAAAAAAAATTCATGTCAATCGAATAATACATCGTTGTTTTATTGCAATTTAAAGTTCTATACCTCTAAAAAAACACCCTTTATATCTTACTCAGATTTTGAGGTCTGGATGGATATTTTTAAAAAATTTATATAATTACAAAGTTTTCATTTAAATTTGAAAGCAAATGTTACTAATAGAGCAATGTCATGTCTCAAATCTTCTATAATGTGTGTATTATTTATATTGTAATACTTTGGCAATTTTTGAACTCTTGATATAATTATAGAACAAAATATAAATCATTGCAATCTGTGACCCTTGTACAACTGTTATGAATCATCACACATTAAAACCATACTTAATCTTTGTGTTGGCAGTAATAGGCTGCTGGAAGCACATTGCATACAATAAGTACTGAACCAAATCTTTCTTAACTGTGATAATATGTGTTGTTGTTGTATTGTTTCTAATGCCACCTGTCTGATGTAGTCAGATCAAGGCCCATGAAATTCATCGTGGCAAGGGGCTAGAAGTACGCCTGTTGGCCTTGAGCATCATACAGGTCACAGTACGAATTTGCTTGGCGAAATTCCCCAAACGGACGACAGATGGCGACACCACCTCTACAATTTTAGGCATGGAACTGAAGGGGAGGGAAATATTCTCCAGTCCCCTGCACTTGTGATTCAGTCCACAAGACTTTCAAACCCACTGATTTAAGGAGCATGTACTCTGTGCGTACTAGGAGGGTATTTGGTGGCATCGGCATCGAACCCAGGCCTTCCAGTCCGATGCTCTAACCACTAGGCTACCCAATGGCCCTTGATAAATGTATTTTAAAAATACATTTGAGAATTTTTGATGAAAAATTATTACTTTTCAAATTTTTTCTAATAATAATACCTTATCACATGTACATTTTATTAAATATAATTTCTAAAGAGGGTTTTTTTTTTTTGCAGATGTTATATTTATGGCTAGAGAAAGGATTCATTTTGACTTCAAGTAAGTCAGAGGGAGCAATTTTTAATTTCATTGTGGAAGAGCTTTTTATGACTTCTAAGATAAGAAGAAAAAAAAAGCATTGTTAACTATTATAATATATTAATAAACAAAGCAACAAGAGCAAGCTGAAATAATAATGATAATATAAATAATCAATAATTCTGGACCATATTCTTTAAAAATCTTAGATGTTAAAATCCAGTCAGAATCGAATGCAACTGTACTCAAAGATCATATAAAGTTTATAGAGAAAAATATATGTGCATGAAGATGTGTTTGAGATGTACCTACAGCATTTCTAAAACTGAGTAAAAAATTCAATATTTCCATTAATTAAATTTAACACATAATCTCTTAAACATTCATTCTAACCTATGACTGCAAATTTGTATCAACTCTTCTAACTTCAATAATAGAAAGCAATAACTCTTTTTTTTCAGCTAAGGTGTCTTATCCTCTAATTTTAGTCTTGGGCAAGATTAATATTTATCTATGCCAGTAGTGTACACAGACCTCTTTTATGGGGAAGGTACATTCTAAAAAACATGTACACGAAAGCACCAAGGTTTGATTCCAAAGATAAAAATTAAAAATCAGTTGGACTATGAGGGGTTGGACCCCAAAACACACTATTGTGTATGTCCCTGATCCATGAGCTTATTTTGATAATCTAAGCTTATGGAATTACACAAGCAAATGCAGTTGCCAAACTTTTTAGTTTTTGTATGATAAATTTTCCAAGCATATATCTCTAATATTTTCAAATAATACGAAAAAAGTAATTTTTTTAATCTCTTATTAATATTTATTTTTTAAATCATTAACTATATATGTTAAAATTTTTTGAGTTGCAGTTACTTTTCATACAACTTATTTTTCAGTTACCCGCTGATGAAAATGTAAAATTTTACTATGCAAAAACACAAATTAGTGTGTGTTCCTGCATTAAATTTAAAGTAAGTTTTTCAACTGCTCAGTTTAAATGTAATTAAAGAACATTGTGTCAAAATGTGAAGTCTCTTGTCAATAGTTTATTTTATTGCTCTTGTCTCTGAAAACAAAATTGATTAATTTAGTAAATATAATTAATAATTTATGTTTACATTAACAGAAAAATTGAATAAAAAAATTAATAATTAGACAATTTTAATTTGATTGCTAGTATTTTAAATCTATCAAAAACATTTTATTTTTGATTCCTCCACTAATGAGAAAGAATACAGAACTTAAAAATTTTGTTTGAATAATTTTAATTTAAGCATTCAAAATTTAAATTTCTGTGGTTACAAAGTTTAAAATATTAATATTTTGGCTTAAAATAAGTAAAAAATAATAATAATTAATCTATTGACATCTCTAAATAGACATTCTGTTAAAATTAGATGTTTTGTGAATAAATTTTGAAACAATTAACTTTATATTTTCATTGGTTGGACAAATTTTGGGTTCTATGTGCAAATTTTTATTGAAGTTTTTAAATAATTAATTTGTGAAATTAAAACAAAACAAGACAACAAAAATCTCTGTAAGGTCACAGAAAAAGGAAAAATTAAATTACAAAAATGAAAGAAATATATTTAATATACTAAATTACATCCATTTCTACAAAAAAAAAAAAAAAATCTTTATAAGTTTTATTTTTAATTCCATTAAAAATCAGAATACATGGATTATGGATTTATGTTTTCCTGCTAATGCTAAATTATTAAAAATAAAAGTATTTAACCCAGTACATAAATATTTTTATTCATTTTAATATATAATTGCATTGCACAATAAAAAATGCTTAAACCTGCAAGCAAAATAAAAGTCATAACTACAAAAATAGTTTCCATAAAACACATATAATAAATACTTTCCAGTGATAAAAATATTCAAGTAAATGGTTATCAATTTTATATCAAGGAAATTAAAACTTACACAAACTTGAAATTGAGAAAGCAAACATCCCTAAAAAGTTATGAAAAAATTCATATATTCCTGGTGTAGTGTTAATTGTTTCCAAGTAAAATTTGCAATTAAAAAAAATACATAAGACTAATATATTCAGAAGCTTTTTTTTATTTCTAATAACAAAAATAAAACATGCAATAAGAATTTTATAAAAATTTTAATTGAATAATTCATGTGACTTAAGGAACATAGAAGAAACTAAATATGAAACAAATAATATAAAAAGTTTTTTTTTAAAGTCAATTCCTACTTCGTTAGAAAAATGTACTGGTGCCAGTGGCGCACACTGGGGGGTCCGGACCCCCTCCAAAGCCCTTGATTTTTTTTTTCTGATTGATTATAATTCTAAGTATATAGTATGTAAAATTTAATTAATTACTTGCTATTAATGATTAATTTTATTAATTAATGCTAATTATTTATTCAAAAACTAATTTTTTACTGTCTTTTGTTCCCGAAAATCAACAAAATCAAAAGGAGCATAATACAAGAATGGTGAACTTTCGACCCCGGACCCCCCCTTGAAAAATTCCTGTGTGCGCCACTGACTTGTGCCATCTGTAACTTCAACAGAAATAAAGCAGAATAAATTTAAAGTTAAAAAATAACATTTATTTAATGAATTAATATTTGAAAAAAACAGTATTAACTTCAAGTGTCATCCACTACAAGTTTAAAAAAATGTATTTGAACTTGAATGGATGATTGGAAAGTATTTTATTAACGATTGAAAATTTAAGCAAGATATATATATAAATCGAGCTTCCACACCACAGGTTCGGTGTTCTACCCTCGGGCTGAGCTAGGTCAACTTAGCCTTTCATCTCTTCAGTGGGTTGATAAATGAGTACCAAGTTTGCTTGGGGACTAAAGAACTGTGTGTTTCATTTCAGACTGACCACCTGATCGAGACATCTGCTCATGCACCTCAGTGCCCAACGATCACATATATTGGGATGAGCGCAGTAGGCCTTGGCACTAATAGGCTGTTGTGCCACTGAGTTTCAGCTTATATACATAAATAAATATACATAGAGAGAGAGTGAACAAATAGTAGGAATTGAATTATAAAATTCCTTGGATTTCTTACATATAATGTGCTATAAATATAGTAAAATTTTTTTAATCTTCATGTGTCTCTGAGAGATTGAAACTTCACAGGTGGTTTTTACAAGCAGCAGTTGATCACTTTGTCTTAAAATGTCCTCATTTAATCCTCTTGTATATTCTCATGATATAGCTTAGCTGATTTTTTCAAAAAAATTCTATTTCACTTAGCTTACTGCTGTGTTGTAATTTTTTTTATAAAATTCCTTATAGGGATGCTAAACAAATATCAAATCATTAAAACACACACAAAAAAAATAATATATACAAAAAAATCATAAAATATGTAAAAAAAAATATTTACTTACAACTACTCTTGTATAAAATTCATAAATTTAAAATCTGTAAATTGTGGTTCATTTGAAAAAATTTTTGTGCAAGTACTGCATCAAATGAGAGATCACTAGACTACAAATTGGCTTATTTTGCCAGCAAAAAATATATATATGAAGTAATCAGATTTAATAACTATCTATTGTATTTTGTTGTTTTGATGAGTTAAAAATAAAACTCAGTTAATATTTTAATATTGTAATTAATACTTTTAATGTAACAAATACTTTTATTAAATTGAATACTTTCTCACTTTTAGTAATATAAGTAATACAAAATTACAACATGGATAACTATTTTCTAAACTTTTGAAATTTTTTTTTTTCATTATTTAGATATTCTACAGAAGTAAATTTTGGAACTTACACATTATAGTGACTTTGGTAAAAGTTCAGATGTGAAGGCACCAGTGTAATAATCTTTCTTTATAAACATAATAGCAACAAATTACAATAAATCATTGAAAATGTAATTTCCAGACGAGATATTCTTTTGCTTTTCAGTAAAAATCTCATTTAATGATAGACCAATAAACTAAAGTAATTATACTTTTTTAAGCTCTTATTTCATTATTCCTGTCATTTTTATAAATTGTAATTTCTTTTGAATTTTTCAGAATTTCTGAAAAAATTTTGATCTTTAATTCAAATTAATAATTTTTTTATTTTTTTTAAATGCTCTATTTACAAAGAATTTTTTTTTTATTTATATATCCATTTAAATACATACACATGGAAAAAAATATAAGTAAATAATTATGTTTCTTGTGACTATATTGTTTCTGCTTCGAAAAGTTTTGGTATGTAGTTTGCATATACAAAATTACATTTAATTACAATTATAATTAACAAAATTAAATATATGTATGCTGTTTAAAATAAACTCCCCAACTATATTATAAATGCAAATTTTTGAAACAAAATTGAGAGAAGAATTCTATTTTGAAATTATCTTTACTAATCTTCAGTCTTTTCAAACCAAATACAGTTGCTCACTAAGCAGAATATAAAAAATTGTACTTTTATCTTATTTTTTATATTATAAAATGTAGAACATTAAAAACCAATTGCTTTAGAGCTTAGTTTCATAAGTGTTTTTTGCCTTGGTTATTTTAACTGTAACTATAAAATTTAAGAAGCCAAATTTGTTTTATCTCTATAAATCAAATGCAATCAAGTATAGCATTTTCAGAATGAATGAACTACTTAATAGCATTGTTCTTTAAGAAATGTATTATATTAAAAGTGAGACAATATATAATTTTAATTTCAGTTTATTTAATTAAAAGCATCAATATTATAAATTGTAAGGAGTTAATACCAAAAAAAAAAAAAAAAAAACAGGAAAAGGTAACAAAATTTCATCTGCAATTACTTTTTAATCCAACATATTAAAGATATTTTTGGCCAAAACAGGTAATTAATGAGCATTATTATCAACAAGAAATACTTGAGAGACTAATATTTTTACCTTTCCCCATACTAATAAATAAGATGAAGTACTAAGAATAAATTAATAAATTTTGACTTAAATTGGCTTCTCAACCCATAGAAATATTTGTTTGCCATAACATACAAGAGCTTTATATATATCATTAGTATTACTTATGACAGTTCCAAGGTACTTAAACTGCTGAACACACTCAAAAGTACAATTATTAATTTTTAAAAGAGGCAAGTCATAGTTTCTCTGTGTTACAGCCAAAAATTTAGTTTTCTCTTGGTTAATAATGAGACCCATTCTTCTTGCAGACACTTCGAGACAAAAGCATTTATAACCCCTTTTTTTTGTTCTATGACACCAATATCATTAGCAAAAGCTTGTAATTGCACGGTTCAATTAAAAATAGTACCTCTGGTGTTTATATCAGAATCTTTTAAGAGCTTTTTTTCAAGGTCTGTGGTAGCTGAGTGGTCAAGGTATTGGATCACAGCAGGCATGTCATGAGTTCGAGCCCAGTACCACTAAAGACCCACCGTGTAGGGGAGTGATGCACGTTAAATGTGTCGAGAGCTCAAACGTTCTCTCGGTGTGGTAGTTAGGAGAGGGGGTGCGCCAGGTCAGGTGTTGTCCTCGTCACTTGACCATGGTTCAAAATTACGAGGTCCATCACCAACAGCTCTCATGTAGTTGAATAGTGTGATGTTAATATTCACTCACTCACTAACAGCTTTTTCAAGTAGTATGTTGAACAGTATACAAGCAAGGGAATCTCCAACCTCATTCAGTATAAAAAGCCTCTGAGAGATCCGAGTTATTCTTTACATTATAAACTCCTTTCAAAGTCATCCTAGTGAGACTTATCAACTTTTTAGGGAAGGAGAACCTTAATCAGCCATGTAAAAAAAAAGTACCCTTTCTTTTTTAAAGTATGTAAAAAAAGAGTTGGATGTCTATACCAAATTTTTTTAACTCCTGTCATTTTCTTGGAATACATAAAAAATATCTCTACAGCAGACCATTCAAAATTTTGCTATACATAATAAATTATATACAAATATTCATAAAAGAAAAAATGATCCCAACACCCATACTATAACATAATAAATAGATCTTTCATATGAAGATTTTCTCTTATAGTCATGCATAAAATAAACAAAATATATTTAACATGAAAACACTTAAGACAAAAATATCGGTTAACCTGAAATAACACAAAGAGTCCCAATAAACTACTATCGATTTTCATGCATTTTTTTCACTTAACACGAAATGAAAATCGCTTAACTTGAAAGTATTTCCCTTCTGGAAATAAACAAAGTATGGAAACGCCAGTTGTGCTGGCTAGATTTAAGAGGGGTGTGAAATGAAAGAGGTTGTTTCATAGAAATGAGATTAACTTGGCTTTGAAATATCCTCGGAATAAGTTTGTCACAAACCAATTTGTTTATCTATGCTACTTTCACCCTTCATCCGTACAAACGCCACACAAAAGCATCTCATCTCTCCACAGTTGGCTTTGAAATTCGGTTACAAGTACATCACAGTGTGAGTAAAAATTAATGAGTTTGGTTCACATCAATTTTTCTATGTAAAAAGAATTTATTTGCAAACACAAAGGCAAAAAAGCTCAAGGGAAATGCAAACTGCTGTTAGGCTTAAAATGAAGATGGGCTTTTCAAGGTTGTTGATCAAAAATAGAAATATGTAGAGTTTGGTTTTGCTAACTTTACTTTATCAACAATAAGTAAAAAAAGAGCAAATTACGTTAATGTTTGAACGGTTTTTATTAAATACATGCATAAACACAAAGCTATGGAAATTAAATATACTCTAATAAACTTAATTTTGTTGAATATATGTTTTTTTAAATATCCTTTAACACAAAATTCTTTAAACAAAAAATTTCTTGTATCACAACAAAATATTTCAATCCCTTCAGTTTGGTGTAAAGTGATTTTCAATGTAATATTAGCAACTTTTTAAAAGAATAAATAAATAAATAACAATTGCAGTTTTTTATCTAATACTCTTAGAGGACATAACCATGAAAAAACTGAAATCTGATACTCAATACAAATGATAAAATATAAAGTTTCCAAGTTATGCAATCAAACCAGCTTTGCTACAAGCATTTAAAAAGCTGCTTTTTAAATACTGTCATAAGAATTTAAAGCAAAATATTTACAATAACATCTTTCATCTCCTCTTTGAAGATATTTTCCTCAAAATAGAGAAATATATATATATATATATACATCTAAAATCTAATATTTTTTAAAAAACAAATCTAGTGCGCTAAAAAAGGTAAAATAACATTTTATGATTGTTTCAAATTTACCATAAGTAATAATGGTGTTAACTTTCATATGTTAAAATAAAGTTCTATGCTTGACTATGAACTTTTCTCTTATGCTTTGAAACATCAGATTTGTGTCGATATTTTTTATCACATAATTCACAGCCGAAAAGGGATTCATGTCCTGGACAAATATGCTCACCTAGTGATGTAGTCGAAGAAAACGTTTTATTACACTCAGTGCACTTTACACGTCGTTTGGGATTGTGCACAAAAGAATGCCTCCTTAAACTTGCTTCCTGGAAGAAATTTTTGTCACAAATAGTACATGCATAAGGAGATGGCATGCCTTGATGATAATGGTAATGATGAACTCTTAAATATCTGTAACTTTTAAATGTTTCATTACAAATTTTGCAAAGTATATCCTTAACTTCAGAATGAATTACCAAATGAGTATTTACATCAGTCTTTTTCAGGAATCTTTTTGTACAATATGGACATGAAAATGGACGAGAAATATCATGCAATTCTTTATGACGTTCAAGTTTCTCATTTGTAGTGAATGTTTCACCACAGATTTCACAGCCATTAGTGTGTGTTAGAACATGTCTATGTAAACTGCTTTTTGTTGTAAATGTCTTCTTACACAAATCACAAATGTGGATTTTTTCTTTAGTATGTGTTACTTGATGTTCTCTTAAATGTGATATCTGAGTAAAGGCTCGATCACAAAGTTCACAGCTATATGGTTTTTCTCCAGTATGTGTTTGGTAATGCTTTCTTCTAGCACTTGAATCTGCAAACCTTTTACCACATGTTTTACAAGGATAAGGCCTTTCTCCAGTATGAGTAAAGCTATGTTGCTTAAGATCTCTTTTCAACCTGAAACATCTCCCACAAGTCTTGCAAGAATGAGGTTTCTCACCAGTATGTACCATCACATGTTTTAAGAAACGGTTGTAAGGAAATACTTTATTGCAAACATTGCATTCAATTTTTTCATTCTCAGGGTGTTTAAGTATGTGCATTTCATAATTTTTACGTCGCTTGAAAACTCCACCACATAGCTCACACACAATAAGAGGAGTGCCTGGTTCTGATGTATTTTTCACTATATTTCCTTCAGCATCAAAACTAATTGTTTCATCAGAAACTTCACATCTTACAATAGGTTCCATCTCACTTTCTGGGTTTTTTTCTAAACTAATAGGGAAATTACCACCTTTTTCATTTTCTATATCATGCATAACAGAATCTGCAGAATTATCCATAATTAACAGGAAGTATTTTCCACTCCTGTGCAAGCTGACAAGTAGTTTACAGACTAGATCGCTCGGTAGTTGTCACTTTAAAAAGCTCAATTACAATATGCACTTATATATTTATAAAGAATATGCTATTCTTTTACAAGTTAGATTTAAAATTTTTAAACAATTGTTGTATTTGTTAAAAAATCGGAAATTAAAAAGAGAAATTTGCAGGAATTTTGACAGTGTTAAATATTACAATTTGTTTATAATATTGGTGCATAATATTGAGAAAATATTAATTGATCGCAATCACAGTAATTTGAGAAAAAAATTCTGACTAAACAGGTTACTGTAAACACAAAAATGAAAGTGAAAATGTATAGCTGTCATTAAATCATTGCCAACTTAAAGAATTCAATTGCATCTCCTCCTCCCCCCCTTCTCCTTTTCTTAATTCTGCATTATTATTTTTTGGGGGGATAGGTTATTAAAAATTTCTCCACAAATTCAATTTAATTTTTGTTTTTGAGTACGCTTAATTGCTTCAAACTAAATATGTTGATATATTTTTAAAAATATATTAATTATTATATGTACACAAACACAATTTTTGTTGAAGTGAAAGGAAGCTATTTCGATTCGCTATGCGCGCGCGAAAATTTTTGGATTTTTTCCGTAAACAATTCATTTTGGTTATCGTAAATAGTGCTGTTGATTGTCGGTATTTATTACCTACAAATTTTTTGCATTTAAAATGAGTCAAAATGAATGCTTTGAAAGACTGGAGGAATTAATTATGGATGAGGACAGAACTGTAAGTTATGTGTTTCATATTTATTAGTATATTTTAGCATAAGTATTTTCCATTTTTTTAAAAAACACTTTTGATGTGTATATATATTTTCCAAATATATATGCCGTGAATCGTTTCAATTTTTGGGGTAAGTTTACCGTAAATATTAAAAGTAAGTTATAATTGGAAATTTATTATGTTATATAATCCAACTCAAAAACATAAATTAAGGTGATTTTTGTTAAATGTCTACAGTGGACCACTAAAGTGTTCGTACACTTGCACTTTCCTGTAACATTTAATGTTTTCGACTAACCAAAATGGTTCAAGTGTAGTATAGGGAGGCCACTTCGGATTTGGCGATTTTTATCGAAATGTCATGGTGAGATTTCGAATTCATTCTAAAATAAATGATATATAATTCCGAAAAAATTACCTTGGCGACCACTTTTAGTCGCCAAAAAAAGAAAGGACTGCGCCAAGTGGCCCCCTATACTACACTTTAACCACAAAAATTAATATATCAGAATTGTAATTTCTGCATCGATTTTCCACCATGCTTCTGTGAATATTGTTTTTGCTTCACAGAATGTGTTTAAATGTCATGTTTTCTTTTCTTTTTTTAAATCAAATTGTCGACAAATATGTTCTGGGCTAAATAAATTTTTAAAATTTTGAATATGTTGCACAATTATTCACTTCAGTATTAAAGTACTATTTATCTTTTATTTTTTAAGTTACTAATTTTTTATTATGGCATATACTTTTTTTTCTTCTGGTAATTCTTCCACCATTTTAAAAAGTAACTTCTTTCTTTTCTTTTGCAGGTAACTTATAAACTGTTAAGTAGAGAGTGTAAAATTCATGTGAATCTAGCAAAACAGTAAGTGTATTTCATTATCTTGTGAAAATAAATTTTTAAGAAATTATCTACAAAATTAAAAGATTTTAATTTCTGAAATTTGTGAAAAGGAAAAAAAATGCGTGTATTCTAATTTGAACTCAGTCAAGTTACATATATATCAACAAATAATAATATGACCATTTAAAATTTTAAAAAAATAATTTTTGTATCAAAGAATTCAAAATGGTTTATATATATATATGTATAGATTTTAAAATACATGAAAATGAGGTATAATTAGTTTTTGTCTTCGACAACGTGAAAACTAAAGGGACTGAAATATGTTTTCATGTTCAAGGATTTTGCAACAGAAAAAAAAAAAATTTATCAACAAAATTAAATTTATTAAAGTTTATTTTATTTCCATACATAAGTGTATATATGTTTATTTATTAAAAATCAATGAAATAAAAACTTTCACAAGAACTTAAAGAAATTCGGTTGAATCCATAGTCTTAAAATAGCCCTATACAGTAAAAATTGTTTAACACGAAACTGAGGGGACTGCAATATTTGTTCGTATATTGCAACAAAAATCATATATTCAACAAAATTAATTGGAGTACATTTTATTTACATAGATATGTATATGTGCATGCATTTAATAAAAATCGATGAAACAAAAACATTCACAATGAAATTTAATGCAAAATTTTCAAGGTATTGAAAAACAAAACATTTATTTAGGTAGTGGAAAATTATCCGATATTTTTGCATTGACTTTTTTAGCATCAAATTGTTTGATGTTGTCCATTTTGTTATTCATTTCACTATTGGAATGTGAGTCTAAATAACTGCGCATACTTTTCCTGATGTTCCTCATTTTGGATGACGTGGGATCAGGAGCTGCATTATTCATCTTATTTTTGTTGTCAGAATCTGCACCAATAATATTTTTTGAGCTTCGAACAAACTCCAAAATGTATTTGTTCTGCCATAATATGAGCTATACACATCATCATCTATTGCAACAAATTCTTCCGATGATGAACCTGTGTGGCTGATGTTTTCTGTATTTTGTTAATTCCCAGAAGGGAAATCTTTTTGTGTTAAGCGATTTTCATTTTGTGTTAAGAGAAAAAAATGCGTTAAGATACATAGTAATTTGTCAAAACCAATGTAATATATCATGTTAAGCAATTTTTCGTTTTAAGCATTTTCACGTTAAACATATTTCAATGTATATATGAATATGAACTATATAGATTTTTAATTCCTAAAATATTTCATTTGTAGTTTTAGAAAGTTTTTTTTTAAAAAAGTTTAACTTTTTAAAAGAAAGTATGTAATACAAATAATAATAACTTGAAATATAAATAAAATATCTGAAATACAATTACAATTTAATTATTGAACCAAAAAACAATAGGTAAAGAACTTAATATCAATAGTCATGAATTAATAGTATTTATTTTAGATATACACATAATCAGCATTGGTATGTGGATGATTAATATTCTGTCATGGTAACAGATCTATTTCTGTATATATAAAAATGTTTAAGTGAAACTGTTCTTATATAATTTATAATTACTCCTGCTTGATATAAAACAATTTTGTAAATGTTGTTATCTAATCAATTATCTATTTATTTCAAGGTCTCATTCTTCTTTCCCTTAGATATTTACATGAATTTGCAGAAAAACAGAAATCAGAAATTAAAAATTTACATTCTACGTATTTTGTTGCTGGTTATGGAAATGGGGGGAAAGGCAATGTGAGTATAGTAATTATAAAATGAAAATATGTTTTTTTAAAATTGTTTCATGTGATTGACATATTTTATTTTTATTTATTTTGTTACATGTTTTGAGAAACAACTTTTTATTCTTTAAAAAAATATCAGAATCTCCCTTTTACTTATTCATTTGTGGTCTAAATGTATTAATATAAATCTGAGGTTTTCATTTAGTATAAAATAGTTTATTGTTTTAATTTGAAGAAAGTGTTAACTCCAGTAAATGTTCTAAAATATTTCAACCTTTTTAAAAAGCATCTTCTTCAAATATCAAGAGCATTATATGATTGAAGCAATTTTAACATCTCTTGTAATAGTGGATTCTACCAGTAATCCAAGCTTAGTATACAAATCCTTGGTCTCATATAAGTATATTGGTGTTATGTGGAAGTTTGGAGGTGTTGTTGAACTGACTTATTTATGTGTGTGGGGTGCTCAAAGCCTGGATCTGAACACCTGTGTGATTTATGAAAATATCAACTGCGATCTAAGTCATGTTCAAATTAGTGAAAGAACTGACTAGTGTTCCTCTACAAGAGTGAAGTCTAAAATTGCAAAAGTTAATGGATAGTCTTCTTGATAGAGTGGCTACTTTTATTTCATGAAAGGGTAGTCCAATCTTTTACTAATTTTTGACATTCACAAGAAAAACAAAACATACATGTGTCTGGATACTTTTTATCATGTATAGTGTAAACTAATTATATTTTTATAGTTTTATGAAAAAGGATTCATGTCATTGATTGAACATAAAATTAAGTTCTATATTTTTGTGTAATTCATTGCATTTATTTTCAAATATATAAACTTGTTCATAGAGATAGGTTGATAGAGCCATTTGAAGGACATTGCAATTTGATGCTTTTATTATTCAGTACTATGTTTTTGAAGAATGTAATAAGTAGTTAATATTGTATTTTTCTTAAACCTGCATAATTTTTGTATTTGAATTTTTTCTGAAAGGTTTTTAAGCTATTTGTGGTATCTCAGAATAATTTAGATGACATCAAAAAAAGTCTTTCTGAGGTAACCATTTGTCACATATTTTCTGTCGGCAGAGGAAAAAGGGTAAGTTTTATTAAATAAGTATACTTTAACTTTTCTTTATTTAAAAAAATTATTATGAAATTCTTTTAGGTTTAATGATTAAATAGAATCCATCTTTTAGAAAGCTTTTTAAAACTGTTCAAGTTTTTTAAATGTTCTATTATGATGATAATATGTTTTGGTGATGCAAATTACATTAATTTATTTTAATTTGGTTCTGAAAACGAAAGATTGTGATATTAGATGAATCAGTTATGATCCATGTATTTTGTTGTTGCATTCATTTTCATGACTATTTAATGATATATAGAATGAGAAATTCAAATTTATTTCAGTACAAAAAAAATTATTTATGAGTGAGCCCTGTGATTTTCTTGTACTCTAGTGATCTTCAAACTTTTTCAATTCACGGAATTCCTAGAGCTTGAAGGTGTTTTCGTGGAACCCCATTCCACACACATACTCAGAAGAATATATCTAAAAATAATATTTAAAGTAAATTAACATGTTATTGGCACTTTCATGTGGGCATTTTTTAAAAGAATGAATGCTATTTGATTTTATGCATTTAAAATTGTTTTGTGTCTAAATAATCTCATTTTTCATAAAGATGTTTTTTTTATTTTAGGATGAATGGGGATTATTTAGAGATGACCAACATTATAATGCTACTCTTGAAAACAACCAGTAAGAGAAATTAATATTTCTTAAGTAAATTTATATTTTTGCTTCACAACTGCATGTGATTTTAGTTTACTTATTTATTTTGAGATTTCTGCATGACTAGCAAATATCTCATCACCTATAGACATTAATTTTTATCTTGTTATGGTAATTTATTTTAATGTCAGTTGTAATAAACATGGTATAAAAATTATGTACAATTTCTTTCAAAATATGTAAGAATGTTATTTTTGCATTTATCTTTTTATGTCTTTTGAAATTTCAAATAGTATTTTGAACAAAAGTTAACTATGAGTAGATTAAATTAGAATAAATAATTTTATTTTTTTTTCTTTTCATTTTAACATAGTTTTGGGAAATAAACAAATAATTTATTTGCTTTGAATTAGTATATTTGAATTATTTAGGTGACATCTTTTTCTCAAATCAGCTCAAACTACGTAAATTTTAACTAAACCAGCAAAAGGTTTTGCTCCATTTGTGACTGTGATTAATAGTACAGCTATGAAAGATCGCATTAGTGAAAAAATCAATGTGGGATTTGTGACCACAGTACCTAATGATGTGATGGAAGATATCAACAGAGTTTTTTTTAAAATGAAAATGTTCTGTAAATAAAAAATCTGTATCCTTGTTTTGCATAAAAAAGAACAAGAGTTGTACCATTTTGAAATCTTAACTAAATGAGCCAACTTTTGAGAAACTTGCCTAAATTGTGTGTAATAGTTTTCTTTTTATCCAGAGTCAAAGTTAGGTGACATCATTTTCTTAAAACCCAACTCACACAAACTACATTAATTTTAACAAAACCAGCAAATGTTTTTATCTGACTTGTAGCTGTGATTAATAATACAGCTACGTAAGATGACGCTAGTGAAAAAAAAAGTAATAGTAAAATTGTGTGAAATTTGTGATCACAATAGCTGATGATGTGATGGAGGGTGTGAATTTTCCACATTTTCGATCATGTGCTTGTCTTCACTTAACCGAGTGGTAGGAATTTTTTTTCCAGAACAGATATGACCCCACCATTCACCTAGTGCCCACTTATTGTTAAGCTTCAAGATACCCTGTATATATATATATATATATATATTATGTATTTTTTTTAAAAAAATTTATACTTTTAGTTTATTGAATAATTTTTATTTTTTGAAAAAACATAGTAATGAAAAGCTTGATACAAAAGCAAATTTGCTCAAAATATTATTTTGTTTAAAAAATAAATATCTTAAAAATGTATTATATATTTTAAAAAAAAACTATTAAATGTATTATAAATTTTCACTTATTAGAAAAGTTAAATAATGTAACTCACATAAAGAATTTCATTTGTCTCAATATAGTTTGAAGCAGTAAGAAAACATGCTTTACACATTTTTTAAAGTTACTGTGAAAAAATTCTTTCGAACTGAAGTAACAACAGCATTTTAGCAGGAAGAAAATTGTATATGGTTGCTTTTGCTTTCAACAATAATATGTGATAGTAAAATAAAGAACCAAATTTATGTGTTTTGACAATCACAAAGAAATCTTTTGAAAATTCTTATATCCACTTATATATCCATTTCATCCACTTTAAAAGCTTGTTTTGGGATAAAACTTGAATTTCAATACTTTTATCAATAGTATAATCACATTTTTGAGTGGGGAAAAAAATTGTAGTCAAATTTTAACTTCAGATTGGTTAATAAATTTATAAAATTATAATTTTCCTGAATTGTTAAAAATCTACATTGTTCCTTTAAAATAAAACAAGTTTACATGTGCTTGTAGTTCTTAATCTTTGAAATCATGAGAAAAATGGATAAAACTGATCAACCAAACATGCTTGGTTAAAATTTTTAATATTAATTAATTAATTATTTTTAAGCAATTGATAACAGTTCGATTAGGTTATTTTTATATTCAAAAGAAAAAAAAACTTATGTTAAATTTAAGAGAGAAGTTTGTTATTAATACATTGTGTCAAATTTATTCGTATATTTTTCTCTGATTGTGAATCATCAGTACTATTTTCCTTAATATGCTGTGTAAAAAAATTATTTATCTATATTTCTAATTTGAGAGGCAATTTGATAATTCTGATTATATATTTATATGCATATATAGTGCTGATGTGATAATATTTTCCATTTTTCAGTAATTATTCAGCTATAAAAAATTCTAATGTAGAAATAAAATCTCCAGTTCTAAGTAAAGCTACTAATGAACAGAGTAATGGACTAAAAAAGGAAGCAAAAGTTCCATTGGTGCCTAAAGTGGTATGGATTTATCTCAATGTTTAAAGCATTATATATTATATTATATTTGTGCTATTTGCTGTATAACTTTGCTGATCTCATTGCTTTAGTATATTATGAATGATTATCAGTTTCCAGGTATACAAAATTGTGTGACAGATTCATGCCCTAAAGTTAGTTTGTTCTTTATTGACAGTAAGATTCAGCATTTAACCCTTCCCTTTTTTGTTTCAAATTCATATCCTCATTTTCAAAAACAAGTTATGTATCAAAAAGCAAGAAACCAAATTAATGAACAGAGCTAGAAATCTTACAAGACTGCTGACTCTTTGATGTTAGGTTATTAGAATTAGGTGCAATCTATCATTTTTACAACTTCTACCCACCTGTAGGATTGTAATAATGCATAAATGCTGTATTTTTGATGTTTTAAATATGTTATTGAAGAACAATGAGTTGTTTTTCTTTTTTAATAAAATTTTAAATGAAAAATAAAATTAAAAAAAAACTTAATATTAAAGTTGGATATTAGCTATAATTGGATATTTAGTTATAATTTGGCATTGAAAAGTTTTTTATGTTTACAAATATATATGCTAGTGGTTCAATAAGAACTATTTAGAAATTAAATATTAAAAGCTTGGCTTATAAATTTAAACTTTGCACAAATTAAAAAAAAATAATATACATAAACAATTTCATATTTTTAACCAGTTAAAGTCTGAATTTTTTCTATATACCTTATGGTAACTTATTTGTCTACATTAACTGCCATTTATTGATTTTAAAAATAATTGCATTATTTTAAATATTTATATAATATTTTATCTTGTTTGTTGTAATGTTCACATTTTCCCCCAACTTAATTTCTTTAAATTTCATCATTTCATAAAACACCTTTAAAATGTGTGCTAAAATATAACAATTTTATGATATTTTTTTAGAGTGCAAGTTTCTTTAAAAATGTTGCTAAGAATTCAGTAGAGCAAAAAAACAACCAAGATCATCATACTGAAAACAATGTTGATAATAATGCTGACTCTACTGAAGTTGAAAAAACTAAAACAAGTTCTCCTGCTAAAAAACAAAAGTCAGAGGTAATCATTTATAATACATCTATGTTTTAATTTTGTTTATTTATAATGTGTTAAGTGTTTTGTAAGTTAATTAACTTTTTATAATTGTATGTAATTTCTTTTTGTTAGAAAATAATTTAAATTTTAAAAAATGATGATCAAAGAAGATATGTTAGCTTTTTCAATTAAATACAAATTATATATCTTGAATGATAATTTTAAAAAATTATATGTAAAAATTGAGTATCAATTACTCAATTCAATGATTAAATTCTTTATTCATATTTTCCAGTGGAAACAAAAACTTGAAATCATGTCTCTTATTTAAATAAAAAAAAATTATTGTTTCCTTTAATTATTGTTATTTGAAAAGCTGGTTCTAGGGTTTTTTTAAAGTCTTTTGGCTGATTTAATGTATTAATAAATTTACAGAAATCTCAGAAGTCAAATACTCTAGCTTCCATGTGGCAAAAAAATGAAGATAAAATGAAAGATGTCAAAGAAATAAATTCTAAATCTGATGCAAAACCAAAAGCTAAAGTAAGGTGTCTTTTTTTTTAATTTAAAAGTTCTGATAATTTATTTTCTGTGTTTGGATTGCATTTAAGAAATTTTAAGACTTTATTTTTCTCTCTTGTAACAGGAAACAAAACCAGTGGCAAAAAATAGTATTATGAATATGTTCTCAAAGCAGGCTGGTATGTTAACATTTAGTGATCTCTCTTTTTTTTTTTAACTACTCTGAAAATAAGTGTATAAATTAAGTTTATATCAGGAGATCTATAGAATATTTTTAAAATATGTATACTAACCAAACATATGCTTAGTTTCTAAATCAAGATTGGAACTTGCAGACATGGTTAGGAACTCATGGCCCAGCATTGTTTCTGTTGAGTTGTGTTGCCACTGAGGAGCTATTATGTAGAAATGCTGATACATGTTTAATCTATCGAGACACAAGTCCTCATATTAGTGTGATGTAAGAGTTTGGAGACTTTATGGCTGAGTATTTTCATTGTGATTAAGGTCAAATGTATACACATGCGCTATCCCCTCACTCTCTAAGTAGTTATCAGCAATGTCAGCTCTGTGGGGACGAGCATTATGATCCATTAAAATGAAAGCAAGACCAATTGCTGTGGAATACAATCTTGCATTGTGTTCTAGAACCTTATCTCAATCCTAAACAGCTATCACAAAACAATAGATGGGCATGTTGGTGTGATAGTCCAATGAAATCAAAGCCATGATGTTTCTACCTTAGAATGCAGGATGCTTGATGATGTTCTGGGGTTGTTAACATGTGTTTTGTTCTTACCAGACCCTTACTTGCTTGAAATCAGAGTTTGAGACAAATATATCTATGAATATAATGTGGCTCAATCAGACTTAGTCCAATTCACATGCTGCTGATTTAACTGCCCCTCTGGATTGGATGGATAGAGGAACTCAAACCCATTGTACTCAAGCATACAGTCCATTTATGTATAACCTTCTGTACATAATAATGGCAAATAATCTTTTATCTATGAATACTGCAATCATAAATGCCAAACACGTAGAATCTGTCTTTGATTCTGCTTGATTCCAGCAGCAATATATTAATCTTCTGGGGAAAGGGAGGATATTACTTTTCAGAGACTGACTGCAAGTCTATTTGACTTGTCTAGAATTTCCTGCAATAATGGAATGATGAATGCTGAAGAAAGGAAAGACATCTGTGATTGATTGATTTTCCAGATGCCCATAGGATACTAAACCATACACGCTATCTGCCATTTGTCTTATGGAAACCATTGAAACGTGTCTCTTGAAAACTAATTGTGTGTTAGTTCTATGCACATACACACATATTTCATCAGCATTTACATGAAACTCTTCTAACCCTTCAAATTGCTGGCTTCTTAGATGACTTCCTATTTTTGTGTGTTTCTGAATAGAAAATTCAGATTTGCTGATGAGCATACTATATTTGCATATTTCTTTCTACCTCTGCAATGAATTACTGACTTAAATTCAGATTAGTTTCCTAAAATTAACATTTTTTACTCCTTGGCAATGTGTGTATATTAAGTAATGTGGATATAATTGTGTGTGTGTCAGCATTTTGAATTGTATCTCATAAGTATATAAAGAAAATTAGTATTAAATGATTAATTTTAAAAAGTATAATAGCTTAAAAATTTACAATGAAATTTTAAAATTGTTGTTAAAACTGTATTGTTTCATTATTTCTCTATCTACATTTGAATCACAGAATATTTAGAAACATTTAAGAATCACTGACCCATGATATTCAATTCTTAATTAATCTACCATAAAATCTGGTGTATGACACACACTGCCATATAACGTACACCTATACTTTAGAGCTGCAACTTTTAATATTTAGGCATATTCGTCGTATAACGTGCACCCTTTTTTTCAGTTCCTACTATTGTTCACTCTCCCTAAATATATATATATCTTGTTCAAATTTTCCAATCGTTAATAAAATACTTTCTGTTCATCCATTCAGGTTCAAATGCATTTTTTTTTAAACTTGTAGTGGATGACACTTGATGTTAATACAGTTTTTTCAAATATTAATTCACTAATTAAATTAAAAAATGAATAAATAGTAACAAACAAAACAAAAAAAATAGTCCAACACCATATATAGAATGGAAAATTGCAAAGAAAATCACTTTCTATTTCATTACTTAATATTGTGATTCTGCCCTTTGTATATACTTATTTATAGAAATTGCAACTATTTAATAAAAAGTAACTAAAATAAAATTTTTCTTTGTTGACCTAAGTAGGAATTGACTTAAAATTTCTTTTTTATATTACTTGTTACGAAGAAACCTGAAATTTATGTATGCAATGCTGTATGTATATTTTGAAGTTATTTATTCAAGGTATTATCCCAGGCTTTTGGAAAAATAGTATACTTCTAAAAATAAAACTCTTTAAGTTCATAAGAAACATCATTTCTTTTAAATAAACAGTATTTTGATATATTTAGAAGTCTAATTCTTTTTTTATGCTTGTCTTTTTTTCATTTTTAAAAGCTCTCATTTTTATACCCGATGTATAACATGCACCCGTAAATTTCGATCTTATTTTTTGTGTTCAAAGTGCGCATTAAACGCTGGATTTTACGGTAATTGATAAGATCTATCAAAATCTGGCATATAATAGAATATTCCTTCAATTAATGTTAAAATGCAATGTTTTTTTAAAATTATTTTAGAGAAGAAAGCTGAAAATAATTCTAAAAAATCATCAGTTTCGCACTCTACGGACACAAGTAATAAAACTGAAAGTACCAAAGAAAAACTTGTCAGTGACATCAAACCTGTAGAACTTCCAAAACCAAAAGAGGAAGCACATTCATCAAAACCGACTAGCCAAAAAAGGAAATCATCCCCAAGGTAAGGATATAACTTAATTAGTCCATATTTTATTATTCTACATCTTAATCTTTCATTGAGTTTCTGGTTTCATGTGTATTGGTAAAATTATATAAGAAAGGCTTTTGTTATTTTTGAAATGAAGGTGTTTATGTATATATCTATATGTATAATCATTGTTATACTAAATTGTTATAGATCTATCTTAATAAACTTCTTATGGAATAAGCAAGAGTGTGGCACACAAGACAGTACAGAACAAAATAAAATAGGCATAATAACACATAAGTAAATTGAGGCTTAAGGTTTAGATTTTAGAGTTAAATAAAACTATTAGATACCTACTTTTTCTAACCTGTATTTTCATATATTAGACATATTCATAGAATTAATACATATAGATTTTCAAAACTCTTTTCATCCTTTAAGAGTTTTGAGGTTTAATTTAAATCTTGTAGTAGAATCCATTAATATGGCATTAAATACCCACAATCTTCATTCTAATCATTTAAATCTAATTTAGATAAAGCCTTAAAGGTACATCTGTTGAAAAAGAAATGTATGTTTTGAATTTATATTCATAATGATATTTTCAATATTTTATGTTTTAGACAATCAAAAACCTCATCCAAGCAAAAAAATGAAAATAAATCTGGTAATGTATATATATTTTTAGCAAAATACAAATTTTGATCAGTTACATAATTATATATTTAACATTTGTATTTGGCTTTATAGATGACGAATCTGGACCAAAGAAAAAAAAGCATAGAAGAATTTGTACCTTTGATGATTCTGATTCAGAAAGTGAATCTGAAGGTAAGTATTATAAGAAACGAGAATATACTAACATTGTATTACAGCATTTTGATTGATTATTAGTATAATTTTTTTTCAATTTAAATACTTGAATTCATTGAACTTTTAATTAAATTATTTGTTAAAAATCATTTAAGCAATATTGACACTTATATACTATTGCAATAATGCCATTGTTCAAAATAACTTGCCAAGTTTGCAACCAAGTGTTTTGTTTCATATAATGTCGCCAATACGGTTACAATAATACACAAGTACAACAATATTATTAAATAATTTAATCTTTGTTTCTACCCCCCCCCCTTTGTAAAATAAATGACCCACATCTGCATGCTCCTTAAAAATATGAATACTTTAACTTGTTTACATTTTCATTCTTTATGATTTTTTTTTTGTTTCCAAACTTTGAATTTCAAAAGGTATAGCACTTTTTAAAAATAATAACAGTGCTTCCCCTTGCAAAAAAACAATTTTAAGTATGAATTTCATTATAATTTTTTTAGTACCATGTTAACAGTAAATAGAACATTTGTTATGAATAACTGTTTGATAAAATCCTGGTTTGGTTACACCTTTGAAGACAGATGAAGAAATTGATCCAAATTGTGCTAATGACTTGTTTTCCTTTATTGGACTGTTGTCCAATATGACTACTACAATTTACTAAGCTGGTAATAAATATAGGTGTCCATTGTAATAGGATATAACCTGATAATTAATGTTTATTTATGAAATGAGTTTAGTATTTTCTTTATTTAAACAAAATTTATTTTGCTTTTATGTGTGTGCAGAAGCTAAGGATAGAGCACAGAGAAGTTTATGGGAACCAGAAGATCCTTTAGAAGCAGTTTCATCCATTCAACCAGCTACACCTGCTAGTGATGACAGTGAAGAGCTCATACCTCCTACTCCTCCAGTTGTATCGAAGGGCAAGAAGAAAGTGTGGAAAACTATTCAGAAAACTTTTGAAGAAGATGGCTTTTTAGGTATTTCTTTATTTGAACTAGTTTATTATTTCATTTCTTCATGTCAAATAAGCAAATTTTTTTATACTATTCAGAAAAGAAAGCACATGTAAAAATAAGGAAGTTTGCTAGTAAAGTTATTCAAAATTAGTAAATTAGAGATAAATGTACTGAAAATTTGTGTTATGAAAGAAAAGAAATATTTTAATTATTAATGTATACTTATATGAAGAAAAATAATATATATACAGTACAGTCCCGATAATCCGAACAATATCGGACCGACCCCCTGTTCTTAGCCGGAGTAAGAGCGAAAATCACTATTTGAACCGAGTACGGTATGTATTTTGTCGTAATGTGAGCGTACACGCCCGCTTTTTGTCAGGACTGTACTCCCAATTCGGCAGCGTGTGTCCTCCCCCCCTCCACCACTCCTAACTTAGTGTGTCAGCGTGACTGCATGTGCCCGTACTGTTGGCCGTCAGTTTCCGCGCTGTTCTACATTCTCTCCTCCGCTTTTTGTCTCTGTGTTAATAACAGCGTGATATTCTACAGTGAAAACAGTTTGTTGTGTGTTTTGGACATTTATCTGTGATACAGTGTACGTAAACAGATTGTTATGGCGAGTATAAGCACTCAACACTTACTCTTAAAGACAAACTAGAGGTTCTATAAAGGTAAGGTGTGACAAAAAAATTGGCTACAGAGTTTAATGTTGGCAAAGCTACAATTTGTGATTGGAGAAAAAAATCGTAAAAAGCTTGAACAATACTGTGCTAATTCTTCTGGCGAGACACTCTTCTTCTGGCGAAATATTCACCGATTTTCGTCCTTAAAATTATAAAAAATTTTCCGCGGAGCCGTTCGGATTAGCCGTGTTCGGATTAGCGGGACTGTACTGTAATCAAATCACATTGTGGAAACATTCCTAAAATATTGATGTTATTTTATTACCTAATTCACTCATATGGATATTACAACATTATATCATTCTACAAAAACCCATGAAGTAAAAGTGCATGGATGTCATTTATTTGATTAAGGAATTTAAATTTCATTTATAACCGTTTTATATATATCAAAACATCTTTAAAAATTATTTACAAGAAAGTGAGATAAAATATTGAATAGGTGAATGTACAGAAAATTTTAAAACTGGTGTATACTTGCCATATTGGAAATGCATTTTACTGCCTCTTAAATCTGCAAATAATGGATAAAGATGAAATATATTCAAGAATAGGGAATAAAGTCAGGAATTAGATTTGCAAGCAATGGATTCAATTGTAATTAATAAGTTTTAGAAATTGAATAAAATGCTTGTGCATGTTTTATAACATGAATCTTTAACATTAATTATTTCTTTAACAAGAAATTATGCTTGTGAAAGGGGAAAACAAAGAAATGTTGCATAATTTTTCAAAATTCAAACATCTATTAGAAACATTTTTATTGAAGTTATCATTCATCACGAAAGGAGATAATTTTTTTTTATTGAAAATGTTTTATTTTTCAGTTACAAAGCAAGAAAAAGAATTAGTGTGTGAAGATGATGAAGACCCTACTCCTCAAAATATAAAAAATAAAGAAGATAGCAAACCAAATCCATTTACTTATAGAAAACAAGCTTCACTTACTAGTTTTTTTAAACAAAAATGATATGTATTGTTAATATATTTTTCTTATGCCATGCAAAAAACAGAAAGGTACTGTACTGAATATTAAGTTAATTATTGTGGTTCAATCAACCCCCTTTGTATTTTTTTCCCATTTTGGCTTATTTTTATATTTATTTGACTGTGATAATTGGCAAATTTTTCTTGTAAATATACAAAGTAGTCAATTCTGTAATAATCAAATTAAAAAAATATTTTTATCAGTATAGTTTAAATTTATAGCATTTTTTAATAAATCTGAATTAAAGTATGACTTATCAGTCATTATGTATAAGAAAACTTAATCAGAGAATTTTATAACATTCTATATTTGTTTTCTTTCATATTATGTCATTGACTAATTCTTTAATAAAGTTCTCTGCTTAATCTTGTTGATTTCAATCCAATAACAGTGTTTCAAATACTGTGTGACTTAAAATTTTTACCCATGTCAAATAAAATGAAAATATTTTGAAGTAATTGTTTCTCTCTAAATCCATTTTCAAATAATTTTATTATTCTTTTGTATTGAATGCTTAATATGCTCTGCATTCAAACAATTTTCTTTAATATTTTATTAAAACATAATAGAATAAGGAGCACATAAGATTTTAATTATTACAATTTACAAGACTTTTATTTCATAAAATATACACTTGAAAACATGATTTAAGAATTTCACACATAAGTAAGCACACAAAAAAAATTCATTGGAAATTTAAATACTCACTAATAATTTTTAAAAAACAGAACACAGAAAAAATGCACATTTAAATAGTACATCTTTTCTTAAATTGCGGCTTAAGTCATTCTAACTATACTTTAACATTTGTATATTGTATACATTTGTAAATTCTTCTATACACAATTTACATAACAGTCACAGGTATATCATACACTGTAACTGCTGTAACATATGTACACTAAGAAAATAGTACTGAAACAGTATTTTTATGATTACTTTGTCCATCAGGTCTTGTTATGCCAAAAATAAATTATAAGCTTTGCATCAAACTAAATTTTTAACTTCCTGCACATCTTTTAAAAATGAATATGACATTAACAGGCACAACTATCAGATCTAGGTGTTTGTTCATTCGTAAGTTTAATTTGATCGGGAAATTCATTATATAGTTCAACTTCTGTATCCTGTTCTATGGCATTCTTTGCTACACTTTGAAATGCTTGCTCCACATTTATTGCTTCTTTTGCTGAAGTTTCAAAGTATGGAATATTATTTTTACTTTGACACCAAGCTAATCCACGCTTCGTGGTTATCTAAAAGAGTAGAACAAAATTGAAATATATACAGTAAATATAGTACAGGTTTTATACAGTAAATATAGTACAGGTTTAAAGTAATAAGAACATTTTCATTTTTATTACTAATCTATTCATAACCGAAGATAAAATTCAAAATGTATGAAAAATACTTTTTGTATATTAATATTAAAATAACATTAAAAGTATAGATTAATTAAAAAAAATTTTTATGGATATATTTTGTATTTTGTAGCAATCTGCACATAGAGCTTAACATAAATTTCATCTTTAGTAACCTAACTAAAATAATTTAAAGGAAATTTTTAATTTAGTGTTTCTTATTTATGCTAGTTTTAAAAATTTTAATTTACAGAGTTTGAAAAATGAAACTTTTGCTTATAGTTGCATAATTTTTTTCATTTAACTAAATGGAATTAATTTTGCAAGGTTCATCTCATTCTCTTTATATGTATCAACCAATTTTAATATAATTTTGTATAACTTCATATTGTGATTCCCACCATATTATCCAAAGCAAAAAACCTTTTAACTGAATGTAATAATTTCAGCATGTATTGATTTCATAATACATTAGTGGCAACTATCACTTCAGAATTTTAAAAATATATTTAATAAATATTTAGCCTTACAAAGGAATCATTGCACGTAAACTTCATAAAAAATCAAATAAGCTATTCAAGACAAAGTTTAAATTCTTCCTTTCTTTTATAATTTCAGTCAGCTAATGATTTTACTATTTTTCAAATCAAATTTTCAAAAGTGAAAGCTAATGTAAACAAATGATATTTATGAAATATTATTAATACATGTACATGATTAGATATAGGTTTTAAAATATAGCTGAATAAATAGTTAATTCTGTCAATCCTAACTGAGAAAATCTGAAAAAAAAAATTAAATTCTTATCCTGGTGAATTTTAATCAAAATGTGAAAAGTTACAACACTCACGGCTCGATTTTCAAGATCAATTTTATTTCCAATGACAACAAAAGGAAAGTTGTCTGGATCTCGAGGTCCAGCCTGAATCAAAAATTCATCTCTCCATCCATCTAAAGACTTGAAAGTATTTGGTGCTGTCACATCATATACAAGAGCTGCACAATCCGCACCTCGATAGAAGGCTAATCCAAGAGACTGGAATCTTTCTTGACCTGCTGTATCCCAAATCTGAAATATTTTCAAGAAACAGTAATGTAGTTAAAACATGAAATTTTGATAAATTGATTACTCAAATTATTGCCCATTATTCTGACAGCGTATGAATTCAGTGTTGAAAAACAATTGGTTTTTGGTGACAATCCAAAAATCTATCCCAGTTTTACATTCCCTACAAGAACAATGAATCATTGATCTGATTAGTGGTGAAACAAGTGGTAGTATGAAAAAGCAATGTATGGAGAATATGATGGGTGGGGGTAAATTGAGTGTTTTCAAGTAGTTTTATTGGTACTTCTAAAACTGAATACACTAATAACTCAACATACATTACACCTAGCTGATTCCACCAAATACATACAACAAGCTTTGATCCATGCATGGATATTGGCTTTACTGTTAATATTGATCCATGACCAAGCTTACCCCATGATTTCTTACGCTTTTGATTGTTCTGATGAATTCACTTTTCATCACCAATTAGAATTCAGTTACACTTGGATGCTAAAGAACACTTCCATTTTTACCTTTGGAGCAGCTGTTCACAAACTGGAAAACCTTTCTTTATCTCTTGGTTTAAATTTGTATGACTCTCAATTTCTTTGTTTTTGGACCATTTCCATGACTTTGAGGCAAAATAAAATTGCTTGTTAAGTCACTTCCATTGACACATGCCTTTGTTCGATGTTTCAAATTCTGCTTCAAACATTTCTAGTCTTCCATCATGTTCCTAATCCTCCATGTCAAAATCATTGCTTTTGAACTGATACCACTACTTATAAGTTGAAATTAAGAAAGTATGGCCTTCATGAACTTCACTCATCAATCAATGACCTTCAGCTTCTTGCTAATCGCATTTTTCGCTGGAACATAATCACCACAGAGTTAAAAAAAATTACGTTTACACTGAGAACTAAAGCTTACTGAAGATGTTTTAACATGGAAGGTGATTAGATCATTGCTTAATATGATTTAATACTATAGTAACAATGTCTAAAAAATCCTTTAAAACTTACTACAACCTTCAATAAATCTAACTAACAAATAGACAAGTTTTATTCTTTCAATTGGGTAGAAAACTCTAGCACTAGTATGAATACTAATTTAGGAAACTGATTTTCTACCTTTCAGCACTATTAGTGTTATTTCCATGACACTATGTTATGCATTTAAAAATTTTCGTGCAACACGGGGGAATGAATGTGTCTGACAAAGCAAAAAAATTTCGAAACAGGGAATTTTAAGTTATACACTCAGTAAAAAAACCAGGCTAAGCGGAGGAGGGGGTGAAAGTCATTTTGAAAAAGAGTATTAGAAGTGCTGATTTTATGAAGGAAAGGAAAAATTGAAAAAAGTAGAGAAAGCCCGTGCAACACTGGGCCATGCAGCTAGTGTATAATATGCCTCGTAAAAATGTTTTTAGCATCTATCGGTTCTAATAAACTGAGAATGCATGGTAAAAAATCTTTCATAAAAGATTAAGTCAACTGAATTTATCTAAATGTTCCGATAAAGTTTTTGAACAGCAAAGATAGTCTCAAACTGAACAGCCATATCAAAGAGGTGAGTGAGTGAATATTAACGTTGCACCGTTCAGCTACTCGAAGGCTTTTGGTGACGGACCTCGTAATTTTGAACCATGGTCAAGTGACGAGGACGACACCTGTGAGCTGGCACCCTCTCTCCTAAATACCACACTAATGGGAGGACGTTTGAGCTCTCAACAGATTTAACATGCATCGCTCCCCTACACGGCGGGTCTTTAGTGGTACTAGGCTCAAACTCATGACATAACTGCTATGATTTGATACCTTGACCACTGGGCTACCACAACCCTCGTATCAAAGAGGTAGCAAACCCAAGAGCAATTCCATATGTCTTATAAGAGAAGCTCTAACAGACATACAAACCATCTTGTGTAATTTCAATTTTAGTGAATTTTCATTATATTTTCAATTGCCAAGCAATAGTCCCATTAGTAATCCTTGGAAAAATAGTTTTCTTAATTCTTAAAAAACAAAAATATATCAAACTTCTATGATCTGCTGACTGCCAATCCGTAAAAAAAATTTCTTTGTCATTCTATACTTTATTGATGCTGATAGTTTTCTTAGTACTTGTTGAAATGTTTAACATTTTCTATCAATTGGATGTCTTTTTTTTTAAACTTTTTCTGTGATTAAAATAAAAATCTCAATTTAATAAAGAATTTTGGTCTTTTTAAACAATGTGACTGTTTTCAGTAAATTTCAGATTTCATGTGAAGCCAAAGTGACACATTGACAGTTCAGAAAAATGCCTGTTATTATGCAAATTTCATTTTAATATAATGGAAAATTTTAGAAAAATGTATCACTATTATAATATATTATTACGAATTAAAATTTATTACAAGTGGAAGCAGGCATGAATTATGACTAACATAAATATATATACAGACTCACAAACTTAACATTTAAAGTTAATTTGTAAATATTTGACCTTTTCAGGAAACATCTAATGCTTTCAAAACAAGTTTAGAGAACTCACATGTACTTTTTTTAAAATTAATAATACAATACAGGTCTTACTTAGATTAATTACATTCCTCCCCATTATCTTCAAATTTTCTTAGGTACTAAGTTTCTCAGTACTTCCTCAGTACTAAGTTCTTTGAAAATGACAGTTGTCCTATTATTACAATCTAAGCATATAAGCTGGAAGAACTGAATCTACCTCAACAACTTGTCTAGTATGAAAAAAATTGGCTATCAGTGACAGATCTCGTAATTATGAACTACATGTAAGTGCCAATCAATACTTCACCCTAAATCCTGCGTAGAATTTGAGGTTAACAAAATACACAACAGCCCCTCATTATTTGCCATACTAATTATTAATACAAACAAATTCATGAGTCATACATCATTGCTCTGCAAATCAGATTATTAAATCATGAAGAAAGAAAAGGTACATCATGTAATATTAATCTTGATGGCTGTTCCACATATTTTTGTGCCACTTGTCTTCATATTCTCTTGATTATAACATATCCATTGAATTTTTTTTAATTTAGAATTATTAATGACACTAGATGATAATCTTGCACATCTTATTTTTATAAATTATTCATAATTTTGCTTAAACTCGGCTTCTAAACAATTTAGTACCTCTCACTAAAAAAAAAAATTCACATGAAAAAGTTTTTTTTAGTATACTAAATACATTAGTAGAGATCTTAGGTGTTTCTTTTTGATATATTCTTAACAAACTCTTTATAATCAAAATGTCTTTTGAGATTATTAAAATTTTTTTTAAAAAATGATATCGATTTGCATTTTAATATAGGAAGTGAGTTTAACTAGACATAAACTCAACTCCCATCCAGTTAAAGAGTTCATTCTAGATTTTAATTGTAACTGTGCAATTTCAACCACCATAGCCAGACTATGTACAACACGCTTTAAAGGAATGAAAATATCCCCTGATGGCCAAAGAAGTTATAATACTTGTCCTCACTGTCCTGAAATTCAACTTTCTCCTAACCATATTTTTGATTGTCCTTCTGTATTGGCTAAAATCCACAACATAGACCTAAACCTCATGGACCATCAACTGCTTTATTCGCCAAAGGTCGACATAGCAAAAGCTGTTTTGGCACCATTTGATTTCTCAGCACTGCTTGGACAAGATAACAATAAGCTTTTATATACAAGAATAATAGTAGTTTTTATATTCAGTGAATAATCCATTAAATAGACAATAAAGTTTTATCCATTTAAATATATGTTCAAAACTAAGTACATTTGATGTTTTAAGTTATGTGTGTGTGAAACAAGAGAAAACAAAGATGAAATAAGAATAAAATTAGTGATGTGTCATTGATTTAAGTAAGTTATTATCAAGAAATATAATTTTAAAATTGACAATAATTTAAGAGGATTTAAAAAAACATTACCTATGAGATAAAATTAAATAAAGGATCAAATAAGCAATTATTGTGTGAATAACTTACAGATGTTATGAATAGATCACTAATTACCTTTATTACTAGTAATTAATTTTAGAAAACCTGAAAGATATGAAGGTAAAACTTTATTAAAATATACAATAAAATTTACCTGCATTGTAACTAATCTATCATCTATCATGATTTCTTTTGTAAGGAAATCCGCACCAATAGTGGCTTTGTATTGATTGCTAAATCTTTTATTAACATACTGGTTCATAAGAGATGTTTTTCCAACCCTAAAAAATACCAGACATTAATCGAAAATTAAAACCAAAATATACTGTGAATAAATTAAATAGTTTAAATTGAAGCCAACTCACCCACTATCTCCAAGTATAATGACTTTTAACAAAGCTTTCTTTCTAGAAGACATTTTTTAAACACTCTAAAAAGAGAAATAATAAAATTATTATGTATAATTGATTCGATTTTTTACTAACACTGAAACTGTGTGGACTAGGCATTTTTTTTTATTACTGGTTTTGCACTCAAAAGTCAACTCTAATGATATATTCCTATATTAACCATTTGTAAATCATTTCATAGTGAAATATTTTTCTAGATTTCATTATTATGTATGAAACATTAAAGTGAATCAAAATATATAAAGCAAATTTATTTTTAACAGCATAAATTAATACTCAGAGATCAAATTTAAATTCTATTCAGGGATCTAGTTTTTGCATTCCTAAAACTTTACAACAGTATAATTTGGAACAGAGCAATTTTTTATATATTTTTTAAAATTTTAA
This sequence comes from Trichonephila clavipes, assembly GCA_019973935.1. Classification (NCBI taxonomy): domain Eukaryota; kingdom Metazoa; phylum Arthropoda; class Arachnida; order Araneae; family Nephilidae; genus Trichonephila; species Trichonephila clavipes. The sequence goes on along the minus strand of BMAU01021206.1, from coordinate 973,681 downwards.
AAAGTTTTTGGTTTAATTACTTTTTTTACAAAAAATTAGAATGAGCTTCGGATTAATTTGACGACAATTTAGCTTTCTTGAAAAATAATGTAAAAAATTAAAAGAAACAAATTCAGAAAAAAAAAAAAAAAGAAAATCTTCAGTAAAAGCTTACATTACAAAATTCGAAATGGAATTGATAGAATTATTTTCATGATCAACTGCACCTTTAAAAGCAGTTTGGAAACAAAATCTAATATTTCACTAGGCATTATCAGTATTTTACAAAATATAATGATTATGAATGAAAAAATACTTTCCTTTAATAGGAACAAGAATTACTCATTATAAAATCAAAATAAATTTTCCACTTTTGTCCTGATAAATCAAATTGAAATAAAACTTCATGATACTATAAAAACTAACATATACATAATTTTTGTGTTAAATAAAAAGGCTTCTGTTACATGGAATTATTCAAGCAATAGATCCCTTCATTTTAGTTCTAGCTACAAAGACATTTTTGTTCAGGGGGGGAGACAATATATATACATACATTTTTTTTTTGGAAAAACAATGAGGGAAAAATTACATTTTGCATTAAATAATAAGCAAAGGTGACAAAACAAATTGCAGTACTTAAATATCTCTTCAATCATGAGCATTGGTGAAAATACAGATGCCTGTCAAACAAAAGCCAATAATTTCGTCAGCCAACAATCCTTCATGATATTCAAAAGTAACAATTAATACAATATTTTGTATGTAAAGACATAACGGTTTGGTTGATTGTTTTTGATTCATGAAAATACTGAATAGGATAATACTTTAATACCCCAAAAACAAATTAGCAAGTTTTACTTTCAAATCACTAACGGTCATTTAACAAATAAAAGTTTTTGAAAATAAATGGTAATAACAAAGAAATAATTATGTACTATTTCATTAGTTTTTCTTTTAACTTTTTTTGAAAATATGTACATTTTACCAAACTACTAATGAAATACCATGGAGCTCTATTTAACAAAGTGGCTAAATCACACACACAAAAAGAAAAAATCATTATGCAGCAAATTTGTTAAACAGAGATTCATCTTTTTTTTTTTTTTTTACACTTTATACTCTTGATTACAGAAAAAAGTTTGCTAAATAGAAGTTCATAATATAGATGACTGATGGTAATTATGAAATTTATTTTTTCATCCTTATTTAAGCTATTTGATGAGATTGTTTATTTAATGGCTCCAAAATACAGTAAATGTTACCACTATTTCAGTCAAGAATATTGAATTACAAAACAGGAAAAATCTAAAAAAATATTAACATATTTCATAAAGTTAGAAAGTTTAATCCCATTTTCTTAATTACAAAGAACAAACAAATAATTTGGGATTTATTCAGTTTCCTTATACATACTACATTCTCAGGGTCTACATAAAAATTTATCAGTCTGGGCATGAAAGATTGGATATTCTTACTTGATAAGCCTTAAAAATATGGGTCCTGAACTAATCAAAGTGAAAATATTTCCATCTTGCAAATGAATTAAAAGTATATTATCAACATTCATTACATTCTTCAATTTATAATTTCAAAATTAATCATATATGTATTACATTTATTTTCTAATATTTATTAGTTTCTTTCTCCCCTATATTTGGGACAAATGATCCTGTTCTGTTAAGTCTTATATCACATGATTAATAACTCTTATCATACTATGGTTTCAAAGAATGCAATACCTCTTCTCATATTTATATAATTTCAAACCATACATACAAATAATAGCAAAGTAAATAATATTTACATAATAGTCTATTCTTTGATTTAAATCACATGAACCAATATACATAATAAAAATGAAAGTTAAATTTATAAATTGTTTCTTGTGATGATTTGAATATAAATTCTACTTACTTCTCTAAACTTCAAAAATTATAAATGATCAATAATAACTCAAATAATTGAACCAAGAAATGAACTTTTGTTGGCTAGCACAAAAATATTCAAATTTTATTATCCAGTGTCATTTCATTGTTTTAGCACTGCTTCGGTTCCGTATTATACTAAAAGGAAGTCTTATTAAACTTATCAACAAGAACAATAAAAAAATAATTACGTACACTTTCACTTCAAAATCAATATTTTACTCACCAACGAAAAATATAATTTTACAGCATACGCGTTAATATTCCCACTTCAATAAATAATACTCTTTACTTCGTTAAGATTATCCAAGTGGGGAAGAAAGTAAATAACTTATCAAATATAAGCAACTATACATAAATATTTGCTAAACAGTAAACAGCACATGACCAGGAACAATATCATATGACACAAAGAACGAGTTTTGTTCCGTATAAATATCAATAGTTCAATGAATAAATTTATAATGACACTGCTTACCTTAATTTTAAAGTTCTGTATTAAATTAGGTTTCAAATAAAAATATTGCACTGTTTGATAAAATTCTTTTTCACAATTGATACAAGAAAAATGTTACTAATCCTGGCAGCTTCTACTAGTCTTATTTACTCACCATAACAAAACATATTTCATTATAACGCCAAATGTAGCAACCCGTCTTCCAAACAAAACATGATGTCGTATTTTCTTTTCTCATCAGATGTTTTGATTGTGAAAATGCGCATGCTTGAATGCATGAAAGGACGAGCTACACTAGAAAATATTATTTCCTTCGTATATGATTTGAAATGAAGTCAGCAAAATAACTAGCAATATTAGAAGTGAAGCGAAATGAAGGAAATATGTTGTGAACAAAGTTGAGAATTAAAACTTTATACCGTAAATCTTTTCGTATTAATTTTTCTGTGTTTGTAAATATTTATATTTCTCAAGATGCCTCGTATTATGATTAAAGGAGGTGTCTGGAGGAACACCGAGGTTAGTTTTATTGTATATTAAATACTGGAGAAAATATTCTTGACAAATATTTATATGTATTCATTTCTTCTGGAAATGTCTTTTAAACTTAAGTTAACAGTAACATACAATATATTTCGGAAGTCTAATGAAAGAAACAATAAATAAATGAAAAAAGTATGATTTTTCTCTTTATAGTTTTAGATAAAGCGACAGGAAAATTTTTAAACAAAAGTTCGACACTTATTGTAAAAGAAATCTCAGTTTCGAAAGAGCTTTTTAAGTCATGTTTTAATAACAAAAAAAAAAGCAAAGTCCTAATAAATGTTTATGGAAAAATTCAAGAAAATGGTATTTGGGGTCGGATACTTTGCACAGATTGGCTTTGGAAAGCCTTTCTGTGATCCTAATGTTGCCATTACATTAGCCCTTTAATTATCAAGGAAAAGTTATACACAATTCTTTCCCTAGTGACATTGTTTTTCACACAAGTGTGCATTGTTATACAGTGTATTGGGGAAAAGTATGGGAATAAATAACTAAACCCTTCCCTGAAATAAGTAAATCTGGTACTTACATATTATAGCTAACATTATATGGAACAAAGCATATGGTTGGCAATTCAGCATGTATGACACATACAAAATTGCGGTTGCCAACTTGGCGAGTTATCTTGAATGTTGGGATAGTATATGAGTAGCATAAATCCTTCACAAACACTGTCAGGGTTATTGTATTGCATTCCAAAGCATTCAAATTAGTTTTACTTATAGCAGCACAATGCAAAAGTTTGTACCTGAAAAAGACATTTATATATACCAAGGGCAGTTAATGCAGTAGCCGAGTAAGTAAGGTATATATATATATGCCAATGGCAGTTAAAGTCTTAAAATATGCAATTGAGCTTGGCATATTTTCTGTATAAACAGCAGTAACTCTGAAAGAAACCTTTTCATCCAGACCATGTTGCATAAAAAGAAGAGGAAGACCGAAACTTCAATTATAGGAGGATCATTTAGTCCTTAAAACAAAGAATTGGAGGAGTTGGACTGTCAGTAAAGATTGCTGGAAACAATCTGATTCAGCAGACCTTGGCCCATTATGAATGATGATAATTAAAAAATACATATGTAATTACCTGTTTTCTATCATTCTGTACTGCTGTCTTGTTTTATTTAATTAATTAACTTTTGTCATCATATTGGATTAGTATACTATTGCAGTTATAGATTTTATAATTGAACACTAGTGTCAAAAGATTGCAGGGTGAAGCAACAGATTTTGACTATTTAGCATCCATACAATGGTTTTTTTTTTCCTAACCACAGTTTTGTCAAGTTAATTTAGTTAGATTTTATCAAGTGAGGTGGAATTTTAATCCTCTTATATTTTGAAAATTGTACCACATTAAATGCTATAACCATAATATTAGCATCAGATAAGAAAAAAAATTACGTTGCAATATCCCAGTTTTAAACAATATTTAATGTATGTTCATGCATGGTCTTTTCTCTTTATTTTCGGGCATATGTTCATTGGATTTGATTTTTCTAAGTTCTTGAAACAATATTGAAAAAAATTTTGAATGTATGATAGACAGTGAAACATAATGCAACATTTTATCAAGATATTTTCATAAAGCAACTGTGAATGTAAAGTTCAATTTCTAGAATCTAAAATGTATTTTATGCAGGCTTTATATAAAAGAAATAGATCTTGTTGAAATTTTTTTTATTATCAATTTTTTGTTTATCCTTTGTGTATTTTTTAAAAAAGTATGATGACTTAATTTTCTATACTATTTATAAATCTATATTCTGTTATTATAGGATGAAATTTTGAAAGCTGCTGTAATGAAATATGGCAAAAATCAATGGTCCAGAATTGCTTCTTTACTTCATAGAAAATCTGCAAAGCAGTGTAAAGCCAGATGGTAATGACCACTTAATGTTCCATTTTTATTTTTTTAAAAATTCAATGATGTGTAGCTTTTACGATTTAAGTAATCAATGATCTGACTACTTAACAAGTAATGTCATCTGCATAACTTTGTTTAAAAAGTTATACGTGCTAAAGTCATTCACGTTTTCCCCTGCCTAACTAATTAATGTAAATGGAACTAGATTAAATAAAATGGATGAAGTAAATAGATATCTTAAAATTTTCAGTTTCAATGCTGTATTAAATTTTTGATATATTGAGAAATGGAATAAATTTGTTTAGGTGGAGGCATAAGTAATACATTTATATGGTGTTTGCAAGTATTTTTCAGGCCGTGGGTAGCCTAATGGTTAGAGAATCGGACTCCAGACAGGAAGGCCTGGGTTTGATGCCTGATGCCACCAAATATCCTCCGAGTACTCACGGAGTATGTGCTCGTTAAATCAGTGGGTTCGAAAGTCTTGTGGGCTGAATCACAAGTGCAGGGGACTGGAGAATATTTGCCTCCCCTCCAGTTCCATGCCTAAATTGTGGAGGTGGAGATAGGTGGTTTCTCTCCATCTATCGTAAAGAAGTTCAACCTGTCTCACAGGCTCTGGCAACTTTCATTCCTTCCCTTCGGGAAGGACACGACAACAACAACAAGTATTTTTCTTGTTAAAAAGATTTTCAGCATAAAAAAAATTTATTTCTCATTTCAAATTTGAATCTTAGGAAAGGAATATAGATATTTTACTTTTATTTGTTTGTATGTACTTCCTTTTATTCTGTAAAATAAAATATCTTATTTTAATTCAATTATTCGGTATTGTATACAGCATGCCATTGGTTCAAATATATATTTAACTATCAATGTATTTGCTGAATACAAGTTATTTGGTAAAATACTAGTCTGGCACACTGCTGTTTTTGGTGCCATTTTTTTCGCCAAATGGCGCCAATAACCCCTGTTTCAAAAAATGACGTCATGGAAGAAAACGAAAAAAAATCGGTGGTTGATCGTCTCAGCCTAAGAAAATGGGGTTTTCGTAATCATGTCAGTGCCGGAAACGAAGGAAAAGGGGGAGGGTGACGGTCTCAGCTCCTGTTCAAAAATCCTAAAAAACTGGGTTTCCGTAACGGCGTCAGGGACGCTGAAAACACATGTATTTACACAAAAGCATAAAATAAAGAAAAGGGCAAAAATTTCTACGAGATAAAGGCAGTAAAATTAGGGAAAAACAGCATTTTAAAAATTGTAAAAAAATCACTTACCACTGTGTTTTTAATTTTTAAATCATTCACTACAAACTCATTCATACTCTTGCCAAACCAATACCTGGTTAATCGCAAGATCACACAAATACTCAATCTACTATGACTAAACCACATACCTTTTCTTACACTCCGGCAAACAAAGTGGGGATTCTCTTTTGACTGTACTCGACAACGCCATTCAAAACAATCAATCGTTCCCTATTCGTTCAACCAAAAGCATATCCTTTTTACACTTCTGACACTCATATCTGGAGGGAATTAATCCTTCTTTCATGACCCAACCTAAAACAGCCTTATTCCCTTGCTCTCCAAGCAAAACAAAAAATCCTGTGGTTGCCTCGCTTTCAAGCAATTTTATTTCGCAAGCCATTCTAACAACCGGTGGAAAATCGAGCCTAAAATCGGAACACGTGGGGAAGAAAGTAAAAGCAGGGGTGAACCACTCAACGTGTTGCAGCAGGGTCAAGGGCGAAAATGGACGATGTCCACTTTTCACTCGATTTTTTGCTTGACCGGTTTTAGGGTTGCCATATGTTAGCCACCGTACTGGACAATCCGGGAGGGTTGCCGTATTGTAATCTTTATCGCCAAAATTTTTGGTGCCAAAGATTTTGTCGCCAAGCAGTGTGCTTGACTAGGATCCACCCAGTTATTCTAATATATATCATTTTAATGTTTAGTATTGTGTGTACAATAATCAAATAAAATGAATAGGAAAATATTTGTAATATTTTTAGCACTAGTGAATAAATTATTAAATTTCAAAATTTATTTTTAAAGTCATTTGTTTTAAATGTAGGTTAGACTTTATAATTTATTGCTATTTGTATTCTGGAACACATGCTAAAGCTTTATTGTAATTAGCTCCTGTTTATTGTTATTTTTATGTTACTTATATTATCAGTTAGTTACACACTTTGCTTGTGGAAATTGTCAAAAAAATATACCAAAATATTAAGCTAATACTCATTTAATTTTTAGTGAACATCGTAAGATGAGTAATTATCAATGTATAGAACTATTGAATTGAAATTTATTATTCCTCCAAAAAAATTTAAATAACAGCATTTTAGAATAAAATAATGACCACACGGTAGACTAATGGTTATGGTCATGAACTCGTGGACGGAGTGTCGCAGGTTTATGTCCTGGTGTCACCAAAGACCTGCTGTGTAGAGGGATCAATGCTCGTTAAATCTTTCGAGGCTCAATGTCCTCCCGTAAAATAGGGAGGTGCCAGCTCAGGTTTTGATCTCAACACTTGACCAAGGTTCAAATTTTTTAGCTCAGTCGCCAGTAGCTCTCATGTTGCTTTATAGTGTGAGGTTAATATAACTCTCACTCAGTTCAGAATAAAAGGAAAGTGTTGGAAGTTTCAAGTCATGATTTATTATTTTTATTTTTAAAATTACTGGGAAAAATTGTAAATAAATTAGTAATAATGTTTGTTTTTAATAAGGTATGAATGGTTAGATCCAAGCATTAAGAAAACAGAATGGACCCGGGATGAGGAAGAAAAATTGCTGCACTTGGCCAAACTGATGCCTACTCAATGGAGAACAATTGCACCCATCATTGGAAGAACAGCTGCCCAATGTCTGGAACATTATGAATATTTACTGTATGTTTAAGTATAGTTTTTATACTTCAAATATTTAATTTTTATTCTGTAATGAAAATTTTAATAAATAAATTAAAATTTCAAGTAAAAGTGCTAATTTTTTCCTGTTTCCCACCCCCCATGAATTATATTTGAATTCTCAGAATGTTATTTTATACTATAAAATTTTAGAGATCAAGCTCAAAGAAAAGAAGAAGATGGAGATATGGCTGATGATCCACGTAAATTAAAACCTGGGGAGATTGACCCTAACCCAGAAACAAAACCTGCTCGACCAGATCCCCAAGATATGGATGAAGATGGTAAATTGTTTCTCATTCAATGAGATTTCTTACATTTTGGTCTAATGCAGAGGTTCCCAAACTTATCTGTCACTTAGACCCCTTACAATGGTTTTCAGTTTGGGATAGACCCATAATCACACCTAATATTGAATTTTGCATTTTCTTTTTGACAGCTAAAGATTTAAATTTCTAAATATATTGAAGTATAATGTTAAAAGTTTAAGAAACACATGCTAATTAAACTAAAATATAATTAATACATAAAATAATTGAGCAACAAATGTTGTTTAAGGGAGGGATAAATCTGGTATTTCAATAACAAATTTTCTACATTTTGCATCAATTTTGTCAGATTTGGCCCTAAATCTTCTGATTTAGTAGTGTCCAGTCTTTTTTTTCTTTGTTTTGGAATTTGGCAACCACACTGAAATTCCTCCTTACTAGGAAAAGCACAGCTAAAAACTTTCTCAATATATTCCATAATTTGTGATAGAAGGCAGGATTTTATTTTTAAAGCCAAAATTGCTAACTTCCCTTTCTAAACTTTACTTCAAAATCTTTGTTAGCGCCTATTCTTAACAGTTCTTGTAATCTGACATTTTTTTCCTAATGTTACAGTATAAATTCATTGCCTAATGTGGTATCATCATAGTCAAAGCATTCTCAAAATCTGAATAAAGGATTGAAAGTAGGTTAAAATGTCATTTTTCAGGTAGATTGTCTTTGACAAATTTAGAAACTGTGAAAACTCATAATGTCCAGCTCCTTTAGCTTAATTCTGACAAGAAATGCTAAAATGATGGTTCTTGTTTTTACAAAATGTATGCTATTGCTTTGTAACTGCAAATTAACCTTTTAAAATTTAGTAAATAATTCTGTTAAATAAGTAAATCTGTTTTCCACTTGATAAATTTTCTTTTTAAATTAAAGTCATCATCTGGTTTAATTAGAGCATCAATCGCAGACACACAAATTATTTTTCCACTGGCATGAACCCCTTGCAGATCCTCATAGACCCTAGGGGTTCGATGTAGACTACTTTGGGAATCACTGGTCTAATGGAAATTGATAATCATAGATACTCAAGAATCTAATTAAATTTTATATTCCTCCATGCTTTTTATGAAGAAAAATATTAAATTCTCTCCTTTAATTTTCGTGTACACAATATTGAGCAATAAGATTTAAATTAAATATAATATGTTTTTGTAGTCATTAAAATCATTTTTAATCGTAGATTGGTATTTAGAAAGCTGTTATGTTTTTGTTGCATCATACAACTTATGTGCTCAGCAGAAGCCTGATAAACCTGACATAGCTCACATGGTTAAAATTTTGTTCTCTGAGAACAAGAAGCATTTCAGGAGAATGAAATAAGAACATCTAGTGTTTGCACATTTAAATATGTACTCAAATGTTGAGCATAAATTTATTATTGCTTCATCCATGAAAATGTTCATGATAATAATTTTGTTCACCTTTTTTTTTAAAACTAAATTAACAGCTTGAAAACTTCATGGAAAAATAATCATGATCTTTTCAGTTTAATTTTGACTTGAAAAGTTCATTATTAAAATACTTAGTGAAAGAACCCTTAGAAAAGTGAACTTTCCCCCTTCCTAATCTTGAGATCAATTATGAAATTTTAAGTTACTATGATTAAAAAGTATTCATTCATCTAATATTTTAAAATTTTCTTCTACTTGTTATAAAGTTATTTAATGTGTAATATTTCCAACATCATTAAAGCAGTTTATTAAATTCAAATTATATATTTAATATTTATTTCTTCTAAAATTATCTGTATTAAATGTAAAAAGATCAGGACACCCAAACGATACATTCTCTCAAACCAAAAAAATATGCATTTTTAGTTATATTTTATTCTAACTTGACATATTGTACTTGAGAAACATACTATATTGTACTTTATATTTATTATGATGAATAATTTTGGTACTTATAAATTCTCATATTTCGTTTTATTGTATTTTTAAGTCTTAGCTAGGATTATTGTTTCTTGCATAAAACATTTTTTTGTGAAAATTTTATTTAATGAATATTTTTTAAGATTACAGATATTTCAAAATAAAATATGTATACAGTAAAAATTTTCAAAGCTCAGATTTTTTTTTATCTGAAAAAAAAATGTTTCAATATTTTGAGTTTTGATTTTTAACATTTGAGGATAATTTTTCAGCCCACTTATTAAAAATTGATTCTCAACATTACTTTGCAAGTAAAATTAATATTGCCATTTAAAACCTTACTTTAATTCATTTTATACTATTAACATTGAATTCTAATTTTTTTGAAATTTAAATAGTTATTAGTTAAATAGTTATTCAAGTTAATAGTATTAACTTGATTGATTTCTTTTTTACTTAAGTACTATTTTCTTTTGTTTTGTCAAGAAATGGAAATGCTGTCAGAAGCACGTGCAAGACTTGCCAACACACAAGGCAAGAAAGCGAAAAGGAAAGCTCGCGAAAAGCAACTGGAAGAAGCCAGACGCCTTGCTGCTCTTCAAAAAAGAAGAGAACTTCGAATGGCTGGTATTCAGTTAGAGGCTAGGAAAAGGAAGAAAAGGACTGTAGATTATAATGCAGAGATTCCATTTGAAAAAAGACCAGTGCCTGGGTTATATGATACTTCTGAAGAAGTTTATGATCCTCTGCAGCCAGATTACAAACGTCTCAGACAACAACAGCTTGATGGAGAATTGAGGAGTGAAAGAGAAGAGGTATTGCCTTCTCTCTCTTTTTAATTATTTTTTTTGTCTGTGTGTGTGTAGGAAAAGACATGCTACATATTTAACTCCATACCCTTGGTAACCTTTGATTAATTTCAACAAATTTTTGTCTGTTCCTGGAAGTACTAAGCAATTGCTCTTGACATGATATAAAATATACTGTAGCTTGTAAAATTTTTGGTGATTAATTTCTGACAATAAGTTGCTGCCATGAGTTTTATACATAAGTACCAAAGTCCATTATAAATATTTTAAAACTGAAATAATTGTTTTAAACATTTTTTAATAATCACACCTGAAATTGATTAGAATTTTAGTTGATTGATTATGTGTGACGGGTTTCTGCAATGAACTTAAACTTTAATATGTGTACTGATGTTATTTATGTTTTTTAATCTCTATTCTCAACAAAATGTATTTTTTTTTTTTAAAAAATTTAGTTGAATTTCTTATTATATTGTTTCACAATGACTTGAAAATGAATTAATGTTTACTTATTATATAATTGTTGTGTGAGTTTTTAAGATTTTTTTCAACTTTTTGAATAATGAAAAGCATTTTAGAATGTTCTTTTTTAGTGTGCTTTAATTCAGTTTTAATTTTCAGAGAGATAGAAAGAAAGACAAACAGAAATTAAAAAATAGAAAAGAGAATGATATACCATCCACCATGTTAACTGGAAATTTTGAACCTGCGAAGAAAAGAAGCAAATTAGTTCTACCAGAACCACAAATTTCTGATGCGGAGTTAGAACAAGTATGTGTACAATGACTCTTATTGTATTATTAATTCCTATCAGAGTAAAATTTATAATGCAATGAATTTTTTTTCTTCTTTTCTTTCTTATTTTATATGTTCAACATTAAAATAATTTTTTAGTATTTGTTATATTAACAATATTCACTTTATTTTATATTTATTTTATTTGGTTTTCCTTTGAATGTATATTAATTTCTATTAAATATTTCATGTGTATAACTGTTTTTTTAAAAAAATTCACTTCTTTTGATTGTATTACATCAGAATTGTTTTCATTACATGTTATGATCTTAAACAATTAACAATGTATTGAAATAATTTTAAAAAAAAAATTTTTTTTTGGTCTTTAGCCTTTTATTTTTTGATTATTTTCTTTAACTATGCCATTTTTTGTTTAAAATGAAATATGGAATATTTTCAAAATTTTACTTTTATTATATCGAATTTCTTAGATTACATGAAAAAAATATGAAATGTTCTGAATTCTAATCAAGCATAGAAAAATATGATACATTATGTTAAAAATATTTTAAAGAATTATTTATCCATTATAAAGTTATATATATCAAATATTGAATTTGATTTGTCATTAAGAAATTTTTAAATTTATTTTTAGAATTAAATGTTATTGTATATGTGTATTTTCCTATCTTGATTAATTTTAAAAATACCTTATTTTAGGTTGTTAAATTAGGAAAAGCTAGTGAAACTGCTAGAGAAGCAGCTGAAGAATCTGGAAGTAAAGTATCTGAGACTTTATTGCCAGATTATAGCTTAACTCCTGCTGCTTTAAGTGCAAGAACTCCACGTACACCAGCTATGAACAGAGATTCTATTCTGATGGTAATATTTAAATTTAAGACTACTAAAAGTAATGCATCATCAGTGTTTTATTTATAAGTAATAGTTAGACATTCGTTGTTAATTTACTTTTATAGTTTTATTAGTAGGCTTAAATACTATTTCTGTAATTTAAATAGGAACATATACATTTTAACTGTTTACGCCCAGCCAGTCATTTTATAGGATAAGTTTATTTTCAATTTTCAGATAAAAACGAGGATTTGCTCTTTAATATGCTAGATTCTACTGTTACTTCAAGCAAAGACCCAAATTCAATTGTAATGTCCCATGCATAAAATTAGCCATTGGGGCCAGCCATAAATTTCCTCTGACATACCAATAGGAAATGTTAGTGTATTTGCTTAGGAACATGTTCCTTTTACATTTTATTTCCAATATCTTATTTTATAGTTAAATCTGTATATTTTTAGTGCTTAAATTATTTTGAGATAATTAAATTTACAGTAAAATCCGGCTTATAACGCGCACATATTCTTTAGAGCTGCAATTTTTAAGTATATTCGCCTTATAACGCGCACCTCCTCTTTTACGAAGAAGCCTGAAATGTGCATTTTCAATGCTCTTATGTTTTGAAGTCATTTATATGAGGTATTATCCCAGGATTTTCAAAGAATAGTATACTTCTAAAGCTACAACTCTTTAAATTCATATGGAATGTCATTTCTTTTAAATAAACAGTATTTTGATCTATGTAGAAGTCTAATTTTTTTTTCTATGCTCATCTTTTTTTCATTTTGAAAGCTCTCATTTTTATACCCGGCGTATAATGCGCACCCGTAAATTTCGATCTTATTTTTTGTGTTCAAAGTGCAAGTTATACGCTGGATGTTACGGTAATTAATTAATTATTTTAAGGTAATTTTTTTCTCTGAATGCCCCATCGAATTCAGGAAACTCTCATTGCCAATCTTAAGAGTTGAGATCAATGAAAGTTATTGGCTTGGTCCCTATAAAATTTCAAATATTATATGGGAATCATTACATTGATCATGAGTGAATTATTCAAATTTTAGACAATGACAGAATCAGTAGCATTTAAAAATGTTTATGCCAGTTCATTTGCTAAAGAATTACAAATTTAAATAAAACAAAAGAGTTATGCATAAAGCAGGTGATTTTATGAGCGAAATGGGATCATAAATATATAAAAGAAGTTTGAGGTGCTCAAAGTGTTGCTTTTTAATACTTATTCAAGCTATAATGGTGCCAAAGATGAATTCATATAAATATTAATATTTGTTTTTGTTAATTTGAATAATTTATTACAATTCATTTAGTTTTCATTATCTTGTCTTAGGAAGCCCAAAACATTATGGCTTTGACCAATGTTGATACTCCTCTTAAAGGTGGCCTCAATACACCTCTTCATGAATCGGATTTTAGTGGAGTAACACCAAGAAAAGATATTGTTGCTACACCCAATAACTTGATAGCCACTCCATTTAGGCCACCTACACATGGTACAGGTAAGGAATATTTATGTCTCTGAAATACATTAATTCAACAAATTTGTTATTTCAATTAATATGATACATTGTTTTTACAAACCATGTTCTTGTAGATTTGAATGTAATGTTATTTCAGGCATTACTCCTGGTAGAACACCTGGCATGAAACCATCGAAGGAAATGACACCTGGTACTACTCCTTTAAGAGATAAATTGAATATTAATCCTGAAGATCATCTTGGTTTTGAAGATGTGTTATCTGCTCAAAACTACAAAGTAAAGAATTACTTACTTATTTATTTTATTATAAAATGTTTTTAATTTCAAATAATTTCTTAAATTGTAAATTTATTTTAAAAATACATTTTATTAGTGGTTATATCTTAACTTTTTTTGCCTAAGATTTTTTTTTTAAGTGAGTTAAGAAATCTTTCCGTTCCATTGAATCCAAACACATTAATTTGAATTTTCTGCAATTCTAGTGATTTTAAAGATGGAGTTTGTATTATTTGATAACATATTATCAATACTTTTGTCAGAATTAAAGCATATCCATTTCTAAATTTTTATGTTTTAAAATGTTTTATTTTGTATTTTTATTATTAAACAAAATTCGTTTTGTTTCATGAATTGAAATAATTGCATTATTAATATTTAAAGGGAATATAAACTGTATGCTTATTCTTAATATATATATTCATAATTTATTTTTATATACTCCTGACGAATATGTAGAAACTCTTTGTTAAAAAAAGGTTTCAGCATGCAAGGAACTCTAAAGACATGTTTTTGATCTAAATGACATCTTTTACTAAAGTGCTCTCCTTTTCCCATTTGATATACATTGATTCACAATTACTAACAGGCACTTTGAACTAGATATTAAGAAAAATTTAAACTTTCTAAATACTTGAAATTATTAATAGAATTGGTGAAACATAAAAGATTAAATTAAATATCTTTCAAATTGCTTTAAAAAAGAAATCAAAATGTGAAGAGTAAAATATAATTGCTTACTCAAAATTTTCAAAAAGGCAAATTAAAATACTTTGAAAAATTTCAAATAAATATTTTATTTTTCTTTTACCTTAAGGGTTCAAGCATTGAATTTCATTAATATTGATTTCTGAATTAGGAAATTAATTATGTGTTAGTTTCAATGAACTTTGTAATTTTTAAAGAATGTGCATAAAAAGTAATGTTTGGATTTTAAAATAACATATAAATTTTCAGTTTGTTCTGCTTCTATTTTTAAAGCAGTCTTCATTATTAGCAAATTATAAGTTTTGTTTTTAAACAGGCTGAAAGTAGAAACATGTTGAAAGAAGCGTTATCATCACTTCCTGTGCCTCGAAATGATTATGAAATTGTTGTTCCTGAAGATGAAGTACAACCAGCGGAGAAGGAGCTACCAGAGGCCCCTATGGTTATGGATCAGGCAGATGTTGATCATCAGCAGCAACTGGAGCACAAAGCTTTATGTAGGGCATTAAAATTTTTAATTTGCGTATCTACAGTTTAATTATCATGTTATTTTACATTTATTTTTGTTGGTTTACTTTTTATTTTATTTTTTTTTCTCTGTAAATATTTTCTTTTGTTTCATACTCATAAATGGAAATGAATTAAACTATAATTTTACCCTTTATATAAAAAAAGTTATATTTTACATTTACCTTGTAAGATTATATGTGTAAATAAGAACAAATTAATATTATGTCAATGTAAAGAAGACATGTTTTATAATTTAAACAGTAATTTTTTTTCTAATGGGGCTACGGATCGGTATTTTTACCCTTGCAGACCTAGTACCCAGGAGCTGGTATCACTTTTTAATGGGCACCATATAAGCGATTACAATTTCCACAAGTAATTTTGATGCCAGTTTCCCCCTCAGAGGTAGGCACTTGAGCTCTGATGATGCCATATTGTACTTAGGAATTTAATTTTGCTGAGAGCACCCAAGCAAAACAGACACTCAAGGAATTTTTTACATGCTACATAGTCATGGGACAGGACCGCTGTCAATTTTCTACATCAGGAAAATCCGACTTGGGCCGGGGTTGAACCCACAACCTTAAGCCAGCGACAAACCAACTACGCCACCCAGCCAGTTTTAAACAATAATTTAAACTTGAATACAAATTCAATTCAGATTCAACATCGTGGAACCAAAAATATCTCATTTCAAATAAAGGGAGCTTGACAAAGAAATTTTTTTCAACCATTAATAAGAGACTGTCATGCCATCATTTTTATTCTAATTATAAAATAACCCAGTTTTTCACTGGTCATGGTAACTTTAAAAGCTATTTTAATAATTTTAGTTTTTAGTTCTGTCATCTTCTTGCAATTGTAATATTGGTGGCAAGGAAAATGTAGAACCTGTGTGCTTCAAGTTTGTCAGAGAAAGAAAGATCCTAAGACTGCCTTTCAACAGTCTTAATATAGATTGGCCTTCAAATTTTTACAAACCTATTTCCACGAGAAATGCTTTTCAAAAGTTCTGTAAATTGATTGTAATTCTTCATGACTTAAAAAAATTTTTCCTTTGCAATGTGTGTTTCAAATTTACTCCTGTAAGCTTGGTGTGATGATTTGTAGTGCACAAAAATATATAAATGTTATCAATAAAAAAATTTAAAAATACAGATATGTACTTAGAAAAATCATTGTTACACAAGGTTATTCAAAGTTTATTTGTATCCAAAGTAAACTTCATGCATTTTTAAAGTTATAGTTTTTATATATATAAGCAGTATTTATTTTGTTTGTTTGTTAGTGGAAGCTGAAAGAAAAAAACAATCTACTGCTGTTCAACGAGATCTTCCACGTCCCTCTGATGTTAATTCCAACATTTTAAGGCCAGCTCATTGTGACCCTCCTTTAACTGAACTCCAGAAGGCAGAAGAATTGATTAAACAAGAAATGTTAGTGATGTTACATAATGATGCTTTGAAAAATCCACCTCAAACACCTGGTTTAGGAAAAAACAAACCTCAAGCACGTTTAAATTTAGCACATCATGCTTCTTATCTGAAAGACATCCGTACCAAGAATATGATCAGACAGATATTGAGGAAGTAAGCAAAAAAAGTTATTTATCTTATAAAACTTTCTTTCTCCTAATTTCAATTTGTATTAATTTATCAATATGGTTTGCAAAAGTATTTTTTTTTAATTAAGCAAAAATATTTATGATTTAATTTAATTTACAATCTGTAGGGGCTATATCCCCCCTCCCCTATTGTAATCTAATTTTAGAAAAGTGATCTTACAAAGTATATATATTATTTGAGATGTATAAATTAATATGATAAAACAATCTTCAAAAAATGATTAAAATTATTGCATGACAGATCAATAAGGAATAGTTATCTTTAAACTTATTTTGTCTTATTATAATTTTTCTTCTGAAACACCACCGGTTTTACTATTTTGAGTATTCAGTCTTAGATGGGACTATAATAGGGAATTGAATTATGTATTATTTTAGATTGCAAGTTTGTCTTTTCCACAGTGGTTTAGCAAAAAAGAATAAAATTGAAAATTTGTATTTTAAAATTTTGTTCAGGTATCAGTAATGGAAAAATATTAAGCATAAAAAACATTTCTCTAATTTTTCTGTGGAAAATTTAAGTTTCTTATTCTCTTTATTTATATTTCACAATGTCTGAATTTGTTCTGTAGTTAGTCTTAAGCATTTTTTGTTTAGTGCTATATTTTTTTAAAAAATTTTCAGGCTTCCGATTTATTAAAAGAAGAAATGGAAGTTGTAAAAAAAGGCATGGGTCATGGTGATCTAAGTTTAGAAGCTTATACTCAAGTATGGGAAGAATGCTTAGCCCAAGTATTATTTTTGCCTGGTCAGAACAGATATACAAGAGCAAACTTAGCTAGTAAAAAAGATAGGATTGAATCTTTAGAAAAGAGACTTGAGGTATGATTCACAATGTTATTGCTCAGTATCTTATTTTATTAAATAAATGATTTAAAAGAAACATTTGAATTTAATAATTCTAATGACTATCTCTTGATAAATGGAAGATATATATTTAACCCTCAGACCCAACCATCAATTTTTTTGCCGTTCTGAGGAACATCCATCTGACAGATGGGTACACAAATTGTTTTTTAATTTTATTATCTTAAGGACTTTTTTAAATGTCCTTATCGCTCATGAAATTGAGTATGGATCAAATAAGAAGATGTATGGGGTTAAATCAAGTGCAACTTTTTTCAAGATATATACATTAGACAATTTAATTAAAAACATGAAACATATAAACAAAAATACAATTTTTAATATATAAGTCTTTATGAGGCACACTATATTCATATATTTGTATCACTAGAATTGTGACTAGTATTTTTATTAAAACTAATTAAAAATAATGATACCTAAAACAAAAGAACTCTAGGAATATCCGTCTAATAGTCGGTGATAGATAAGAAAGTTGCACATATCGGAAGTTAAAAAAAATCGCTAAGTACCACCACATGATCCTCCTACTGGGTAGAGTCTAACTAAAGATGTCAAGGCAGCCCATATTATCTTCAGGCATGAAAGCAAATCATCCCCAACTGAGAGACGGATGTTCTGGTCATAGGGTTAAATATTTAATTTCTTATGACCTTTATTTGCTTGTAATCATTATTGTAGATATTAAAATTTTAAATTTAATTTCAATTTGGTTTATAAGAATTTTTTAATTAAAAAGTTAAAGGTAATTAAATGAGTATGATTTATCAGAGTAATTCCATATAATAATTGCATTTAGGTTTCATTGGTTAGATTTTTTTGCTGATGTTTCATTGAAATTATATTTTCAGCAAAATCGTAATCAAATGACAAAAGAAGCTAAAAGGGCTGCCAAAATTGAAAAGAAATTGAGAATTTTGCTTGGTGGATACCAGGTTTGGGTTTCATTTTTAATTTTTTATGTTACATTAAATATATATATATGTATTTGTATGAAGTTTTCTTTCTATTTATTTTGTAATCCATTATTTCCTATGATAAATACTATCAGCTTCTTATTTTATATTTGTATTATAAATTAGATTATGAATGTTATAAGTATTAAAATGTGAATTATGCTTGTGTATGGAAAATTTATACTGATTACTTATATAAGGAATGATATAAATTTCTGAATTTATTTTTGTTTTTATTGTTAATAACTCATTAAACTAAAAAATGCTTTTAAAAAATTCAAATTTCCACTGCATATTTGTTTCATGCATTTGTAATTCAAAACGTGAAAAAAATAATTGTTACTAATTTTTATTTGATGTATCATTTTTTTTTATTTTATTAAATAATAACTTAGTAAAATTTATTTACTGTAGGAAAATTTCAAATTTGTTAGCAATTAGGATCATCTTCAATTTTTATATTCATTATACATAATTGTTTCTTTTTTTTTGTATATTGTAATTTTTTTTTTATGGATTGATGTGCTTTTCTCTATTTATTCAAAATATTTTAAATATTTGTATGAATTTTAAACTTAAAAATTCCAATATTCAGTAATTTTCTTAATATTGAATAGGCTTCAGATTGCCACTATTGTGTTTTTTTATGTTTTTCTCTTTTATTTTAGTCAAGAAATCAAGCTTTAATTAAACAGCATCAGGACTTAGTAGAACAAGTTGAACAAACCCATTTGGAACTAAATACTTTTAAAACACTACAAGAACTTGAAAGTCTAGCTATTACCAAAAGAGTAGAGGTAAATTCCTTTTACATGTATGAAGCTATTACCCTGGCCCCTTCACATCTCAATTATATTTTTGAATTAAGTTTTTCATTTTGCTTTTCGAAATCAATAATTGGTTAGATTTCTCATTCTATTTTACAAAAAATCTGAAAAAATTTAATCCCTTTTTAATATGTATGTTATTTTAGTAAAAAATTCAATTTTCAACATGTTAAAGTTCATTGCTTTGCTTTAAAATTTCTTTCTTTCCCCTCATATATAATGATATTTATAATTTAGAATATGTTATATTAATAAAATATCTTTTCTCATGTTTTGTGAAAAGGGCATGCGTTTCTTTGTCAAGTTGTTATTTTTATGATTCAAGATAATTTTTGATTGATATGTTAACGTAATTTTAGAAAGTCATTTTTATTTTGTTTTAAAATTAAGAACTGAATGGCATGTTCTTTTATATTTTCAGACAAGTCCAGACTTTTTAAGCTTTTCTATACAATGTATTGGATGTGCAAACTTAGTAATTCATATATACATATAATATATATTGTGAAGTTATTTCAAGTTTTTAAAAAATTTGAAATAACTTTTATTGCATAGTGTATCAGGCAGGCAATGCTGTTGAAGGACTGGTTAAAATAAGTAGTTTTTTCAGAATCATTTTTCTTGAAAATTTTTCAGTTTTTTTTTTTTACTTTTTGATTCCAATGTCTGTTTTAAAAACATTGATATTAATATGAAATATATCCAAGAATAAAACTACAAATTTTAATCTTTAATTCTTACTTATTATCTCACTTATTGTTAACTTGAAAATTTTCTAAATGTTAAGCATATAGGTATCTAATGTATATAAAACAAGTACACACATGCATATAGTATTTGCATTAAAATATTTTAACAAATTATGTAATTGATTTATTTACTTTTGTTTGCTTAACTGGCTCAACTTTTGTTATATGGTCATATGTCAAAGTTGATGACTTGTTGACTTAAATTGTATTTTAAATTTCATTTTGAGCAAACTACAGTTGTAGTAATGGTAAAAATAAAGGGAGTTGTAAAGTTAAAAGGTTTGTAGTATGAAGTAAAGTTACATAATCTGATTCTTTGATAACTCATTTGATTTAAAATATTATTTCCCACAGATATTCGACACTAGGGAAAACAATGGATTTTGAGTACATCCTTAAAAATTATATATTTTTATGTAGAATGAATTATGGAAACTCAATTTATATTCATATTATTTGCTTTATTTTTTCAGTCTCTAACCGAGGATGTTAGCAGACAAGTTGAGAGAGAAAGTATGTTACAAAAGAAATATGAAGAATTACTTTTAAAAAAAACCAAATTAGAAGCAGAAATTGAGGCTGAAACCATCAAAGTATAAGTTATACATATGTTTTTCTTTGGAGAACTTTCATGTTTTGTAAATACAGCACTTGATTATTGTTATTTTCGTATATTTCTTGAATTACTTCCATTTTGTGTCAGCAACCATTATTTTAAATCTCTTATTAAAAAAGTTATTTTCAGTTTAATTTGTGTGTATGTGTGTGTGGTGTAGTTTACCATTGACATAGCAGGAAAATATTATATTGTAACTTTGACATAGGAATCAATTCAATAAAAATGCTGAATATCATTTATAACATGTCATGCATTCATTGAATTATGTTTAGATTATACTGGTTAGTAAATTTTAATATATTAAATATATATAATAATGTATAATAATGTATAATACATATATTATAATTATTGCATACATAAATACAGCTTCCTTTTGTTCATTATTGGATACAGTGACAAATTATTTATATATTAATTTCTCTTTTCTTTCAATTTTACATTCTTTATTAAATATTTATATGCATAATATATGCTTTGAAAGAATTATATGTTCAGTAAATAAATGTACTTTTCCATTTTTTTTATTTCAAATTATAGATAGCCAAATTAGAGACGTAATTAGATTTTTTTTTCCCCCAAAGAAACCTTAGAACTCTATCTAAAGCCAGTATAAATTATTAATGCATATATGTTATGCTTAATATAATATACATTAAATGGAGTATATCACGGAGGATTTTTTTACATGCAGAATCACATACATATACAAAACTAACCATTATACCTGTTCTTCGTACGGGTAAATTGAAAAATTAAACAATACAGAGAGATTGAAGGATAAAGAAGTTTTTAATGAGTTAATTTTACTTGAATTGCACATTTAAAAGAACAAAAAAAAAAGCTTTTTGTATATCTCAGCTGAATAAAAAAAAACACTGTTTGTTAAATTTTAAGTCTGTAGATGTAATAGCTGATAAAAAGGATTTCTTTTATCTATCTATTTTTAATTAATCCTTGTATTGCTCATAGCTTTTTTAGAATAAGCTTTTTTCTGTTCTTATGGTTATATCAACTCTGGTTGTGATAGCAACGAAAAAAATTGTTTGTTCTTACAGAATTAAAAGTAGAGTCAGTAAGAATAAATTATTCTTTTTCATTAAAAATGAGTCATCATGTTTGTTCCATGAAAAAATGCTTTTTAAATGTCTTTGAGTATTAAAAAAAGTAATAAATAATCCCTATTTTTGAATTGGATGTTGTTCATTATTTTATTGGTTTTAATTTTGTTTTCGCGGAACCCTATTTTTTTTTCTTAAATAAAAGTAGCTTAAGTTACTCCTTGTAACAACAGCTATTTGCCAGTGAAAGTTCCGTCAAATTCGGTCTAGCTGTTTCAGAAATTAGCCGGAACAAACAGACAGACAGACAAAAATTTAAAAAATTGATTTTTAAAAAAATAAGTACCTTATATATATACTTTTAAATGCATTTAGTAAAAAGCTGTTAATTTCAAACTACAAACACACTTCGATTCAATTTATTTATATATATTAAAAGGATTTGATTTTCTTTTAGGTATAGCTAAAGGGTGAAGTGCACTTTTTCACCTAAAACATAATTAAAAATATTTATTTTAGAAACAACTACCTACATACTTAACTAAATAAAATAACCTATAAGAATTTATCGATTTCAAAGTAAATAAAAAACTGAACTATTTCTATGAAAGAAAACCTAACGAAGTTTAACATTGTTTTCTGATTATTTGAAAATGATGAAAATGTAACGAAACAAAGAATCAACTACCTATGTACTTAACTAAATAAAACAACCTGTTGGCTCTGCGATCACCACCCCCACCGCTCACTCACACTTGTATAATCACTCTTGCAAGACAAACATTTATTGTGACTGCTTTGTGCAGTGTTTGGCAATGAAATAAACAATGGAGGTATGAAATTGGCTTACCTCTATTTAAATGCAGAGCCTTGTGAGGTTAAATGACGTAAAACCCAAAACTTCCTGATTTAAGTTTAAATGCTGTCTAAGTTATAGAAAAATTGATGTTGCTCAGTGTTTTTGAGAGAGAATGAAATCATTGGAATGATGCAACAGTTCAAAACTGGTCTTTGTGACAGTAGGGTGAAACGAATCTGCAAGCAGGGGGGAGAGGGACTCGTGGCCTTTGACACTGTCGATGGGGTGAGGACTGGGTAGGATGAAACGAAACCGCAAGCAAGGGGTAAGTGAAGACTGTTAAAATCATTAGGATCGGACATGAACGAGAAATATCGCAAGTCTCAGTAACCTTATCAAACAAAAAGGTTTGATATAACTGCTAGAAACGTTGAGACAGAAGGCTCTCAAAATAAAACAATCCCTATTAGAAACGGATATTGTTCACCATTTCATTGGTTTTAGTTTTATTTTTGCGGAACCCTAATTTTTTTTCTATAATAAAAGTAGCCTTAGGTATTCCTTATAACATTAGCTATCTGCTAGTGAAAGTTTCGTCAAAATTGGTCCAGCCGTTTCAGAGATTAGCAGGAACAAACAGATAGACAGACAGACAAAAATTTTAAAAATTGATTATTTCATATAAGTACTGTATATACTTTTAAATGCATTCAGTAAAAAGCTGTTAATTTCAAATTACAAACAGACACTTCATTTTTATTTATATGTATAGATTAAATGCTATTGAACTAACAAAGGAAAGAAAATTTATCAAAAAATTTTATCTTTCTGCTTTTGGGATATTTGTGTGTATATATAAAAAAAAATACTTATAATATATTTTTTATTTTAAATTATCTTATAAAAAAACTTATTTGTTAGCATTTTCAATAAAATTTATGTAATAATTTCAATGTAAATTTCTAGTAATTAATTTATTTCTATAATTTAATATCAGTATCAAAGTTTATAAGATTTTGGGAAATATTAGGAAATCATTGTTCTTTTGAATATTTGCATCTTTCTTTTAGTATAATTAAAGCAAAATAGTAATGAAATTATAAACTTTCAAGGACTATTTTTGCAGTTAAATCTTTATGATTTCTTTCATCAAGTTATTAAATGCCAAATCAATATTTTTATTAAATGCAAATAATGATAAAACTGGGAAGACTAATGGAGATATTATTCAACTGTGTGTATATATGTGTGCATAATTTTTACTATATGAAAATATTAAGGCCCAAATAGAATTATTTATATATTATAACAAAATGTGTTAAATATTAATGCTTAATTTTTTAAATTGGTTAAAAAAAAACCTTGTTTTCCCTTTTTTATATAACTTGTGAGTTGCTACACATTGAAAATTTATTATTATAACAATTTATTCAGAAACATATTAGAACTCTCAATGAATATAGTTAAAAAATATATTATAAATTGTGATACTTATTTTGTAATATAAATGGAATGGTAGTAATTTCATGGTTTTCCATTTAGTTGGTGAAAAAATTCTTCCAAATCGCAATATTTATAAACATATTAATGTAAATTATTGTATAAGCAATTCCCCCTTTTTTTTAAATTGCAAAAAGTTTAATAGAAAAGCTCAGAAAATCAAAAGCTTTCCAGAAACATTAAAAGAATATATATCGTAAAATGAAACATTTATTTTATAAGTGTTAAATATCTATGGTTACATATGTTGTGATTAATTAATAAAAATGGAAGGATGGGGGTTTTAACCAATTGTGAACAAATAATGCTACAGAAATTCAAATGTTGCTAATTATAGATTATATAAGAATTTTTATTTTTTCTTTGGTGTTATATGATTAATTACAAAGTCAAAGCAGACATTAGATGTGATATTAGACACACAAACTAATGTAAATTTTCAAAACCTATTAATTTATAATCCAGATGACCATTCAATTATATACACTTGATAGTATTTACATTATTGTACAATTGAGATTTTATCGTAGAAATTTTGTGAATCTATTGTGCAGATTTGAAAAATGCACTTGTATTATTAGAAAATATCTAAATAATCGTTCAACTTTATATACAATGATTTATTACTTTTAAGAATTGCTAAAGCTATTGTCACACTGAATATTCGATTGTTTTTACAGAAAACTTTTAATGATATCTTATGTTTTTGAGCAGAACCAATCTCGAATACTGTTAAAAACTGTAATGTGCTCTTTTGCTTGGAAGAATAATTGTGGAAAGATTTCCTCATATT
The DNA here is from genome assembly GCA_019973935.1 of Trichonephila clavipes. Lineage (NCBI taxonomy): Eukaryota > Metazoa > Arthropoda > Arachnida > Araneae > Nephilidae > Trichonephila > Trichonephila clavipes. The sequence goes on along the minus strand of BMAU01021206.1, from coordinate 948,607 downwards.
CGATTGAGGTTATGATTGGACCAGATAGGGTCTACAGTGAGGTAAAGGACTAGACCAGTGGCTTGAAGAAGTGCATTGCAAACGCTGAAATCCCAGTATGCGAAATCCAGGATGGCATCCTACCATAACTACTTCTCCTATGTCATAGTGGAACTTTGTGGGAATTACTTGACCATTAGAGGGCTCGCCTGGAAACTCGCAAGCTGCTTTGCCTGAAAGAGGAAAAAGTAGATTTGAGTTTTCCATTCGTGTTGACATTTTTTTTAAAAAATTAGATTTTAAGTACGTTTTTCCGAACTAGGGCAGCAAGAATCTGGTTGGTAGAGTAATAGATTCTTAACCGATTGGTTAAGAGGGGGAGGGAAATCTTGTAATTCCTTACAGTCCATTATGCAATGAAAGCTGATGCATGCTAAATTTTTTGGGTCTGAAAGACTTCGTTATGGTATGATTGCTCAGGTTTTGTCAAACTTTTGAATCAGGCTCAACAAGTATGTATCCTACATATATGTTAGTGAATAAGAAGTAGTTAGAAGAGAGTGTAGCAGGAAGTTCTTTATTTTATTCCATCTAATGTATTGCTCAGATTTGATAGCAAAGGGTATTGTAGAAGTTAAAACTCCGAAGTAATTTGTTTCATTTGGGAGAATCTATACATGCGCATTTGACATCCATTTAAAGTGACTAGTAGACTGATCAAATGATCCAAGGAAGAAAGTGTACACAGCTATTTGGGATAGGGGTGAAGCTAGAATGATAGTAGCCACTGGTATGTATTGTGAATTAACTTCATTGTAATTAAGTTCTATTGTTAAGACTGCAACACACACACATGTAAGGAATTTCAAAACTGGAAGCATCCTCGTTTTCGATGGAGGAAGGATGATATGAGATTCAATTTCGACAAATCATATTGATGATGATGATTTAGCTAAAAAGCACAGCAGAAGGTTGATTCTTAAGTGATTATTGAGACAGTTTAATCTTTCATATGGAACATTATTCATTAACATCTAGGCTATCGCATGCATCTTCTGAAACGTGATGTTTCTTGGATAATTTTGCCTGATCCTTCTTACAGTCCTTAATTGGCATATTTATTCCTCAAAGTTACAAAAACAATGTGGTCTGTGGTGTAAACAGACTATATTTATGGGAGTGATTTACATTTAAATAAAAACATGCAGACAAGAGAAAGCACTGAGGCATAGTATTTATACTAAAAATTAAAACTATCTTGGTGTATGGGAGCGGTTTGAGCTCCTAAAACCCTGCCTGTGATTACACCACTGGATGATGTTAAACAAGCCATCAAAAATTTGCTTTCTCATCTGTATCTTTTTACTTCTAAAGTTTATATTCTTTGACATATCCGTAGGATAAATACTCCAACAAAGAAAGCAATTATTTGAAAAACTAAGGTAACTATGCACTTTCATATACATGCTAAACCAGTGGCGTAATGGAGAATATTAGAACCCCCAAGCCCAAATACGTGCTTAGCGTCAGTCAACCTTTTGGCCCCCTGGGTTCCCCGCAATGGGATGTACATTACACCACTGTACAAAACTTTCTTTACTGTTAGCATTTAAAAATTATAAAATAAAAAAATATTGATTGCATTACTTTTTCATATCCCTTCATAGATTTAAAGAATTTCAATAGAAAAATATTTAAAAAAAAAAGTTTTCATTATATATCTATATATATTGATTTTTACCTACATTTAAACATAGAGAGCACAAGGAGATGAAACGGATTTACTTACATTTTGGTGGTGGTTGAGACCAAACACCATGATCAGTGCAGATTGCAACGGATTCCCCAACTATCACATGCCCTGCATTGCATGTGTATTGCACAAAATCTCCTGCTAAGTATCTTCCACTGTCTATGACGCGACCATTGAGGGGCGTCACAGGAGGCTGGCAAGTAATAGCTGAAAAAAATAAATTTTGGTTTTCAAATCATTAAAAGAAAGAAGCATTTCGATGACTTTGCAACCACAATGCCTTTGACTGTCGCAGCATGTAAGTAATTTAAATATTTAAATAAATTGTTAAAGATTACACCATGGCGAAATCGTAAAACTATAAAAATGACTTCAAGAAGTATATTCATTGAGGAAGTCATGAATTATATCAGTGGCGCACACAAGGGTGGGGGTCCGGACCCCCACCCCCCAAAGCCCTTGATTTTTGTCCGATTGATTATAATTCTAAGTATATAGTACGTAAAATTTAATTATTTGTTTTTAATGATTAATTTTATTAAAGCTAATTATTTATTCAATAATTAGTTTTTTACTGTGTTTTGTTCCCGAAAATCGACAAAATCAAAAGGAGCATGATACAAGAATGGTGAACTTTCGACCTCGGACCCCTCCCCTCCCCCTGAAAAATTCCTGTGTGCGCTACTGAAGTATATTCATTTAGTTGTCGAAACACTTCGATTTGCGTTCATTTCGAGCTTGAGTTCCTCATTCAAAAAAGCTATGAGTGGCTCAGCTTCTGGTAAACTGAAGTTAACGTTAATATCGCCTCTCAAAAACATGAGAAGAGAGTGGTAGTTTTTTTTTTTAAGAGTAGAACCACCTTCGGTATATAGTAAAAGTACAAAATGCGGGAAATCTTTTGAACCGTTTGATTCGGAGAAATGTATACGACCATCGAAATCACGGTTTGTCCATTTTCAAATAAGCATTCCGCCACACATATGTCCCCAATATCTTGACTAACAATACCCAATCCACTTGTTTGATGATAAGTAATGTCCATATGAGGATTCACAACATTTGAGTGATTAATATAGTTTACACATATAAATATAACCTCAGATTTCATACACAGCACAGTATAACTGTAGATAAGTGCACAGCTGATACGTTCCCCTTCTGTATTTCCCTTTTTCTTTCTCGTCACACACTATGTTGGCCGACATTACGACGTGGTACCAACCTCACGCCAAAATAGGTCGGCACCATCTCCACTGCCGCATGCGCTCAAATGGTTAAATCAAATAGCGCGCACTTCCCCTGTTTCCTGTAACACATTTCTGTCCCTTTTCACGCAATCACTCCCACAAAAAAATATCCAGCAACCGAGAGGAAAGATATTACACATCAACAAGTAATATAAAAAATATTTTAAGTCAATTCTCTCTCCTACTAAGGTCAAAAAAAAATTTTATATTGTCTACTTTTTATTAAATAGTTACAATTAATATAAATATGTATATACATAGGACAGAATCATTACATTGAGTGGTAATTAATTTTTATTAATTATCAATAAAGTATCGTATTGTCATCCAAATTAATCGTGTATATAAAATTTCAGTTCAACCGAATGCTTTAACACGTGAGGAAAAAAAATCTTTTAAAGTTTTGACCCAAGTCGCTAAAAATGAAACCAACGTGGCCGTATCTGTAATTCTTTAAATGATTAGTTTCAGTCAATTTTAATTAAATCATAGAATTTTTACCCAAAACAATAGTGTATAAAAAATTTCAACTCAAATGGGCGCTTTAAAATGTGAGAAAAACCTTTTAAGTTTTGACACAAGTCGCCAAAAATGATGCCGGCGTTGCTGTATTTGTAATTCTTTGAATAATTAGTTTTACTCAATTAATTTGTATTAATTATAGTTAAAAATTACTGTGTTGTCATCCTAAATAATCGTGTATATAAAATTTCAGCTCAATTGAGCGCTTTAAAATGTATTTTATTAACGATTGAAAATTACACCAAGATAAATAAATATATAGAGAGTTGAGCTAATAGTAGGAATTGAAAAATAAAGTTTAAGAACACGATATCGCGCGGAAGAACGTTGAATTAATAAACATGAATTTTCTAATAAAAATACAGAAATTGAATAGAAGTATTACTACATATTGAATAGCCTTATTGAGATTTTATTACAATTGTAGCCACTCTCTCTCTCTTCAGGGGAATGGGAGAATCTAAAGAGTGAAAGGCGAAGTAGAAACCAATTGTCTTCGTGCCATGTTGTCAAATTTAATCAATGTAAATTTAAATAATTTTACATAAGCTAAAAACTTTCTATTTTTGAACGAATTTAATTTAAAAACATAGACACATATGCTTTTAAGAAAAAACTCAATGCAAGTAATTTTTCCGAAAACTGTTAAAACAATAATAATTGTAAATTTAATTGGTCTTACTTGTGCATTGAATAAAAATTCAAAATATAGATTTTCGAAGAACGATTTTTTTTAATTATTAAATACTAAACACTTATTTTCTCTTTCTTAAATATGTTATCGAATGGTAAGCATCGGGGGTGGGGGGGGAAGAACTTTCAGTTTTTAGTATATTGATAACGCAATATATGATTCACTATGTTTTAAAACTAAGAGAGCAAGAAATAAGACATTCTAAAAAATAGAATTTGAAATCTTTGCTTTCACTTAAACACTTCTTGCGGCTCGTATTTATCGGATTATTTGGTTTAATTGATTAAGACCTTATATGCCAGTCCTTTTCTCTAAGCACAACACTCTGCTGTGGCTTTCAACTTTTGGAGAAATGCATTATCACTTATGAGTGTAACATATTTTGAATTAAATTTATTCATTTTTAAATTTTTTATTTCGAGCCCCCAAGGGAATGTGCGCCTTATATACAGTGGTGTGCAAAAATTAAGGACGAAGTCGAAAAATTAGTATATCAGCTGAACGAAGAGGCAGAGAGGACAGAAAAACCAATCAGGAGATTAAGTAAGGTGATGGACGGTAGCACATGCGCAGATATGCAGGTAGACGTAATGGGGGAGTGTCTGAGTAGTATAAAGCATGTTGTCGGTGTAAGATCAGTATTTCTGGCAAAGAGATTGCACGCCGTATAGCAGTTAAAATCACACCGAGTTGCTGCCTCAGCGAGAAATGGCGAATAATCAATCTGTTAGACGACATCTGGATGCTTTTACCCGAGGTCAAATCATTGGGAAGTTGGAGGAAAACCGCAGTGTGACAAGTGTGGTTGCAAAGTTCGGAATTGCTCACAGCATCGTTTCACGACTTTGGAGACAATTTCAAACTACAGGAACAGCTATCCGGAGGTTCAGTAATGGTCGTCCACGAGGAACCACACCCGCAGATGACCGGTACATTGTCTTACAGGCCAGAAGAAACAGGCGGCAGACAGCGGAGAAATCGCTAGACACACACGACACAGGCGACTGGACGACCGATATCGCGTTTTACCGTGGCCAGAAGACTGCACGGTGGTGGTCTGTTTGCACGACGCCCTGTACGGTGTGTACCTTTAACGCCTGCCCATCGGAGAAGGTTCTCTGTGGTGCCGGGAACACCGGAATTGAGAGACAATGAATGGGGACGAGTACTCTTTACAGATGAGAGCAGATTCAGTTTGAGTAGCGATTCTCATCTGGAGAGAGCGGGGAAGCCGCAATCATCCCTCGAATATCATTGAAAGGGACAGGTATGGAGTCGCGGTGTTCTCGTTTGGAGAGGCATCATGTTTGGTAATCGTACAGACCTTCACATCTTCGACGCAGGTTCAGTCAACGGGACCCGTTATTGTAACGAGATATTCTTCTTCCATATGTGCGTCTTTTTAGATGCGCTATGGGTCTGCAGTTCCTTTCATGGACGACAATGCACCATGTCATCGCACAGTAGCTGCCGAACAGCTCTTTAGAGAGTGAGGATATTGAACGTATGGATTGGCCGGCACGATCTCCGGATCTCAATCCCATCGAGCATGTATGGGATTTTCTAGGCAGACGCTTGGCAGCTCGTACCTTACCACCAGTAACGATTCGGGAGCTTCGATTGGCGCTGCAAGACGAATGGGCAGCAATGCCTCAACAACTCATTGACACCCTCATTCTCAGCATGGGCAGACGCTGTGAAACCTGCCTAGCAGTCAGGGGAGATCATATCCCCTACTAAAGACCGGATGTTTCTTGCTGGACACCCATCACAGGGATGTTTCGGCCTTCAGTCGCATTGCGCTCCATGCTACTTTTTTCAATCAAGCTTCTTTTTATCCCTCTGATTTCTCTTTTAGTAAGTGTTGCTTACATTACACATGTCCTTACGTATTGGGGATCTTGCGGTATTAAATGTGTTGATTTGGAAAGCTTTTGTACAAAGTTATATTGAAAAAACCGTCTCGTCCTTAATTTTTGCACACCAGTGTATATATCAAAACCTGTTACTCTACTGTTAATCGATGCCTTTTGAAAAACTCACAAATTCGAAGGCGCAACCATGAGAACGAATTGGTGCCTTAATCTCTTATCTTCCGCTACACGTCACGTGATGTAATGAACGCCATTGTTTACATTACGATCCTTGATTTCGGGAGCGGCCTAGGATTGTTGAAGAAAAGAGGAAGAACTTACGATTGCAAGTGGGCGTAGAATCCGACCAGTTGGCTGTTTTCAAGCAGTTCAGATAAGGTGCTCCAGCAAGTTTGAATCCAGTTGGGCAAGAGAACACGACTCTGGTTCCGTATGTCCTGTTCCTTGTACTCATGATCAAATGTTTGCTTTCAGACACCAGGGGTGGACACTTGAGAACTATTTCAAGAAAGGAACATTATATAAGTCGAATGCAATTCGAATCAATGGCGTACACAAAAGGGGGTCAAACCTCTCTCATAGACCATCAAATTTTTATCTTAGAGATTACGTCTCGGCGCTTTCGTCTACGGTGGTTTTTTTTTAAAGAACCCCTTCTCATGAAAGAAGAATGTGTACACCACTAATTAGAACGATGATATTTCATTACATATTTTCTTATGACATGTAATGATTTTTTTTAATAAAAGTGTACCTTTACTCGTATTATATACATTTGAATGATTTTAATAAAAATAATTATGATCGTTAGCTTTAGAATGTCGCTCTTCCACATGCCACAGGTCCAGAGTTCAAACGCCAAGATGGGCAAGGCCCATCTTGGCCCATCTTCATCCCTTCAGTGGGTCGATAAATCAGTACCAAACTTGTTTGGGAACTAAACACTGGAGGTTTCAAGTCAGACTGACCACCAGACCGGAATATCTACTCAGACACCTCATTGCCCAAGGTCTTGTAAACTGAGAGGGTACAATAGGCCTTGGCTCTCATGGACTATTGCGCCACTGAGTTTAGTTTAGTTTTGTAATGTAATTTTACTTTTTTCTGTATTAATAATTTGTTTTAAATTTTATTTAACTTTTCGAATAATTTATGATACATTTCATTGGTAAATTATTTTTCCTCTTTAGAGTTTTTTTTAAATCTCCCCTTTACTAGCTAAATATGAATGATGCCTCACATAATGAAACATGCCACGTGTGTTGTTTTCCCTACAGCGATACTCTCCTTGTGGGAAAATTGAATTTTACAGACTAAGTATGCTTCCCCGTACTATGTCATTCAAAGAAGACGTGACTAGGGTTACCAGATTATCACTCTTGGCCATAAATGCTGCGAAAAATACGATATCTCCAAGGAATCGTCAAAAAAAGCACCGTAAGAGTATATTTGACTCCATTGAGACGAAGGTTAACTCAATCAGTCAGGATTAGAATCTACTTGCGGGTAGTCTAAACTTTATCTGACTGAGTGGAACTGTTATAAAGCTTGTTTACAACGAGTACGTTTTTCACTATTATAAATAATCTGTTATAACACATTTCTTTGTGTATGTAGTTGATTTTCACTTGATTGATTATATTATATTTTAATCAATTTAATATTAAATAACATTCATAAATTACTGTTTAAACCTCCCCAAATCGTAGATATATTCATAGCAATACGTTTTCGAAACATTAAATATAAAAACAGATTTTCTTTGCTTTTTAAAATTGTTTGGAAATGTATTACAGCAAAAGAGAGTTTAACAATATTCTATATATAAAAAAAACCGTGCACTGAAAAATTTATCTTGACTTTTTTTTATTTTTCTCCATCTACTAAATTTTTCGCTACTCAGAAATTTCTTACAATTAGACAAATGCAGGTGAAAAAAAATAATAAAGCAATATTTCAAACCTTCACATCTTGGTGCATCATCTGACCACTGTCCGGATGCTTGACAAGTAATCTCTTCCGGACCCACCAGTTCGAAGCCTTCCATGCACGCGAAGCGCGCTTTGCTGTGCATTTTGTTACCTTCCACCGCCATCACTCGATTGTGGTCAACAGATTTGATGGCCGGGCAGTGAACGTCTGAAAGAGAAGGGACGTGAAACATTGATTTCATCCTCATTTTCAGAAGTACCGTAGAACGTCGTTTATCCGAACGTTTATTACCCGAAACGTCAAATATCTGAACCAGTTTTTTTAGTCAACTACATGTACTGTGTATGAATACGTTTTCAACAGTGCAATGCTTACAGTTGTTTCTCGTGAGGCCAAAATTGACGGGAGAACCCAAGGTCGGGGATATTTGGGGAATTTCAGTTGTGGAATTTGATAAATATCTGCGAGGAATATGAGGTCAGTTTGTTTCCAAGTAAAGGGGTGTATGCGCGCTCATTTGTTGAGTTGTGAACTGCTGTGGCTTCGAATTCAAAACGGAAGTGCAACGTATTGAACATGGAAACAAAACTTGAAATATTGAACCGTCTCGCGAAGGAAGAAAGTGGAGTGTCTCCAGCACAGTTTTATAATGTTGGAAAGTCAGCAGTTTCTGACATAAAAAAAAGCCCAGAAACTATTTTAAATTTTGCGTCAAAACTTGTCTCAGAAGATGGCTCGAAGAAAAGGGAAAATGCTGACGCGTTTTCTGCGTTAGAGACAGCTATGGAGTGGTACGAACAACAATCAGCGTGCGGTCCTATTCAACTACTGCTGCTCAAGAGAATCAGAGACTGCACAGTGAAAAAACGAAGGTGTGCAATCGTACAGCAAAAAATAAGTGATTATTTTCCACTATAAAAGTAAAATTGCGACATTTTGCACCTGTTTTGCTTTTTTCTTCAAGCACGTTTCCCGCATTTGATGATTTTCAATATTCGTATAGTGTCCGGTTTCATAAACTGCATAGATCGCATTCGGTTTTCGGTTATCCGAACAATCATGTGTTCGAACGATGTCCGGTCCCAATTGATTCGGATAAACGACGTTCTACTGTATGTGACTTCATGAAGAGTAAAAAAAGACAGTTTTTATGACTTGTGGATTTCTAATTCGGTTAAAACGTTACATTATTCTTTTTACTGTATAAAGATGGAAAAAATAACATTTTGAATCTCAACAAGTAACATAAAAAAAAGAAAATTAAGTCCATTACTACTTAGGTCAACAAAGAAACGTTTTATTTTAGTTACTTTTTATTAAATAATTACAATTGATATAAATATGTATTTACATATGACAGAATCATAATATTTATAAAATAGCAAAACAGAAAGCGATTTTCCTTTCTATATAGAGTGTTGGACTATTATTTTAGTTTGTTACTATTTATTCATCAATTAAATTTAATTATTCCAATAAAGCAGTATAGTAAGGAAAGAATCACATTATCAAAAATTGGTCCATCCCTGGTGGGATTCGAACCCACGACCTTTGAACTAGATGTCCAAAGTGCTATCCATTGCGCAACAGGGACACAACGAGCGATTTTTCTTTTTATATAGGGCGTTGAATTATTCTTTTTGTTACTATTTATTCATTAATTAAATAGAATGAATGAATTAATATTTGAAAAAAAATGTATTAACATCACAAGTGTCAACCACTACAAGTTTAAGAAAATGTGTTTGAACTTGAGTGAATGAATAAAAAGTATTTTATTAACGATTGAACATTTGAACACGATATATATATATATATATATATATATATATATATATATATATATATATATATATTATAAAATAAATTTAAAAAATAAATTCTAAAAAAATAAACGCCTTAACTGCTGATTAAAAGTTACGCGATTCGCTCCCCAGTGCTGCCGGTTTTCACATAGGCGCGGCATATTGGGGGAAAAAGAAAAATAACTATTAAGTAAATTTCTCTCTGAAATAACCCACGCCCCACGGCTACAAAATACGAGGTACCTTACCAGAAAACAGTATTACCCTCTCATCATAATTAATAAGAAAAAAGAGAAGAATTAATTGAAAGTTCCATAAAATTTAAAAGATATTATCAAAATATTAACAGCTCAGAGCCGTTCTAAAAGAAAGCTTCTCACCATTAGCTGAGGACATACTACCAGTGAGAGAGCGAGAAATAATTCAATCGGCAAGTATGGAACATATCTAATGAGGCACCATCCCGGAGGGAGGTGGTAGAAATCTGTGCTCTTCTCTAATTCGTCCTTAACGGAACGAAATCAGAAAGTAGACACGGAATTTGGAAGATAAAAAAGATGAAATGGAAAATAAAAGCAATTAATGCCGTGGTGCTCGTGGTACATGATGTTTAAATAAAGGGAAAGGACAAACACTGCTGAATCGTGTAGTGATGACGGGAGTGTCGCTGAACAGCGAAAGAAAAGAGAAGGCGTTGACACAGAAAGTGTCCATAATGTGATGCCATCTGCTGGAAAATGAGTAAAATAAAGGATGATCCACAAAAGATGTGGAAAAGGAGAATAATTGCCATGGAATTAAACTACCACACAAGACCGATTCAAAAGAATGTGGGTTTAAGTCGAAGTAATTTAATGGAGATGAAATATATATATATATATATATATATATATATATATATATATATATATATATATATATATATATATATATATATATATATATATATATATATATATATATATATATATATATATATATATATATATATATATATATATATATATATATATATATATATATATATATATATACAAAATATATACAAAAGTTAAAAATAAAATTAGAGAATGTTTTTTTTTTAAAGAAAAAAATTTTTTTTTTTTTAAAGAAAAGAGAGTTACCAAAGACTATAGGATATCCGAAGTCTTTTAAGGACTGGAAAATGCTCATATATGTGGTGAAGAGCAGCTCTAGGTCTTTTTAAGAGCTTAAATCCGAGTTATCATAGGCAGGGATGACTCGATAGATTGGTTAGAATTTGAAGTAATCTGTCAAAAACTTTTTGGACTGATTTTTAATGAAATCAAGAATTGATCAATTTTTGAGATCTTTGTGCAAGATTTCGTTTCTGACAAACCAAGGAGCATTAGTAATTTTTCGAAGGTGTTTATTTTGAAAACGTGCAATTTTTTCAAGTGAGTTACTGCAGCAGAAGCCCAGATGGGAGATGCATATAACAAAATTGGTCGGAGAAATAATTTATAGAGCAAAACCTTGTGTCTGATTGGGAGCTTACACTTTCGAGAAATTAAGCAATTGAGCGTTTGGCTCATTCCTGCCGCTTTTTGAAGTGCAGCATGGATGTGGGAGAAGTTCAATTTTGCGTCGAGAATGAACCCTAGGTACTTAAATTCAGTGACCCAGGGGACGGGTTGGTCAAAAATATAGATATTGGGTAAGTTTCCATTACACCTTTGTTTCGTAAAGAGGAGGCTTGCGCTTTTTGATGCATTAACTTTGATTTTCCAAGCAAGGAGCCAGAGCTGAAGTCTTGTGATGTAATTTTGTAATTTTTCAATAATTTTGAAATTATAAGTGTGTTGACTAATGATAGCAGTGTCATCCGCATACATAGCTAAATGGACATTGTCAGCCTTCGGAATGTTGTTAATATATAGGTTAAAAAGTCTTAGTCCAAGCAAACTTCCTTGAGGAATTCCACTTTTTACTGGACGAAGGCTGGAGAGGCAGTTTTCGACTCTAACTCTAAACTCTCTCGAGTTTAGGTATGAGTGAATAATTTTTAGGATTTGGTCCGCAAATCCAAGTCTCATCTCTCTCTGAAATAAGTACATCCTTCACAAACACTGTCAAAGTCATTTCATTGCACGAAATAGTTTTACTGATAACATCGCAAAGAAAGGATCGTATTTCAGAAAAAACGTATATGTGGACTTTCACGGCACTTAACGCATTGGTTGAGGGAGACGGATATATACAGTTTAGGGGTTAACACACACTACTATTTCAATAATGATGTTAGGGTGCAGAATATTTCATTAATATTTTAATGTTTGCCAATGTTGATGAGTGCCAATTTTACGATAGTGTTGGTTACTAATGTGAAGGCTGCATTGAAGTAATCTGGACGACATGGTGCAGGTCTCAAATTTTTCACTGGTTTTAAAGTCAAGATCCGGGTGGTATTTTGGAGTCTAATCTGCTCCATCGGCGAGTCTCTAGCAACGGCACTTTGTGTCTCTTTAAAGGCGATTTATGTCACACCTTCAAAAGAAATCACGTGGTACAGAATGGTTTCTGTTGAATCACCGACCGTATCTCGCATGCGGCGGGATTTGCTTGAATATTTTAAGCAATTTTAACCCTCTCCAAACAAGCACCGTGCAAGTCAGCGATCTGAAAATATTTTTCCTCGCTTGCCAATGACACAACAGAAAGCACGGGCAAGCTTTAACTAACGATCACAGATGTTTTGCGGCGAAAATGCAAAACGGACCTTGCTGGATTACCTTGGTATTTTTTTCTCTGTGCTTAAATCAAGCTCATGACCCTGTATGTGTGTAATACTGAAAATTTTTGAAAAAAAAACCAAAATCCGTTATGTTTATAGTTTTAGAAAACACGAGTATTGTATAACTATTCACTTTTATAAAACCTTTTCATTACTAAAATCTATTTCTATTAAAGTAATAATACACTACACTTTCAAATTCGATTTCTCACTGGTATCGGAAATCTACAGAGAAAAATGACTCTGCAGAGTGTCGTAATAGAATAGTGTTACCTTTGACGATAATGTTCACCTCATTGCTGATATCGTGAGGAGTTATGCAAGTATACGTCCCCGAATCGTAATCTTTGGCATAGTAGATAGATAAACGGAATTTCCAATTCTTTTCTTCTGCTGGTATGGCCCAAGCACTAGGATACTGCCTGGATGAAAATAAAAAAAAGAATTGAATAAAATGATGTAGGTCTTTAAGAGTTTACTAACGTCGTACTATAAAGCAATACGAAGGCTATTGGTGATGGATCTCATAATTATGAATCTTGGTCAAGTGACGAGGACGAAACCTGACCTGGCACCCTCTCTTCAAAACTACCACACCACGAGAACGTGAGGACTTTGAGCCTCGACAGATTTAGCGGGCTTCAGCCCCTACATGGTAAGTCTTCAGTGGTACTAGGACTCAAACCCGTGACACGCCAGCCTCTCAACTTCGTGACCATAACCACTATGCTACCGCGTCCACTTTAAGTCTTTAGAAAAGGGAAGAAAATCTAAATTAATATTATATAATATTAATATTAAATTGATATGTGCGAAATTAATACGTAGTAATATTTGTTATTCCTTTTTAGAAAGCGCAAAATGTTTTTTTTTTTCTTTTAATAATCAGGTTAATTAATGTTTCTTTAGTAATCTGAAAATATATATCTGCAACTAAAATAATAATTCCAAAACTAAATTAAACACATTGAATAAAAAAATAATCCCCTGACTCCTAAATTCGATTAAAATAAAAGGAAATATTTTTTAATAACAATTCTGAAGCATAAACAAAGACTTAAAAGTGCCATTATAGTTTCTAAGTCTCAAGTAACTCTCTTATTTTAAATTATTTTGATTTTCTTCTGCTCACTTATTCAGTTTAGTAATCTATCGGGATTGTGCGAGGAAGAAAATGTTTAATTACACGAAAATTGTTTAAAAATGATCGAATATAAAAACCTTTGTGTCGGTGTCCACTCCCATTGGGGACTTCCAAGTTGTCTTTGAAACAGGCAATCAATGTTAATTATAGTCCCTGGAAAAACTACTATGGATCCATTCTCCGCTAAACCTGCATCTCCAGACACTACGTGATACAGTATGGTTGGAGGAGCTTGCACTGTAAGCAGGAACGCAATGTTATGTTGGAATATTGCGAGCAACAGTATCTTTCATTTTTCTCTTGTTGCACATTCATGAAAAGGATTTTACTTACTACATTTTAGTATTAAATGTAACAAGTAATGTAGAAAAAAAAATTTAAAATCAATTCCTACTTCTCGAATGGATGAATACGAAGTATTTTATTAACAATTGAAAATTTGAATAAGATATACATATATACATGTAAATAAATATGTATATAGGGCGAGGGTGAAGAGTAATAGTGGGAATTGAAAAAAGAGCATGATTTAACTGCATGGTTGTGACAATGCACACCCAGTTTGGCTGTTTGGCTGAAAAACAGGCTTTCGACGCCAATTTTTGTCTTTGTTTTAACAGTTACATTGTTACAACAATAGAGACGAATCTAAGTTGGCGTCAAAAACCGTTAATTAATTTAACTACATTTAATTAATTAATATTTGAAAAACTATATTAACATCAAGTGTCATCCACTACAAGTTTAAAAAAATTTGTTTGAACTTGATTGGATGAAAAGAAAATATTTTATTAATGATTGGAAATTTGATCAAGATAAATAAAAATATAAATATATAGATAAAGTGAGCTAATCGTAGGAATTGAAAAAGGAAAAAAACCGGATGAAATTATTTTTAGATTTTCTTTTCTATATGTATGACATATTATATAAGTTAGTTTTGAAACGACGTTTTCTCTCTCTCTGGTTTTTTTATTTGAAATTCTATCATATACACCGTTTTTATAAACTAACTATGTATTCCAGAATTATTTAAATTTTATTTGAAGTTTTTTTTGTTATATGGTAAGCTTATATTGCATCTCTACAGCTTAAGGAACAAATATAGTGGTTCTTCAAATGTAATATAGTAATCAATGTTTCTTTCTGGTGACGGAAAATATAAACTTTACTTTTTAACAAAAATAATTCTACTCATAAAATGGATAGCCCGAACAATTTATCTAAAGGTATTTCCTTAAAAACAAGTAATATAAAAAAATAAAGAATATTTAAGTCAATTCCTACTTAAACTATTCCTACATACTACAACAAAGAAAAGTTTTATATTGGCTACTTTTTATTAAATAGTTACAATTAATATAAATATGTATATACATATGATAGAATCACAACTAAGTGGCAATAATTCATTTTTATTAATTATCGTTAAAGTATCGTATTGTCACCCAAAACAATCATGCATATAAAATTTCAGTTCAACTGAATGCTTTAAAACGTGAGAAAAAAACTTTTCAAGTTTTGACAGAGGTCGCCAAGAAGGATGCCAACGTGGCTGTATTTGAATAATTACTTTTAATCAATTAATTTTTATTAATTATAACTAAATTACTATACTGGCATCCAAAATAATCATGTATATAAAATGTCAGCTCAATTGAGCGCTTTAAAATGTATTTTTTTTAACGATTGAAAATTCCCCACCAAAGTAAATAAATAAATAAGTATGTAGAGAGTGTGAGCTAATAGAAGGAATTGAAAAAGACATACGTGAAAAATTTCTGTGCATCGTCGTAGCCACGCAGTACGGCAAATCGGAAGTCCATGTTCCGTCATCGCATAACGAGGTATCATTGCCCACGAATTTATACAATCCTGGTTCCACACATCTGAAACGCACCTCTGTGTCATGGGGAAGAGATACTTCTGCATCTGGAGGGATGGGGCGATTGTCGTCCGTTACGCCAACCAATTCGGCGTCTGTCAAACGGAGCGTGCACCGACGCATTATCTTTTTGATTGGATTGCCTCCTGTGAAAGTCAGAACAGACATCTTTACTCGAGGATGGATTATAAAGCCATACAAAACTTTTATGTCAACTTCAGAACTTTGACCCATGCTGTGTGTGTGTGTCCTTACAAATATAATTTAAGGTATCTGACTACGTTCGGAGCCGTGATCTTGCAAAAGCGTATAAATGGATAATATTTATGATATTTAGTATCACTTAGATTAGAAAACGTATATAAAATTGTTTTAAGAATACTAGTGCAATAAAAAATTATTTCAGTAGAATATTTTGACAAAATTGAAAATAGAATGACCAATTTTCAAAAACATTCTCCTTTTATAAAAAATGCTTCTATTATAATACTTTTCCCGTATATAACTCAGGCCTCTGTACAGAGGCTGAACTAGAATTTTTGAAATATATAACTTAGAAGTGGATTTATCCATATTTTACTACAACAGAGGGGAGAAATTTTAAGAAACAAACGCAGATAATTACTTCAATGGGTGGTAACTCAGAAAAAAAATTATACGAATTTTTCAAAATTCCTAATTCAAACTCTCTAGCGAGAAGTCTTTACTTTATATAAGCAAAATATTATTATTATAGAAGCATTTTTTTATAAAAGAAGAACGTTTTGAAAAATGGTTTTTCTAAATTAATTTTTTGCCAAAATATTGTATTCAAATAATTTTTTTTTGTCATAATGTCCTTTAAACAATTTTATTCGTGTATTCTAATCTGAGTGACACTAAATATCATGAAAACTATCCATTTATGCGCTTTTTTAAAATCACGATTCCGAACGTAGTCGGATACCTTAAATATTAATCTACACTGCTGGCCACCGTAAATGCAACACCAAGAAAGACAAGAGATAGCACAACAAAATTTATTTTGCAGATAACATGTTGACCAAGTATCAAATGATTAAATTTATGGGCTTCTGTGAAGTGTGGTTCCTGCCAGAATAAGTAGCCGCCATTGTTGGAGATTACCGCTGCCACACGCCTCGTCATTGATTCAAAGAGACTTTGGATGTATTTTTGGGGTACAGCAGACCAAGTAGCTTCCACACGTTGCCAAAGTTGATCTGGTGTGGCAGCTGAGGGTGTAATCTGGGTCAATCATTGAACAACCATGAACCACATGTTTTCTATCGGCGAAAGATCCGGAGAGCGAGCCGGCCGGGGAAGCAATTCAATCTGGTGATTGACGAAGAACCTTTGGACAATGCGTGCCACATGTGGTCACGCATTATCCTGTTGAAATATGGCTGTAGCCAAGCCCTGAAGGTAAGGAAGGACAACTGGCTCCAACACCACGCAGATGTAGCGCTGGCTGTTTAAAGTACCGGCAATGCGTACTAGAGGAGCGCGAGAGTGATATCCAATACCACCCCATACCATAATACCCGATGCAGGACCAGTGTGGCGGTGCATAACGCAGCTGTTCCGCATCCTCTCTCCACGGTGTCTCCAGACTCGAATCCGACCATCGTGGTGTTGCAGACAGATGCGTGACTCGTCAGTAAAGACAACTTCATTCCATTCTGCCGCCCACATCCTTCTTTCATCGCACTATTGGCGGCGGAGACGTCTGTGGTTCTGCGTCAAGGGTAGACCAAGCAATGGACGTCTTGTGGACAGGCCACTCTGCTTTAAACGGCGTCGAATGGTACACGCAAACACTGAATGATGCGTTACAGACTCACTGTGATGTGCTACGTTTCGTGATATGACTGAGAGATCCGTCGCTGCCATGCGCACAATTTGCCTGTCCTCGCGTGAAGTGGATGCGATGGACCACGTCGGTCCGTCGTACCCTCCTGCATCCAACGGTCACATATCCGCATTACAGTTGTTTGGTTTCGTTCAACACGACTACCGATTTCCCTGAAAGATAATCCACAATCTCGGTAGGCCACTATCCTTCCTCTGTTGAACTCGGATACTTGATCAAAAGCTGATCGCTGTTTTCTACGAGACATAACTGATCGTTTTTTGAAAAAACCACAAGAAAAACGCAATTGACGAACTTGAAATCGTCGAAATCTCCAAGCCTTAAATAGCGCTTTGAGGTGGCGCCACAGGCGCGCGTGATGTGTGTCTGCGCTGAAATTCTAATCGTTTGCATATCTCACCTCCACTAATGCATGTTATAAATTTCATGTTATTTGTATGCTTCATTCAGGGTGTTGTATTTACGGTGGCCAGCAGTGTATTTAATGAATACTTTCTAATTTAGAATTTTTCGCCGCGCTTATATACACGCCTTATCCACTACATGCGACCATCTGCAACACAAAATAAATTAATTAAAACAGTAAATATAGAAAAATAAATGTTTTGAAAGGGTAAAAAATACACAGTATGTGTATACACACACGCAATATAGTTTATACATATTATATACGTATATCTTCTCATGGTGTTTAATAATTATGCGTACACAGAATTATTACGCTTTATATAAAGCTTTTATAACACCTTGAATGAAAATAATATTGAAAATTTTATAAATCCGATTTTTATGACTAGTTAACGAAATTTATAGCCTGTTAAATGGAATAGGATTTAGTGCTTTAATTTAAGGATTCAACATATAGGTAAATTATGCATGAATACCGTGTTCGATATTTTTTAATATAGAATATAAAAGGCAATATAATTTCACTTTTAATCTATGAATTTGCTTTCCTGAAATGTTATGTTTCGAAGATTGTAAAGAATATTTAACTTTTTCTTTTTCAAATTTTCAGATACATTCCGTTTATTGGTATTAAATACTTTTTTTTTTGTCTTTATGTTTGGCTATGGTTATGTTGTGCAAATCTTAATAATAAATTGAAATTGGATTCAATATTCAGATTATTGAAATATGTGACCAAAACAAGTCATATAAAAGTATGTCTTGTCTATTTATCAACAATATGAATTTTTAAAAAAATTCAATTCTTTTTTTTAGTTTTAAAGGTTTAAATTCGAGTAAAAATGAATTAAAAAAATTCAGAATTTTTGTTGTGCATTTAGTGAGAACTAATTGCTTTAATCTTCTAATTCTGTCAAATTAATGCCCACATTCAAAGAATTAAAGAAAATTGTTTTAATACCTATAAATAAACTATTTCCATTAAAGAAAATAATAATTTTAAAAATGTGCGTGTGAGACTTGTTCCCTTCAATTCTTGAATAAAATCACAAAGCTATTTAAGCATTTTAATTTTATACTTCTGATAACAAAAAGGGGGGGGGGGAAGAAAAAGCTACAGGACAGATCGTTTGGTGTCGGCAGCCCACGTGAAAAGACATAATGTACCACCACCCTAGAGAACTTTCATGTTTTGATTAATACTTAAAGTTGACGTTATAAACTCATCTATATATACTTGTATAAGAGTAAAAAGTAAAATATTAATAAAAATGCAAATAGACACAAAAATCACTTTTTCCCTCTATTTTGTTTTTCTAAATCCCGTTAAACTGTTATTAAATCTAAAATTTTTAATTTTTTCAAATGCATATTGACTTTAACACTCCTATGTCTTAGTTAATATTAACCGTATTAGATATTTTAATAAAGCAGCTTTCGCAAAAATGATTTTTGAGACGCTTTTGTTAAGCATCGATCCACAATGCGACTGCCAGTGCCGCCGATAAGCAAAAAGAAAGAAAAAATGTTTTCTATTGCGGTATTGCCACGAATTTTCCTATCAAATGAAGGTATGTGTAAAGAGGACACACAATTGACCTTCACGCTGTGCACTCATTCTATTTCTCTTAAGGTATCCGACTACGTTCAGAACCGTGGTTTTAAAAAAGCGCATAAATGGATAATTTTCTTGATATTTAGTGTCACTTAGATAAGAATGCAGGTATAAAATTGTTTTAAGGACATTATGATAAAAAGAATTATTTAAATACAATATTTTGGCAAAAAATTAACTTAATTAACCTTTTTTCAAAATGTACTCTTTTCATTAAAAAATGCTTCTATAATAATAATATTTTGCTTATATAAAGTAAAATCTTCTCCAGAGAGCCTGAACTAGAAGTTTTGAAAAATTCACATTATTTTCAGAGTTACCACCCATTGAAATAATTATCGGTGTTTTTTTTTTTTTTTTGCCTAAAATTTCTCCCTCTGTTGCAGTAAAATATATGAATAAAAAAAAATCCACTTCTAAGTTATATATGTCGAAAATTCCAGTTGAGTCTCTGTACAGAGGTCTGAGGTATATACAGGCAAAATATTATTATAATAGAAGCATTTTCCATAAAAGGACAATATTTTGAAAATGGGTCATTCTATGTTCATTTTTTGTCAAAATATTGTACTTAAATAATTTTTTACTGTAATAATATTCTTTAAACAATTTTATATACGTTTTCTAATCTAAGTGACACTAAATATCATAAATATTATCCATTTATGCGATTTTGCAAAATTACGGTTCCGAACGTAGTTGGATACCTTAAACTATACTATTGTGACATCTCACGCGTCTTTTCTTTAACAAGTCCTTTGGGTTCTTTGGGCCAGAATTAATGGCAACTCTTTTCCAATCGAATCCAAGAAATGAAATGTGAATAAGAGATGCAAATAAACGGACTTTAAATATCGGATCTTAGAGTAAGCGTGATGGCAATGTAAAGGAATGTTAGAATTTGATGTGGGTTGTGGCAGTTGATGGTTACTACAGTTCGTGTTTCAAGTTTGAATGAGTTCTATGTGACGTGGATACATATATTGGTGCTCGATTAGAAGGAAGCCGTACAGTTGCATATAAAGACAAGAGCTACTACAAGCTATAATAAGGTAGGATTGATTACTTAATATTAGAATCGAGGATTAGGTGGTTCGCTTATTGATATTGGTCTGAATTGGATTTGATCATATTATAAATATATATATATATATATATATATATATATATATATATATATATATATATACTGGTGTGCAAAAATTAAGGACGAAGTCGAAAAATTAGCATATCAGCTGAACGAAGAGGCAGAGCGGACAGAAAGACCAATCAGGAGATTAAGTAAGGTGATGGACGGTAGCACATGCGCAGATATGCAGGTAGACGTAATGGGGGAGTGTCTGAGTAGTATAAAGCATGTTGTCGGTGTAAGATCAGTATTTCTGGCAAAGAGATTGCACACCGTATAACAGTTAAAATCACACCGAGTTGCTGCCTCAGCGAGAAATGGCGAATAATCAATCTGTTAGACGACATCTGGATGCTTTTTTACCCGAGGTCGAATCATTGGGAAGTTGGAGAAAGGCCGCAGTGTGACAACTGTGGCTGCAGAGTTCGGAATTGCTCAAAGCATCGTTTCACGACTTTGGAGACAATTTGAAACTACAGGAACAGCTATCCGGGGTTCAGTAGTGGTCGTCCACGAGGAACCACACCCGCAGATGACCGGTACATTGTCTTACAGGCCAGAAGAAACAGGCGGCAGACAGCGGGAGAAATCGCTAGACACACGACACAGGCGACTGGACGACCGATATCGCGTTTTACCGTGGCCAGAAGACTGCACGGTGGTGGTCTGTTTGCACGACGCCCTGTACGGTATGTACCTTTAACGCCTGCCCATCGGAGAAGGCGTTCTCTGTGGTGCCGGGAACACCAGAATTGGAGAGACAATGAATGGGGACGAGTACTCTTTACGGATGAGAGCAGATTCAGTTTGAGTAGCGATTCTCACCGCATACTCATCTGGAGAGAGCGGGAAAGCCGTAATCATCCCTCGAACATCATTGAAAGGGACAGGTATGGAGGTCGCGGTGTTCTCGTTTGGGGAGGCATCATGCTTGGTAGTCGTACAGACCTTCACATCTTCGACGCAGGATCAGTCAACGGGACCCGTTATTGTAACGAGATTCTTCTTCCATATGTGCGTCTTTTTAGAGGCGCTATGGGTCTGCAGTTCCTTTTCATGGACGACAATGCACCATGTCATCGCACAGTAGCTACAAAACAGCTCTTGAGAGTGAGGATATTGAGCGTATGGATTGGCCGGCACGATCTCCGGATCTCAATCCCATCGAGCATGTATGGGATTTTCTAGGCAGACGCTTGGCAGCTCGTACCTTACCACCAGTAACGATTCGGGAGCTTCGATTGGCGCTGCAAGACGAATGGGCAGCAATGCCTCAACAACTCATTGACACCCTCATTCTCAGCATGGGCAGACGCTGTGAAACCTGCCTAGCAGTCAGGGAGATCCTATCCCCTACTAAAGACCGGATGTTTCTTGCTGAACACCCATCACAGGGATGTTTCGGCCTTCAGTCGCATTGCGCTCCATGCTACTTTTTCAATCAATCTTCTTTTTATCCCTCTGATTTCTCTTTTAGTAAGTGTTGCTTACATTACACATGTCCTTACGTATTGGGGATCTTGCGGTATTAAATGTGTTGATTTGGAAAGCTTTTGTACAAAGTTGTATTGAAAAAACCGTCTCGTCCTTAATTTTTGCACACCAGTGTATATATTGTGTGTTGCGTCATCGTAGATTCTCTCATATTAATTATTATAATTGAATTTGTTAAAGGTTTAAGTTGAATATCTTAATAAAGTCATATTAAGATAATGTTTGATCCTAATTCTTTCGCTAATCATACACCTCTAGCTCACGCTGATACTTCGAGAGATGTACTTCCAAGGGGAGGAACATCACACTATGTTACTTGAAAATCAAGACGTTTTTTGAGTTTTCAATAACTATTTAAAATTCAGCATACTTATTCGACTTATTATAAAATTTTATTTGGAGAAATTCATAAAACATTTTGCTTGACTGATAGAACTACATGTGGGTTGCGTGAGGTGCACTGCTCGTAGGATCGGCCCTGTTGTGCAATAAGAAAAGAAAATGATTTCGATAATTGTTTTTTAAATATCTTTTCACCACCATAACAGAACCGTGGTAGTTCCTCTTAGTACAGTAGGAAGGAATTTCGTCATTAACAGACGCTAATACTCCAGACTCCCTGCAGATTATTCGAAGACTGCCATGTGCAATAATGGAGCATTTGCACGGCTAACTAAACTTTTCCTCGCAATTCATCGAAAAGGAGCTAGGAAAACAATGCTTACATTATGCATTACAAGTTCATCTGATTCAAAGGGTCTATCTCGAAATTGAAACCCGTATTCATAAATTCTGCCTTCCTTTATTCCGGAACAGTAAGCAACCCTAAATCACGTTAGAATATATCAAAGCTACATATCTGCAAATGCCATCAAGATCTTTACTGACGGCAGTAGGTTAGGAAACTCGGCTGGTAGCGGCACTTACATTGAGACTCCTCGAGGCAACTCGACTCTTTGTCGCTATAATTCCAATCACTACTCTGTGTTTAAGATTGAATCAGTTGCAATCAACATGGGACTTGAAGGCACTCTAACCGAGAGAGACTATGGAGAATTGAGGATTTCATCAGGTATAGTCGCGGTTCTCTCCAACACCTTGATAATTAGATGCTTATTGGAGACAATACAAATTTCATATACTGTCTTTTTTAAACTTTATCTCCAAAGAACACGATGTTCATTTTCAATGATTCCCATCAAATGTAAACATACATGCCCATATTATGGCAGATAAACTGGCAAAGGAGCGTTGCAACCATCTTAACCCATCTTTGACTGCCCTGACATTTCTAGATCTATATTCAAGAGAAAAAGAAAACATTTTAGCAAAGGAGAGGGAGCCTTCCTCCCATTATTGGTACGTGAGTAGAAAACCAGGATAGACCTAGACCTTTCATAAGATAAAGCAATTCAAACCACTATTTTAAGATTTGCCAGCATTCACATTAAGGGCCTAAAATTTTCTGAAATTTTTTCCACCTGCCCTAAATGCCATAGTCATGAGGCTTCTGCTGAGCACCTTTTAGATTGTATAAGTCTCACCAGAGAGGAAATATATTGCAATCCACTAATAGTAGTCGATTTCTTGAAAGTCAACAGATTCACTGATCTCGTCTGACTGCGTATAAGAAAGAAAAGAAGAAATACCCCCTGAGTAAAAACATTAGGCGTTTTTTTCTTCGATCTTTTAACTTCAAAATCGTTTTAAAAAAAGAGTTACATGTACATGCAAATTTCCAGAATATGAAAATACTAATAATTATCTAACTTTGGTATTTTGAATTTAAGAGAAGTACGATATTGTGTCGTTTGATGTTTAAAAACTTAATAGAATTTTGTCCTATAGAGCAGGGGTGGGCGGACTTTTCCAGAGTACAGGCTACATCTAATGTTTCTCAGATATTGCGGTCCCCCGGCGTAGGTGGTACCATTCTGTATTAAAATTGTATGTTTTCTTTTCTTAACACTTGTTTTCGACACTGTACCCGTGGCCGCGGTAGCCGAGTGGTATAGGTATCGGACCGTGGCTTGCTTTGTCACGGGTTCGAGCCCAGTACCACTAAAGACCCGCCGTGTAGGGCAGCGATGCACGTTAAATCTGTCGAGAGCTGAAACGTCCTCCCGTTGGTGTGGTGTGGTAGTTAGGAGAGGGGGTGCCAGCTCAGGTGTCGTCCACGTCACTTGACCATGGTTCAAAATTACGTGGTCCGTCGCCAAAAGCCCTCGTGTAGCTGAACAGTGCGACGTTAATATTCAATCAATCAATCAATCGACACTGTACCCGTCTTTTAAAATATGTCAGATTACTATGTCTACTACGAAAAAGGAAGTAACACAAAATTTTCATGTTGTATTCCTGAACAACTGTGAGTGACTGCTAGACTGTGGACATATTCAGTGTAGTGAGCAGAGAACATACGAGAATCGATGAATCTGAAACCGACGTTTGTATTTAATTCTATCACTGCCAAGCATCGCCGCATTGCAGGACATGACATCAATACAAGAACCCAATACCACGAAAGCGCCGGATGTGGGATATTGTTTCAACAGCCAATACCGTACTATCACGGGAAGAGCTATCATCAACATTAATTCTCCCTTTTAGTTGGTATGTGGGGAAAAATTCCTTTATCAGTTGACATCGTAGTATCGCTTTTTTCCCTTACAGTGGCAGTGAACGTGTTAAGCGTCATCGAGCGCTTCCTATGAATGTGCATATTTTGTCTACACATTTATCGAATCACTTGCTTAAGTAAACACAGTCGCATCGATTAAGAAAAGCCGATTCTCCATTCTAGTTGTTCCATAAATTTTTTTTTTGGTATGCGCTGCTTAGGTCTTAGTAAAGGCGGTCATCACAAAATGCCTTGGAGAACCACTGGTTGATCGCGATCGACTTAATGCCCATCCCGGATATAGAGGATTGCAAATAATGCATAATTGGAACTTACCTTCTGTACACATGGGTCCTACCCACACACCATTTAGACACTTGATCTTACATTCTCTCTTTTGACCACGACGTCCAATCAGACCGACGAAATGTATCTCTTGGACAGTAGAGAAATCTGTATTGCCATCAGGGATGAAACTGCCGTTCACTATGACCTCTGGCGCAGAGCAGCCCTCCCGACTCACAGTTTGCTCGATTGAACCTGAAATGGTATTTGATTTATGTCTTTGAGATTTCAATTAAATAATACTTTAAAAGAAAAAACGCTTACCACGTTTGAGTCATTCTCATGATCGGGACTTAAATTTGTACTACCCTTTTTTATATCTTTTTTATGAACTACATAAACATAATCAGTTTCTAAATAATTCCAGATCGTCAGAACCAAATACACTGCTGGACAATTGCTAAGGACGGATCACAAATTGCTATGTAGCATAACATTAAGCGAGACATGAGGCCTAGTAGGATAAAATATAGTTGCCACACTGTTCAGACATTAGAATAAAGAATATTTAATGTTCTGAAAAGTACAAAAGCTGTGAAAAATCTGAAAGAAAAAAAAATGTTCATTTGATCTGCGTACGGAGAAATGGAACAATGCATCTAAAAGTCAGTAGGCACCTTAAAGAAAGGTAGCAGTACGGGATATGTCCACCGTGGAGTGTGATGCAACATTCCACACGTCGTACCATACTTTGCACAACATTATCCAGCAGCTGTTGAGGCAATTTATCCCATTCCTCTGTGAGTGCACGGATGAGGGTGTTCTTGTTTGTCGGAGGATAGTTTCGACCAGCAACTTGCCTCCCCAAAGCATCCCACACATTTTCAATGGGGTTTAGATCTGGAGAACGCGCTGGCCATACGAGACGTTGAATACCCTCGCTGTCTAGACAATCCTGAACAGCGAGTGTTCGATGACTTGCGTTGTCGTCCATAAAAACAAATTTATCACCGACAGCACCACGAAATAGACGAACATGAGGAAGTAGAACTTCATCAATGTATCGTTGAACCGTCATAGTCCCATTCGCAACCTCATGTAGGCGCGTGCGTCCATTGATCATGATGCCGGCCCACACCATGATACTGCATGTCGTATATCGGTCCTTTTCCTGGCTATTTTCTGGACGATAAGCAGTACCACTCTCGCGCCAGATCAGTTGGCGTCTACAATCCGATGACAGACTGAACCTACTCTCATCTGAGAATAGTACGCATACCCAGTCATGTTCAGTCCAATTGTGATGCTCACGACACCATTGAAAACGGGCAGTACGGTGCTGTCTGGTCAATGGGACACACACAACAGGTCTGCGTGCGTATAGTCCTCCTCCCCTCAAACGTCTGGCAACAGTTTTTCGGGAGATATGCTTTCCTGAGGCAGCAAGAAACTGATTTGCCACCTGCTGAGCTGTGATGCGCCTGTTCCTTTTGCTGATAGGACGATATATCTGTCTTCTGCAGGCGTCGTACTTCTAACACGACCTCCCCGTGCCGTCTACTACACATTCCAGTAGTTTTAAATGACTTCCACAGCCGTGAAACAACGCTGTGAGCGATGTCGAACTCCCTGGCAACATCTGTTATTTTTCACCCTTCTTCGATTTTTCCAATAATTTGGCCACGCATAAAATCATCTATGTGATGTCGGGAAGACATGCCAAAAATTTTAAGTTCGTCTATTAAATCTTTCCTGTAAAACCTTGACTTGAAACAACAACTGTCCACACGCGTCAAAACTTTAAAGCTCTTATGAACGCTATCACGTGATGAACAGACGTGGAAAAAAAATTTGCATACTCATATTTCTTCTTACTAATATCCCGCACTTATTCTAATTTTCCACATTTTGCTTCCTTTCATTTTGTGGTTGCTATGGATGATAGTGTTATCCGTCCTTAGCAATTGTCCAGCAGTGTATATGTAAAAATATATAGTGTTACAAATTTTGTGTAAATAATGTAAATAATTTGTATTTAAGCGTGTAAAGCATTTAGATTACTCTATGTTATATGTTAAAATTCTAATATTCACAAGCAATGCCATTCCTTACGTTATAATGGTGATTCAATGGGAACTTGGCGATAGAGCCAATTTGGTATCATTTATGGCGATCAAGTTGGCGAATTTGGTGAGTAATTTGGTGATTGGTGGCCATGTTAGAGAGTTCCGGACCCTCTGGATTCTTCTCGAAATTTGTGGACAAACCCACTAATTTCACGCTCTGTGACCCAAGCGGATCTTTCTGGAAGTTTCCGCTGGGTTTATAAATAGAGCGGTGCTCACCGAAACAGTCAGTCTTGTTTCAACTAGTGATTAGTGAGCATTGTTTTGTCTAGCGATTAGCTCGGCTGTGCTTGTGAATAATCTTTTACATACGTGTATTTTAAACACTGATAATTGTGTTTGAGAGCTGTTGAAGGTGTAAAGACCTTCTGAGATTTATTCTGCGAATATTGCTGCTGAATCCTGTATTTAAAGAATTGGATTTCCGATAATAAATTTTATCACTCATGAAGAACTGTCTTGTACTTGTGACTGATTTGCATAAAATCATCGAACCCTGATCATCGTAACAATATATATGTGTGTATGCTTTTGACACACACGATAGAAATAAAAAATTTCTAATTTATTCTGGCTATTTTACTCATAGTTCAAATGTATTTTGTTTTCTTTTACGACATTTTCGCAGTTCACTTTTTCGTTACATTCATCGGAGGATTTTTTATTTTATCTATTTTCTATAAAGGGCAATAACCTTTAAATAATTACGCCTTCTTATATATTACATATGCGATTTAAATGTCAATTAGTGTAACTATTTAAAATATTTATATGTAATTATTTATGTAAATTATATTTATGTAATATATATGTTTGTATGGTACTTAGTACTATCGCAACCATGCCAACGCTCAAGATAACATGCCAAGTAGGCAATATCTAATTTGCCATCTGTCGTACGCACTAAATTTTTTGGCAACTCTATATATATATATATATGCTTCCTTTTATATAATTTCACCGCTACAGTTGCGATACTACGTAAAAAATAATAATAGAATTATTGCGATAATACCTTGTGGCGGTGTGATATCTATATGAACTTGTACCAACATCCCGCGAAGACGATCGTTTTGGCGTGATGGTTAGCGTACTTGCTTCATTCGTACGTTCGGAACGGAAGGTACTCAGATCGAATCTTCCCTCCGACATTGGTGACCCGGACGTGATATAATCCGCACCCTTCGCACGCCGCAGTCGTGGCGCCATCTATCCATCGCAAAAGCAACCAAGCCGTCAAACATTGACGCAAATAATACTTCTCAAAGCCGTCTAACACAAATGACGCAATTCTCAAGCCGTCACGCACGATGACGCAACCCACAAAGTGACGCAACTGCTTACATGCTCGCCACAAATATGGTATCGTTCGTTCGCCTATTCGCCGAAACACTGGCAGGGGGTATGTGGCGGTAGCCAGTATAGTGGATAAGACCCTCGGCTGTTAACCGAGTAGGTTCGGGTTCTAATCCCGAGTAAGGCCTGGTTCTTTCTTCTTCAGGAAAAAAAAAAAAAAAAGTCGGACTTTCGCCTGTATTGGGTTCCCATCTCGAATGGAAAGCAGCGCACCCATTCTGGGATCATCATTCGTAATAAATGTCTATGTTCTTCCGTTTGTATTGTATGTTACAGTTCTTCTACTCGTATTGCATGTGTATCCCAGTATAAAAAACTCACGACAACAACCGTTTATTTATGTAACTTATACAACGCCATAGGAAAACTTATGCCCGGAGAGCTTTAATTTTCTTAAAATTCTCTAAGCAAACAAAATGAGAGTGTTCGTGCTCTTTCACATTTAATGCTTTTATTTTCTCGAAATCTCTTTGATGTCATTACCATTATAAATCAAAACAATAGCAACTTTCTCACCAATTAGCTTCATTAAAATTTCGGATTTTATTTCTTTTGGCACATTTTTGTGCTTAAATCAGCGTTTCTCAAACCGTGGGGCACGCCCTCCTAGAGGGGCGTGATAACTCTACGAGGGGGGCACGAGTATTTTGAAAAGTCGAAAACAAAAGATTATTTTTTAAAAAAATTATTAATTTACTGAACGTAAATTCATAATTTTAAACTAAACTAAACAAAACTTTCTGACAACAAAAGATTATTTTTTAAAAAATTATTAATTTACTGAACGTGAATTCATAATTTTAAACTAAACTAAACAAAACTTTGCGACATAATAAAAATAGAATGCACATTTATACTGATATAATACACTTATAAATGTATCAGTACTGAATGATGTATTTAATAATTAATTTACAAAACTAAGCTAAGAACAATTTTAATAATTACCAGTGACCCCATAGGCTTGTCGTATATAAAATTATATACAAAAATTAACACTTATCTTAATAATTTGTACTGTTTATTATTAATCCCTTAACTGTGCATTAAAAGTAACGCAATTCGTGTGCGTATGTGATGTATTGAGAAGGGGAGAGTAGGAAAGAAATAAATAAGGAAATCCTCTGAGAAATAAGTAAATCCTTCACAAACACTATAAAAGTCCTTTTATTGCATTCCAAAGCCTTCGAATTAATTTTATGAATAGCCGTGCACAGAAAAGATCGTACCTCAGAAAGACGTATATATACGTCCGAGACAATTACTGCTTTGGCTGAGCGAGTCGTATATATACGCTAGTGAAACTAAAGAGGTTAAAATCGTATTGCAGCTTTAGCGTCAAAGTATAGTATCATTGAATTCAAAACATTGTTATTGAATGAAAGGTGGGGCGCGATGAAAATTATGAATGAATATTAGGTTGCAAACATTAAAAGTTTGAGAAGCACTGGCTTAAATGCTCTTTCTGCTTAGTTAAAGAATAGATCCCATGTTTCGTTCCTTCTTGGCACTAGGCAATCATTTCTAGAACAGTTAAAAGGAGTTCATCTAATAAAGGAATACTTTCAACAACATAATACGTTGAATTTATACATTCCGTTTGTTGTTGCAAACCTTATGCGACTCGTCTTCATTCTTATGATGAACGGCTGTGGTCGCAGGGAAATCCAAGGCAAGTTTCTTATCTTTTATAAATTCTGAGGAATTCAAAAGTATTTCTTTTTGTTCAACGATTTTAAACGATTCGTGAACTGTGTTTCATAGATTTCTCTTCTAACACAGCTAGTAAATCAAACTTTGTAACATTTTTAAATATTATTGATCATACGCAATGTTCAACGGAAATATCCAACTCACCTTTATTGATAATACGTTAAGACCTTTGGTTCTCAACGGAGAGTGGCATGTTGAGTACTTACGTATTATCGCAACAATCGCCAACGTTTAAGATAATTCGCCAAGTTGGCAACTCCAATTTCGCATGTGTCGTATGTGCTGAATCGGCAATCATGTGCTTCGTTTCATACATTGTCGCTAATAGGTTGCGATAATATGTAAGTAGCGCAGCTTGACAACAAGCTTTGAAATATTACTGTAATTACTATCAGATTTCCTGCATAAGAATAGTCTCTTTTTTACCAAATTATTTTCGCTTGCGCTCCTCTTCTCTCGTTCACTCGCTGAAGTTAAGTGGAAGTGGGGTGTATGACATTAATATTTAAAAAAAGAAAATAAAACTTAACAGTAAAAAGTGTCCATGAAATTTTTACTTAAAAAACAACACGCGCCTAAAAGGTTTTCAATTCAAAACTAAACGACACGAGCACGATTTCCGATTGGAGCGGGTAAAAAACCGAGTAGCGTAACGGACCCGAATCTGACGCTTCATTTGAATTCACTCTTCAGTAAAAGGCGCCTAAACAAGTTATCACTTCAAAAATCTCTTATTTTTGGAAAAATACTCTGTAATTTTAAATCTAATTTGTTCTCTAGTATGTAGAATCATTAAAAAGAATATGGAAGCACATTTTCTAACTGTATTGTATATTTGTTTAATGTGAGAGAAAATTAAAAGAATTTTCTTTTCACTTCGAGAAGTTTTGTAAAGACACAATATTTTAACATAATGCATATACAAGACTAATGATTACAAAGTAGAGTTATTATTAAAAATTTTAAAATTATTTATATATTATTGTTATTAGAGTATTTTTATTTCCCATTTGTTAAAGCATATTATAAGTTATTTTCAATTACTTTTTATGTTAGCTCTAATCATCCCCTTTGATTTTAAAGAAAACTAAGGACGCTTAAAAATTGTATTTACGTTTGGGTAACGATTCCTTTCTTTTAATTAAAATGTACAACAATTTTTAAAATGTATTAAGAAAGAAAGAGAGAGAGAAATTTGCTTATAAATATCGAATGCTGCAATTTCGTTCAATATTAAAATACTGAGATTGGCAGAGTTCTGTTAGCTGACTTTTATACAGTCAATATAAACAAAGCTAATGAATAATTTTTGAAAGTTATTGTTTTATTTGAAGCTCTAAATTATAAAGGAAATTAATGAAATCAAACTGATTATTTCAAATTATGGAAAAGGAAAATAGAAGGATGATGCACAATTAATGTTATAATTATTATTAATAATGTTAATTATTGTATACACATATTGGGATTCATATTTTTGGTCCACTTTTGCCTTTGAAAAAGTTCTTTAAACTTTTTACTATAAATTGATCCATTTTACTCTTTAATTTGGCTAGAAGTGAAATTTTTGTTGAAAATAATATATCAAGAATAATATATAGAATACCTGGGGGTAAATTTCCATGTATATCTTCTGCTGGATTTGTAATTGCGCTTTTGGGCTTAGGAGTGGGTCTCTTCTTTGGAGGTCCTGAAAAAAAGGTGAGAAGTAAAAAATATCTAAGCAAATACTTAAATTTTAAAAAATTTTATGTGTATTTCCCTTTTTAAGGATTACATTCTATTTACCTTTAATACTGTAACTAAGAGAATAATTTTCTCATTCAGATGCATTGAAAACTGTACAAATATCGTTTTAAAGTGAAACTAAATGTTGAAAAATAAAGATATAACTTTATGCAAGAGAATTCAGAAATGATTGGAAAAAATTTTATTTCAAAATATTTGACTTTTGTTCCCTGAAATAAAATCTAATTTTTAAGTTTCAGATTAATGGAATTCGTTGTTATTTGGTGCATGTGTAAGTTAAAGTGTGCTTTAAAAGCTTTATTTCAAAAGTAGTTTGTGTAGGTCTTTGAACTAATAAACGGGTTATTAATCAAGAAAATTATTTATTTAATTCAATTTTTAGACCGTTCGACTGGTTTATGCATGTGGTTTAATAGTTTCTAAGATTTCTCCTCCACGTTTCATAAAACACATGGTAACTTTTTCAAAAAATTTCTATTTTCCGTTAGCAATATCATTATTTTTTTATTTAAGTTCGATTATCCATTCTTCATATATAATAGATTTCATGTTCACATACATTCGATGGGATTTATATCTGGCAGTCTATGTAAATTAATCATTCACTGGAATTATCCAGAAAGTGTTCCTCAAATCAATCACGAATGATGCTGGCGCGATGGCATGGAATATTGTCAACTTGGAAAATTTGATTTGTTGCTTGGGTATATGAAGTTTATGAATGGCTGAAAATGGTCTCCAAGTAGCTGAACATAACTGTTTGCAGCCTACGAGATTGGATCCGTTTCATCAGAGGACATACCTTGCAATCTAAAAACAACCCTCATTTTTTTAACCATTGCGTTGATGTTAACTTTGGTCAACTTGATGTCAACATACATCCCATATTGATTGTTGCGATTATTTGATGCAATGTTGCATATGTCTGGCAATCTATGTGCCTTGATTGCTATTGCCTTGATGGCAACTTGAGTCCAGGGCTTCGTGGTGTTTGTGCCCCATTCGAACCTGACTATCAGCCCTTACTAACAGGAATCGTGACTCTTCTAACACTTCTCCAGTCATCTAAGGAACAACCGATATGTTCACGAGTTCAGTGGTGACGTTACAGGTGATGGCGTATTGTTACTTTAAGACTCAATTTAGTCTTTTGCTCTTATATCCCATCAACATCATATCTTATTGCACTCTTTCCTCGTACGTGTCTGACATACATCCCAAATCGATTGTCACGCAGTTATTTGATGCAATGTTGCATATCTTGCAGGAGCCAACGGAGAATATTAGGCATCCTTACAGAGTCAGGTTTGGGGGGGGTCCAAGCCAGATCTTACAGAAGATTTCCAAACCATTTTTGGGCCCCTAGAAATCTGGGCCCCAACACATTCTGAGGCCCCAACACGTTACGCCACTGTTATTTAGTAATACTGAGTTCTCTGCGCGCACGTCAGCAGTCTCAGTAATTAAGTAGATACGATAGGCTACTGCATTGTCATGGTGGAATGCAGGATCTGAAATTATAATTCTAAGGACATTCTACAAGCTGTGGATCGAGAAACATTGAATTACCAAACAATTTGGATGGATTAGGCAAACAAATGGATTGTCCCCTTTATCTATTTGTCTACGTTCCATGTCTGTTAATTCACGTTCTACGATTATAACCACGTCTAAAAACTTTTTGAAGGAATCTCTTGAATAAAAATTAAAGTTGTGGCAATGCACAGACAATTTATTCATTTTTTACTTGATGCTACTGTCATATGGATACTTACATATTGCTGTTCAATGCCTGCTGATACACTTCAATACATGTGCGGGTATTCATTATTTCTGGAAATTAACGTGAGATTATTTTCTATCAGCCTGTTGAAGATGTTTTTATTGAAAAGATCATACAGATTTTTTTTACATCCAAAAGAGTTGTTCCAATTTTTTAAAAAGAAGAGCAAACTATACCTATTTAATACTATCCAGAATTTTTTCAAAACGGTTTAATAACGATTCTGATTATTTCGTCGAATAAAAAATCATTTTTATTGAAAATTAAATAAATATAGATGGCAGCCCTTTCTCTAGATTTAATTATTTCTCTAATAAAATAAGAATAAGTCATTTTTATTTATGTAAAATGAAAGTGTATTGAAAATATTCCTATTTTAAGCTATGTTAAAATAAAAATGTTTTTAAATATCATTCTTAAAAATTTGGAGACATCATACAATATATAGAGATTTAAATTCATTTAATACCAAAGATTACATTTAAATACATAGCTAATATTATACAAAAAAAATTGAAACGGAATGATTTAGATATAAAATTTTTATTCGCATTTATTCTTAAAATAGTTATAAAACAGAAAATAT
The DNA here is from genome assembly GCA_019973935.1 of Trichonephila clavipes. Lineage (NCBI taxonomy): Eukaryota > Metazoa > Arthropoda > Arachnida > Araneae > Nephilidae > Trichonephila > Trichonephila clavipes. The sequence continues at coordinate 914,280 of BMAU01021206.1, read as the reverse complement.
TTAAAGATTAAGCGAATAGAACTTATTTTATCATAAGTCTAACAAAAAGGCTCTTTCTTTAAGAAAATTTGATCCTATTTTTTCTGCATGAATCTAGATCGAGGGAAAAAATCTTGCATTTTATTAAGACAGTAACCCTCAAGATATCTTCATTTACTGACTAATCGAAGCGTTTTGCCCAAAGCAAGGAATCACACGATGGAACGATTATTAAGTTAAGCAACTCTTCCACACACTAGCCACTGAACATGTTGTAATCTGTGGAATCGATGTAGTTTTTTTCCTTATGAGAATTAAGAGGAGTTGCTTATACCATCTTTTGTTTAAGTGCTAAAACAAAGTCCAGAGAGAATATAAAGGAATAAAAAAAATGTAACCTTTTAAGAAACTTCAAGAGACATTTTCATTCTTATTGTATAGCAGTTAAAAAGATTAGGAAAATATTAACGTTAACATAAGAGATCTTAACGTCATAATGGTCGTAAAAAATAAAAAAATAATACTAATAAAGAGAAATTATGTAAACTGTAAAAGCAGAAATATTTTTTATGTTTTAAAAAAGATAATACACAAAGGATTACTAAGTGATAGTTCAAATTTAAATAAAGTATTTCAGATAATATTGTGAAACTATTCATCATTATATGAAGCAAGACTTTTCAGAAGATTTTCTGACTTAATCTTTTTTTGTTAAGCTAAGAAAATCACAATTTACTTTTCTGTATACAGTCGGACCTCTATTTAATAAGTTCGCTAAATCCCGAAAAAAAGTTCGTTATGCGAACAAATGCCGTTAATAGTGATTCATTTTTTAATGTATATTATAAAAAACGCATAAAACAAATCTTAAGTTCATAAATATTGCATCATAAAAAAAAGTAGTTATTTAAAAAAGTAGTCATTTTTTTGTAAATAAATATCTTATTCTTTTGTATATCTTTCCATAAAAAAAATTGCAAGGAAAATAAGAGAGAGAAAAAAACATTGTCTAAGAATGCACTGTGTTTTCAACTTTAAAAAATAACTTTATATTAAAACAAATAAATTTTAATGACACTTCCTAATTTTAAGCTAACAAGTATTTTAAACATACTTTATAGCCAGTAATTTTAAACAGGCTTTACCAAATGTAACCTAAAATTTAATTACTGATAAAATCTGTTAATTTTGTTTGAGTTTTTTGTGTCTGAAAATTCACGGCAATTTTATTGCTCTCGGTGAATTAGGCACCTGGTAAAACAAGTGTAATGTCATTGGTCACTATAAAACGTGTTAAAAGAGAAAATAATTTGAAATGTATAGCAATATTTTTAAAATAATGAGAAAAAAATCAAAACTCAAGAGAAAAAGTTCGTTAATTTGAAAATGTACTTCGCTATTTGGAAATTATTTTACGAGGAAAACAATAAAATGTTCTTGGTTCCAAGGAAAAGTTTCCAAAACAGAGAAATTCGCAAAATAGAGTTTTGTAAAATGGAGGTTCGACTGTACTTTATAAATTGAGATATCTTCGCACGCAATAAAGTTAAGAGAAAAAAAACTGAGAAGAGTTTACTATTTGGTCATTCCCATGCAACTAACTTTTATCAGTGCAGTGAATAACTTCTATTTAATCGATAGGGTAACTAAAAACAATGAAGTGCTTATCTAAAAGTATTTACCAATCAGTTTGATAAAAAGCAAATAGTGCAAAAAGGAATAAAATATTATTTAATGAAATGTTTTAAAGAAAAAAGTTCAAAAAATCTCTTAAAATTTTAATCATGTTACTCACTTGGAACTATATGTTTCCAATCGTATCAAATGTTTAGGAAATGCAGGAGCATGTAAAAAAAAGAAAACAAAGTTAAGTTTAACCAGAATATGATGATTTTTAGAAGTATAATAAAAGTGTTCAAGCAAAAAAAAAGGATGTTTGACATGATTAAAGCTAACGACCCCCAAGAGTTATAGGCTTTTTTCTAATGAATACTAGGATTACTCTAACGGGCTAAAATCTTGGATACAGAATCATCTTCCCAGAATAAAATGGAAACGTAGAGCTTTTTTGTGAATTAAACAAAGAAATAACCTCCATTATATCCCCCCCTTAAGTATATTTGTTCCTATAGACCTTCTTTTAGGCCATGGATAGCCTAGTGGTTAGAGTATCGGACTCTATACCGGAGGGCCTGGGTTCGATGTCCGATGCCTCCGAGTACACACGGAGTACATGCTCGTTAAATCAGTAGTTCCGAAGGGAATGTGGGTGGTTGTGCTGAAGAAATCCCGGGTGCAGGGGGCTAGAGAATATTTTTTATATTTCCCTCCAACCCCATGCCTAAATTGTGGAGATATAGATGGTGTCGCCATCTATCGCTTAGAAATCCAACCTGTTTCAGGCTCTGGCAACCTTCATTCCTTCCCTTCGGGAAGGACACAACAGCAACAATCTTCTTTTAGCGGAAGCTCATAACGCCTTCTCTCCCATGATTCCAAAAGAAAAATTTCCTGGAATATAAGGCTTCACAAAGATGAGCCTATCATTGCAAAATAATTTTATATATAAAAACATTTTTTTTTCTTATATGAATGATTTGTCTTGGGTTTATATTATTTCTTATTATATGCCATCAATATTTATAGTTATTAAGAATTATAAGAAAAGAAAATTTGGATAGCTATATGTATAGTTTTAGGACGTATTTATTTTGATAAATAAACAAATGAAAACGAAAAATAAATGGAATAATAATATTTAAATAAGTATGTGAAAAAAATACAGATATGCATTAAAATTAAATTCTATCTATAATGCTTTCTGTTTACATTAAAAATAATTGCATCATCTGCCAGTGACGTAACGGTGAAAATTAAGGCCTTCCTGTAAAGTCATATTTTGGGTCCCATGCCAGATCTTACAAATCATTGCAAACTCATAAGGTCAGACATTGGTTAACTCTTAACATCAGACTAGAGTTTGGGGTCCCCCCGACTTGCGAATGTTGCCGGGCTGTACGTTACGCCACTGCTATGTGTTGTTTAACTCAAAACATTGTAATAAAACGGACGTTTCATTACAGGATTATATGTATATTAATCTCACACACACGAAGTACTCCATTGCAATAACGATCTGAGAAACTGTTCGAAATCTCTCTCTAAAAGTGAGAAAATATTTTAATAATAATGTTTCTGATACTAATTTTTTACAATAGATGACAAAGTGAAGTTATTCAAATGAATAGCGTCAGAAATGGTTCAGCAAGCGCTGACATAATTGTTAAATTGCTTATGTAATTTCAGAATAGCTTATTCTTCAGAATTACACAGACGCATAGGAGCGCTACTCAAAATTTTTTTAAAAAAAGTTGGCATAAAGAACATATGTACAGGGCAGTGGCGCACATAGGAATTTTTCAAGAGGGGGTGGAACTCCATTCTCGTATCATGCTCCAATACACCGCCCCACCTAGATGTTCTTTTGATTCTGTCGGTTTTTTAGGGAACAAAAAACAGTAAAAATTTAATTATTGAATAAATAATCAGCATTAATTTATACAATTAATTATTAATAAAAAACACTTCATTAAATTTTACGTACTCTATACATAGGATTATAATCAATCGAAAAAAATCAAGGGCTTTTTGCTGGGGGCCCTGGGACCCTTTCTTTTGTGTGCGCCGCTGGTACAGGGTGATTCATAAGGAAGTATACAGTTTCAATGCGCTATAAATCAATAAAAATGTAATATATTATATGTTATCTGTTTTTGAGTTGTATGGGATTATTAAAAGTTTTGTTAGAGACAATCACAGATGTTCTATGCATGAACCCTTAGTCACACGACACACATTGAGTCAGTAATACATTTTCGCCCAAACGCGTGTTAAGATATCTGGATCAAGTTCATTGATAGTAGTTGTGGCAAGTTGTTTCAGCTCTGCTAGATCAACAGGAAGGGTAGGGACGAAAGCACTCTTCTTTACGTACCCTCTTTGGAAGAAATTACAAAGTGTTAAGTCAGGACTTCTGGTGACCATTGGGTAAATGGCACGTTGAAGTCCCGACTCGTTCAATCCATCGGTGAGGAAGATGTTCATCGAGGTAATCTCGCACATTGGCTGACCAGTGTGATGGTGCACCAACCAATTGGACAATAAAGTTGTCAATGTTTTCTTGCTACAGTGGCATGAACCAAAGAGTTAACACATCCAAAAAAGTGTTTCCTGTGACATTTTACTAAATTCAAGAACACAAAAAGCCCTTTCCCCTCCATATCCCGCCATTTTGGCTTCCTAGTCACATGACATACATGCTATTGCCTACGTCACTTCGTCACTTCCGTCAGGTGCGAGGCACAAACTTTAAGAGTCAATCTACCATACGGCTCGCTGAGGTGGTGTTTGTCTTTGGTTGTTATTGTTTTACAACATATGGGGAGTGTACACTTCTTTATGAATCACTCTGTGTTATATTTTTATTACTTTGGGTAATAGCAGAATGTTAATACTTACGAATATTCTGATTTCCTTTTTTTAAAAAGTTTTGTATACCCGCGTTCTACACTGCTTAAAACAATTAGGGGAGCACATGATTTTAACAAAAGTAAGCAAAGATGTATACCAATAAGTAATATAAAATGAATCATCCATAATGTAAAGCCTACCAGGAAACGGAAGAAGAAAACTTTACATGCAAATCAAAGTTCATGACGTCAAAAACCAGAAAAAGGAGATAAGGGCAGAAATCGGGATGTTGCAGAAACGTCTGTTTTATTGCCGTAACTGTGAAATTCTTATTTTTTTTTAAAACAAGGTTACTTGATAATGTCTCAACAACGTGATTTACCGGAATCCCCATGGCATGGCGTGTTATAGACAGACTGGAATCCGGGCAAACCCAACGTAGTGTCGCGGACGCTGTTGGAGTCGCCAGAAGTGTTGTTGCAAGGCTGTGGAATCGATTCCAAGAAACAGGAAATGTTAGACGTCGACCAGGGGCAGGTCGGCCACACGCCACTACATCAACTGATGACCGGTATATACAGTTAACAGCCCGTCGAAACAGAACAGAGAATGCTACGCAGCTGCAAAGACAGTTGCTCTTGGCAACAGGACGAAGGGTGTCCAGCCAAACAGTACGTAATCGGCTTCATGAGGGAGGGCTCTATGCACGTAGGCCAATGGTCTGCATTCCGTTGACCCCACGCCACCGTGCGGCCCGAAGAAGATGGGCTGCTGAACATCGAGATTGGGAGCAACATGATTGGAGCCAAGTGCTGTTTACAGACGAGTCCCGATTCAGTCTAGAGTGTGACACCCGACTTGTTCTTGTATGGAGAGACAGGGGCACTCGAAATAACCCCGCATTCGTTCGTGAAAGGTCACTATACAGAAAAGCTGGTTGGATGGTATGGGGTGGAATCAGCATAGGCAGACGTACGGACCTGCATATCATTCGGAATGGCTCTTTGACGGGCCGAAGGTATGCAGACGAGATACTTTGACCTCATGTCATCCCTTACGCTGGAGCCATTGGAGATTCCTTTGTTTTCCAGGATGATAATGCCCGACCGCATAGAGCTCGTCTGGTGGAGAACATGCTTGAAGCTGAAACAATACAGCGTATGGAATGGCCAGCATTCTCTCCTGACCTGAATCCAATCGAGCATGTTTGGGACATACTCGGACGACGCATTGCTACGCGACCAAGGCCGCCTGCTACTGTCCGAGACTTGGAGATTGCACTTCTTGAGGAGTGGAACAGTATTCCCCAAAGTCTGATCGATAACCTCATCGCATCCATGGCAAACAGGTGTGCAACAGTCTTAGCTGTTCGAGGAGACCACACGCCCTATTAAAACTCATGCATCATGTCTAAACAGTACCTTTTTTTATCGTTTACATATAACCAAATTGTTGCCCTAAATCATCTTTTCATGTTTTTTCCATATTTTCAAAGAATTAAAGCTTAATTCCAAAAATTTTTTTGCGCATTGATACGCGGGTACTATGCATTGTATGCCAATACGTGGCTGTCTCACATGGTTTTCTTCACTTTTTTGCTTGCTCCCCTAATTGTTTTGAGCAGTGGATTTAGTAAAGTATCTTTAAAACACAAATAAGTCTATTAACTAATTTCAGAATATTTGAAAATCAAGACTACCTTGCAGTGTGGCCAGTAATCACGTTAACAACTCTCGAATAAAGCAAAAAAAAGTAGTCGGAATTTTTAAAACGAAATCCCTGCTTGAAATGTTTCGTAGAATTTTCCGGAAGCGGTGAAGTGATTTAAATCAATACTAAGAGTGGACTTTGTATTATATCTGATTGAAATAAAAGATTTTAATTTAATAAACAAGTATAAAATGCTTTTAAAAAAAGGAAAACATTGTTATATTTCAAGATGCTGGCTGCTATTCGCAAGTCCCACAAAATCAAATTAATCAATTTCTTCGCTCTTGTACTTTTCACCTGATTACTTTTTACTAAGATTTATAAAAATGTTCTACAAAAAAAAGCAAAAAATTCAATCCGAACATTTTACACGAGAAATTCGAATCTGTCTCGGATTCCGAATTAAATTACAGCTCTGAGATATATCGGATCCGTTGGGGGAAGAACATGTATTGTTAAAGGTCACGGTTACAGGGAGATGAAGATGGGTTTGTAGAGATCCCATTTCATGACGTCATCTTTTCTTTTTTCTTGCTAAAAAATAAAGCCGAAAGAAAAAATACTTTTTTTTAACCGTAGTCATCGAAAACTACCGTGGTTGTATTTATTTATTGATAGCATCGATCATTGTAAACAAAGGGAAGAGCGAAAGCTGAAACCTAAAGATTGCCATTGTTGTATTTATTATTGCTAAAACGGTAATTTATTTTCTTCCGTTCAGGAAACATTGTCAGCAGCCATTAATCTTTCACGATTTCAGTAGTAACAGGAGAATATCGATTCATGTAGCAAATGGAAAAATCGATGTAAAAATAAAAAATAAAAAATCTCCCTTTCACAAAAGAAAAGTGTCGTATTAAAGTAATTTTACGCCCAGTTAAAAACATTAACAAAATAAGATGAAATGGAAGCCATTCAAAACACTAAATTTATATCCATATTTGAGTTTAATGAGCCGGCGACAAAAGGTTTAGTTGATTTATGACGAAAATGGATATCTCACATATTACGTAATGGTCCTATTCTTAATTATTTTAAAAGTATATACTTGCAGTAGTGGTGAGTTATAAATTATAATTAGAAATTTAATTGGTACACACATTGTTTTATTGCTCATATTATTTGAAAAATAAAAACTGAGGAAAATGCCTTTGGAGCATTATGAATGGGTTATATAATTGGTTTTTTAAGTGCCTTATGTTTAATTGGTTTGTGCTGCAGTTACTTTTTTCTCATTTGATAAAAAATGCATTTGTAAAGATGAGCAGTAGCATGTTGATAATAAAAGTAATTGTTGCTGATTTTTTGTTGTTTTCATTTGGAATTGCTTTTTTAGAGTATAAAACTTAAAAAACCGTTTTTTGTGACTCGCTGGAATTTGATACAAATTTGCATTTGAATCACGTAATATTCTCTTATGGAACAGGTTGTTAATTATTTAGTAATAATTTTATATCAGGTTATTATTTGAAATGGAATTATAAAAAAAGTGTATTTTAGTAATTTTTTTGTTCGAACTATTATCTAATAAACTTCAGGCAATTTAAAGGATTATTTTCAGCTTCGCTCTTTAAAAAAAGAAAACTCTTTTTTTTCTTTTACTTTATGTAAGATTAACTTTTGTTGTTTGCTGCTAGCTCTATATTTGTATTTTAATGTTAAATGTAGTCATTACAAATATCTCTGCAGTAATTACAGAATAATACCAATAACAAAAGATAATGTTTCATTCCTTATAGTTATTTTGAAAAAAAAAGGAACTATACAATATAAAATGTTTAAAATTTAGAATAAAAGTAAAATTAAAATTCCTTTTCACAAAAAATTGAAATGTTTTCCGAAAAGACTCTTGTTTGTAAAATTTTTTATAAATGTATCAAAGAATTTAATATGTAACAGTTTCTTTAAGAATTAACACACACACAATTGATATCTTTCTATAAATTCAATTTTAAAGTTGAAGTATTGTGATTAGCAATTGGCATTAATTGTTTAAAAGTAAGCTAAAACTTTATTTTCATCAAAATAATTTTTTTGCACTTTAACTAAATTATCATCATTTCAAGAAGATATGCATTACTTAAGAAATTATTTACTTAAACAATTATTATAATTTATTTTAAATCAGATTTCTCACGTGTAATTATATTATATCTTATTTTTCTTCCCTGATGAGATTCATTTCTTTCTGATAAGTTGCTAAATGTCATTTTGAGAAATTATATATTTGTCGTCATGGGTAAAAGTCAATGTTAAGATTATGATGGATTTTTTTTTCATTTAAACTCTTAAAATATTCTTATTTTACGAGATTTTAATTTATTAAGTTTTTCAAAAAGTGCAATTCACACACACAAGCAAAATTTATTTTATTATAATGATTTAATTTATTATATTATAAATTTATTTTTAAATATAAGCTATTGTATACAATTTCTGCTTCTCGCGCCGAAAAAATAATTGACTGTCAATAAGTAATTATTATGGAAGAATAAGATAAAAAAAATGAAATAGAAGCTAACCCCCCCAATTTCTAGCTTGAAAAAAAAGACCATACACATTTTCTCTACTAAATTTATTGCAATATCTGACTAAAGAAAATGTGATTAAAGTACTTTGAAGAAAAACTGGAAGCTTGTGTTTGGTCAGGCATGACAAGAAAATTCTAATAACTCCGGCTCTTATTATTTTGAAACAAAATTGCCGCTTCTATTTTACTAATCTGAATTCTACAAGTAAAAATCTACGTCTCTGTGCAACATTTTAAACACAGGAAATGGGAGGAAATGGCTGTAGCCACCATTATTCGCCCGCATCAGAAGAAAGTAAAATAGATTCATTCCACTTGTCAAATTATCCATTTAGGGTTAATCATCAGGAGGAAGTGCAGTCAATAAAAATGTCCGGCCGACCAGTTAATTCGAATTAACGAGCAGCCTAGTGTATTTATCATCATTCGTTATTCTTGCAGCTCCCGAGCACTCGATGCAAATGTCGCAAGTTTTAAATTGCTTCTTTCGAAAATACCTTTTAGTTTTCTATTCGATGAATAAAGTTTAAGCACTATGCGGATAAAAATGAATTAGTGCATTTTAAATTTATAGAGATGATCAATTTTTATGGGCAATCAATGGATTGTGTAAAGGAAATATATCGATAAGTATAATCAAGATTTATTGCATTATTTAGCTTGTTTACTAAATCAGAATGTTGCTTAAAATAAGGGTTAGATAAATTAAAACTGTTATTTTTTTTCGAGGGGAGAGGATTTCATTTGTTTTAGAATTTTAAAAAATTCATTATTTTTCATTATTTAATACATATCATACACTAAATTAATTGCCATAAATCTAAAAAAGCTAAACAAGTCACAGAAATATAAGAAGACTGTATAGTTCAACATATATAAAATGGTCACAGTTGTATATTAGCAAACTCTTATCCTTAAAAACTAAGATTGTAGAGTTTTAAGAGGCCAATCAACCTTACCATACATATAAACCGTATATTTCGGTGTATAAGCTGAGAATTTTTAGAACTTTTTACTGCTGAAATACGGAAATTGTCTTATATACTGATCTTCTAATCTCGGGACGGGACGTAATTAAAAAAAAACTTTATTTCAATACTTCCGCAAGACATGAGCGAGGGATTTTAATCTTTTCATTTTTAGAGTGTTTTTTTTTCGCAATACTCATTCAAAAGGGAAAAGGCGGAAATATACGCGAAACGCAAGGAATCAACGAGCGCAGTGCAATACAAATTAAAAAGAAGTAGGGTAGGTGCATTTCCAAACATTCACTGCAAGTGAAAGTGAGATTATAATTCCAATATGGCTACAAGAAACCATCAAGCATGATATAATGATCAGTTAGCGTGAAGAAGAGGCGTTTTAAAACTAAGAATTTAGGGTAAGAAATGGGTGCAATTTGGAGCACATGATCTCCGAAGAGGTCTTATCTCCGTTCAGTCAAAAATTGGGGTTGACAGTCAAAACAGTGAATTGCCCTTTTTTATGTATAAAATTAAAATTTAAAGAAAATACAGGAAACTATTGCGAGGCGGTCACCCTCCCTCGCATTGAATTTTTTTAACATCGGCGAGCGCTTAGCACCGGCCGTGAGATATAAAATAAAGTCAGTGGATGGTATTAATGTAAAGAGAATAAATGTTGAGAGTTGAATAAGATCCGAGCCCGAAAGTTACTATTTCATGTTGATGAGATGCCTGTAGAAGACATCAATTCGTTTCCTATTGGCGTAATGATGTTACAGTGAAGAATTTAGTTCAATAATTGATTGAAAAAGTTTCGCCTTCAAATGTGGTGGGGGTTTTCTCGGGGGGTATCGTGAGCTCGGAAGGCCTTCCAAAGAACAGGTGCAGATATATCCAGAGCTTGATCACGAAGAAAAATCGGAGAAAAACAACCAAGGAAAACGACGACAAATTGTAACAAGTGCATCATCGTGCAGGTGAAAAGAAACATAAATCAGACACCCAGCAACATGACTCAACAGCTGCTTACGGCAACCGGGTAACAAATGTCTAGGTTTACTGTCACCCCCCAAAAGATGAACTATTTGCCCACCACATACCAAACGATGCGGGTTTTAACGGCACTAAAACCCAGGCCACAAACTTGCGACCAAGACACCTCAGCAACAGCGGGTGGCTCCGGTAGCCTAGTGGTAAAGGTAACGAACTCGCGGCCGGCATGTCATGAGATCGAGCCCAGTATCGCTGAAGACCCGCCGTGCAGCGGGGGCCGAAAAGCACATTAAATATGTCGAAGCCCAAACGTACTCACGTTTGTGTGGTGTGGAAGTTAAGAGAGGTAGTTGCCAGCTCAAGTGTCGTCCTCATCACTTGACCATGGTTCAAAATTACTACGTCCGTCGTCAAAAGCCTTCGTGTAGCTGGATAGTGCGACGCTAATATTCACTCGTTAAGCTACAGCGGCTACTGATAAGGGCAACAACCACTTTGCAATAGATTCTAAAGCAATCTTTTTAAAAGCAATCCCCATTTTTTGATTGTTCTTTTTATGCTTAAAAAATATTTAAGAAAACAATTTTTAAAAACGTACCACACAAATTTAAATTATTTACCTTCCAGAAAAAAATCATAAGCATAACATAATGTAATTATTTTTAACCGTCATGTTTTTGGCGTAAAACCGTTACAACTTTTTAAAAACTTAAAGGATATGTTTTATATAAAAAATTTTTGGATTCATTTATCTGTGATCAGACAAGAATTTGGGAAATTCTGTTGATTTTCTAACATTACGAATTTCTCCAAATTTTTTAAATATTCACAGTTAAACATTTCGTTTATTCCCATAATATCTTGTCTAAAAATTTCATTATAATTTCTTTTCAACTCGGCTTTTTGTATTCTTATACTATTCCCAAGCCAAAACGAATTCTAAAAGTAAACGCAGCAAAATATATTTAAGGTACACTATTTTGTTTGTTCATTTCATTACCGTACTAAAAATCCCATTAAAGAATTCTTTTCAGTTCTACTTTTAAGATTCTAATAACATTCTCACAAGCCAAAGCCGGTTCTAAAAATAAACAGAGAAGCTCCCCAACGTGAAAAAGTTACTTTCTGAGAAAATGCTTAACTTGAAAAATATTATCATATATTAAAGTAATGTGAGCATCTTCTTTTTGATATTTCGCATGAAATTTCAACTACCATATTCCAGAAAGGAAGAAGATAAAAAAAATGTCTGAAACTCGAAAAAGCGTCTTTGTGACATCCAGAGGAATTCTGGCGTAGATGATTGTCAGGCGGATACGAGATTTTGAAGAGTTTTTGAGTAGCGATCTTGAATGGGAAAGGCGGGATCTTGCGAAAAAGAACCGCTGAAGCTGACACTGCTGGGGGGACACTATATTTTGGAATGCAAAACTATGAATCTAGTTTCCAAAAATGCGTGAATGGTAAAAAGTGCAGGGAAATAAAAAGGAGTATTTTTTTCCATTCTGAATTTTTGCCCTGAGGAATTTTTGCTACGTTCCCTTAACTTTTCTAAAAGGCTGTGTTATGGCGTTCTTAAATGGGCAAAAAATAGTTCTTTTTTCTGTGGCATTACACATTTGGTTCTGATTCCTTACAGATTTCACATAATCAAATTTTTACTAGAAGAAATACTTTGTTACAGTTAGCACTCTCTAGAGACTTGAGTTTGGTAGAAACTGCGTAAAATAATAGAAAAATTCATGTGAATTTTTTTTATTGTTTGAGCACTTCAGTATTTTTATTTTCATTTGATAAATAGGGTGATTCATAAAGAAATAAACAGTTTTAATGTACTATAAATCAAGAACAATGTAAGTTTATTATAGGTCACCTGTAACTGAATTGTATGGGACTATTTTAAGTTTTGTTAGAGACAATCACAGATGTTATATATGTGAACCCTTAGTCACACTACACATATCAAGCCGGTAATCCGTTTTCACCCAAATACGAATAAAGGTAGCAAGTCCATTGACAGCGGCTGTGATACGCTTTTTCAGTTTCATCCAGGACTTTTACTTTTGCACAAACAGCCTGTAGTTTGTGACGGATCTATACGCCTTCCTTCAATTAATCCTCTTGGGAAATCTTTGGGCTATCAATTCGCATTATTCACAACCATCCCTTCGGAAGAAAAGAATCGTGATACTTAAATTAACTCACTATATATAGTTGAAGTTTTCTAGCTTGAGGAAAGAGGAGGAGAGGAGGTATACTCGAGTCAGGTGAGATTTCTACTGAAGGTATAATCTTAGAATTATAGGGATTTGAGACTTATTAGAAGGAAACTTTAAATTGACGAGATTGCTCACTAAGATTGAATTGATGTTATATTAAATCGTATGATAGATTAAATTCTTTATTAAGGTATCCTACTACGTTTGGAACCGTGATTTTAAAAAAGCGCACAAATGGATAATTTTCATGATATTTAGAGTCACTTAGATTAGAATACATGTATAAAATTGTTTTAAGAACATTATGACAAAAACAATTATTTAAATACAATATTTTGGCAAAAAATAACTTAGAATAATCTGTTTTCAAAATGTTGTCCTTTTATAAAAAAATGCTTCTAAAATAATAATATTTCACTTGTATAAAGTAAAGACTTCTCCAGAGAGTCTGAACTAGGATTTTTGAAAAATCACATTATTTTCAGAGTTACCACCCATTGAAATAATTATTGGCGTTTTTTTCTTAAAATTGATCCCCTCTAATGTCGTAAAATATGGATAAACCCACTTCTAAGTTATATATTTTCAAAATTTTAGTTGAGCCTCTATAGAGAGATCTGAGCTATATACAGGCAAAATATTATTGTAATCGAAGCCTTTTTCACAAAAGGAGAATATTTTGAAAATTAGTCCTTCTATGTTCATTTTTGTCAAAATATTGTGTTTAAATAATATTTATTGTATAAATATTCTAAAAAAAATTTTATAAATATTTTCTAATCTAAGTGACACTAAATATCATAAACATTATCTATTTACACGCTTTTGCAAAATCACGGTTCCAAACGTAGTCGGATACCTTAAGGCAAGGATCAAGTTTGATAGTCTTCTAATCGTTCGCGTTTTACCGTCGTTGTTCCACTTTCGTGGATAGCACTGAAACATTCTCTTACTATTATTAGTTTAAATTGTGTCTGTTCTTTGTATGGTAAATAAAAAGATTAATTGAATCATGTCGAGTATTTCTTGCCTATCTCCCACACATCTAGGTGGCCAAGAGAGAGGTGCAAGCCTCTTACAAGTTTTAAATTTTTCATAACATTGGGAAGATTTTCTAGTTGGAGGTTCTTCTCCAAATCGTGATCGAAAATGCCGTTGCACAGCAGTTGCGGATTCCATTCAGTAACACAAAAAGCCTTTTCCGCTGCAGATACCGCCGACTGATTAGTCACGAGACACGCCTTGTATTGCTTCCGTCACTTCCGTCAGGGTCTAGACATGTTGTTGTTGTTGTTACTAATGCCACCTAATCGGCAAAGGCCAGATCAAGGGCCACTAAATTCGTCACGGCAAAGGGTTAAGTGACGCCTGTCGTTAGCCGTAGCTTTGAGCACCTTACAGGTTTAGAATGATTACACCTTACAGAACTAATTCGCTCTGCCTCGCCCCAATTTTGAGGGCAAATATCCTGAGGGAGGTCAGGGGCCTCCCACCTCTCTTCCCCTTCCGCCAAACTCACTAGAGGACTTGCGGCTGAACGGCTATTTAGAGTACCTCCATGCCTCGAAGGCACTACACATGTACAAATATTCATGTCTTTTCCAGGATTCGAACCCAGGCCCGACGGCGCAGCAGTCAGTGTCGCTGACCACTATACCGGATGGGCGACAGGGTCTAGACATTAACTTTAAGAGTGCATCTACCTTACGGTTTATTGAGGTGGTGTGAATTCCGAACTGGTACTGTTTTACAGCATTTGGAAAGTGTATAATTCTTTGCGAATCACCCTGTATATGGCTCTCAAATTTAAATAAGTTTTAAACAGAAAATTTGTTATGTGTTGTTGAAACTAAGGCTGCTACTCGATTGTGGTGTTGTTGCTAATCCTCCATTTGAGAGTTGACTCTTAAAATGTTGGGCACAAAGAGGGGTTCAGTATGGATATCTTCTACAAATCTAATAATATCTAGTGCATTATACATCTAACAAATTACAGATAATGTTGAAATGTATGTAGTTCTGAATAGTTTAAAGAAAAGTGAACTGAAATGCATTACGTAACACAGTCATTAATTTTTTATGTTAAAATCAAATGCATTTATTTCCTTTTTTTCATTCCAATGAAATAAAATTTAGCTTTTTAAAAAGTATTTATTAAGTGTTGCTGTAAATATAGAAGATGTTCATCATCCAGAACCTATATGTAAATGAGAGAAAAACGACTCACTCATTACGATATATCCGGAACTTTTAGACTGATTTGTTTGAAATTTGGCAGTCGTGTTTCTTTTTTGTTGAGCAGAGATCTGCTAAGACCGTGTTTTGTGAAAATAGACTCCCAGGAGAGGTTGTAAACGCGCTATAAGCAAAAGTTCCGGTTTTTGAACTATTAGAATTACTTAAAGAGTTTTGCAGGCATGATTTTGTTGAATAAAGATCCGCCAAGAACAGATTTTGTAGAAATCAACTCCAGGGGTCTTTTAGATTTAAGAAAATAATTCTTTTTGAGCTATTAGACTTACAGTCTTGAAATTAGGTAGGCATATGTCTTTTGTTGTGTAGAAATCTGCTAGGAACGGATTTTGCAGAATTTGTCTTCCAAGAAAGGATTACAGGGCGTAAAACATAAATATACCTCCTTCATAGAAATTCAAGTCCTGATTTTTTTAAAATTTAGGTGTGAGAGCCAGAAGAATGTTTTTCAACTATCGAGCACTGGCGTAATGCACACCTCCGAAACTCCCGCATCGCGGGAGGGGGCAAGATTCTAGGGGGCCCGAAGCCTGTGTTATGTTATGGTTTTGCAATTATCTGTAAGATCCGGCTTGGGTCCGAAACCTGACTTTGCAGGGGGAGGGGCTAATGTTCTACATTACGCCACTGTCATCGAGTGCGTATAATAATCGTTACATAAAATTTCCTTCAGTTTGTTCGTGACTGCGATATTGTTCATGAAGGATCTTAAAATTTTGCACATACATTATTTCTCATATTCAGTATTTGATGAGATATATTAACATAACAAATTATTTTGTTTAATCAAAAATGTCATGATCAAACTACTAAAACAAAGTTATATTTATACTTATTCTTGACGCATATTTAAAACTAGAACTATTTTTTTAAAAATCAAGCTTGCAGAACAAACATTCCAAAATAAAAGAAATTCCGAGCGTCTCTAAATCGAGCGGAAATGAAAACTCTACTCGAGCTTAGCAAAAGCAGAAGAACAAATGCAAAAACATACCCCTCCGAGTCAAACTTTGAGGCAATTTAATTCCAAAACTCATTAGAGTTTCTTCTTTTTCATTCTGGAACTTTGAATTCATATCAGATGAAGAAAACTTCTCATTTTGAATGAAGTCAAATTAAAGATATTCACTATTCTCTAGTAAATACACATTTGTGTTTCTAAAGAAAATTCAAATTAGAGATAAAGTTTGGTATAATTTGTTTTTATACTTTTCGTGGAAGCCGATTGCTAAGCATGAATTTTTTTTTGTTTCGATTCACTGTAAAACTGACTGAATAAGTCTGGTTAAAGCTCTCTGTGGATTTCTTATTATCTTATCGAATATTTTCTTAATTTATTAGTTTAATGATAATTTGAGGCGAGCTAGATTGGGGTCAAAATAATGTCGTCTCTGATAGATCCTAAGTTTGAATCCATACTTTCAACAAATAATGGAAAGGGGAATGATAGGTTTCCTTAATTTGATTGTTCAATTACGTCGCACTTTTGAAGTACATTGTGCGCTTTTTTACATTGGCGCCGGACCTCATAAATTTAAATTTTGGTCTAGTAACGGAGACAACACCTGAACAAGCATATCAGTACCCAAATTTCTTTACTATGCCAACATGTGACGGATTTATACGTGTTTCTTAAATTAATCCTCATGGGAAATCTTTGGGCTATCAAATCGCGTTATTCACAGCCAACCCTTCGGAAGAAGAGAATCGATCGTGATATTTAAATTAACTTACTATATATAGGCAAGGTTTTCTACTTTGAAAAGAGAGTAGGAGAGAAGATATACTCGAGTCAGGTGAGATTGCTACTGAAGGTACAATATTAGAATTATTGTGATTTGAGACTTATTAGAAGGAACTTTAAAGTGACAAGAGAGAGAGAGAGAGATTGTTCACTCCGGTTGGATTGATATTAGATTAAATTGGATGATAGGTTAGATCCTTTATTAAGACAGGAATCAAGTTTGATACTTTCCTAATTGTTCGCGTTTTACCGTCGTTGTTCCACTTTCGTGGTTAGCACTGAGGCATTCTTCTACTATTATTATTTGAAATTGTGTCTGTTCTTTGTGTGGTAAAGAAACAGACTAATTGGATCATGTCGAGTGTTTTTTCCCTACCTCCCACACATCTAGGTGCCCGAGAGAGAGGTGCAAGCCTCTCACAAACCTCCTCCTTAACTTATTTGAACCTCCACAGATTTAACGTGCAGCGCTGCTCTATACGGTGGGACTTCAATGATATAAGGATTCGAATTCACGACTGACAACACCGGTCATGAGTTTACGACTATAAACACTCTGCTATTCTGACCACGTGAAATAATAGAAGGGGCTGCCTATTAAAACTAATCGGATCTGAAAATCTTCTATAGACGAGGAAATTTACTGCGTGAGGAACCAGCCCAAAAGTTGTCCTTATTGATCATTTTATCACAACTTCAAATCACCATTTGCTCAATAATTTGCTGTAATATAATGTAAACTATTCGCAACCTAATTTTAAGTACTGAATTGTTTAAGAAATTTTCCTTATAAAATAGCCTTAAAATGTGCATTATTTAATTGTTAATATTAGATCGGTCCTAAAGAACGACCAGATAAGCATTTGTGTATCTTGCAGAGCACGTTGGCTGATGCTTGGAGCGTTCTCCTGGTGGTGAAGGGAAGGGTACACTCAGAGGGAAGGAAAATGTCGCCGACCATATCACATCATCCAGACATTTACAATCACCAGCGACATAACATGTGAAGGAGGATTCGATCTGAGCACCTTCCGTTCCGAAAAGAAGTATTTTAGCCATCACGCCAAAACGATCGTCGTCGCGTGTTGGCTATTACTGGTTTATATCGATATCACACCTCCCTCATGCCAGGGACTCGGCCAATAGGTGAACGAACGATACCATATTCATTGCGAGCGTGTGAGCATTTGCGTCACTTTATGGGTTGCGTCATTCGTGCGTGATGGCTTGTGAGTTGCATCATGTGTGAAACAGCTTTGTGGGACGGCTTAGTTGTGGCATGTGTCTGACGGCTTGGTTGCTTTTGCGGTAGATAGATGGTGACACGAATGCTGCAAGGGAAGGTTGCATTTCCTTTGTACGGCCAGGGTCATTTATAAAGGAGGAAATTTCTAACTGGGTACCTTCCGTTCCGAAAACGAGTATTTTAGCGATCACGCCAAAATAATCGTCGTCGCGTGTTGGCCATTACTAGCTTATATCGATATCACACCGCCACACATGTAAAGTTGAGCCGTCATATTGCCCTCTACATCTTTTCGATGTGGAATTTTCAATGTCCCATTGAGTACAAATATTGATGTAAAAACTAAATAAGTAAAACATACTTTAGTATTAATCTATCGCTATTTATTATAAGGAGAAAATTCTTTTTCCTGCGTTTTTCTTAATGTAGAACGATAATGTGACAAGAAATTCTTCTCTTATGTCTGACATATTAGCCTCCAGTAAAATAGAATACTTTCTTACGGCAAAAGAGCGAATTCACGTTAAACTGAATTAATTGTATAGTTAAACTTTTGTCTGATAAAAATAATTGTCTTCAAATGTTCTTTTAATTGAATCTTTTGTTTGTAGCTGCTCTTCAATTTCGTTACGACGGAAAGAAATTGAACTTATTAACAACTAACAATTGCAGTTTATTTTTAACAAATTTTACTTAAAGGAAGAACTACATAATTTCAAATTTCATTTAATTTATTTGGATCCAATTTCTAGCTTGGTCACTAAAGAGGTTTTATTCTTCGATATTTCGAATAGTTATGCTACTAGAGCAGCGTCTCTCAAACTGTGGGGCGCCCCTCTCGAGGGGCACGCTAGCCTATACAAAAATCGAAAACAAATCATTAATTTACTGAAAGTAAACAAACAGAAATACATTGTGATATAATAAAAAATTACACTTATAAATGTATCAGTGTTACACAATATATTTTATAATTAATTTCACAACACTGAGAACAAGTTTAATAATTACCAGTGACCCGGTGGGTTGATTGATTGATTGAATATTAACGTCGCACTGTTTAGCTACACGAGGGCTTTTGGCGATGGACCACGTAATTTTAAACCATGGTCAAGTGACGTGGACGACACCAGAGCTGGCACCCCCCCTATCATAACTACCACACCACACCAACGGGAGGACGTTTCAGCTCTCGACATAGTTAGCGTGCATCGCTGCCCTACACGGGGAGTCTTTAGTGGTACTGGGCTCGAACTCGTGACAAGGCAAGAGGGGTATAGGTCCGATACCTATACCCCTCGGCTAGCCAACCGTTTTCCATGTAGGAGCGCGTTTGTGATGTATTGGGGGTGGGGAAGGAAATAAAGAAGCAAGTAATCTGAAATACGTAAATCCTTCACAAACATTATCAAGGCCCTTTTATTGCATTCCAATGCCTTCGGAGTAATTTTACGGATGGTAGTGCACAGAAAGGATCGTACTTCGGAAAGACATACATATACGCCCTGGGAAATTAACGCTTTGGCTAAGTGAGACGTTTATATACGCCGGTGGCACTTAAGAGGCTGAAGTTGAATCGTAGTTTTAGTATCAAGGTGTAGTATTATTGAATTTAATACATTGTTATGGTATGAAAGGGAGCCCGATGAAAATGATGATCGAATATTGAAACTTTCAGAAGCCCTGCTTTAAATAAAATTTTATCAATTCAAATTTCACCAATCATTTCCTTGTACTGAAACAACTGGTTAAAATATGTTAATTTGGGAAATTATAAACATTTAATCACAAAAATTTCTTCAAATAATGTTTTTAAGGTTTTTAAAGTATTGAAATAATTTTTTATTTTATTAATATAAGTTAAAATCAGAAAATTAATTAATTTGAGTAAATATTTGCTTCATAGCCACAATGAATTCATGACATTATGAATTCGCATATCAAGTGTTGATGATATTATGCTTGGCATAATCCCTAAATTGTATCAAGTGCATTTTACCTCAATTTTTCATCTCCAGAATACATTGTTGGTGGCATTTTCTCCTCAAAAGCTAATGAACTATGTTTAAGACTTAATTAATGCAATTACGCCGGCCTCAGTGGCGCAAGATAAAATCTCCTGCATTCTCGGCTACTTGATACTAAACAAAGAGAAATAATTAATGACATTGTATTTCTATGGCCAACGGCGAAATGTGTGTGGACAGCTCGGAAAAAGATTGATGAAGGCGTTTTTGTTATTTGGATCAGAATGTACGCAAAGCTAAAAAAATTACACTCTTTTCGATACACTTTATTTTTGTACAAAGGTTGCTTATTAATTTAGAGTAGATAATGAGTCGCTCCAAAAATAATTACTTCGGTGCAAATAAGAAATTCATGTTCTTGGATAATTTATGCCTCCGTCTTTTGTTTTAATAGTTGTAAAGGCCGGTAAATCTGTTTTCTCGTGGGGGCATTTTTTTTCATTTGCTTTTCCTGACTAGAAGGTTTTCTTTGATATATATAGTAAGATTAACAGAAGCTAATAACAAAGGTTTCATACTTTCAGAAGATATATGAATAACTAAAATATTAAGCATATTTGAAATTAGTAGTAATAATTAATTGTACTAGCTGGTATACCCGTTCTTCGCACGGGTGAATTAAAAAATTGAATAATACATATTGAAGGATAAATAAGTTTCTAATGAGTTAATTTTACGCGAATGGCAAATTAAACAAAAGAAAAATTTTTTGCATATCTCATCTGAACAGAAAACCATATTTCTTAAATTTTAAGTCTGTTGGTCTAATAGCTCTCTCTCTCTGAGATAAAAAGTGTTTTTTTTTAATATTAACTCCCTTGTGGGTCGATTTTTGAAAATACCTTCCTAAGCTGATCTGTAGCTTCCTCTGTTCAGCAAAAGTAACACATTGTAACAAATTCTATGTAATTAACGCTTAAAATATGGTAAATAATTTATATCTGAATGTGTAATACATTAATACTACTTTCTGTAGTATTTATTTTATGTTAAATTTGTAATATTCGCAAGCAACTCCGTTCTTTACGTTATAACGGCGATTCAATAGAAACATAGTGAAATGGTAGCGATAGAGCCAAAATGACATCATTTTTGGCATCAACAGGGTCTGTTGGCAACTTGGCGATTGATTGAATGGTACAAAAGTTGATACACTATAGCACCACCTGGTGGATAGTTTCAACAAAGAGGATAGCACAAAAACCTTCTCCACAAAAAATATATATATCCATGCCAATTTTCATAGTGATAGGTTGAACGGTGGTGGAGTGATGCGATTTCATTTATACAAACATCTATTTTCATATATATAGATGAATAATAAACTTTTTTCTTCATTAACGTGGCCGTAACAGCCGAGTAGTCATAGTCACGAGTTCATGGCCGGTGCCGTGTCGAGTCGCGAGTTCTAAAGCTAGTGATGACCCACCGTGTAGAAGGGCTGATGCATGCTAAATGCATCAAAGCTCAAAATCCTTCCGTTGGCGTGGTGGGAAAGTTTAGAGAGGGGTGTCTGCTCAGGCACTTGACCATGGTACAAAATTACGAAGTCCATCGCCAATGTACCTAGAGTTGCTTCAGTGAGTGAGTGTTTATTAACGTCACACCGTAAAGCAACGCGAGAGCTATTGACAACGGACCTCTTCATCAGGGCTTCGAATAAAAAAAAAAACATCGCTTTATTTCGGTTTGATATATCTTCAGTCATTTTGTTATTGTAATCAACTTACCAATATTTTCTCTCGCCCACCCGTAAAGTGTATAGCGACGCTTGGTTGGGCTTGGGTTTGAATCCCGGAGAAGGCATGGTAAATGTATAGTGCCTTTGCGAAATGGAGGTACTATAAACAGCTGTCGAGCCGCAAGTCCTCTCCTGAGGTTAGTGGAAGGGGAAAGAGAGATGGAAGGCCCCTGACCACTCCTAGGGTTTTCTCCCTCAAAATTGGAGGGACCGGCCAAAACGTACTGTCACCTATATGGTGCTCAAAGCTACGGCTGACGAGGGGCGTACATATAGCCCTTTGTCGCAATGAATTTCGAGGGCCTCGATCTGACATCGCCAGACTGTTGACATTAGAAATAACAACAATATTTTCTAATTTAACGTCAACCATATAATTATATCATCATTACATGTACTTTGCTTTTCGATTTCCTGTTTTGATATTCTCTTTTACTTTTCTGTTTTAGTTTCTCAAGAAAGTACTTGCAGAAGGCAGATTTAAATCAGTTGAATAAACCAGTAGATGATTTTTTTAAGAAAAATAAAAATCTTCTAAATTTTGATAGAATTACATTTTTTGTTTGATAGAATTACATTTTTAGTTCAAATAAAAATATAACCGCCTATCCGGTATACTGGTTAGTGCCACTGACTGCTTGACAATTACTAATGAACAACTTCAAACTACTGTTGTCGACCGCAGACAAATTACATTCAAATGAAATGCACAATTGGATAGGACCTGTATCACAGGCAGCGCATGAAAGAACTTTTTTCGTTTGAAAGTACTTGTGATTAGATGTTTGAGTTAAATAGCGCCGTAGGTTGTTAAAGTTGTTTAAGTGAAATTCTATAGGGTGTGGCAATAATTAAGTTCAAAATATCTGTAAGACACCATTAGTGTGCTTACGATCGCGGCCGAGTAATTGAACGCCTTCAAAGCATGTCAAAGTGTTACTACTGTGGATACAGAAATAGGAGTGACAAAAAGTGTCATATCGCAATTAAAAACGGCTACTGAAGATGGAAATACAATGCGAAAACATGCCGGTGGACTTGGAAATCACCTTTAGAGGACCGACGTGTATGCCAAGTAGTGAAAAGAATAAACATCTGATTCCTAATTCGATAACTGTAATCCTTACTGTAACGGTACAAATGTATCAGCCAGAACATGTCAGCATCTCACTTCAAATACGCCATCGTGAAGAAAGGTGACATGTGGTCTTTGGGGAAATGAGAGGGCAGACTTTTTGGCAAAAAAGGGAACGGGTATCCTTCAGAACTTTCGCAGAGACGCGACACTTCATTCTGCCAAACTTGGAAATTAAAAGGATTTTTAGGGAATCATTTCGCTTTACAGCTTCTCGTGTTGCTCGTGATAAGCCTTGGAGTACACTATGTAAGAAATCCCACGGTATTCCAAGTTCTCCTCGTGCTGCTGCTGTGGCTAAATTTAGACTTTTAACCGGACATGACTGCCTTTGTGCTCATCTGTTTCGTTTTAATTTAGTGACTTCACCTATCTGCGTTTTGTGTGACACTGGACAAGACATGACTGCCGCTCATTTGGACGAGTGCTCTGCACTGAATAATCTTAACTGCATTGTAAAAAGGTATTGGAGAGCCCGTTGCCTAATGACCTGATGGTCAATGGCCTGGCATTTGTAAAATAAATAAATAAGAAAGGTGACATTGGTGTAAGGCAGTGTTTCTCAAAGTGTGGGGCGCGCCCCCCGGGGGCGCGATGACCCTACAAGGGGGGCGCGAGCGTAACGAAAATTTAAAGATTTTTTTTAAAAAAAAATAACTGGAAAGAGAACTAAAACAAAATGCTTTCTTCCATAATAAAAAAAAAAATACACACAACACTGACATAATTTATGTTTATTATCTGGCTTTTTTCCGTCATCAAATAGCTATCTTTGATCCCAAAACCAAATTAAAGAAAAAAAAAAAAACATTTTGTTTTATTTGCTGTATTTTCTCAATGAGATATTTTTATTACGTTTTAACATAAAATATTACTCGTTAAAAGAAAAAAAAACGAAACCCAGACCCTGAGAAAATTCTAAGAAGATAAACAATTCACCACTGTAATTATTATTGAAATACTGTACATTAGTTGTAGAAAAAGAAAAGGAAGTCATGATTCACGTTTCAGCCAGGCTGCATAGTACGTTTGCTAATCATTTGATTGACCTTCAATCTTACGGTATGGTTATTATCAATATTAGTTCCCTCCCATCTTTTATGTGTTTGCTTTTCGCTTAGGAAATTGTAAATAATTGAGTTTTGCGATATTTGGAAAAGAATTGATTGGTTTAACATTTCTGTAGGATAATTGAAAAGTGTCTGATTTGCGTCCTTTATTATGGACTTGTACTTTTGAATCATTTTTAGTTCAGTTTTATTGGATTTTTTTCTCAAATCATCAAAGAATTGGATAGTCCTTGAAAGAAGGTAAGTATACGTTCTATAAATTAAAATATTCACTAGAATTCTATTTGTATCGTGTACAGTAAAAAATAATTCTAAACAAATGATTGGGGTGACTGAGTCCCCCACACTACCATTAATGTTAGTATCGAGTACGCGCCTGCTCCCGGGTTAAAACATTTTGAAGTCTTCTCGCTTTAAATATGTTAAAAAAGTAACACAATTATTCTTCATCGGAATTTTATATTCTTTTTCATAATTTAACATTAATTCTAAATGCTAATTGTGTGAGGTTTAAAATTACAGTTCTTTTAAACAGTTATTTACAATTATAGCATTTATCTAAAAAAATCATTTTACATTTTTGTATACAATGTCGTGCACACAGTTTTACTCTCCTTACAGTTCAGCTATTATATCAAGAATAATGTTTTATTTTTTTAAAAAATGAACTCGTGCGAAGAGTCGGTGTTTCAGCCAGTATACGTTTGATGTATCAGTACTGAAGAAGGTATTTTATAAATAATTTCTTATTACTGAATTTGGCCGCGGTAGCCGAAGGGTATAGGTATCGGATCGTGGCTTGCCTTGTCACGAGTTCGAGCCTAGTACCACTAAAGACCCGCCGTGTAGGGCAGCGATGCACGTTAAATATGTAGAGAGTTGAAACGTTTTCCCGTTGGTGTGGTGTGGTAGTTAGGAGAGAGGGGTGCTAGCTCAGGTGTCATCCACGTCACTTGACCATGGTTCAAAATTACGTGGTCCGTCGTCAAAAGCCCTCGTGCAGCTGAACAGTGCGACGTTAATATTCAATCAATCTTATTACTAAATTAAGAACAAGTTTAATAATTATTAGGGACTTTCACAGGCTTGTCCTGTAGAGGAAAGTTTTTCAAAAGAAGGTTTAATATCAGAAATTGACACTTAAAGCGTTATTTTTCTATATTTAGCTGAGATCTATATTTTGTCTTCAAGGCATCCACTGCAGAAAATCCGGTTTGAGAAAGGTAGGATGTTGAAAATGGTAATAGTATACGAAGTGCTTTTGTTTTCAGTACAGATAATTCCTCATCCACCTCTACCCCAAATTCAAAGAGCGATTTATTACAAAATTGCCTTTTAATTTTTCACTGGATGTGAAATTTATGAAGATTTCTTCTTCGGAAGTTGAGAGCCCTTCTGAAGTATCTTGAAATAGATCCCTAATCCACTCGTAACTTGCTACCTAGCTGTCCTCATCCAGAAAATACTTTTTAAAATTCTTTGCCAACATAGCTAAATGATTTTACATGTTTTAAAAACAACTTTCACATGTTGTTCTACAGATTTGTAAGTTTTAACACATATCGAGCTGGGGCTTTTTTTTCCATCATTTACTTCAGTAGTGGTAAATCCAAAATTTAAGTATTTTTGAGAAGATCGCCTTGATTTAATTTTCGAAACCATGCTCGTTCGTCTGTGTACTTGTTGATTCTTTATTATGGTCGAATGTTTGCTTACGACTTAAAAATGTATGTATGATATTGTTTTAATCTAATGCCGTAAATACTTAATTACCGTGAATTACAATTAACGTGGAAATTAAAAAAAATGTACATTCAAGATAGATTCGGTAGCTATAGGAGTATAGAGTCGACCAAAAACTGACTGAATTGTACGAGGAAAAGCATTTTTACATATTTTGCGCAGACGTCCGATAGGTTGCTCAGACTCACGCAAACGTAGCCTATAATGCCAGATGTGATGGATATGATAGAGAGCGACATTGACTAGACTATTTTTCTAATGACATTTGTACTTTGAGAAATGAATATGCTGAAGGAAATAAATCTTTAATTAAATACATCATTTTGCGATCTGTTCCAATTTAAAAATTAGAGAAAAAGAAAATAACATAATTCTAGGTAATATATATTTTAAGTAATTTTCTTAAAATATATATTACTTAAAAGTTACATATACACAAAATTTAATATACTTATCGTATTAATTTGTACGGTTTATAATTAAGATCGTATTGTAACTTTAGCGTCTCTCTCTCAAAATGCATTTTTATTGCAGTAAATACATTATTGTTGTACAGGGGGGCGAGACAAAAATTATAATTGAAAATTGGGTCGCCAGTATTGAAAGTTTGAGAAACACTGCTTTTAATGTATGAGCGGTGCACAGAGTATTTTATGACTAATTAATTAATACTAAATTAAGAACAAGTTTAATAATAATTAGCTACTTCCATGGGCTTGTCTTACAGAGCAAAGTTTTTGAAAGGAGTTTTAAGATAAGAAATTGACCCTCTGAGTTCATTTTCTATATTTAGCTGATATCTATATTTTGTCTTCTAAGCAACCACCGCATTTTGTAATATGTTCCAATTTAAAAATCAGAGAAAGGAAAAATAATTTAGTAATTATCCTATTACTTAACTTTTTTTTGCTTAAAAGTAACATATACAAAATTTAATATTTATGTCATGAATTTGTACGGTTTATAATAAATATTGTTGCTTTATCGTAAAAGTGCATTATTATTGCTTTCAGTAAATTATTATGTATAAGGGGGGGCGCGATAAAAATTGTGATTGAAAAGGGGGGCGCCAGTATTGAAAGTTTGAGAAGCACTGGTGTAAGGAACATATTAGTTGGGGTCAGCAATAGTGTGATCTAGAGTTATGTTCTCCGATGAATAGTTTCACTGAGACAAGTGAAGCTTCCAGATAATGTGGAGAGAGATGAGAACACGTTATGCTGCATAGAATGTTTAGGAATGTCATCGATATGGCCAAGGTGGATATGGTGTGGGTATACATTATACACAATGCAAAAACACCAATTCACATCTTTGGTGTTTACATTTCAGTTGTATTGAAGAGAGATTATCCTGTATTCTGTTCATCTTTTTAGGAGTACGGTAGGTCCATATTTTCTGTTTATTGACGACAATGAGCACCCACATAGGACCGCTGAAGTATCGACACCCAAGAATGTAAAAATATTGAACGAAAACATGGGCTGCTTACTTTCCTGATCTAGACCCTATAGAGCAGGAATGGTGAACCAGTGGCACGCGTGTCATTGATGGCATACAGCACAATATTTTGGCACACCAGTGATCAAAATTGTTTGCATTTTATTTCAAATTTCACTATGAAGTATGTGACGAATCTATACGTGTCCTCTCACTAATCCTCTTGGGGAATCTTTGGGCTAGCATTCGCGTTTAATTCACAGCCATCCATCTCAAGAAGAAACCGTGATATTCAGGTTAGTTCCACTATATAAAGTCAGAGTTTTGTTATTCTAGGAAAGGAGATAGGAAGCAGCGCTACATTCGTTACGCAGGTCAGATTGAATAAGGTTTACTTTCGCGTACAAAGATTAAGAGTGGTGTTTTGCCACTGTGTTAAATTAGTAGATTTGAGGTTAGGAATCAACGATAGATTAGGATGAGTTAAATAAGTTGGTTCCGCATATTTGCTTAAATAATCATTGCTTTCTCCGTGCTGCTCCTTAGACATTCACT
The DNA here is from genome assembly GCA_019973935.1 of Trichonephila clavipes. Taxonomy (NCBI): domain Eukaryota; kingdom Metazoa; phylum Arthropoda; class Arachnida; order Araneae; family Nephilidae; genus Trichonephila; species Trichonephila clavipes. Next base: position 886,460 of record BMAU01021206.1, on the reverse strand, counting down.
TAGAGAATAGATTGTTGTTGGTTAAGTTGTTTGACTAAATAAATAATTTTGATTCTGGAAATCTCTGGTTCTGTTTTCTTTCCTCCCACATTCTTAGGTAGGCAAGACGGTGGGAGAAAAACTTCGGGTGCAAGTCGCTCACAAGTATTACGAACAAACACGAGGGATCGGTGACGGGGAGCGTATTGCCTTTCCTTAGTCACGTCGTAGACTACAATTGCTTATGATGTAAAGTTTGTCTACGCATAGCATAGTCAATTCCCTGGGTTCGAGTCCCGGGTATGGCATGGATGTTTGCGTTGTAATCCTTCTCTTCTTTGTGATGGGTGCTTCACGCTTGTTTCTACGTAAGCCCCCGTGTGATACTTTGAGGTGCACGGGGCTATAAATGATCTCAAAAGAAAGAAGGAAAGAAAAAGAATATACACATAAAATAAAATTATTCCTTCGTAACTGAACCGAAAACTGTTATTTTTGGCGGAACGGAAACCGAAACTGAACTGGTTTATTTATTTATTTTTTAGTTGAACCGGGAAAAAAAGTATGGTTCGAAGCACTGCTCGTAAGTTTGAACCATGATCAAGTGACCATGACGATGCCTGTGTTGGCACTTTCTTCTCCGAACTTCCACACCACGTCTGTGGAAACATTTTGAGCCTCGACAGATTTAATGTTCTCGTATTGTTTTAGAGTTAGAAGTAAATTAAAAGCAATTCTTTAGAAATGATCCAGAATTTTTATTTAAATTCCTAATGGAAGACTTTTTAAAAAATGCAAAATTACATAATATTAAGATCATATTAAAATTATAAGTTAATATCCGACTGGCATAATAAACTCGTTTATGAAAGCTTTTAAAAATGAAGTTTTGCATTTCTACCATGGTTTGATCAACCATGATCTGTTTTTTTTTAGCTTTTGATCAAAAAATAATTACGTATAGCTTACTTTCGTATAAAAATAATGACGAATAGTGATAATAATTTTTATTTATGTGAATAAAAATATACGAAGCTAAAGATAATTAACTTACTTTTGAAAGCATATCAATATAAAATGAACAAACGTTCTAAAGCAAATACACGAATTCTAACTATATCTTATTTTGATAATTTTACTTTTTTTTCATTCTTAACTTAATAGTTTTTATTTCGAGCTCATTCATACATCATATTTCTATTCCTACATTCAGAAATAATTTTAAAAATATTACTTAGCTCCATCTCTCTTCCATTATTTATATATAAAAAATTAAGGAATACTTGACTAATATTCTATTTTCCTAATCTCTAGTCCTTTTTCCAATTTTATTTTAAAAACTTATTATTTAGAATTATTTAATTAAATTTTTATTAAAAAAGTACTAAAAAATATAAAACTTTTTGAAAATTCGCATTTTGATTAATTTTTTAGGATAAACTTTAGGGGATTTTTTTTTATCTGTAACAGGAAACATTTTCACCGCAATAGCTTTCAAAAAATCTAGATACAGAATTTTTAATAAATTAATATTTTGGTTATGAAGAAAAAAGTATTTCAGAAAAATAATACAGCTCATTTTATAAAGACATACACCAGAATCATAAGACGAAAACCTAAAAAATGGAGAGAATATCAGTTCCCTTCACTTCTGAGGAGATAATTTGAATTTTAGCTCTTAATTCCAAATTGTACAGATTTTCAGTTCAGAATTCAGATAGAGATTCGATATAATCAGTCCGAAAATCTTTCCGCGTCCTAATAATTAGAAAATCTCTACCTTAAAAGACTTGAAATACACAAGTGTGGTACTATTATGATTTAACTATAAGCTTAGAAAAATATTAAAAAATGATGAATTGTTTTTCGATTTAAGAATATGTTATTCAGTTATATTATCGGATATTGTCATTCCTTAACGATATATTTTCAAAAATAATAAGCTACTCCTATTACAATAAGACTTAATACATTAATTCAAATAATTGACTTTAAGAACAATTTATTACTCTAACATTATTATTAATAATTTTTATTTATTACTATATCATTTATTCAGAATTATTTATCACTCTGTAGTGTTATTTATTTATTATTATTTATTACTTTTATTTATTAAACAATTTATAATTTTTATATAGAAAGCGTTTTTTTTATTTAGAAAGAGAGAAGTCACTCTTTTATTTTTGCACTTTATATTTATTAGTATTAAAGGGCATTTTGTCAATGAAAAGCTTTTCAAAACAGTTTTCTATATTAATAGTAAATGTTTCGTTAAACTCAGACAAAAAACATAGTCCTTTAATAAAAAATTTCTTAATTAACTTTATAATACTTAAACTATAAGCCATTAACAAATTTAAAGATTTTAACCTTTTTTGTTCTATACAATCCTACACATTCGGATTTAATTATTCCCTGATTATTACTGACTCGGTGTATATTTAAAAAGGACAAAGGATTCAGAAACCAAGAGAGGATAAAAATTTATAAATTTCGAATTGCACTTCTATTTAGCTATTTCAAATGAGTATTACATTACAAAATGTAGATAAAAGGAATCATAATTAGTTAAGAATTTTAATGCTGTCAAATTGATTTCTACTTTATTCGTATGTGCTAAAAACGTAGAATCTAATGGGATTAAATAATAACGAAAGAATTTTCTTGTTACTGATCTAATAAGGGGAGGGCACGACTAAGGAAATTCATTTGGGGGGAGACTCTGTGTAACAGTAGTATTGCTAAAAGGTATTCAAGCCCCAATTCAGTTCCGCCGAATGGCCTGTCAATTCCCAGAAAACAGCGTTCGAAATTCATACTAAGCTTATACACAAGTTATTTTCTCCCTAATGCAACGTCGCCGTGGTATGATCGTCAGCGTAGCGGAGTACTATCCCATGAACCGGGGTTCGATTCGCACGAGTGCCAACTTGGTTTTTATTTTTTTCTCTCTCCAATTTATTTTAATATTTATTTTCAGAATTAAATAATTTTATTTTTTTAAAAAGATTCCTTGATTTTTAAATGATATTCTACATAATTATAGTAACTAATTTACTTTGTAGAACACAAAAACAGCTAATACATGGTATAACTACACACAATTACTTCTGTCATTAAAATCTAATTAATCGTATTTTTAAAATTATTCCTTATACCTAAATGGACATAAAATTTTACTTCCGTTTTTGACCAACTGATTTTGATCAAGAAAAAGGCAGGTGTTATTCTTTTAAGAACAAAGTATTTTTTTAAAACACAGAATGTTCCTATAAAATGAGAAATCAGTAGGATAACGGATTTTGGTTTCTACACTATTGCTTAAAATTTTTTGCCATTTTTACCCCTGTTTTTACAACATAATCTTGTTACTTAAAAAAACATTGTTCTTGCGGAAATTCTTCTTTTATTAACTGTGCTAGATGTCAAAAAATTAATTGTTTTGAATGTTTTTATGATAATTATCACTCAGTTTCTTGTCAGTAATAAAAAAAAATACGTAAGACAAAGTTAACTTTTTACTTATATTTATTTAACTTTATTTATTATAGTTTAATTTATTTTTACTTTTCATTTATATTTATTAAACTTTTTTTATTAACTCATTTTCACTTTTTATGCATAAGTATTATTATCATAACTATTGGTTGTTTTGTGTTTTAAAAAAGTAAAATAGTTAGTATAATTATATAGAATATCACTTAAAAATCAATGAATCTTTATTAAAAAATAAAATTATTTAATTCTGAAAATAAATAATAAAATAAATTGGAGAGAAAAAATTAAAACCAAGTTAGCGCTCGCGCGAATCGAACCCCGATCCATTAGAAAGTACTCCGATACGCTGACGATCGTGCCACGACGACGTTATGTCAGGGAGAAAATAACTTGTATATCAGCTTAGTATGAATTTCGAATGCTGTTTTTCTCGGAATTGACTGTCCATTCGGCGAAATTACATTGGGGTTTGAATACCCTATAGCAGTACTACTGTTACACAAAGTCTCGTCCCTAAATGAATGTCCTTAGTCGTGCCCTCTCCTTGTAAAACTTAGCAAAAAAAGGAAAAATTATGAAATAATATGTGCAAAAGTAAGACTTCCAAAAATAATGTTTAATATTTAATTGTACATTTATATAAATCTTTCATATACTTCTTGTTAAATTAAGTATTATTCAAAATTTAAAAAAACTTTCCTCTCCTTGCTTTTATCGTTTGAGGGATGAATTTTCAAAACATATGACCCCCTCATTTCAAAAGACTTATAAAGCAAAGCAAAAAAATGCGAAGGAAATTTTCATTTAAAATTTTAAAATTCTCCTCTATTTAAATAATCATTTTGATGACTGCATTTATTATTTTTTATAACTATCTATCTATATCTATCTGTCCATCCATTTATCTATATATATCCACTATTTATTTATCTACCTATATTTTCTATATATTTGTATATTTCTAATATATACTTGAGAAGCAGAAATGGACTAAATGCCAAAGATTAAAATAATTTAAATTTTGGAAACCTTTAGAGAGATGGGTTTACTGTAGTATTATAAGCTTTGCTGAATAAAGACAGATTTATAAAGAAGTAAATTTTAACCTGTTTTAAATGTAGCCAATCTTTTTCCTCTATGTTTACAATACTCAGCGAAATCCTATGAAATATAATGGATAGAATTTCCAAACCCATTATTAATATAGAAGTTTCATACCTAAAGATGTATTCGAAAATTGGTTTCCAAAATTTCAATTATCTATTTTAATATTTGATATCGAAGTCATTTCAGTATCTCATGCAGAGTATATTGAAAAATTACATATTCAGACATTGACGGGACGGCATTTGTGCCTACATATGTTGGAATACTGTAATATGGCTTAGAGAGAAATCTATTATATCATATATATTTATTTCGCCGGCAAATATCTGTCTATTTATCTGTACGTGTATATACAAATATATATATGTATTTACTTTCAAACGTTATAGAAATCCACGCATGCGATTCTTATTGCCTAGAAACTCTTTCAACTATTTTTTAAGGTTTTATTCGTAGAGTTTTTTAAAAGTCCACGCATTCGATTTTCAGAGATAGAATTTCAATTTCAATGTAAAATTACATACCTTTTTTTTCATGTTTAAAAAAATAGGTTTAGAATTCTTCATGCCATCCTCTTTATTTCTTAGAATTTGAAGTTTAATTCGGAAAATATATTGATGCGTATCGAAATTTAATAAAGTAACAATTTTAAACTAAAAACTTTGTGTCTGTTGCTTGCAATAACTTATTAAGTGTTGAAATCCTCGTATACCTTTCTTGCGGTTTGAATTTTTAATTTACAAATGTCTCCAAAATGACTTCAGACAGCACTATAAAATTTTTCAAATGTTTTCAGCTTTATGAATAATAATCATACCAGTTAAGTGATAAATCTTAAAAATATTCAACCATTTATTTTTTTTGTATGAAAATTTGAATTTCGAGGAAATTTGTAGATGTGTCGAACCTGCTTTTAAGAAGTAACAATCGTCTTAAATTTACAAGTCATGTTTGAGTCATTTATCAGATTTAAGGGAATAGCTAAAAACACTTTACTCAATACTAATTCTTTCATAAAGTTTAAAACTGAAGGGCTGACCAAATTACTTATTTCTCGTTCTTGCTCTAAAATGGAAATATCTCTTGAAATTTAAAGTTTCTAATTCGAATATTTTTGTTAAAATTTTTTTTACAATCTTTCTTTTATTTAATTACTCCTTGACCTTTTAACTGTCATGCCCGAGATAGTCTCGTGCACGTTCACTTGAGTTTCAAAAATCATACCCGAGATAATCTCGGGCCTGGCACTAGAGCTCCAAAATGGCATGCCCGAGTATTATATGGGGTAGTTTTGGGGATAAATTACTATGGGTAGCGTAGATAACTGTGATTAGGAAATATCCTTTCATCCAACAATCCAAAAACGCCAAAAAAAAAAATCATAAAAATATATTTTTACATTTACTAGACAAGGTATACTGAAACTCTTTTTTGCTCTATAAAAATGTAGTTGGGAAATGTATTACATTTTTAGAATTTTAAATCCAAGTTATAGACGGGCTTAAATTTAATATGAATATACAGCTTCAGGACAAAAGAATTCTGGCGGACTGCTTACAGCAGATAACCGTACCCGTATTACAGAATGGTATTTTATATATCCCATATTCCTTCTATTCCTGCGAAACTTTAGCCTGTAAGGCACTTGAAAGTCTGTTGTTCAAAAAAGGACGCAAACTATAATAATAATAATAATAAACCGAGTAATCTTTAGACCACACGACTGAAGTGAAACTTCTTTAGCTCCATATATATATATATATATATATATATATATATATATATGTGTGTGTGTGTGTGTGTGTTTATATATGTATAACATATGCATGCATATTCATATACATATATTAATTTTCTACAAATATATAAATTTATTATGGGTTTTCATCCATAAATTAATATATTTTTGAATATATATTTTATTTTTATTCATTATTTTTATTATCGGATACGTCAGTAATTACTGCGGTTGATTGTAAGATTGAGACAATAGGTTTATGGTATGAGAAATAAGATACATATGTCTTAGAACGAAAATTAGAAAATCTAGAGAAAACTGTATCGATTGTTGTTCCATATCTTGAGGTAGGCTCACTTCGCTTATTATTCGCTTTATTCATTTGTAGTTCTAATTTATCTTGTAGAAAGTTGACCAAGAGTTGTCCATCTTTGGACGCCAAATTAACGTTGAAATCTCCTGCTAAAATTATTGGCAACATATGATAGTTTTCTTCTAATTCTTCAGAGCCTACTCGACCGTAAATCATAAGTCTTTTATATAAAAACTTTATAATATTATTAACTGTGTTATTGGGCAAAATGTAAACAACTACCATTATGATGTTTGTTCCATCGTCTAAAACACAGTGAGCAGCACATATATCACCAATTGATGATTAACCAATATCGATTTCACGAATATATCGTAATAAAATGCCCATGTTCGAAGTTACTAATTCACAATATATGAACTTTAAAATGAATTTACAATTTTATTCACTTTAAACGCAGAATATTTAATGTATTGAACAAAATATTAATTTATAAAATGTTCAAGAACGAAATGAAATTACGAAATAATCAAGAAATTACCATTCGCGTAACGCTAGCAAATTCGCAAACGAACTACTGATTGGTGTTTCTATCTTCACTAACTTATATCTCCCTCACAACTTCCGTTCGCCTCTCCCGATCACACTTTTTGTAACACTCTCGTCACGCATTCACCAGCTTTCTTCCTGAATCAAGCGTGCGTAAAGAAGTTTTACTTCAAAAAAATAAGGAGGAAACTGCGATTCTGGTGTAATGATTGCGGAGTTGAATTTTGCTTGGAAAAGTGCTTCCAGTTGTATACCACTCACTTCCAGTTATACTACTCAAAACTGAATTACTAAACTACTACCAAGTATTCATTTATATTTATTTTTATTTCTATTTTATTTTTTAGACAATAATGCTTCACTAGAAAAAGAAACCTAACCCCTGCCACGCTGTGTGGTAGCCAAATCAAGCGAATATGCAGTTGCTGCAAAACCTTAAAAATTTTCAGACATGTAATTCAAAATATCAGTTTTTAACTACTAAGTATGTTTTATTTCATATTAAACATTTGGTTTTTGCAATAAAAATTTGACAATTTATGTACCCAAATCATCAAAATAACGACGGTTAAAGTGTTAAACCTTTTTTTAATTACCAAATGTAAAATATCATTTAAAAAGTTTAACAGTAACTTAAGTGAAAAACAAATTTATAGCTTTGGCCATTGCTTTCCCATCTTTCTAACATTTAAATTCAAATGAAAAATATTAAATAAAAATCCTTTTTATTTTAATGAAAAATATAACGCTTATAAATTTACTATAATTATGCATTTAATTTTATTTCATTTCATTTTTCGCAAACGGAAAAAAAATTATAACAAAACTGAGTGAAACTTTTTAAAAATTTCAACATCACAAAAAGGATTTTCGATACAAATCTATTTAAAAATCAGTAGCGGGAAAAAATGCGCTACATAAAGGCTACAAGAATTAACAAGTAACGTTTGCTTTCCTAACTTTAGAGGTAACTTCAAACACTTATAAATTTCAATTCACCAGTTACAAAAATAAATTTCTATTTTGAAAAAACATGTATTTGTATGTAAATAAAATTTATGAAAAGAAATATTATGCATAACTGATCAATTAGTCATTAATTTCAATATAATACATTTTGAAAAAATAAAAATAAAATTTCCTTAATTTGAAGGCATACTGGAAAAACTCTGTAAGCATTCTAATGTCGAGTTTTTTCAATTAAACTTCTTGTTATGAAGAATTAAGTTATCAGAGTTTTATTGATTTAATAAGAAAAAAATGTATTTGTTAATATACACAAACACTACAAACTCGGTGAATATATATATTCATACAGTCACAAAATCAAAAAAAAAATATTTATATATTTTTTCAATATTTTATTAAAGCCCTGATAAAAAGATGTCAATAAAATATTGATAATCATTTTTTCTCATAACATCTATAGTCAAAAATATGTATACTTTTTTAATTTCTATGTAATTCTTATAACGAGAATGAAAACAGCAACAATATAATAATAAAGATTCTCGAAATTTCCATCCATCAATAACATCCATCATACATTACAACTAAAGCGTTTCAAAGCGTAGTGTTCTACAAAACCCCATCAATATCTCCCTCAAAATACCTTTTCGCGAGACACAAAAACATAAGGCACCTCAAACGTTGCCTCAAGACAAAATACACCTCTCGACACGCGATCAAACTGCTTTGTCAACAACATCCCCCCTTAACAGTTTCCCTCTGTCCCCCTCACTCAAAAGTTAACCTTCCATTTCCCCCCTCTCCGGTGACCCCTCTAGAAGGCTATTTGCGGGGGAGGAAAAAGAAATAGGGGGTGTACTCACGCCTCCTGATTGCGACCCGTTGCCCCTCTACCGCTAAGAAGACGAAGAGCAGCAATAGGAGCGAAGTCTTCATTTTGACTGCGTGTTTATCATCCTGAGCTTCCGGATGGTGATGGGAAAGAAGGAAGCGCCCCCTGCCGGAGTTCATCGCCCACGCTCGAAATGGAAAGTTTTTGCGCGACTTCCTGTTTAAATATTTCCATTTCTTTTGTGTGGTAGTGAAAGGAGCGAAACGAGGAATGGATGATATTGTTCCAAGTCACAGGAATTTGTGTAACGAATGATTTAATGAAAAAAAAGAAATTGATTGGCTCTCTTGCTGAATATTGTATAAGATGATAATGGATGAAGTAAAAAACCGAGCGTATGTGCCTGTAATTATCTCATTGACATTTGAAATTCAGTTTAATTTTCACTTAGATAGAACAATATACTATTGAGAGAAAGTAATTTCAAGATGTAATCCTTGGAAATTAGTTGTGTCAGAATATATATATATATATATTATAATTGTCATATATATATATATATATATATATAAATAGTTTAATACTATCCGTGCGGTATATTTATTAATATATATTTATAAATACATCTTCTGACACAACTAATTTCCGGATTATTTATTAAAAAAGGTTCTCAATATCTTCTCTCACATGGACTTTTTTCCAACCCGGTATTACATCTTTTAATTATTTTCTCTCAATAGTACTTTCTCAATTTATGGACTTTTTGCCCACCCGGTATATTGAAAATTCTTTTATATTGGATTATATATATATATATATATTGCTCATTTGTATAAATTTGGTATTTTCAGTATAAACTCTTGGCTCTCCCACTTGGTATATGGTTGTCTAGAAAAAGGCAGGTTTTACAAATATTCCAAATTTTTAAAGTAAGTAAGCATTCAGAATACGTTCTCTTTAAGCCATATTTTCAATGCAAATATTACGAATTTTAAAATCATGATCGAGGGTTGAGACCTATTCGGAACCACGGTATCCAATTAGTCATTCATGGTCGCAAACTCGTAGATAGCGTTGTTTCTGTCAAGTAAAAAGTTCAAATCCTGGTGCCAATGAAGTTCTACCACGTAGAGATGCTAATGCACGCTAAATTCGCAGAGGCTTACAGACTTTCCATTGGTGTGGTATGAAAGTTTTCGGAGTGCCAATTCGAGTGTCTCTCTCGTCCTCTACTTTACTGAGATTCATATTATGAAATGCATTTCGTATAACCACTCGTATTGCTTCGAAACGTGACATTAATAAACATTTAAAGATCAAATGCGACTTGTTCGAAATTATTCATCTAGCGAAATTACAATAAAGTATTATAATATGGTTTTAGACATAAAAATGGTAGAAAATGTGATTAGATGACCAAAATTTCCAGTTCAGTGCTATTGAGCTAATAAGGAGCTCTAGCAATACGCGTTTACAAATACTTTTTAAATTTCGATTCATTTTTATTTTTAAATTTCAATCTTTTAAAATTTTCTTATTACATAATAAAAAAGTATACTATCAAGGAGGTTTGCCGATGAAGGAAATGGAATAACTTAGTGATATGTTAACAGAGATCTCAAAATCTAAATTTAAACACCACCAGCTCTTACATTTTAGGTTACAAATTCATGCATAATACACAAGATTTCTCTCAGTTTAATAATATCATAATAAACATTTTAATACCAATCGAAACAACATATGAGCTTTTTTTTAAAGTGGAGTAAGTCCATTTTATATTATATGGAGATATTTACCATTTTCAAAGCAATAATATTTGTAATTTCATTAACCACGAAAATTTATATTGACAAAATGATAAAAAAAATTGAAAGATATTTTGGGGGATTGTTCATAGATAAAAAGCTCATAGCAGATTGCGTTCAATGTTATTATTAACTTTTTTTTTTGTCAAAAATGGACTTACACAATTATCAAACAAAAATCCAAAACAAATTAGACGCACAATATGAAATGAGTAACGCAAATAATTTCAATATACTGGCAGTTTGTGCAAAAATGTGGAAAGACATCACAGTAAAAAAAACCCGCATGCGCAAGTGTCACTTGGAGCATTGTATTGTTTTTTACTAATACACTACTTCTTACAATATATAAAGCCCCAATAACGCGTGGATATTATTTAAATATTATTTTAAAACATTCTAAAAACATATGTGTGTTTGTGAAAAATGGGTTTCCTAAAAACACCTTAGTGAGTCAAAAAATTTGAAGACCACTGCTGTAGACGAAAGACTTTTGAGTAGAATAAAGAAAGACGTACAACATTCAAAACAAGTAAGAGACTTTCCTTATTTGCTTAAATGTACGAATTTAGAAGTTGAGATACCAGCTTAAGATGTTTTTATTATTTAAATACAAACAAAATTTCAAACTCCTACTTGAACGTAAAAGCTACAAAAACAGAAGAAAAATGTGTTAAAATGTATTCTTTGTTACCCCCATTTTAAAACATCATTTAGAGGCGAGTGTACTTGGTAAATTTCGAATTGAAAATAAAGCAACTGATAGCGATGTTTCAAAAGAGCAAAGAAAATTGTCGTTGTAATGAAAAGTGCATTAGAAAAAGACATATTCGATTCTTGTTGACAATGCTTCGAGATTTAAGGAAACTGTCATCAATCTAAACTTAACATGGCGCAATGAGTCTTCGAAGAAATAAGAAAAGAAAGAATTTAAGGTCCTTAGGAAAGGAATAAAAAGAAATTTGCGGAAAGAAAAAGCATTTCTTTTCATGATCAAAAGAAAACATCTTTATCTTTTGCAAAAGAAACTGTGAGAGTAGAGACGAAAAACACTGAAAATAGTTTGTTTATGGATAGAAATAATAACCTTTTAACTTTCCAAGTGCTCATTAAGCAAACATTAAAGAGTTCTTCAAGTATTTCGAAATATTCAAAAGAGTGATTAAAATTTATTTAGTTATTATTTTTAAAGTATATTTACCAGACCATGAACAGACACTCTTTTTAAGTTTTAAAGTCTTTAATTACTTTATTTGTAATCTCTATAAAGATTCCAATTAGCTTCTTTTCAATTTATCAATTTAATAAGCTCACAATATCATGTACATGTTTATAATTTCATAAAATTATCTTGATTTATATACATATATATATGTGGCTGTAATATTACTATTTATTTAATTATATAGTTTTAACCAAAACTACATTCCTATTATATTAATTACTTTACATTATTTATGTATGTGTATATGTATATTTTTATAACATTTTTTATGTAATGTATTTCATAAAAATCTGCTTTTCACAAATCTAATTAGGTCGCTGTTGCGTCTGTAAAATATAGTCTGTGGATTAATTAATTATGCAGTTTTAAAAATATATATCTGAATGCAATTTTGCTTTATTTCTTTCGGTTTTAGAATTAATTTATTTAGTTTAAGTTTAGAATTGAAGAACGGGCTCTTCGTTTGTGTATTGTTCTGTGATCTAATTGGATTATATCTACGAGTATGATATATTGATATAAAAGGTAAATAATTTTTTAAGTATTTATTAAAGTGCTTGTTCACTTTAAGAATATTATATAGGGATTTTTATTTGACGTGGATATTTTTTTATTAATTTCGTATCTTTATTTTGAATACAGTAAAAGTATATATATATATATATATATATAAGTTCATTAAAACCTTCATAGTAAATAACACTACTACATAATAATTAATTTTTTGTTGGGGACTTACATAAATCTTTATAACTTAAAAGTTTACTATGCACTTTTTCTAAATATTTAGTTTTCTGTTATGTCCAAAAAGTCTTTATAATTGAAGTAAAATATTTCTATTGAAATCTCACTTTTTACATCGCTTTACCTTGAAAATATACAGAACTTCAGTTTCGTTGAACATGGTAATTATGTTACATTAGCTATAAAGTAATACAAGATATACGAGGTAGGATTCAAAAATTCCCAGACTGAGTCTATAACTTAAAAAATATTATCAATTTAATTGCTGAAACACATCCTCCTGTGAAATAAGACCCTTGAGCAACAATATACTTTTGCCATCGCTAGTAAAGGTCATCAAAGCGTTTCTGGAATCCATTTTTAGCCATGTCCTTTAATTCAGTCTGCGATGCACTTATAATGTCATCTGCATATTGGAATCGAAGACCCAGAAAGCGACATCTCAGTTCTGGAAATATTCTGAAATCGCAGGGGGCGAAATCAGGAAAGTAAGCAGGATGTTACAAAACAGTTGTTTTCATTTTCACACAGTCGTTTTTTGAAACTTGTTCTCACCACCTCAGAACCTTTTAAAAGTTTTCAGAGGTACGGGAAGTCTGAGGTCGTCCGAGGTGTTCATTGACTTCGACACTTTACCAGCCTTCCCTAAAACGTCGATGCCGCTCACGATGCAAGAGAGCGATTATCGCAGTTGTTTCAAATGGCAATATAATACGACATAAACTACAATTATAAAACATTTATAAAAGGCCTCACTTAAAATCAGTATATTTAAACACATATACTTAAAAATTCCTCAGTTTTCATTACAAATGATAACTACCTTTCCAAATTTCATTAAAAATTAAAAAAACACCTATTCGCGAAACAAATAAAAAGAAATTACTTTAGAAAAATTTTAAATTATTCGAAAGACTTTCAGTTTTCTACGCCTTTATTAAATATATTTCATATGAAGGCACAAGAACCAGATTTAGACTGAAATTCTAAGAGCATGATCAAGGAAAATTTTATATTTTTGTAATAATCAATACAGAAACTCCTCTTATTACCGTCAAACTTCTCCAAAACATTATCTTCGGGTTTAACAATATTGACTTTACATTTTCATCAGGCATTCACAATATTTTGTCAAATATTTAAAGTTTTGTCTGATACCTTGTTTATATGAATAAAATTTGCATAATGTAAACATCTGTATTTGAAATAGAACCTTAGACTTTTGATTCTACTTTATAAAATAAGTGAACAATATGTTTGACTATATTCAACGTATACACAATAAATTCTTACTATTTTTGATAAAAAAAAGTAGAAAACGAAGGTATAAAACGGTAAATATTTAAAAAAAAGTTGAAAAAGTCATGAGAGAACTCAAACATGATCTAAAAAAAAAGAAAATATACTGAATATATATATTTTTATCAAAAACAATACGTGATGTTAAAAAAGGAAATGATAAGCTGCTCTCGCGTTTCTTTTCCATAAAAATGTTGCATAATAGTTCAATCCTAATAAAGAACATTATGTATTATACCATAACTTAGTCCGTGCACGTAATATGTTTTAACTTTTCAGCCTTTATTTTTTTTTCTTTTTAAGGCTTCGAATTCGAATTTTTCCCTAAATGGGGGTAAGTTTTTAACTATATTCAAACAGAATTGTTGAATTTAATAACAGATATATAAGTTGCTCGTAATGTGTTACCGAAGTGAAACAAAATCAATTGCTGTTACGGTTATATTTGAATTTTTCTTTATACAATAAGAATTGATTAAAAAGGTTGTTTGTTTCAATTACGTATATGCAACACTCGAAATATTAAAACTGAGCATTTGAGCAAGTAAGCCAGTTCCGATTCCTAAAAGACTGTTATTAATAATTCATTAATCAATTTTTAATTGCATTCCTTATATGGCAGACAAAAATATACTTGATCTTTTATTCCCAAAAATATTTCTTCATTAGTAGTTGTGCGGCCGCGGTAGCCGAGTGGTATAGGTATCGGACCGTGGCTTGCTTTGTCACGGGTTCGAGCCCAGTACCACTAAAGACCCGTCGTGTAGGGCAGCGATGCACGTTAAATCTGTCGAGAGCTGAAACGTCCTCCCGTTGGTGTGGTGTGGTAGTTAGGAGAGGGTGGTGCCAGCTCAGGTGTCATCCACGTCACTTGACCATGGTTCAAAATTACGTGGTCCGTCGCCAAAAGCCCTCGTGTAGCTGAACAGTGCGACGTTAATATTCAATCAATCAATCATTAGTAGTTGTAGTCCACAAACTACTTTTCAGATGGATTTTATACCTCATACAATATAAGAGGAGCTTTGTAAATAGAATATTTTTGACAAAACTAGATTAACTTTTCAAAATAATTATATCCTCATGTTTTTGTCTATAACAGTCATTAAGGAAGCAATACGTAGGAGCTTAAGGGGATAAAGGTGAGTTTGAAACCAATTAAAAGCACTATTTGAATTATCTCCCTAGGAAATGTATATCATACATAATATGTGCACCAAAGAGTAAAGTATTTCAAAATATTGAAAAATAAATAAATGCCATAAAAATACATGTGCAAAAATAGATTTTCTTTAATTAATCTTTAATTAAACAATTCATAATAATGTATAGTAATTATAAATGAATAGAAATAAAAATCTTTATATGTGTGTGTGTAAATAAATAATAAATGTTTAAAAAAATTTAATATGAGATTTCATATAATTTTATTTGTTTAAGATGGGGTAATAAAGTAGAGGATCATTTGAAGTCGTTTAGCTTAATGGAGAATTCCAAACCTCTCTATGTAAGCTGGCATTAAATTTAAGCAATGACAATTATTTTATGGCAGATATACACAAATAATATAGCTATAATGTTTTGAGTATTACATTTGTGAGATTCGATTTCCTTTTAATCACGACATTCAGCATGATTTTATTCTGATATATATACTATTTCAAGAGAGTTTACATTCTTTTCTCTAACTGACCTGAATAAATGGATTAATTATTAAAAATAACTGCATCTTCTAATTTTTTTTACTTAAAATTCCTCTTAGAAGCAATCGATAGGAGACAAATGAATTGAATTTAAAATTGGTTATAAGTCTTGTGTGTGTGTTTGTTACTTACTTTCTCAGTACCTAACTTCCATTCAGATTTAGATTTTACAAGGAGAGGGCACGACTAAGGAAATTCATTTGGGATCGAGACTTGGTGTAATAGTAGTACTCATTTAGGGTGTTCACCCCTCAACGTAATTCCACCGAATGACCAGTCAGTTCAGTCTTCGAAATTCATGCTTAGCTTTTATACAATTAAATTTTAATCAAGCAACGAGTTTGTAGCTTGATTGGTAAATCATCTGCTTACTATGCGTGAGGTGTGGGTTCGATTCCACGCGAACAACTTTTTTTCTTCAATTCATTTAATTATTTTTTTTAATTAAATAAATTTATTTATGAAAGGTTTATTAAATATTACAGGATATTTTACAAAAAATTAGTTACAAAATAGTTTTATAATGGGAAATACAATATACTATGAATAAAATATAAAATAATTTATAAAATATATTATATGTATTACTAGCCGTTACCCACTCGCCACTGGATGTTTAACGATGTTGTATAAATGTATACTGTTTACATATATATGAATTATTGATATCTAGGATTAAGAATTCGATTGTATTGAAAAATATATTTATAGCTGTAACTCTCGCCTCTTGATATAAAAAAGGACATAAATTAAAATATCTAATTTCTTTTTATATTTAAAATAGAAGTAGAAAGATTTTTTGCGCTCACTTAATCTAATAATCAAGTGGATTTCCACCAAAGCAACTTTCAGGGGATCTCTACTCCATAAAATAAACATGCGTGCCAAATTTCAAGTCTAAATCTAATAGAGCAAAAACGGAATTTTTATCATCAATACCTCGTTGAGAGCATTCTTAGTGGATTTCAATTCAACAAAAGAAGCATTAAAACTAAATTTTATTATTATAGTCTTAGCAGTTCGAAAACGGGAATTTTGTCTATCAATACGTCCCAATAACTCTCCCCGCTTCCCTCTGGAGTTGATTTCCGTAAAATCCATTCTTAGTGGAACTCTATTCAACTAAAGAAAAGTGCTCAACAAATTTCAAGTAGATGGGTTAAATTCAAAAACAGAAATTTTTCTATAACATGCATTAATCCCTCGCAACCCCATTCCTTTGAGAGTCCATTTTCGCAAAACTCTTTATAAAAGGAACTCTATTCCATGAACAGAACATACCTTCTAATTTTCAAGCAGGTGGTTCTATTAGTTGAAAAGCGGAAATATTTATCTATTACGCCACTTAATCCCCCTCAGTGACCCTTGGGGATCAATTTTCCCAAAAACTATTTTTTAGCGGATCTCTACGCCATGAAAGGAATCCGCTTACCAAATTTCAAGACTGTGTACGTCTAATAGTTTAAAAATGAAAATACTTATTCACAACGCCCCTTAAGCGCCCTCAATGCCCCTTGGAGGTGGATTTTCGTAAAAATTATTATGTAGGGAATCTACTTTTTATGATAGAAATCTGTATACCAAGTTTCAAGACTGTACATCTAATAGTTTAATAATGGAAATAATTATCTATAACACCACTTAAACCCGCGTAACGCCCCTTGGGGTTCGTTCTTTGCAAAATCCGTTCTTAGCTGATGTCTACTCCATGAAGGGAACCTACCTACCAAATTTCAAATCTGTAGGTTTAATAGTTCCGGAGATATCGTGATTAGTCAGTGAGTGAGTGAGTCGCTTTTCTCCTTGATATATATAGATTATTGAATAAATTATTTTATAATTAATATAATAAAATTATGTATTTTTATGTATTATTAATTTAATTATTTTATAATTTTAAAAAATATTTAATAAGTCTTTTTCAAATAAATTTATTTAATTTTAAAAAGTTAATTTAAATAATTTTTATAAATTTATTTAAATAATTTCTATAATAAATTAATAATAATTTCAATAATACATCATAATTTCAATAATAAACAAGAATTTTTATAATAAATTCATAATTTTAATGAGAAGTTAATAATAAGTTTAATTATAAATTAATAATAATTTTAATTATAAATTAATAATAATATTAATTATAAATTAATAATAATATTAATTATAAATTAATATTTGTCTTATCAACACTAATGCTTAATAATAATTAATTAATTACTATAAATATTAAATAGTTTTATTAATTATAGTAAATAGTAAATAATTAGTTAATTTTAATGAATAATATTTATTTTACTAATTTTAATTATTAATAATTTTTATTAATAATTATTTTAAATATTTTTATTTAATAATACTTTTAAATAATTTTATTTAATAATTATTTTAAATATTTTTAATTAATAATAATTTGAAACATTTTTAATTATTAATAATTTGAAATATTTTTAATTAATAATAATTTTAAATAATTTTACTAATAAATAATTTAAGTTATACATGTTTAATTTTTTTTTACTTCATAAAATACAAAATAATTACGAAAAATATCTTTTAATATTTAATAAACCTTTCATAAATCAATTTATTTAATTAAAAAAAATAGTTAAATGAATTGAAGAAAAAAAGTTGATCGCGTGGAATCGAATCCAGACCTCGCGCATAGTAAGCAGACGATTTACCAATCAAGCTACGAACTCGTTGCGGAAAGTTAAAATTTAATTGTATAAAAGCTAAGCATGAATTTCGAAGGCTGATTTCTCCGAATTGCCTGGCTATTCGGCGGAATTACATTGAGAGGTGAACACCCTTATAGAGTACTACTCAAGTCTCGATCCCAAATGAATTTCCTTAGTCGTGCCCTCTCCTTGTTAGATTTAAACAGCTGCTAAATTTTTTTGTTCTAACTTTCCTCTGTTTTCCTGATACTTATACACTGCTGACAACTGAAAATACAACACCAAGAAGGGCAAGAAATATCAAAGTAAAACTTATTACAGGGATAACACACAGTTCAAAAGTGGAATGATTGAAAATACATCTTTCTGTGGAAGGTGAGAAAGACAGTAAAATTAGTATTGAGTTTTGCCGCCCACGGTTGATCATAACTGCTGCTACGCGCCTAGGCATAGAATGAAAAGACTTTGGATGTCTTATTTGGTATTGCAGATCACGCAACCATCACATATTGCTAAAATTGATGTGGTGTAGCAGTAGTTGAAGCATCCCGAACCAATCGTTCTACAATCAGGGATTAGACGTATTCAATAAGCGATTGATCGGGAGAACATGTAGGACAAGACTGCAATAAAATTTGGTGGGTCAAGCAGAAATCTTGAATAATGCACGTCGCGTATGATCCTGCATTTTCCTATTGGTATGTAACCTCCGATAAGTTCTAAAGGTAAGTGAAGGCAACCTCAGGAAGAAAAGAGTTAGGTTCCAAAACCTCCGAGTATAGAGCTGTTTGGTCATTGGTGTGAAATCCAACAAGTGGAGTAGAATCCAACAACGTTACCGAGTGCAGGACCAGTATGGTGAAACATTTAAATAAATCTCTCTTTAGACTCTAACCCAACCATTGTGATATTGCAAGCAGAAATACGATTCTTCTGTAAAAACAATGTCGTATAATTCGGTTGTCCTTGTCCGCCATCCAGTGTACCATTGTGAGCAAACACCAAGGTTTTGAGACAAAGGAATCGCTTCTTGCGGCGATTTCAAAGTTTGACGTTTGCGTTGCTACAACCCACCTCAA
Source organism: Trichonephila clavipes (assembly GCA_019973935.1). Classification (NCBI taxonomy): domain Eukaryota; kingdom Metazoa; phylum Arthropoda; class Arachnida; order Araneae; family Nephilidae; genus Trichonephila; species Trichonephila clavipes. The sequence goes on along the minus strand of BMAU01021206.1, from coordinate 866,933 downwards.
ATGGCACGTGTAGATATCGATTGTAGTGAGACAGATTGTATTTATTGTAATATGGTTCATGACGTTGCAAAGCATTCCATAATTTCCATGCGCACCAAATGCCTGTCATCACATATTGTGGAGCGACGAAGTTGGTGCGTTGATTAGATGTTATAGATTCCCATTATTGTTACTTGGGTACGTTCGAGACGATTACCGATTTCTCGGAGGAATATAGTTCGCATTTTCTATTCCTCTACAGTCGAACGCAGAAGCAGGCTCGAATGATACTTAAATTCATCTTCGAGGTATAATGATGTTTCTTCCATAAAATAACCCCGTGAAAAAATTTGCATTTGGAATGGTCAACGAAGTAACTGACGTTCGTTTTCTGCAAACAGAGGCTTATCTTTGTTATACTACTCGAATAGAGAGTTTAAATTGAGCACTAATTACTTAGTTCTTACAGTGTTGTTAAAATCTTTTTATTTGATTTCCGGAGGCTTGGAACTTCACCAAATGAAACATTGTGTGACTCCATACACTTATAAGAAGAAAAAAAAACCTGAAATATAATTAATTGCTATGTTCAATTCAGTGAACAAAAACAAAGATTACAAGTTAATTTTTTTCAGGTAATTTCACGGATGCCGAGAAGTATTTTTATGGATCCTAGAGAGATTTATAGACTCTTGATTACAGAATATCCTGGATAAGGAAATGAATTGCCTTTAGAGATAAAGCAAAGAAATATCGCGTGTTTGATAATAAAGATTTTAAAATATCAGTCAAGAATCCGAATCTTATTTTATGTTATCTGAATTTTGTGTAAGTATACATAATTATTATCTTATAGGCTAATAATAAATATTAGAAGAAATTAAAAGAGTTTTTAAAGAAATTTATCCTAAGTAAGGATACGTATGGGCAAGGATGAAACACACTCGTTTTAGTCTAAGGAATCATTTCTAATGAATTACATAATTTTAGTTTATTTATTTAAAAATTCTTATTTATTTTATTAGAATGACCTTTAATTAGTTTTTAATTACTCATAATACCAAATATTACTTTTCGGAGACATTCTATTTTCTTAACATTTACATTCATAATGGAAAATTAGATGATTTAAAATATTTAGATCAAGTTAAATAATTGCATTTATACTCAAACCGAATTCAAACTTCGTGAATAATAGATAATTGTAGCATTTACAAAGAGTGTCTGAGTCGAGAGTTCGAGTCCAGGTGTCACTGAAGACCCGCCGTGTAAAGGTGCCGATGCATGCTAAAACCGTCGGGGCTATGTCCTCATGTTGGTTGTGTGGAAGTTTAAAGAGTAGGGTGCCAGGTGTCGTTCTCGTGACCCGAGCTGGTGAAGGTTCCAAATTACGATGTCTCTTGCCAATAGAACTCATATTGCTTTAAAATTATACTTTTAATCAGAAATCAAATCAAAAATAATTTTAAAAAATTGTTACAGAAAGTAACTCATGTTATTTAGGTTTTAAGATGTAGAACATTCTGCAGTATTAAAAAGTTATGAAGCATGATACGATATACAGTGGACCACAAAAGTGTTCGTACACTTGTAATTTCCAATAAAGTTTAAAGTTTTCGACTAATAAAAATTAATACATCGGAATTGTAATTTTTTTATGATATCTGCAATTTATTTTTAATGTAATGACGTGATTAGTTTTTTAAGGAATAATTTAACTATTATTTTTAAAAAATAATATTTAAAAAGCTATTAAAAATTACGCCACAAAAGTCTTCGTACACTTAACAAAAATCTCAACATAGCTTTAAATGTTGTATTTTTTTCTTAAGTTGGTACTTATTAGGATATCTTTTAGGTTCCACAACCACTTTTAAACATTTTGGCATAGATTTAATCATTTTTTTGTAATTTCTGCATCCATTTTCCTCCCTGCTTCTGTTATTATTATTTTTACTTCTCATGTGTTTATATGTTATGTTTTCTTTTTTTAAAATCAAATTCTTACTAAATATGTTCTACTGGGCTAAATAAAGTGATTGAGAGGTGTTTTCAGATTTTAGGGACATTTATAGAGACACCAGCGGCGTACATTGAGAGGAATGAGCTTGGCATCATTATCCTGTTAAAAAATGAAGTCGTCTCGAATATCCAAATTTTGGGCGCATAATTTAAAATTTCCTTTCAAAATATTTAAATAGAACTCATGATTCTTAATACCATCAAAAATACCAAATTACCTAATCCTGAAGCCGAATTACATCCCCATGCAAGAACACATCCACCTCCATACTTCTGCATCGAGTTGGAGGAGTTCTTGTTCCACATAAATTCATGGAATAAAATTCCTCATTCTATCATTTACAAACTATTATGCGCCCATTGGAACCAAAAATGTTGAATTTTCTGTCATTCCAATCAATTTTCTGTCAATGTTGAATTTTCTGAAACTTAATCCCAAGAATCTAGTTGGATTAATGAACCATGGAGGTTGAAGTGTTCCTGTGTGAGGATGTAAATCAGCTTCAGAATTAGGTAATTTGTTATTTTTGATGATATTATGGAGCATGGACTCTATTTAAATATTTTAAAGATAAATTTTAAATTATTCGTCCAAAATTTGGATATTGGAGACGACTTCCTTCTTTATCAGGATAATGACGCCAAGCGCATTCCTCTCAATGTACGCCGCTGGTGCCTCTATAACTATCCCCAAAATCTGAAAACACCTCTCAATCACTTTATTTAGCCCAGTAGAACTTATTTGGTGAGAATTTGATTTTAAAAATAGAAAACATGACATATAAACACATAATGGAAAGTAAAAACAATAATAACAGAAGCATGGAGGAAAATGGATGGAGAAATTACAAAAAAATGATTAAATGTATACCAAAATGTTTAAAAGTGGTTGTGGACACTAAAAGATATCCTAATAAGTACCAACTTAAGAAAGAAATACAATATTTAAAGCTACGTGGAGATTTTTGTTACGTGTACGAAGACTTTTGTGGCGTAAATTTTTAATAGCTTTTTAATTATTAATTTTTAAAAATAACAGTTATACTATTCTTAAAAACCTGATTACGTCAATACATTAAAAATAAGTAGCAGATATCATTAAAAAAATTACAATTCATATATATTAACTTTTACTAGTCGAAAACATTACATTTTATTCGAAATTGCAAGTGTATGAACACTTTTGTGGTCCACTGTAAATGTATGGTAGGTTTAATTTAATTTAATTTTTGAGATTTATCATCTAAAATGTCAACAGATTATTAATTTATTGAAGTGTGTATTTATAATAACAAAGAAGCCAAGAAATACTGTAATAATTTTAATACATAAATAATAGGTATAAATGTATTCAAAGATTCGCGATAGATACAAAAATTGATACGTTAAACTTCATAAATGTTTGCTACAAAAGTTAGCAAAAACTGTTAAAGAACATTTTTATAAATACTTTCTAAGCTAGTTAACGTCCTGCTTGAGAGAGTTCACCGCGGAGATTTTCCTATTTATATCAATTTTTGGAATAAAAATTAGTTCCATAACTTCTAATATTTTTCTTCGAGATCGTTTTAATGCATTTTATTAAGAGTAATGAATTTCTCTACAGCATCTAAGACAGCAATGGACGAAATTTGCTGCAAAATTGTATTTATTTCTATGCAAAAAAAACATCAACCGTTTATTCATAAGTTTAGCTTAAATTAAATGAATTTTATAGCCTTTTATGCTTTCAGCTTTTTAATTGGATTACGTCACTTTTTTCTTTTATTTTCACTTTCATTTCTTGCCTCTTAAAAATATCTATGGCAACAGCGTTTTTTATTCTTATATCATTATCAATCATATCAATGCTACGCGTTTACGTAAGAAGCTTAAGTTTCGACTTAATTTTCCGAAAAGAAATGTGAATAAAATCACATTTTGCGTTCATGCATTAAAAAGAGTCATTGTGTTTATTCTTTTTCTCTTCGATACTGCTCTCTTAAAAAATTTTACTTGTTACAGTGTTTCCATTTTTGTTCAAAATTTAACAGCCGATTGTCATCACGTCTAACTAATCGAAATCATATATGTGGTTTAGAGAGTGGAAAAACATTGGCATGTGTGTTTGTGTGTCTATAAAGAAAAAGTGTATTCATTTTGTGGTTGTAGCTATCACATTTAAAATGGGTAAATAGATTAAATCATCTTTTATTTTGCTAATTTTTACATATAAAAGAATAAGCATCTTCGACGTTCAAATGCCAGGCAAGTAAGAGGGGGAATATTCCTTTTTTACAATAAAATGTAAAAGGAATTATAGTTTTAAAAAAACTAAGAAAACACGCTTTTATAGTGAATCGAACTAAAAAGTAAAAAAAATAAATCTTAATATAAGAATAAAATGATAAACGAGAAAATTATAATGTCATTGGGTTAAAAGCGTGGGGCGCTCTGTACTAATTGTTATAATTTCTTACTAGTTCTATTCCGAAATGCTGAGTACAAAGCACCCCACGCTTTTACCACAATGACATTAATTTTCTCGTTAATCATTTTATTCTTATATTAAGGATTATTTTATTTTTTTTACTTTTTAGTTCGATTCACTATAAAAGCGTGTTTTTGAGTTTTTTTTAAAACTATAATTTATTTTTCATTTTTTAGTTCAATTTACAATAAAAGCCTGATTTTTTTCAGTTTTTAAAACTATCATTTATTAGTTGTTAAATTTATCCTTGAGTTTGATATTTTGAGCTGGAATTATGTGGCTGCTGGAATTAGTCTTGCTCTTTAATGGATATTAATTAACGAGTCTGAAGGGTATTTATTCTTTCCTTTTACGGGGCCTCGGATGAGTCCCATATCTTTATATTTCAAAGGTTCCGTCTCTATAATTACATGCCTAACTAATAAAAGTGTTTTAAGAAGAAATATTAAATGTCAATCGTATTATCTCCTTTTAAACGTATTGCTAAAATGTTAATTCGTATCGTCACTTCTAAATATATTGTTTTATCAAAATAAAAAAATATTTAGCAGTTAGAACATAAATTTATCCCCTTTTAAACGTATTGCTATAATGTTAATTCGTATCATCACTTCTAAACGTATTGCTTTATAATAAAGAAGTAATATAAAAAAAATTTAAGTCAACTCCTACTTAGATAAAAAAAGAAAGATTTTATTTTAGCTACTTTTTATTAAATAGTTACAATTGATATAAATATGTATATACATATGACAGAATCACAACATTAAGTGGTAGTTAATTTTTATTAAATATCATTAAAGTATCGTATTGTCATCCAAAACAATCGTGTACATAAAATTTAAGTTCAACTAAATGCTTTAAAAAGTGAGAAAGAGATCTTTTAAAGTTTTGACCCCCCCCCCAAGTCTTTATGAAACCAATGTGGTTGTATTTGTAATTCTTTAAATAATTAGTTTCAGTCAATTAAATTTAATTCATTATAATTAAATTATCGTACTTTTACCCCAAACAACAGTGTAGAGAAAATTTCAGCTCAAATGATCACTTTAAAAGGTGAGAAAAAAACTTTTCAAGTTTTGACACACAAGTCACCAAAAATGATGCCAAGGTGGCTGTATTTGTACTTCTTTGAATAATTAGTTTTAATCAATTAATCTTTATTAATTATAGTTAAATTACTGTATTGTTATCCAAAATAATCATGTATATAAAATTTCAGCTCAATTGAGCTCTTCAAAATGTATTTTATTAACGATTGAAAGTTCTACGAAGATAAATAAATGTGTAAATAAATAGAGAGTGCGAGCTAATAGTAGGAAATGAAAAATAAAAAATGTCTAGCAGTTAGAACATGGATTATTTTTATTCACATGCACGAGTCTTCTTTTTTTTATTTCCAATTTCAGAAATACTACACTTATATTATGGTAAGAAAGAACATACACAGAGAACACTTTTTTTTGTTTTATTTGTATTAACCACAAGCCTATTCGTGGTTTTAGGGTTAGGGTTGCACCTTCATCTTTTAGTCTCTAAATCTAGAATTAGTTGCCAAATCTGGAAATGGCATTTGGAATCAGTCGACAAATCTGAAAATGGTTTATGCAATTAGTCACCAAATCTGGAAACGATGTAATGAATTTGTCGCCGAATCTCGAAATCCTTAAAATCATTATTTATGGGGATCCTGATCAGGACATTGAAACAAAATGATGAAATTATTGGACTGTCATCGGTCCTTGACAAGTGTGCAAAATTTTGAATTAATCTGACCTTTTAAAGTGGGTAAAAATTGAGTTCAAAGATTCCATTACATATAAGTGAAACTTATAAAAGCGTGTTAAAAAGAAGGGTAAATGTATTAAATAACTGTCAAATCTATATAGTAAATTTGGTTCTATTCAATTTTTTCAAACACTGATTCATAACTAGTGTACCTTAGACTTTAAGAATACCTTAAGATCGGTCATGCAATGATTTAAATTTAATTGAAAAGATTAAATTTCTTAGAAAATTGCGCTTAAACTTTAATTTTTTAATTTCAAATACCATTTTTAATAGTTAAAGTTTTAACTAGGAGATTCCTTTAATGTAACGGTTCTTAAACTGTGGTCCGCGGAACCTCAGGAGTTTCAAATGTCTCTCTAGGGGATCTCTCATTTAATGTTAAGATTTTCTTTTTTGACAGACTCTGAAAGGCCTCTTGTAAAAATTGAAAGATGTGCCATCTTAGACTAGATCATCAAATTGTCTCTCTCTCTCCAATAAGAGAGCTTTGAGATTGGTTTACAGTAATAAATCCTTTTCAAACTTTTGGGTCACTTATTGGAAATTTTTCCCGAGCTGTCCACGAAAGATCTGAAAATTCTGACGTTAGTCTGATCTGAAAAAACATTTTCAGATATTTTTTTCTCTAAAAGATATAAGAACAGAAACCCTCTTAAAAGTGTTGAACCGGAACTGAGATTGAATATTTCATATATTACACCGAACATATTACAACCGGTATCAGGAAAAATACAGCGCCACCTTTCTTATTAAAAATGTTATCTAATACAATTATAAGTACATTATTTATTAATTTGAAATTAGTATTTGATAATAATAATAATAATATATATATATATATATATATTAGGTTGGGGAAAAAGAAATCCATTATTTTTTCGGTAGATGGCTGTAGTGTCGATATCTCGTGAAGTATCGATCAAACAATTTCAAATTTATGTTTGTTGTCAAGGTGACATTTCACACTAAAAAATTTATTTTGTTGTTTTTTGTTTGGTCCATTCAGTTGTGAGTTACAGGGTGTTAAAAATAAAAGTCAACAAAGAGAAAATTCGGTACGGTACATTTTACAGTTTTTCTTTGATAAAGGCGAAAATGCAAGCCAGGCGGCTGAAATTGTAAATAGTGTTTATAGTGCCGATACTGTAACAGCTAATGACGTGCAATTTTGGTTTCGTCGATTCCGTTCAGGCATTTTTTATGTTAAAGTTGCCCCACGCCCGTCATCGAAAATGTTGATAAAATCACAGAAATAATCGAAGTTGACCAGCATGTTAGTAGTCATAGCATCGCCCAGAAGCTAAAGATTGACCATAAAAAACAGTTTTAAACCATTTGCGCAAATTTGCATTCAAAAAGAAACTCTATGTTTGGATGCCACACCAATTAACACTAAAAAACATGATGGATCGAATTTCCATCTGCGAAGCCCTGGCCAAACGGAATGAAATCGACCCATTTCTTAAACAGATGGTGACTAGGGATGAAAATTGGTCACATACAGCAATATTGTGTGAAAACGATCGAGGTCAAGGCACAGTGAAGCACTTCAAACGGTGGCCAAACCAGGACTAATATCCAGGAAGGATCTACTGTGTATTTGGTGGGACTGGAAAGGAATCATTTATTATGAGTTGCTTCTGTAGGGCTAAACACTAAATTCAGATATCTACTGTCAACAACTGAATTGTTTGAAGCTAGTGACTGACCAGAAACGGCCAGAATTGGCCAGCAGAAGAGGTGTTGTGTTCCATAAGGACAACGCCACGCCACACACGTCTGTAGTGACTCGCCAGAGACTCTGGGAGCTTGGTTGAAAAGTTTCGATGCATCCACCATATAGTCCGGACCTGGCACCAAACGATTACCACCCTTTTCTCGCATTGCGAAACTTCCAGGGTGATAAGAAGTTGGGATTAAAAGAAGATTGTGAAAATCGATTGCTAGAGTTTTTCGCCAATAAACGCCGACTTCTATGAGAAAGGCAATATGAAGCTACAGCTACATTTTAAATGGCAACAACACGGTATATATTTGACCCAAATCGGACAATCCGAAACATGTTGAATAAAGTTTTGAATTTCATGTGTTAAGAATTCTGTTTACACAGCAAATGCATTAGAATTATTGAGAAATCTTTAAATCACACTTGACCATGTGTTGGGAATCAGAGAGGGGCGTTCAAAATCTTGGGGGTCCGTGATGTCAGGTGGATACATAAAAGGAACCATAGTGAAAAAAAAGTTAAGTACTGCTGCTTTAATGTATAATTTTCTTTTTAAAGTTGTTACAATCTTAAAGTTGTTATATAATTCGATGTGTTTTTGTAGCCTTATAATATTACATCATATATATTATGTCTTCTCAGCTATTTATACTTAGTGTAACTTCTGGATATACATTTTTAATATAATAAATATTTATATATGATCTAAGAAACATGCAAAGCAAATTTTCTCCAGATGAAATCTACTTTTTAAATCAACAGTCCTTATTCATGAGATACTAAAATACATTATGATAACAGCACTGAGTTGAGCTCTAACATGAGATAATTACGTATGTAGATTAGTATTTTATTTAATAAGAAAATGATACATTTAAATAATATCCTCCAAAAAATATTGATGCGGAGAAATATCCAAACTGTGTCTACAAAGAATACATTACGAATATCCCGTACAGTGAAGCGAATGCAGAAAATTAAATTTTTGTACGAATTTCAAGAGTTCAAAACTGTTTTACATAATTTCATTGAGATCTTGAATCCTCCTGAGCTTGTAAGATTTTATTAATTAATCATTCACCTTAATGGTTAATAATCCCGAGAACTTTCTTTCCAGAACTTTAAATACAAACTATTCTCGAACGGGAACTTGACGAAAACGTAATTACGTTACGCCTTCACGCCCGCATGCAAACGCGAAATGAAGTTAGTTAATTGCACGCATCAAATGCGAGCCAGCTTAACGTCTTAAGTATTATTTCTAATGGATAAACTTGCAGACTTAAAGTATTCAAAATTTTGGACTTTTAAAAGGAGCTTTATGTAGTTAATAATATAGAGAGGAGAAACTTAAACTCTCTACCCTATTTTCTTTCCGAAGATTTTTCGTACACAGCAGTTATAACTAAAATGGAGCTATGGGCCTATATGCGTGTGCTGCCTTTATTCGTTTTTACAATTAAGAATATAGGGGGTATCTTTCCTTATGAAGTAAACTCAAAATAATTTAATGCACAAACATGTCAGCATTAATAGTTAAATACTATGCGGAAAATTTAAATATAAAAATTTTATTGAAAAGTTCATTTATGAATATTATAAAATTTATTTTTTTCAATTTCTACTATTAGCTCACACTCTCCATATTTATTTATTTATCTTGGTAGAATTTTTAATCATTAATAAAATACATTTTAAAGCGCTCAATGGAGCTGAAATTTTATAAACACGATTTTATTTTGGATGACAATATAATAATTTAATTATAATTAAAAAATTAATTGATTTAAACTAATTATTTAAAGAATTACAAATACAACCACGTTAGCATCCTTTTTGGCGGCTTGTGTCAAAACTTGAAAAGGTTTTTTTTCTCACGTTTCAAAGCATTCAGTTGAACTGAAATTTTATACACACGATTGTTTTGGATGACAATACGATGCTTTAATGATAATGAATAAAAGTTATTTGCCACTTAATATTGTGATTCTGTCCTATGTATATACATATTTATATTAATTGTAATTATTTAATAAAAAAGTAGTTAAAATAAAACTTTTCTTTGTTGATCTAAGTAGGAATTGGCTTAAAATTTTTTTTACATTACTTGTGTGTGTGTGTGTTTTTTAATTTTATTTCATAAAACGAATAGTCTCACTCAAGAAAATATGGTACTTACGTATTATACCGTTGACCAATATCACCAAATCCAAAGACGTGAAATGCTGTCATTGCGAATAATAGCAGCCAAAGCGTATTCTATAGAAGACTTTTATTCTTATAATCACTAAAATAATCAAACAAATCGCAAAATGAATGGTAAAACTCGAAAATTTACAGAAACTCAATATATTGCTTAATCAACGTCGATTACGCATAATAATTCTTTTCTCGGATTGAGCTAGCATATTTAGAATAATTACAAAAGATGCCAGCTTAAGCAAAATAACTTTAACAACAGACGATTTTATATCAGCAAATAAATTAAATAATGAGATACATTAGAGTTACATGAATTATTTATTGAGTTAAAGCAGACGATAATAATATGGAAGATAATTTTTAGCGTAAACACAATATTTCTATAACTATTGTATAATTTAAAAAGTTATTTTAAAAGTTTTTAAAAATTAAAAGTAATAATACAAAATAGTCATGTGCAAGCGTGGGGACAGTTTCCCACTATTGGCTGCATATTATGGCATTTGGTAACGTCTTTTCATTTGATGTGAAGCTGTTAACAGTATAATACCGTTAAGTTCTAAAAATATTTAGGCTTATTATCGATACTGTGCGAGTCAATAAAACTCTGAACTAGATTTTTTTTTCTCCTTTGAGTTCTTATTTAATAAACGAACTACATTAACTTTAGTTAATAATTAAATTAGCATTCGAAGATTTAAAAGAAAATCATTTATTTTATTCTGTTTGTTAGACAGAACTAACAACGTGATTAATTAACTATTAATCAGTCCATAAATCTAGTTTAAAAGCTCAGTTAAATATGTTGTTTTATCCACGTATCTATTTGTCTATTGTAAAACATTTAAGAAACTTCGATAAATCTTAAAATTAAAACCACCATTAATTGTATTGTGATAGATAAAAATAAAGAATTCTATTTGCAAATAACTCGAACAAGGTGACTTAAGAATACCTCGTTTAATTTAATAAATGCTCTAATTCCTTTTATGGGTGTCTTGGAAATTTCTCAAAACAAAATATGATTTTTCATTTTACGTATATTAATATTATACACATAACTCCATAAAAGATAAAATGTTTAATTTTAAAGCAACATTAACGATATTACGTAATTCGTATGTAAAGATCAATACAACTAAATCATATAATTAAAATCGTCTTCTCTTTTATTAATATTTCAACAACCATATTTTAATTAACTATCCAAGTTTAATACAACAAAAACTATTAATTTACATAAAAGAATTTAATCTTGTGAAATCTAACTTTAAGTAATAAGTATTACATAATAGAGATATATGCTTCATGTATAAAAATTCTAATGCCATAAATAAGAATTCATAGTAAGTCCCATAATCTTTTTACAAGAACGATCAAAATATATTAAATGAACCATTTACTTAAAGCATCTAATTTGCTTCGAAACTAATTTACCATTTTTCTCTTTTTTAAAAATCTTTTTAAGCATATTAATAATTATTTTTAGTCTTCTGAAGTGGTTCAATTATTTCATGACGTCGAGAAGAACATCATTATGAATATTTCTTTAAATTAATAATAACGATCCTGCAACTGTAGAAAAATCACTCCACTACTTTGATGTTCTCATTAAATATTTAAAAATCCTTCAGCTAAATTACACTGACATAAAACCACTTTTAAAACGATTCTTCGAAGGACTGCCATTTTTTTATCTCCCTTAATTACAACCAGTAATTAAAAATAAATATTTGACTAAGCTCTTCCTTCCTGAGCGCGGACACAGAAGTACTCTAGATTTTGTTCTCGAATTTCATGTGCGGGATGAGCCATCAATGAATTCTAATTAGAAGCGCTTATTTCCAAACATAAATCTCTTCAAGTAGCTTAACGAACCCAAAAGAGCTCATTTTATGAGGGGGACTTTTGAAATCACTCCAATCTCTAATTAAGTTATACGTTTCATGTTTCTTACCCCGTATCCTGTTCCCTTTAATTCAATCCAATCAACGTTATTCCTAATATCTGAAACTTTTACTACAGTTTAAAAGATTTGAGTTGTGGGATTCTTTTTAACGTATTGAATACGATACTTTTATTCGGAGTTTGGCAACAGTGTAATCAATTTGTATCTGTATGCCTTAATTGAAATGTATTTAGATCGGATTTAGATGCTGTTTTGTTTTAGTTTGGTTTAGGAATGGAATTTAATTAAGTAGAAATCAAAAACAAGTAAATTAATATGAATCACTTAATAAAACCCACGAGACTAAGTCTGTTAGGGTAATGCTTATTTAATTAATAATCAGTATACGTGAATAAAATTTTCAGAAAAGAATGTCACAGGAAAAATTAATTATACAGTACCTTTTTTAATTCTTCATGGGGAAATTTAGTTATTTGATTTTTTTAATTATATATAATTAATTCTATTGGTGCAAAAATACTTTTAAAAAATACCTTTTTCCTTCAGAAAAATAAATTTTGCGATATACTATCAAATCATTATGGTACTTACGTACTGTGCCATCGAAGAATTTCGCTAAATGAAAAGACGTCGCACATTCAAAAAATGTTGCCAAATACTGTATTTGTTATTATTATTGTGTTCGGACATGTGTGGAAAGGTTTCCTACTATTGGCAGCACATCGCGGTATTTGGCAACGTCAATTGGTTTGACGAAATTTGTCGATAGTAACTACCAAAATTGTTTATGAAATTATACATACGTATGTATTTAGTTAAACGATGAAAAAAACATTAAATTACACTTTAAATATAAAATTTCATTACTCTTTTCCTTATTCATTATAAATATGTTATTGATATATTCTAAATTTTGATTGTTACATTTTTTTCTAATTTCAAACTTTCAGAAGTGAAAAGAAAGGTTGGGTTAAATTTGAATTGAGAGTTGGAGTAGATTCATTGAGTGAGATTTTTAGGCTCAATAACAAAATTAAAACACATTTATTTCGAAAATGCGGGCATTAAATCCACATTAAGAGAGATTGCAACTAGGAACAGATAATAAAATTTCAAAAATTGAGCAGTTAAAAATCGTTTTGCACTTCAAAAGTTAAATTTCTATATATAGTCACGGTACATTTATGGACAATAACATCGACAACCTGCTTCATATGAGGCTACTCATTTAGATTAGCCAAACCTGCTTTACATAAACATGCTCCGGCAATAATCGGATTAAGAATTAGGGCTTCGCAAATCCATCAAAGACCATTGCATGGATAATGGATTAAATTCATGATAAATGTAATCGCACATTTTCCATTGGATTCAAACTAACATTAAACTTGTACCTGATGTTCTATTCATACAGTTTCAAAATTTGATGATTGGGTAAACATGTTCAAACCTTCAAGTATTCAAAATACACTCAGAAACATTGAATATAGCGACCCAAGAAGGAAGCTAAGTACAATCGCGAAACTTTGCAAATAAGTACAGCGTAGTGTGATATGCAAATGATCCAAGTTTTGTGCCAATACGCATGCTCATACACACCGAGGTAGCGCTACAATCAAGAAGAGGGTGCTATATAAGCCAGCGCAAATTCGAAGATTCATAAACGTGACTATTACCCGCCGATTGTAGGAAGACTTTGGTAAGCGAAACATGCCAGGTAAACGTGCTAGAAGACATTTTTCACAGTAAAGCGAGTTTGGGAGAGGACTGATCATCAGGATGAAAACTGCAGGCAGGTTGACGCACCGTGTTGCTGGCCAGGTGGATCGTTCGAAGTGTGCCGTTAGAAATTGTTGGGAGCAGTGGACACGAGAAGGTACCCACGCGCGGAAAACCAGGTCTGGAGCGACCTAGAAGACCACGAGGAGAGATGATCGAAGGATCGTGCGGCAAGCACTTGTGGTCCTTACAGTGACTCGTTCAACGTTACGAACAGACGTAGGCGTAGCAATTGTTCCACAAACAATTTCCAGACACCTTGCAGAAGCAAATCTTAAATCCAAGCGCCCTTTCTGTGCACTCCCTTTAACACCGGAACATCGGCAACTGCGTCTACAGTGGTGCCAAGCCAGATCAATGTGGAATGTCACAGATTGGCAAAAGGTTGTGTTTAGTGATGAATCCCGGTTTGTTTTGGGGACAGATGATAACCGTGTACGGGTGTGGAGGCGCCCTGGTGAGTGGTACAATTCCCCCACACTGTTCTACGTCACACTGACCACACAGCTGGTGTTTCTCAAGACTTCCTACGTCATTTTCAGACTGTTTCATGGCCATCCCGCTCCCCCGATTTGTCCCCTGTAGAGCACGTGTGGGATAAGCTAAAACGGCAGATGCCATCGTGTCACTCTGTACATGATTTAGAGTTGGCTGTTCAGGATTTGTGGGCCCATCTGCCTCAGGACATCATAAGGTGTCTAATCAACTCAATGCCGGACCGTGTGGCGGCATGTATTGCAGCTGGAGGTGGTCCAACACGCTATTGAAGTTGCCCAGTATTTGTGTCATTGCACACCCTGTATTCGTTTAATTGTCTTGTTTTTGAGATCAAGTGCATCTCTCGTCAGTGTCAAACTATGGGGGGCGCGAGCATATCAAAACGTCGAAAATAAACCATTATTTAAAAATATTAATTTAATGAAAGGAAACAAAACAAAAAATATAGTCTGACATAATAAAGAATAAAATACGCATTTACACCGATAAAATATATTTATAAATGTATCAGTGCTGCACACTGTATTTGGTAATTAATTTAACAATATCAAGCTAAGAACAAGTTTAACAATTACCAGTGACTCCATGGGCTTGTCATATATAAAATTATATAAAAAATGTAATCCTGATCTTGATAATTTGTACGGTTTGTAATTAAATTCGTATTGTAGATTTACGTCGAAGTACATTATTATTATTCAATTCAATGCATTGTTATTTTTTGGATGGGGGAGGGGGGAGCGTGAAGAAAATTATGACTGAAAATTGGGTCACAGGTATCGAAACTTTGAGAAGCACTGATGTAACCAATAGCACCCCATACCGTCAAGCCAGGTGACGGTATGGCCAGTATGACAATGACAAATGCATGCTGCCAATGCGTGTTCACCACGATACTTCCAACTACGGATGCGAAATATTGATGTTGTAAACCAGAAATACCCAACATGTGGCTCACTGAACCTTTTTAAGTGGCCCCGTCATGGCTCATTGCTCTGAGAAATTTAATTATTTAAGAACATTGTATTAAAAATTTGGTGGGAAATTCTTTGTCAAGAAATCAAATACATCAATTTTGCTTTATGCTGTTGATGTCGTACGGGTACGAATTGATATTCTTTTTTCTATTTTGAAGGTTACGGTTAATGATAACAGTCAACAGCGGAGTAGCAACAATTTGATGGGTGGAACTAATTTTTAACTCTCTTTCATATATTTTGCAAGTGAAAAATATTCAGAGAAAATATATCGTTTCAGGACAATTTTGACTATTTTGTAGTGAAAAACAAGCATGGATCAGAAATTGTTTGATTTATCCAATGTTATCTTGGTCTTAAAGCATTTCTCCCCCCCTTACACACACTCCCCTCTTTATCCTCATGTAGCGGCCCGCGTGAAATAGCGCTGACATATGTATTTGACCCAGCAGAAAAAGAGTTTGAGTACCTCTGCTGTAAACAGAACCTGGATTCATCTGAAAAATATTTTTTTTCCATTCGTGCGTCTAGGTTCGTCGTTGATCACACCTTTGAAGACGCTCCTGTATGTGATGCAGCTTCAAGGGTAGCTGAAGCCATGGTCTCCAAGCTGAGAGTCCATGCTGCTGCAAACGTCGTCAAACTTTTCGTGCAGACACTTGCTGTCTTGCAAACGTTGGTCATTCTTGATTCGGGGCTTGTGGTGTTAAAGCACGATCCATTAAGGCCATAGGGTAACATACCTGTCTCCTCGGCTGTTGAGATCCAGCACGGCGTTCCGTATAACCACCCTAAACCTATCGATTCCACATATTCTGCTAACAGTCATTGGATTTCAACCGATGCGAACAGAAATACTGCGATACGATAAACCACAATCTCGGTACGCTAAAATTCGACCTTTATCAACGTGAGAAACGTGATGGTACGCATCTCTGCTTCTTTTACGAAACATCACAACTTTTCACAAGGCAACAACATTCTAATGCAATTTGTGTATGAGAAACGGGCTGAACAATTTCTTCATTTATACAAAATTGTAGGTGTCGCTACCGACGCCTGCTTTATTTGAATGTGCTGAAAAGCTAATCATTTGCATATCACAGCACCTTCTTCCTGTCGTTTAAATTTCACGTTTGTGGCATGTCGCTTCTTAGTGTAGCTATTTTAATGGTCAGTAGTGTATATGCTTTTCGAAAGAAATCTGTACGAAGCAAAAGTTGTCTACAGAAAATTCCATGTACTGATTGGCTGGAAACGCATGATTGCGTTTATTATGTGACTATGGCTTCATATAAATTTGTGAGCTGATTGGTTGAGAACACGTGATTACAACACTTGAATTTACCCCATTGGAGAAGGCGTTTGCTAAGAATAAGATAACTTCAAACATATCACTTGCTCGTGCGCAAAAATTCACGAGCGTGGCCAAAATTTAAAAAAAAATTTCTAATGGGCTGCATATTGGAAACTAAGCCTTTGCAGGTTTGGTAGATACCCAACTGCGAGATCAATTTCAGGGTGGCATCGAGTGGTGGCACTCGATACCAAATTTGGACGCTTGAATTTATTTTAATTCAAGCTCTCATCGGATGCTAAATGCTGCCGTGACTTAATTTTTCCGAGAGTACAGAACCAAATTGATACTCAATGGAGCTTTTACATGACAAATAATCATGTGACATGCGGGCTTATTATTTTTGCAAAATTTAAAACATTAAATTCAATCTTAAACAAGCCTTCTTCTTAACTGAAACATCCAAAACCATTCAACAAGAAATTTAATAACCTTGACGCCTGAGCCAGCGTCCATACTCCAATATTTCTCCACGGAGGTTTCTTATCAGATTTTTGAAGGTCTGATTCTTTAATCCATTGATTAAGGACTCATGAATTTATAAACCAGAATATCATATCCTCGTACGATTTAGTTACATATGTAAATTTTGCAGACTATGAAGGACCAATTCCAGCGAAATTTGCTTTAATCAGTTTACATGACCGAAATATATTATTGGCGGAATGTCATATTTTTAGAGACATTTTTCTGAGATGAAAAGGGTTGATGGTATTTTACACAAATATCGAATTTGTCTGCAAATTTCTGTTTAACTCTCAACGGTAGTCTCGCGCTTTTTAATTTTCTATTTATAAATAATTTAGATTACGAGGTCAGCGCTTGAACAAAGCCTCCACATTCAATGTGCATATTTTGCCAATATATAGGTACTGAGAAAGATGTATTTAAAGTTAGTACTTGCAGCTTGATGGTCTAAGTATAATTAATACTATTTTCAATTTTTTAAAAATCATTTGTTCATTACTGTCCAAGTAATTAGATTCATCTGAAGAAAGATCTACAGTTACTTAAAAACTTTTCCTCGGGCGTATTTAATCTCGTGCTATGCAATAAATGCGCGCGAACTGACTGAAGATTGATTAGTTTGAAAATATCCTTGTGAATTAACCTTGTAATCTAAACCAATCCAAAAAGAAACGTTAAGTCTTCCAATAGTGATTTACATTGATTTTTACTTCAAAGCAAAAAATATATAGTATCAAGAGGTTAAAAGTGAAAAAAAATGGCTAAGGAATTTGTTAATAATGTATTTTTTACGAATAAAACAGGAAAGGAATTAGAGCAAGTAAATCAAGATATCCAAAATCAAAGCAGCTCTGTGCTATCAACCGATGATTCTTTTCTATTAACAAATAACACGCAAGACACTCCAAATCTTGAAGCGATTACAGAAAATGACATTTCAAAAGGATTACCTATTGAGGGAGGGAATGTCGAAGTAATTGTAGAAAACAACGAAAAGAAATCTGGTGAAAAAGTTCGCGAACGTAAAAGAAAAGTAGAGCCATCAAAGTTTAACAAGAAAATGTCAAAGTCGTTAGAAGCTAAGCGTTCTTCTACGAAGAAGAATCCCGGAACCCTTGCTTCAAAAAATGTTCCCAGGTCTAAATCTGCAAGGGGCAAAATTGCGGTTTTTAAATACCAATTAAAGAAAGCACTTCACAGCAAAACTAAGAAATTACGGGGACAGAAATCTTTAGCTGCAAAAGAAACAGCAATACGAAAACAGAGAGGAAAATATTAACAATTAAAATAAGATTTCTCTTAACTCAAGGATTAAACTCCATTTTTACAAAATTTATTTGGACTTCATATTTTTAAAAACGAAAATTAAAAGCAGATCACTCGTGAAAAACTAATCATTTATATTTTGTTTAATGTGCCAATTATTTGAAAGAATATATGTTATATGATTAATATGCTATAATTAAAATTTATAAATTATTAAATCAATGCATTTTTGTTTTTATTGATAATAATTGTAATAATTTTGTTGTGAGAATAAGATAAAACTTTTTCTAATAATTCTGTATGATCTATTATCATCTTGGCTGATTCAATTTTTGTCGGCTGTGGATAGAAATATCAATAATATTGTGAATATTACAACCGAACATGAGTCCAAATATATAATTGATATACATTCGTCATTTGTTTGGTCTAATTTTAAAACTACAATATTTTCGGAATCTCCATTTTTAATAGATAAACATTTCGAAAAAATGCAATTTTGTACAATATATGTATTAGTTTTAAAAAATTGGTTCCTCTGGAAAATTTGATGGGATTTATGTAATATCGCAACTAATGATTTTGGACAGTAAATAAAAATGATCGCTTTAATAAAACTTGAAATTGTCAAAATATTATACGTTGGGGGACCTGTATCATTGATACGTTGGTAACTAAGCCCCTGAAGCATACACACACCTAAAAAACATCAAAAAAAATTTCTACAAATTAATTAATCAACTTTATTATGTGTCCTCTAATAGAGTTTTGGAACTCAATATTATCAGATGAATAAAGCTTTGCTTGTTATTTTAAGGAGGGGACACAGTACGATTCAATTGACAAAAACCGGTCAAAAAACCAAATCTAATTCTTTTAGCCTAAATTGTTTTTATATACTTTTCTACAAACTCACAAAATTTGAAATCTCTAAGTTTATAAAACGAGGAGTTGTAATAACTTTTACATTTGTTTTTATTAACATCACAATGGCACAAACTAAAATTTAAACTGGCTTATCTGGGAAAGATAAAAAAACTAGTTTGTCTTCATTTAAAATGCTGAGGGTTTTTTTTTCTATTGTGCCTAATACTTGGAAATTTTTTTCGCTTGTTGCTAATAGTACATAGAATGAAAGTTGGAATGTGTTTTTCAATCGAAGTAATACTTATTTGTTTAAAACATAATTAAATTTAGAGAATTTACACATTTTTAAAAAAATTTTCAATAAGCATTCATGAAAAAAAGTATTGTACTAATACCAATCATGTATCGCAAAACTCACACCAACTTTTGATATACATGGTTTGCCGTACTTGTAAATCAAATTTCATATATGTACGTCAATTTTTGTAGGAGGAGAGTAGCATTTTAAAATCACTTCATAAGTTTCAAGTTTTTCCCTTAGCTTTTTCTGAAACTTTGAGCACAAAATCTGTTTTACATTATACACATAAACATAGGAAGCAACCAAAAATTATGACGATCATTAAATTAAAAAATGCTGTCTAAACCACACCATGTCCCCTTAAAATTAGAAACTGAATTTATTTTAGGTTTTTCCAAGTCTTATAGGTACTTACGTACTATCGCAACAATGCCAACGTTAAAGATAACTCGCCAAAGATAACTCACTGATTTCACATATGTCGTACGCGCTGAACTGGCAACCATGTGTTTCTTGTACTTACGTATTACCACAACAATTACCAACTCCATTAATAACTCACCAAATTGGCAACGCCATTTTCCTATGGGTCGTACTCACTGAATTGACAACCTTGGCAAGAGGTGCTTACGTATTGGCGCAACCTATTGGCTCTACAGAGAGAAAGGGTTATAAAATAATAATTTTTTTCCCTTCCATTTCTTTTATTGCCGTATTAATGTAAAATTTTATGGATTTACGAATCATCATCCAAAGCTTCCTGAGTGAGTGAGTGAGTGAAGATTAACGTCGCACTGTTCAGCTGCACGAGGGCTTTTGGCGACGGACCACGTAATTTTGAACCATGGTCAAGTGACGTGGACAACACCTGAGCTGGTACCCCCCTCTCCTAACTACCACACCACACCAACGGGAGGACATTTCAGCTCTCGACAGATTTAGCATGCATCGCTGCCCTACACGGCGGGTCTTCAGTGGTACTGGGCTCAAACTCGTGACAAAGCCAGCCACGATCCGATGCCTATACCACTCGGCTACCGCGGCCAAGACCAAAGCTTCCTACATACTCGTTTAAATCTGCTTGACCTCTAGCGGATAAAACTTATCAGTACTTTTTCAATCATCTTGCCGATGGTTCTAATTGGCGCTGAACTTGACGAAACAAATAGTGACCCACTGTCACTCGATTATCGATGAACACCTATACTCTGAACACCACGAGCGATTAACACCTCTAATGTCGCCAATAAGTTGCGATAATACGGAAGTGCAGTTTTATAAGTGTACAAATAAATATGTTTGAGAATGCAGATAGTAAAACAGCGTTCAGCGAATAGATGAAGTATGGGTAGGTTGACGCCGGTTTATTGTGTCGTCAATCAGAGCGATAAGCTCACCGAACTAGCTAGCCTTCTCTCTGTTAAATAGTGTTTGTTTTACTTTCAAATGAGGCTGCGGATAAGTGCAGACCTACGGAACTGGTATTACTTTTTAGTGTGGCACCATACAGGTAGATACCAATTGCTACGATGTAATTTTGCCACCAAGTTTCGGCTGGGTGGCTAAGAGGTAGAAAGCCAAACGGTGTACTAAAATAAAATTTTACAGTCAGTACAGCCGGGCTTCCATTTTACAAACCTCTATTTTGTGAACTTTTCCTTATGAAGTTTACTGCAAGATGAATCTCTATTTAACGAATTTCGCATATAACGAATTTTTGGAGGGATTTGTCGACTTAAATAGAGGTCCGATTGTATAATCAACGTAACGATTTATTTTTCTTTCAAAATCTGGTCATTTAAAATAATATGGGATTCAAGAAAACTCATATTTCTTCGCATTTTTATTTATTAAAACACGTAACATTTCTATAACCAACCTTTTTTGGTAAAAATGTCTTGTAGCCCCATTCTCGGAGTGATTTTGAAAGTCGCCAAATTAGTGTGTTTTTATTAAGTTTTTTCGTAGTACGTTACACAAAGTAAGTTAATGGTTAAGAGGGAGAGTTGTTTTTGGCGATATATAGCCATAATTACTTTTGTGACCATAGGGGGTTAAACAGCTTTTCCCCTTTTAACTTTTCATACTACGATGTATGCTTTAAACAATGTCTCAATATCTCTAAATTTAAATATTTTTAAAATAATTTCAAAGCCAAAAAATTATCACATGCATATTAATTCGGCATTTTTGTATCAGATAGCTTTTGTGTAGTTAAAAAAGCACGTTAGGTATTGAACACAGAAATAAATCGACAAAAATACCACAGTTGACTGAAATATATAGAAGTCTTTTTTTCCCCACCTCTTCATTATTTACCTTCCCAAACTCATATAATGCAGTAAGCAACATTTTTCACACTACACACATACTCACACACAAATACTCTCTCTCTCTCTCTCTTTCTTTATATAAAGGGTGTCAGAAAAGTATGAGTACACTTTTAGAAGTTAATTAAAAATACAAATTTTCTCTTAAATAATGTTCCGTAAAAAAATGATTAAAGCTTGTGACGGCTCTATCCGCGTCCTTCTCATTAGCAAACCCTCTTGGGGAATCTTTGGTCCTTAAAAACTATTTTTTTAGAACGCGCCCTCTGAAGAAGAGAACGTGAACACGTAAATTACGTCTTCTATATAAAGTAAGCCCAATAGCTTGCCATCCTAAATATGTACACGTAACACCTTTGGACTTCTTGTAGGGCAGAGGTGTTGTACCTCTATGGATCAACGTGTATTTTTTCTAAAGAAATACTTAATAATGTGCAGACGTGTCATCAAATAATTTGGCTTGCGATTATTTGGAAAAATAATAAAACTAAATACTAACAACACAAAACTATTTACTGCGAAAAAATACATTTTGCACTGTATAATAGTAAATGTTTCGGTTATATGTGTAATTAAATTTAAGCAACATTATTGTGACTTCTTATGTAGTAGATTAGATGACAAATAACTTAGATTGGGACTGTAAGATGTTACTTTTAGCAGAATGCTTGCTGAATTGGAGTCATCTGCCATACGATTTCTAAACAAGTCTTTAATGTTACTCATCTCTGAAAATAAGGGTTCGTGAGTATAGGTCTATGAAAATATAGTTAAAATAGCATGAGCATGCTTCTTCAAACAGTTCAATGTGTCTGGAATCGAATTTGATGTTTCCAAAAAAATTCATTTCTGGCATTTTTACTTATACTGCTTGTTAATCTTTTCTGTTTCAATCATTTTCAACTTTTTCCTTGTTTCAACAAACATTTGAACCCATACTGAACGTGACTAGAAATCAATAAGTTGCATTTCAATTTCTTCAATTTTCAAACCAATCGAAGGGGGGCAAGTTCAGTTTATCAAATGATGTCACATCAGGGTACATAATAAACCTGAGCTTTTCTGATGATTCTTTGAACTGCGAAAATCTCACTGAATTGATTGAAAAATCAATATTATGGAAATAAATTCTTCAATAATGATTTCTTTGTCTGGTTTCTCATGTAAGTCTTAATCTTTGAAATTGTTTTTCAAGTTTGGGGTACCTTGTAATACTATAGTTTCTGAACTAAAATGCAAACCGTTTTGATCAGTGGCGTGTCCAAAATATTAGGTCACGTGCCATCAATAGCACACGTGTCAATGGTTCACCATTAGGGTTTCTTTCCCAGGAACCTAGGATCCCGTGAAAAATCATAAGATTTCTGTATTTTTTCTATTCCCTGGAATTATACTTCGTTCCAGGGATTTCCCTAGAATCGCACGGGGCTTCAATTATCTATGAGGTAGCTATTTTTGACTTGACTGTAATTTCAACCTCGGACATCGTTAGCCGACCCTACTGCAGAAGATGTATTTTCTTTCGTTATTAGAGAATTAAATTTGTGAAAAATAGGAAATATTCTCTAAGACAAAGGTTTTATATTGTTCAACCAAAAAAGAATTAATGAGACACGCAACGTTAATTTAATAGGATTAACGTTAATTTGTGAAAAATGCGAAGCAATTGCAGTTACTGTCGATAGTTCGCGATTGCCTGGTAAAAATTGTTTAGTTAGACAAGCCCAAATGAGAGAGAGAGAGAGAGAGAGGGGCAAGGCTTTTCTGCGAAGAAAAGGAATCAATATCCAACTCTTCGCACTCAGACGAAGAAAGCGTGGACATTTTGGAAGAAAAAACTCTGACGTTGGACGCAAAATTAGAAAAAGCAATTTACTCTAAGACAAAGGTTTTATATTGTTCAACCAAAAAAGAACTAGTTTCAACAAAATCATGAAACAAGAGATGCAGTTGTTCGACTCGACTAAAAATCCCTCACCAAACATTATAAAACTATGTGTGTGAGAGAGGCTTTAAAAACAATTCCTCCAAGTTCAGTTGAAGCCGAGAGAGCATTTTCTGCTGCCGGATTGTTCATCACAAAGCTTAGAACTAGGCTGATTTATACAAGTATAAATTGCTTATGCTTTCTGAAATTCTATTTTAAAAATGAATAATCAATTTAGTATAGATTTTTTTGTATTTCTTAGCTCATTATATAAATAAGTATTAATTTTGGAACTTATATGTATCCTTATTTTATATAATTATTATTGGTTTTATTTAAAAATAACTTACTTTTTTAAATTTTTGAAAATCCCGGGAACGACAATTAACATTCCCGAGATTTCCTGGACATTCTCGGGAATGGAAAAACTTGGGAAATCAGAAACACTATTCGCCATCCCTGTTGTAGGAATACATAAAAAACATTTATATATCTTCGATTAGTGACACCAATGAAATGAAGATTCTAATTGCTGTGGCCATTCAGATTGCTGATCTTGCAATGCTTCTTAGAATGGGGGTAGAAATCTAGTAGAGACTCCATGTTTTGCACGCTCATTGAAATCGTACAATAAAGCATTGTAAAAAAAGCTTTGATATTTTCTTTATGGAACAAAAAGAGCCTTAAGTGAACATATATATATATATATATATAATCCAATATAAAAGAATTTTTTCAATATATAATCATATACATATACATACACATATATATAAATTTATACATATATATATATATATATATGTGTGTGTGTGTGTGTGTGTGTGTTTATACCTATATATACATATATATATATAATATATATATAAGTTATATACCTATATATATATATATATATATATATATATATATATATATATATATATATATATATACATGTTGTAATTTATAATTTATATTTGAAAGTGTAGTCATACTATTTGAACGCTAGGTTGACATATATGAATTCTGGCAAGCATGTTTCTGTTTTTTGTTGAGTAGAGATTCACTAAGAATGTATTATGATGAGATCCTCTTTCGCAGTTACGCACAACATAATATTTATAGTGTATATTTGAATAAAATAATATTTAAGCACATGAACTAACAAATGAACCAGAGAAAACCCTAGTAATTCAGCTTTATTTATATATTTGAGTTTTCTATTATATTTACTAATCGTTCTTTCCATGAATTCTGATTGGAAAAATCACTTAAAATTATGCCAAATATTGATTAAGTTCTCTATAGACATGTAAGTGTTTTGCATTAATTGCATACATTATTGAATTTCAAAAACATATTTTATTGCATAAATGCACTCGAAACACATATATTGCAGTCTTATTTTCCTGAAAGGCTATGTGAGAAGATTCGCGTTAGATTTTGCGATAGATTTCCTTTATTAGTTTTATAAAAACACTATTTCTAAGATTTTTTTTTACCCAAGCACGACTTTTAATTTCCAAACAGTTGTAGTGGTTCCACGCTTGACAAGATATATTATATTAAGGAAGATAACTTGTAGAGAGGGTATCTGAGTATAGTGAATTTTCGATCATTTTTTAACAATGTCTCGTCACCGAGACTTGAATAGCTACATAAAATTAACTTTTGGGGAATATTATTTTGTGTATAGCTTTTAAATGATTCTAAACATACATAAATATACAGTCGAACCTCTATATTGCGAATTTTTCTATATTTATAGCGAACTTTTTCCTGGAACCAAGAACAATTCACGATTTTCTTTGTAAGATAAACTCCCAATAACGAAGTGCATTTTCCATATAATTAACTTATTTTCTTGTGATTTAATTTTTTCTCCTTATTTTTAAAGTATTTCAGGACATTTCAAGTTATTCTCCCTTTTAACACACGTTATGGTGGTCATAAATATTGTACTGGTTTAATTAGATGCCTAACTCGCCAAGAGCAATAGAATTTCGGGCATTTCATTCAAGAAGTGCAGCCTTTAGCCTTCATTGTACAATTCACTGGAAACATCTCTGATATCCCCTTTCACCCACAGTGGAGTTGTCTCGTGACCCTGAACAAGTCTCCATTCATTTCTAGTGTTGATCAGTCGTACTGGTAACTTCGTTTCTTGTGGCTAGAAAATGTCAAAACTTAAGTGCTCGAGCATTAAAGATAAAAATTTAATTCTTCAAGAAGTGGATAAAGAAGTCAAGAAACTTTCCTTGCAGTTTTTCTACCTTTCTTTTCGTTTTTTGATGAGTAAGATATATAAAAATAAATATACATTAATTTACAAAAAAGGTGTGAATAATAATATTTTTTTAAATATATAGTGTTTTTGAATTTAAAATATTTGTTTCTCTCGTGGTTTATCAAGAAAATTGAAAGATGAAACTCTATATAACTAACTTGTTCCCCCCGGTATTTAGCGACTTCGTTATGTAGAGATTCGACTGCAATTTTAAATAGAATGTTTGAGTACTAAGTGTAACAAGAAGTTTATAGAATATTTTTGTTGAAAAAAAAAACAAATCATTAGTCTTTGCAAATGTTGTTGAAATAATTTTTATTAGTAATTTTGTTACAAAAGTAATGTACAGTAATATTATCACTGAAATTCAATTTAAAATTTAATACATTATTCATTCACATTTTTTTATTTTGACTTTTACTTAATTTACTCTGTTATCTCAAATTTTGTCTTATCTCGGTAAAAGACGTTTTTAACTCTTTTGATAAGTATTCACTTAAAAATAATTGAGTATAGTTTTGATGAAATGATCTAGAGCACATTAAATACTATGAAAGAAGAAACAATGGAATATTAATTTTCAATTTTAAATATGTTCAAAAACTTTCCATTTAAAATAGTAAATTCTCCAACTATTCAATAAAAAAAATTCTAAAAAATAGGATTAAGGTGGCAGACACACACAAATGTTTATTTTACAAAACGACAAAAGCGCGTGTTAGTGATTAAAATTCACGATGTCGGTGCGATACTGCAATCGACAAGACCACTTTGAATGTACTCTAAGCCGACGTTCACTAAAACTATTAAAATAACTATCTCAACTGATGATAATGGTATAGAGAATTACGTTCTATTTTGAAATATTCATTTTATATGCATATTTTGTATTTGTTCATTTGGTGAAACAAGATTGAATCGTTCTCTCTCTCCAGATACACTCATAGAACATCACAGTAGACAAATATAAAAACGAAAATACATACTTTTTACCGAAGATTTTTCGAGCATTCATCAATTAAAGATTTCATTTTTAAATAAAATGCTTTTAATCCTGCATAATGTTTCGAGTAAATTATTTAACATTAAAAAATTATAGGAAAATTACTAAAATGAAATTATAATCATTGGTTAATGTTTCTTTTTTTTTTAAAACCCTTTTATAAGCTTCACTTTTATGTAAACGAATCTTGGAACTCAATTTTTACCCACTTTAAAAGGTCAGATAAAATTCAAAATTTTGCTCATTTGTCCAGGACCGATGACAATACAATAATTTAATCATTTTGTCCCATTGTCCTGACCAGGATCATCAGGATTAACGATTTCCCATTTTCAGATCCCTTCCCGCATCTGACGACTAATTTCAAATCCCATTTCCAGATTTGGCGACTAATTCCTGACTTGGCGACTAAAAGACTAAGTTATAACTTAGTTCGATTAAGTTAGTTAGTTGTCTTAGTTTTTTTAAACTATAATTTATTTATTTTTAATATTGCTCGCAGAGAAGAATTCTAAAACTTTCAAGTAAAAACATTTCATAAATTAATTATAGAAATCGTTAATTACATTTTACAGTTCTCTTCATTCAGTTGGCTTATGTTTTCCCAGTGACAAAAAAACGCCCTATTATCTTTTTTAGCACATAACGGTTTTTAACATCCTTTTATAAGCTTCATTTGTATGTAACGGAATCTTTGAACTCGATTTTTACCCTCTTTAACAGGTCAGATTGAGTTAAAATTTTGCTCACTTGTCCAGGACTGATGACAATACAATAATTTAATCATTTTTCCCCCATTATTCTGATCAGGATCGACGGGATTAACGATTTCCCATTTCCAGATCCCATTCCGCATCTGGTGACTCATTTCAGATCCCATTTCCAGATTTGGCGACTAAAAGATTAAATTACAATTTAGTTTGATTAACTATAAAAGGGTGTTGTTTAGTTTTTTAAACCAAAATATTTATTTAAAATTTCATAACACTAAGTGTTTTGACCAAATTTGGCTGCTGCCATTCGCAAGAATTTTTCCAGCACACAAAAAAAAGAAAATATTGATCAATATTACTAATGCTAATCTTCCCCCTTTCATACGTTGGCATATTTAAACCCATATTAAACTATACGACTAGTCATGTTCAGGAAATGGGGTAAAAATTTAACGGTCTTTTCATCAATTTGTGCAAGCTTCTAATTTACTTTTCTAATTATTAAGTTTAAGGCTTGTCAGACAGCCAAACGCTTGCTTTATTAGAGGTACAAGTATACAAATCAAAGAGCTCTTTTATCTGTACATTATAACAAAAAATTCACCCAACCGGTGTAGTGGTTAGTGACGCTAACTGCGGTGCCGTAGGTACTGGGTTTCAATCCCGGAGAAAAAATAGATGTTTGCAAATGTATAGCGCCTTCGCGGCATGGGGGTAATCTAAATAGCCGTCAAGCCGCAAGTCCTTTCGTGTGGTTGGTGGAAGAGGAAGAGAGGTGCTAGACACCTGGCAACCCCCCCAGCGTTTTCTCCCTCTAAATTGGGGTGGAACCGAGCAAAATCGTACTTTTACCTGCATGGTGCTCAAAAGCTAAGGCTAATGACAGGCGTAAAAAAAAATTCTTGCCCTTAGACGCGATGAATTTCGCGGGCCTCGATCTGACTTTGTCAGGCAGGTGGCATTAGTCACAACAACAAAAAATTCGATGCACGAAGAAAGAGTTTCCTGACTGTAATGAAATTTGATATGCAAAGACATTTGAACTGAACATACAAATGATTAACATTTGTCAATGAACAGCGAGAGGTCCAGCGTATTGGAACTGCTCCTGTTTTGTTGTACGGTATTTTTTTATTAAGAACGAAAAATTAGACAAATAATATATAGTGATTCTTGCCAACTTAAGTAAATTAAACATTCAAAAGTGACGCTTTTTGTAGAAATTACGATTTTGTAGCTCCTCCTTTAAGAACTTAAAAGAATATATTTAATAAAAAAGATTTTAAAAATTTCACACATTTTTAGTACATGATATATTTATAAAAGAATTTATTATATAAAATACACGACAACTTCCTGGCACATAAAGCCTGCATGTAAAAAATGTTGAGTTTAAATCAAATTTCATTTAAATATTCATGGATCGAAATAAACCTCACGTACAATATTTATGAAGTATGTAAAATGCTACATTGCATCCCTCAAATACAAAAATGTGATATGTATTATATGTACTGTCAATATTTGTTACTTATACTGATATACATTGACATTGTAATATTACATTAAATTTATGAGAAGGATGAACTGGTAATGTTGGACATTTCTGACCTAAACCTGTTTTTTCAGTAGCAGCAACCAAGAAAACTCCATTCTCTAACTAGGGCTTAAAATATCTTAACAATCTGGTCTGATGAGTTTTATCTAATATTTGACAGATTTTGTTAATGTGTATGTACAGAACTTATAATTTTACAAAAAAAAAAGAATGCTTTCGTTTATTATTCTTTATCGCTTATATATGATTTAGTAATTTAAAAAGTATGAAGTATAAAAATAATTAACTTCCTAAAGAGCATACATTGTTTTGTTAAGTCTGTTTTGTCGTGCGTTTTTATCCTAAGATACATATGAAATACGAGTGGAAGAACAGAAACATACAACACAAACAGAAGAATATAGTCATTTATTACAAACAATGATTCCAGCATAGAACAGAAGGGGTGCGCTGCTTTCCATTCGAGACGAGAATCCATTACAGGCGAAAGACCGACTTCTTTCGAGAAGATAAAACCATGACTTATTCGCGATTCGAATCCGAACCCACTCGGTTACAAGCCGAGAGTCATAGCCACCATACCGGCTGGGAGACTGTAGATTGAACTAAAAAAATGAAAAATATATTATAGTTTTAAAAAAAACTAAAAAACATGGGCTGGCTGGGCAGCCCGTGTTTTTTAGTTGGCTGGACGGCTGTTAACTCTCTTCTTTAATTGAAATGTAACTTTTATTTAAAACTTTATAAGGATTTACTTTTTAAAATCGTAAGCAATTGATATTTTGGTCATAATGTACTTTTCTTTCTTATTTTATTGTTGCAACTCAAAGTTTGTGTCATCATTCTATGTGTGTTACCTCAAAATAATATATATAGTTATATTTGATATTACTTAAGTAATTTATTCTAGTGTTTAACTTAATGATGACAGAGATTATCCAGGAAATGTTTTATCTATCCATGAGTAAAAACTCAATAATACCAAGAACTACGTATGCTATTCAGCAATTACCGTAAAATCCGGTGTATAGCGCGCACCGGAGTATAATGCGCAATCATACTTCCACGAACCCACTTCCTTCTGGAAGTTCCACGTTCCAGGGAGGTAGCAAACATTTTTTAAACCATTTTTTCAACTGTCATTGAAGTCAGTATAGTTTAATAACCAGAAGAATATAATATTTAAAGATTAAAATATTTCAGGTCTCTTAAAAGGATAGGAATGTCTAACCTGCACAATCGTGCGAGCTGGGTCTTGAAGGGTTATGTGTTTTTGATAGTTTGTTGTTGTTGTTTCTTATCCCACCATCTCTATAAAATTAAAAATCACTGAAAAATCCAGAAATAAAATAGGATTCTCTAACACTTCGTCAACATTAAATTCAAGCAATTAAGAATATGACCGGGGGCAGATAAGTCTTGCACCAATGACACTCTGGAAAGACCTTCCGCCTTGTTGAAAAGAGACTTGATGTGGACACTAAAAATGCGCCATAGAGCCGTCTGTTGATGTTTAGGAATATTGTGCTGGTGACACCAACGGGGTCTTTTTCCAAAATACCAAGAGTGAGCCGGCGGTACTCTCCAAAGTGTCATTAATTTCATCCTTTTTGTAGAGATTTCAGTAATCAAGAATAATAAAACATATTAGACTCATATCATGTCTGTGCATAATCCGGATTCTCCATTATCTGTGAGTTCTTATATACCGCTATTAAGCACAATATCAATAGTACATTTCCTTTGTGTATAATTCTATACAGCTCAAACTTCCTCTTGTTAATGGGGCGTGGAAGGTAGGAGAGGGGATGCCAACTCAGGAGTCGTCCTCATCACTTGACCATAGTTCAAAATTACGAGGTCCGTTGACAATAGCCTCGAGTAGCTGAATAGCATGAAGTTAATATTCACTCATACGCTAAGGCAACTCTTATGCTGAAAAACTTAATTTTTCTCAACAAATGTCTATGTAGAGATTATCAACAGATATTACACAAAAAAATCCATATTATATTCGATATATAGTTACAATTATATTTGAAACATATTAAGATACCTTTGCACCTAAGAACTAACTCTCCAACACACAAAATGAATTCTCAGACTGCACAGTTGAGGTTGTTGCCAAAAAACAAATTTTTATGATTACTTCCGAAATGAAATAAAATGATAAATGGTAATTCCCGAAAAGACTCTCCAATTTTTTTTTCCTGGGAGAAGATCGTTTGCTCCGATCAAAATCAGTTGCATCAAGCATTTCGTTTCAAGTTCGTGGAACATGTGAGAGTAAAGTTCAATATTCAAGTACAATTTATCTCTCGCCGAAGTGATAAATCATATTTCCTTGCGTGAAAGCTTTCCATAAGTCTACACTTTTAACAAATGGAGTAAAATTTCTCCTTCGTGTTTCTCATTTATATTCAGAGATGCAAGGTGCATGCCTGTAGAAGGTGATCTAGTTTCTAGTTCCATTTGCAATTGCCCTTATGCTAATGCATATACGCAAGGCTACTTTCTCAAAAAGATGGATTATCGATTAGTACTTTATCGTTTCCCGTGAGCTCTTCTTATCTGAAACAATACCATTAAGAAAATCTTGCGTTCCAGACTTAAGAAATGAACTTTCATTAGCTAGCAAATGGATATCAAGTTACTAAGTAAAATTATGAGAATCGAATTTCTGTATCTTATTTGCAGCAGTGAAATTTTCGCTCTTGTACGGTTTCTTAGAGATTGATTGATCGTGGGTTTGCGATTAGATTTAAGGCAGACAGAAAAATGGAAAAGGGTTCTAGACGCTTTTAGAAATTCCTGAAGATACTACAATTCATAAAGTATGTAAAATATGAATCTCTCACTTTCGCCATAGTTTTTAAACTTTGTTTTGATTACTTTGAAATCAGAGTTTCGAATCGGAACTGAACCGAAAACCGGAAAAACCATTATTTTGGTCGGAATGAAAACCGGAACTGAACCGAAAAAAATATCGTTTTATTTCGGTTTGATATATGTTCAGTCATTTTGTGTAACTGCAACCAACTTATCAATATTTTCTAATTTAGCGTCAACCATATAAACACATTTTTGCATATAATATGCACCATATAATTACATATACACATAAAATAAAATTATTTATTTGGTACTGAATCGAAAACCGTTATTTTTGGCAGAACGAAAACCGGAACTGAACCGATATATATATTACAGTTCACAAGCCCTGCTTTAAATAAAGTTCTATTTGCCATGAATTTTCCGTATTTCAAATTAATATCTTTGAAATTCTTTATTGCACACAAGTAAGAATATAGTCTCCTGTGAAGGTTTTATTTGTTTTTTGTAAAACAATAGTACAGTATTATAACTGCTTCATTTAAAATGGGAAAATTTGAATTGATAATGACGAAAATATGTATTTTCTTTTCATCTCTTCAAGACAGCAAGTTAATTTTAAACTAACACCATTTGTGATCAGCCTAAAAGCTATTTGGCGACGGATTCTACACTTTAAAACCAAGATCAAGTAATGAAAGTGACGCATACATGAATTTTTAGTGTGGGGGGAAGGGTCGAACGTCCACCATTTTCGTATAGTACCCACCAGTACACCACCAAATATATTATTTTAAATTTGTCGATTTTCGGGAACAAAAAACAGTCAAAGATTAATTATTGTATAAATACATTAATTAATAAGTGCATTAATTAATAAAATTAATTATGAATGACAAATACTTAATTAAATTTTACGTACTATATACATAGGATTATAATCAATCGAGAGAATAATCAAGGACTTGGGGAGAGCCAGTCCAAAGGACCCCTCACCTTGTGTACGCCACTGATAGTATTATAATGAATCGAGATAATAGTCAAGGACTTGAGGGTAGCCGGTCCAAAGGACCCCTCCACTTGTGTACACCACTGATAGTATTATAATCAATCGAGAGAATAATCAAGGACTTGGGCGTAGTCTGTCCAAAGGACCCCTCCCCTTGTGTACGCCACTGTGATAGGATTATAATCAATCGAGAGAATAATCAAGGACTTGGGGGTAGCCGGTCCAAAGGACCCCTCCCCTTGTGTACACCACTGATAGTATTATAACCAATCGAGAGAATAATCAAGGACTTGGGGGTAGCCGGTCCAAAGGACCCCTCCCCTTGTGTACGCCACTGATAGTATTATAATCAATCGAGAAAATAATCAAGGACTTGGGGGAGCCGGTCCAAAGGACCCCTCCCCTTGTGTGCGCCACTGTTAGGATTATAATCAATCGAAAAAAAATCAAAGCTGATGTGGATCGGGACCTGCCCCTTTGTGTGCGCTGCTGAGTAACGAGGAAGATACCTGGGCTATATATCTCACAGCGGGCTTTTACTGGTGGCCACAGTAGCCTCCTAGTCACGAACTCGTCGTCGGCACGTCGAGGGTTTTAGGCATGGTGCCAATGAAGACCCGCCACGCAGATGGGGCTGGTGCACATTAATTCTGTCGAGCTCAAAGTCCTTCTGTTGACGTGAGTGGGTAGTTTGGAGAGGGAGTGCCATCTCAGGTGTCATCCTCGTCACTTGACCGAGGTTCAAAACTACGAGGTTCGTCTCCAATAGCCTTTCGTG
This sequence comes from Trichonephila clavipes, assembly GCA_019973935.1. Classification (NCBI taxonomy): domain Eukaryota; kingdom Metazoa; phylum Arthropoda; class Arachnida; order Araneae; family Nephilidae; genus Trichonephila; species Trichonephila clavipes. Next base: position 832,902 of record BMAU01021206.1, on the reverse strand, counting down.
TTCCTTTTGTGCGACGTTAATAAAACTCTCCCTGTCTCGGGCTTTTACTCTGTGTAAGGATTTTGAGGAACAATTCTATTTAATATACAACAGTCATTTTAATTCAAGTAACGGATTTTTGTAGAATAAAGGACTCAGTTTCAATATGTTATCACAAAGAGGGTATTCATAACCACTGAAGGCCCGTGGCCATTTTTTCCAGCAAAGACATTGCTGTTGGCTCATATACGTACATGTGAAAGATGAAATATTACATTTTTGTTCACCAAATGCGATATAAAACTTTTATCTTGCTACATATATATCCTAGACAGAAAAATCTGCTTAAACAAATATGTTATACAGATATGAAAATTTTTTATCAAGTTTGTGTCGGCACAGACGATTTTGTACAGTGCGCAAGTCAAGTACTTGAAATTCAACTATACATTAAAGACTAGAGAAATACCTATGAGCCTAAAAATCGAGGAATAATTTTTCCTCAAATTTAATTTTACGTATTCTTTGTTTTAATAGAAATCCTTAAACCATGAAAGATGGTAATAAAGATTTTTTTAATAATAACGAAATTTATTTATAATATTGTAATCCAGTGAGAATTTTACAAAATCCGGAAAATATTCTCAATAACAATACTTTTTCAATTAAATTGCGAACAAGCTTGAGTAATTTATTTACATATTTTTTAAATGCGGATGTGGATTAGTATTATTCTATTGCAGACCTAATACATTCTCCGGGAGCTGGTGTCGCTGTTTAGTGCCGCACACTATTGGAGGATACTTATTGCTGTCGTGTAATTTTGAAGCCCAGCTTTTCCTCAGAGGAAGGAATCTGAGCTCTGATGATGCGAAATCGTACCAAGGAATTTAATTTCGCCAAGAGCACCTAAGCCAAACAGGCACTCTAGGGAGCTTTTACACGTCGTATAATCATATGGCATGGACGCTGTCGAATTTTCCCAGCTGATCATTAAGTCATTCAAATACCTTTTTTTTAAATCGTTCTACAAGATATTTTACATAATTGTGTTTTTTTAATTAACGTTCATACTTAGTATAATAAACACTTGAAGGCAATTTGTAACCTTCTTTAATCTTATATGCAATTAGAAGACATCCCCCCTCCCCATTTTATTCTCATTACAATTTTTCAAATCAAAGAAATTTGGTTTCCGCAAAACACTATTAAGTTTTTATGCACATTTTACAATGACATTTAACTTAATTTTTCTTAATTTAACTGATTGAAAGACTTATCAAAAAACTGATAGATAAGCAGGTTTTTCCCAATTTGGCTCTCTCTTATAATATATTACAAAAAAAGTTTTTTTCTATTAAATTTTATGTCTTGCTTAATTTATTACACTAAATAAGATATGCACTTAAATTATTTTAACATTTTTAGCGTAAATTTTAATACACATATTTTGTCAACTTAAAAAAATTAACAGTTAAGCTGTAATCAAGCATTTTTTCTAAAAAAATTACTTCAGTAATTTTGTGTAGTTAAGTGCTAATAATCTACTAAAATCTTTTTGAACTATTGTGTAATAATACACAATGGAACTTTTAAACTCGTTCTTTAAACGAGAACTTTTTGCGAACATCTTAAAAGCTTAAAAAAAATATTGCAAAATTTTTGTGCCAATCTTATAAAAATTTTGCAATATATTTGTCTTAAAGTTTTTAAGATGTTCGCAAAAAGTTCTCGTTTAAAAATATTTTTGAAAAAAAATTTTATTTATTATTTTTTACTCTAAAATATAATTTCTTTATTTCTAATTTATTTAGGAGATGGAAGAATGACTGATTTTTTCCCTGTCATTATAATTTTTATTTTATTTTATTAAATTAAGTACTTCTTGGAAAACCGAGCGATTTCCAACTTAAAATCGAAATGCCAGCAAATTTATATAACATTAAAAATAATAATGTATAATAAAAGAACAATGAACTGAATTTATTTTAAATAAATTATTTTACGTAAGCAAAATCTTTCATTTGTTTGAAATTTCTGTAGAATAATTTTGTATTTCCCATACTCAATTTCATAGTTTTAAAAAGAAAATAAAAAGTATAAATAAAATCTTTTAAAAAATTTTAAAATTCTCATTTATCCTTGTTATGCATTACTTGTTATAAATTTTTTCCAAGTATCGCCTATTTAAGTAATTAAATAGATCTTTAAAAAAACATATCGTTATGACACATCACTCACTTCATAAATTACGTTTGAATGAACATTAAAACGAAAAGTATTCTTGATTTCAAAATTAGCTGCAACATTCTTAAAAAATAAATTTCTTCTGTGTCCTTTTCATTTTCGTCTAGCCGAAAGTCTATATCTCTTACCGCATCTTTTATCAACACAAAAAATTATTGCCATGAGTTACGCAACACGTTTAAAATGCGCATTTTGAAAGGGTTTATCGGCTCTTCTTTCTCCTTATCATATCACTTCACAAAACGAGTTTTAGATTCGCGGATTGCAACCTGCTCTTGCAACATCACCATAGAAACAAAAATAATAAGAGTTAACTATGCTTTGTGTTCCGTACGTTTCAAGGTCAGCACTCTTGTGATGATAGCGTGCCAGCAGTTTTAAAAAAAGCAAAATTTCTGACGCGTCAAAAAAGATGATTGTTAACTGGTTATATATATATTGCACCATAGATTGTAATCTCGTCGCGTGATTTTGGTATCATTTAGCATCGCGGAGTTTCATTTAAAAGTCGCTGCTCGAACTGCGAAGAACACTGCAGCTTAGTTTTATTTGTTGTGTGCTACAAATTTCGTGATCGTTCGTATCTGAAGATTTATTAGTTAATCGAAAGATTCCGGATCATAAATATTGGAATATTCTTACCTGAGCGCAAGAATTTTCGGCATTCATAGTAAGTTTATTGTTTTAAAGGCTTGTTTTGTCTTATCTCAAATGAAATGATTTGTTTCTGCTGCCTGTTTTGCGAATTGCGAAACGAATGAAGATATTTCGCAAAGAATTTTCTTTATCGAAATTGTACGAGAAACGAATTATTGAATATTGCTGATGAGCAACTGAAGTGAAAAAAATTCTGTGAAGTTTGATTTGGTTCAAAATTGACAAAAAGAGATATAGTACATTGCTGATTAGAACAAAGGAAAATTATTTTATACTTGAAAGTAAAATAAATGCTTCCCTATTTTCATTGAATGATAAATTGAATATTTATGATCAAAAATGTATTTCTAAGAAGCTTTGCAATGCAGTTGATGAATTATTTCTTTAAAAAAGTCAAATTTTGCAAATGAATAGAATTTGTTTTATATATTTGCACGAAATGAATGAAAAATGATGCTGGAACTGAATAATGATTATGGGAAAAAAGGTAGTATTAAAAAAAAACTTATGAAATCGAAAAAGTTTTGTATATACGGTACTCTGCAAAAAATTATTTGCGTTGATATAACAGGCACATTCGAAAACGAATCATTCTGTTTACTGAATGTCATTTATATTGTCTTAGGGAAAAAATGAAAATTATATGTAATGAGATAAACGATTTTTTTAGTGCAGAAAAATGAATCAGTTTTATTAAATGACTGAAGATATTTTATGTTTACTCGTATATTATAAGAAAATTGAGCTTAGCGAATGAATTAGTTGCCGAGATTATTGCTCAATTTTTGAAAAGCAAAATAAATCCTTTGCATAAATAGAAAATAATCTTTTTGAGTATATTGGCTGAATATTTTGGATGTTTTTATCAAATTGACTATTCATACTTTTAAATGACATGGCTAGTTAATTAAATTTATGATATCAATAAAAATGATTAATTTTAACATTATTTATATAATATGAATTTCGAATCATTTACTTTTTGTAATTTCATTTTATAAATCTTTTGCGAATGATATCAGTTTACAATCATAGTATGAAACTTGATCAGAAAAGTTTCTTGTTTGAAAAACATTATGTAAGCAAATTGCATGAAAAAAGAAGAAAAATTGAACCGTATTTGCTCTCATCAATACAGTTAAAAGTTTCCGAATTTCGACATCATTTTTTTTGTGTGTGATTATGAAATTTATTGTAAAAAAAAATTCAAATAAAATTTATTGATTGTTGATACAATGTGGTCTTTTGGAGATACAATAAAACATGCACATTAGAAACATAATATAAATAATTAAATTTGTGATATAGTGCATGTGTTCCTTTTGAAAAGAAGTATTCGCAATAACAAAATTTAAAACTGATGTTATATTCATTGAAGTAATCCGATTAAATAAAAATTTATTGTTTTTTACGGCACGAGTAAAAATTTATGCAGCAAATATAAAATCTAGTTTTAATTTACTTTTGTTAAATAATTTCAAAGTTTAGAAGAATTCGTTTTTCCAACAAACTGAAATAAGAATTCTTTGACAAAAAAAATTAATAAATAAAATGGTTTTCTGAACTTATCATTGAGTTGTAGATAAGCATTAATTATTTGGGGCAGAAAAGCTAGATATTCTAAATAATAAATTATATGAAATTATCTTTATATAAAAAGGCAGTTAATTGATTGTAGCATATTGTTTGCTTTGCAGAATACACCTGTATTTTGTTGCTACAATCAGCTTTATAATGAAGTTCAGAGCTCTCTTGTGGAAGTCTAGAGGCATGGGAGGTCACCACATGAGCCATCACCACCGTAGACACCACCTTTTTCGAAAATTTAAACGTCACGGACTTCATCATGGACACCATGGTCATCATGATGGAGATCACTATGGCAGACATCACCATGGCGATGGACATCATCATGATATGTATCACCATCATGAACGTGATGATGTATGCAAACACAACTCTGATAATGAAGAAGGATTTCATGCTAAAATGCACGGAGGACATTGCGGTAAATTCAAACATGGACACCATGGCAGAGTGCATGGTCATCATGGAGGACATCACCATGGATTTGGAAAATTCAAACATGGTCACCACGGAGGACATCACCATGGATTTGGCAAATTCAAGCATGGTCACCACGGAGGAGATGGCTGTGGCCTTTTTGGAAAATTCAAACATGGTCATTTTGGTAGAAAGCATGGGCATTGTGGTAAAAACAAATCTGGACCATTTGATGTAATGCATGGTGAAGGTCATGGCTGTTGTGGGAAATTCAGAAATGGGCCAGAGGGTGGAAAGCATGATCATCGTGACGATGACCACCAAACCCATTGTGGCACATTCAAGCATGGATCGGGTGATGAAAAAGGAGATCATTCTGAAAAATTCCAACATGATCCACATCATGGAAAGCATAATCATCATGGCAAACGTCATCATGGTTTTGGTGGCAAATTCAGACATGCTCCTTATGGACATGGACATGATAGCGAAGATCATGATGAATTTGAACATGGCTCTCAAGATGAAGATCAACATGGCTTTTGCTGCCGATTTAAACGGGGATTTAAGCATGGTCGTCATGGTAGACCTGCCCATTGTTTTCAACATGATCAAGAGGAAGCAGCCGATCAAGAGCATCACTCTGACCAAGAAGATCCCCATGTTGTGGTACACATCTTGGATGAAGAACAACCTGCTGATAATGAACAGAGATCTGCTGATGCTCAACAGCAAGAACAACACGAGTAAAGGATCAATAGCAGCATATTTTTTGAATTGATATTCCAGGAACATTTGATTTTCTCCGATAACACTCAAATATATTTTTATTATTTGCTTTTAATAAAGGAAGTTAATTCTGTATATTTTTCTCTGTGTTTCTTTCTTTTCTCTTCAATTTCTTTGTTTAAATTTCATGAATTAAAAAAAGTTATATAATGACACTTATTTTAAATTACGTTAATATATACTTTAAATTTAACCATAACTTTCGAAAAAAAGCGAAAGTAATTTATAAGTCATTATATAATTTATTTCAACAATAAAAGTCAGTTGGTTAATGGCCTTAATTTTAAATATTAACATTTGTGACAAACATTGTTCAAATGAGCTTATAAACATAAGAAATTATTCATTCATAATAAGTATAAATATGGGTTTACGTTCAAAAATGTCTGTGCGAGAAAATGTGAAGTGGTACTTTAACGCAGCAACAATTTTAATATTAATGCTTTTACTAATAATTCTTAATATTTTAACTATGTTACTCACTCTGGATTCATTATCAATGTATGATAATGCATTCAAACATTTTTTTTAAAAAAACTCGCACACAAAAATATATATATACGTATTTTTACGAGAACTATTGCAAGAATTCCCTTTCTTGCTTTTGACAAAACAATTTGCTTAAAAATACAAAGTAATAATTATATAAAAAATTAGGATATTAACTGTCAATAAAAAAAATTTAATTCGCTGATGATGTTCGAAAGTATGGATAAAGCTTTGTTAATTGGAATATTAGGTGTAATTGTGTGCGTGTGTGTGAATTTCTTTAAATGACTTGTTTACTCTTAAAGTTCACGTTTTCAATTTAATCGTATCCTACCACCAAAACACTTTCACGCAAATACAGCAGTAGTATTTAAAAAAAAAGAGTACTAATATTTCTCCATTAAACATTTCTGTTGCTATTATTCATCCCATATTGCTATATTTGTCAATTAAATCCTTTTTATATTACTATGAGCACTTAATTTTTTAAAAAAAACAACAGCGCAATAGATAAAAAGCTTTTATATATCTAAGGACTACAAAATCGAATAAATTAAGGCTTAAAAATATTTTATTATAAATAACGAAACAAAGGAAGCGCGAAAAAAAGATTACTTATGAATTAATTAAATATTGTACAACAAATAAATATAAGAAAATTTATTAAAGGCTTGGAAAGAATTGAAATGTCTAGATCTCACGCTATTCAAATTTAAAATCATGGAAGGTTTAATTTTCAAGGTTGACAGCCTTTCATCCCTGCAGTGGGTCGATAAATGCATACCAAGCTTACTTGGGATCTAAACGCTGGGGGTTACGAGTCAGACTGACCAACTGACCGAACAACTGCTCGTGCAAATCAGCGCCCAAGGTCATAATAACTGAATTGGGCACAGGAGGTCTTGGCCCTCATGGGTTGTTGCGCCACTGAGTTTAGTTAAAGGTTTCATTTCCATTCATTCACTTGTCTTAGTTTTTGCTCTCTTTGTACTGGAGCTACTCAGAAGATCAATAGTAGCAAGGGCGTATCTACCGTCGTATCAATGATACGGGGCCCCAACACGTGTAACTGCAGTCCCATTAACAGGACTCTCATATCTAAAAAAGGGCCCCGAGGCAGTTTTGATACGAGACCCACTCAGAACTAGCTACGCCATCGAATAGTAGGTCGTTTGTCTCACTTACAGAGACTTCCACATCTCCCCACGTACGGTAGTTCCTATAATGGCTGATATTCTGTAGTGGAATAAAGCAGTGAACCAGTGAGTGCAACCAGTTTGTCTGCAGCAGTAACTTTTTTGACTTTACAAAAAAAATATAAATGTGTTACATATATGCATTACAATATTTTTTACATGCATCGCAACAACGGCAGTTACGATTTCATAAACCTGAATCGCCATTACGAATCATATTTAGGTGGAAGGAGTACGATTCTCACAGATTTAAAGATCGTTGAAGAACTGGCTGGAGTGCCTAGACCTATCGGTCTCTAACCTCCTATCAGGTAATTTTGATATGCCTTTAAAGAATTATACCATCGCCCAGTGTTAAAAAGAAAATCAGGATAATAAAATATAAGTTCCATAGATTATGAAAATAAAAATTACTTGGATGTGGGATTATAAATTATTGTAAAAATTTAACTTTAAAAACTTCAAAAAATCATTGAAAATGAGCGAAAAAAGTGGGCGGAGTTATCTAAGCCAATCCGAGTGCAGCAAAAACTGTCGATCAGAAATCGCGGGAAAACGATCTTGGGATTTTAGTCCAAGTCAGAAAATCAATAGTAGTTGATCTGATTGGCCGAGACAAGAGTTCGGCTAATGGGGTATAAGTAGTTTTAGGAAAGAAGGAACCAATCAGAGCCTTCCCACTGCGTTCTTGGTGCTCCTCGAACGCGTTTTGGGGCTGATAAGCCCCCCTTCCTGCGCTCTTCCATTCTCGCCCTCGTGACGTACTCTAGTTTCGTCCTCGTTTGGCCGTTCTCTTCCTCCAGCCTCCCCCTGCGGGGGAGTGATTTCAGATATTGGTCTTTCTTTTCATCCTTTTCTCCGCGATTCTGGGTATAAGCGATTTATTTCGTTGGCAACTGCCTCATCTAATTTTCGTTTTCGAACCAATCAGAGCGTGCCTTCAGTTCAACTTGAACTGTAGGCCGAAAGGAAAAATTTTAAAAGAGAAAATTAAAAAGTAGTTAAAAATTAGATAAAATCTGGGTTGACCAGAATATCTCTTGGTCGTTTAACAGAGAAATGAGAAAAATATGGGGGAATATTGTTAATAGATAAATTATCAGAATCATCAATATTTTTTAAAAAGTTAATAGCTATTTTTCGGATTGTTGGTATATTACAAGCTATTCTAAGATCTTTATTTCGCATATACCAATGAGCGTTACAAATTTGTCTGATAATTACATTTTGCGAGGTTTCTAGTAAATTTATATTCGTTTTTGCTGCATGTCCCCACACGGTGAAGGAGTAGATAAGTAATGGTTTTAAGATAAGAGTGTGGATAAGCAATTTGTTATGTCTACTTAATTTAGACTTTCTGCAAATTAGGGAGTAGAGTTTACGCGTTGTATCTTTAAATTTATCTCTTATAAATGTAATATGTTGTCGGAAAGTGAGGTTTTTATCAATAATGACACCAAGATACTTGGTGTGCTGAGACCATGGGATTCTTTGGTTTCGCACAGTAATTTCAGGGGGGGAAGGGCTTTTGGAAAAGAAAACCGCTTCCGTTTTTGAAGAGTTTATTGCAATCTTCCACACGGAGAACCAAATCTCCAGGTGAGCTAAGTGTTCGTTTATGTTTTCAACAAGTGTGTTGAGATTTCTGTGTCTGCTGAGTATGGCTGTATCATCTGCATATAGACATATTTGAGTATTAGTATTTTTAATGATATCATTAACATAGAGATTAAAAAGGGTGGGAGCGAGGATGGACCCTTGGGCCACCCCTGCGTTTACCTTTTTAAATTGAGAGTAAGTGCTGTTAATTTTGACAGTAAGTGAACGATCAGAGGTATGATTTGAGAAGAAGAATGAAAGGGGGCGGAATTTTGTAGGTAATTAGTTTGAAGAGTAGGCCAGTATGCCATACTCTATCAAATGCTTTTTGAATACCAAGGAATACCAAGGAATACTGGCATTCGTCTTTGTTATTTCCTTCCTTAATAAATTCAACGACTCTGAGAAGTTGATGGGAAGTGGAGAGACGAGCTCACAGATTTCTTGTTTTAATTCATGTTACGAAAAGTTGCTTCCCCAATGGTCAGGCATCCAATCGATCTCCGGCTCCTATTGGACGAGAAAAAGTTAAAACATTACACCAGTGATTCTCAAACTTTCAATACTTGCAACCCAATATTCAAACATAATTTTCATCGCCCCCCTCCGTACAATAGAAATTTATTGAATTCAATAATACGATACTTTGATGCTAAATCTACAATAAGATTTAAGTCTCTTAAGTTCCACCCGCGCATATAAACGCCTCGCTCAGCTAAAACGTTCTTTTCCCCGGACGTATATACACGTCTGTCAGAAGTGCGATCTTTTCTGTGCACTTTTAATATTCCGCAGGCTTCGGAATACAATAAAAGGACAGTGTTTGCGAAGGATGTACTTATATTTCAGAGGATTTGCTTATTTTTATTCCTTCCCCTCCCCCAATACATCATATAAGCACGCCTACGTGGAAAACGGTGTCATTGGGGAGCATAACTCTTAATCGGCAGCTAAGGGATTCATTATAAACCGCACTAATTATCAAGATAAGTATTAATTTTTATAGTGACACAGCTATGGTGGTAATTATACTTATTCTTAATTTAGTATTGTTAAATTAATTATGAAATACATTATGCACAGTACTGATACTTTTATAAGTGTATTATATCTGTGTAAATGTGTATTCTATTTTTTATTATGTCAGAATGTATTTTTTGTTTGTTTACTTTCAGTGAACTAGTAATTTTTTAAAAATAATCTTTTGTTTTCCACTTTTCAAATGCTCGCGCCCCACAGTTTGACAAACGCTGCATTAGACACATCTCTCTGATGTGCACTATAATTTTAAATTTTAATACTTTACTCTTATTTAATAATATTAACTTAATTACTTTTTAACTTAAATGAAATGGTAATAAATATTTTTCGCATTTTTAACTTAAATTTATATTATCTTTTTAACACGTTTTTATAAGTTTCCCTTGTGTGTAATGAAACTTTGAACTCGATTTTTATCCACTTTAAAAAGGTCAGACTAATTCGAAAGGACCCAAGACAATACAATAATTTCATAATTTTGTTTCATTGTCCTGATAAGGATTTTAATGATTTACGAGATTTGGCAACTAATTCATTATATCGTTTCTAGATTTGATGACTAATTGCAGATTTAGCAACTAAAAGATTAAGGTGCAACTCTAAAACTGCAAAATAGGCTTCTGGTTAGTAAAAAATAAGACAAAAAAGTGTTCTTCATGTGAAAAAATGCAGGGTGGGTGGGTGCGTAGTTTTTCTGAAAATGGAAATAAAAAAAAAGACTCGTGCATGTGAATAAAAATAATTTATGTTCTAACTGCTAAATATTTTATTTTTATTTTTATAAAGAAATATGTTTAAAAGTAATTATACGAATTAAGATAAAAGCAATCCGAGGCCCCGTTAATCGAGAGAATAAACACCCTTCAGATCCATCTAGATATACACTCTGTCGCAAAAAAATATATGCACCCAGAAGAAATTGAGCTACATTCACGAAATTTGGTATGCATGTAGTGTATATGAAAATAAACAAATGATTAAAAATTCAGAACAAAATATCATTTTATTAAGCGGTTACAGCTTGCAAAAGGTTAAAAATCAGTAAGTAGTAAAGCCACCTCTGGCAGCTATACAAGCCGAAATTCGGCGTGGCATCGATTCAATTAGATCACTTATGACCCCCTGTGGAAGATCCTGCCATAGTCTTTGCATCTGCGCAGTTAATTCTCCTGTATCTCGGGACGGCTGCAGTTGCCTTCGCAACGCGTTCCAGACATGTTCTATTGGCGAAAGATCTGGTGACCTGGCAGGCCATGGTAGGACGTCATATCCTTGAAGACATTGTTGGGAGAGTCGCGCAGTATGTGGACGAGCATTATCCTGTTGATAAATGGCACCTGGGCGACTTGATAGCATGGGTAGCACAATCGGCGTTAAAATATCGTCCACGTATCTGCGAGCTGTCAAAGTGCCTTGAAGGACCACTAAAGATGATCGTGTGTCCCAAGAAATTGCTCCCCACACTGTCACACCTTGTGAAATTGCTGTATGCCGCTCGACAATAAATGCCGGATCGGACCGCTGGCCGGTGCGCCTCCAGACACGTGTGCGGTGGTCATCAGCACTGAGACTGAATTGGGATTCATCACTGAAGATGACACGTCTCCAGTCTGTCACACTCCAAGTTGCCCGAGGTCGGCAAAAATCCAGTCGACACTGCCTATGATGTGGGGTCAGTGGCAGGCGTCTTAGCGGACGTCGGCTCCTCAAGCCAACTTCGGTCAGTCGTCTCCTTATGGTTTCTCTTGATGGCACTGGATGTCTGGAAGGAGGTAAGTGGCGTTGAATCGATGCTAGCGACGTTGTTGGTGCCGAAGTGGCCACTCTTCTGATTGCACGATCCTCGCGATCATTTGTGTTCCTGGGACGTCCTGACCCTCCGCGACGGTACACTCTACCTTCTGTGATCCACTGTTGCCAACACCGAGTAACTACCATATCGCTCCGACCGAGGTGGCGGCCGATACGTCTATTCGACCAACCTGCTTCTCTGAGGCCTATTATACGGCCCCTATCAAAGTCCGTCAGCTGCTCGTACTGCCGCCGATTACGTCTTAGAGACATCCTAAGTCTCAATATCGTCTATCAAAGTCATCAGATTCGTTTGGATAGCCGTACGGCGCTCGTACTCATGCTTTTAAACTCTCCCAGTTGCGCAACTAATATGCGCATAGCACACTTAGCCTTGTCTCATTGGCTTCGAAATTTTAATCATTTGCGTATCTCTTACCAGACTACATTCTTGCCGAGTTTCGTGATTGTAGCTTGATTTCTTCTAGGTGCATATATTTTTTTGCGACAGAGTGTATATTATAAATGCGAAAGTTTGTTTGGATGTTTGGTCGTCTTTCACGCAAAAACAACTGAATGGATTTTAATGAAACATACATCAGAATAACACAAAGGCTATAATTTATAAAGATATTGTGTGAAGTGTCCAGAATATAACGAGATTTGTTAAGTAAGTAGGAAAAAAGTCTGCCATCTGCAAGCAATTCTGGCGTGCACTGAAAAAAAGCCCACGGCAGCATATATCTACCTTTAATTCGTGAAGAAACCCGTTTTGGCTACGCAAGGCGCTCGCTTCTAATTTATTCCTGTATTCAGCGTAATCCCTAATTATTTTTTTTTTTTCATTTCAGAACAAAACTAAGTTTTGAAGAAGAGGTTGTTATAAATCTCTCTTTATTTGAATTTTTTTATGGTTTTATTATGTACATTTGGTAATAAGAAATTGGTCTTTTTTAAAATAAATACTTTTATTGCTTCCGGTACTTAAAGTAAATAAACTTTCTCTTTCACACTACATCATTTGGACAAATTTTCAAAATTTGTTTGTGGTTTTTAGTTAATTATAACGCTATAATTTTCATTGAATAGGCAGATATTGCATTTTTAAGTATAAAAATAATTATAACTGCTGTACTGTATTTTTGGAGTGAGTGAATATTAACGTCGCACTGTTCAGTTACATGAGGGCTTTTGGCAACGAACCACGTAATTTTGAACCATGGTCAAGTGACGTGAACGACACCTGAGCTGGCACCCCTTCTCGTAACTACCACACCAAATTAGAAGGAATATTCTACCAATACTTAGCAGGAATATTCTTTGAAATCCACTCTTCCAAGAAGTATGGAAGCATGGGTTCTATGATGAGTATTTTAGCGGGGAAGGCGAATAGTTTTGTAGCAGATATTGCGTTTTCAGCGGATTGCAAAAATTATTATTTTTGTCCCGAAAAAATAGTTCATGTCAAAATTTAAGTGTCTTATGTTTTTTTATGTTAATGAAAACCTTAGAAAACGATTTGACTATTTATTTTAAGTGAACGATGTATATAATTAATTTTACGGTGGAATATCTTTAACTAATTTATTAGCTCTAACGGATTAAATTTCCCAAAGTGGAGTATTTTGTTTATGTATATCCTTTAATTTTCAATGTAGTGGTTCAAAAAAATATTGTAGGAAAAAAACTGCAGTAAATCATAATGCGGTGGATAAAGCATTAACTTGCATCGCACCCCTACACGGCGGGTCTTACAAAGCTCTAATAAAGCTCGAGCAATGAAAGTAGCTAGACATTTCCCAACTTGACTCAATCGTCAGCATTTCGCTATGTTTTTCATTGAATCGCCATTATAATTTCAGAAATGGCGTTGGGCTTGCGATTATTACAATTTTAACATAAAATAAATACAACAGAAAGTAATATTAATGTATTACACTTTCAGATGTAAATTATTCACACTATTTTAAGCGTTCATTACACACAACGTTTAACAATGTGTTACTTTTGCTGAGAAAAGATCAGCTTAGGGAGGTATTTTCAAAAATCGACCCTCAAGAGTGTGACGGGGAGTTAGAAATAAAAAAAATCCTTTTTATCAGCTATTAGATCTACTCTTAAAATTTAACAAAGGTGTTTTTTTCTTCCTTTCTTTTTTTTTTTTTTTTTTTTTGTTCGGCTGAGATATGCAAAAAGCTTTTTTTGTTTAATTTGCAATTCACGCAAAATTAACTGATTAAAAACTTCTTTTCTCATTAAAATCACTGTTGTTTAATTTTTCAGTTCACCCGTGCGAAGAACGGGTATACCAGCTAGTTAATTAATATCCATTAAAGAACAAGACTAAAATTCCAGCAGCCACATAATTCTGGCCCCAAATATCAAAATCAAGGATAAATTCAACAAAGGATAAATGATAATTATAAAAACTAAAAAAACAGACTTTTATTGTAGATTGAGCTGTTGTTGTTGTTGACGTGTTTTTTTTATCCTGTGAACATATGAAATACAAGTGAAGAAGAACAGAAAGCATACAATACAACAGAAGAATATACACATTTATTACAGATGATGATCCCAGCATATAACAAGAAGGGATGCACTGCTTTCCTTTCTAGACGAGAATCCATTACATGTGAAAGACCGACTTCTTTCCCGAAGAAGATACAACCTGGTCTTACTCGAGATTCGAACCCACTCGGTTACAAGCCGAGGGTCATAGCCACCATACCAGCTGGCAACTGTAGAATGAACAAAAAAAATTGAAAAATATATTATAGTTTTTAAAAACTAAAAATCACGCTTTTATAATGAATCGAACTAAAAAGTAAAAAAATATTTCTTAATATAAGAATAAAATGATTAACGAGAAAATTAATGTCAGTGAGGTAAAAGCGTGAAGTGTGCTTGGTACTACATTTTTATACTAACTCAGCATTTTGGAATATAGTAAGAAATTATACCAATTAATATAGAGCATCTCTCTAGATAATCTCTTATGAGCAATTGTAATATTTTCATGCATCTGAAAAACCTCGATAGGAGATCAATTCCAGAGAGGGCCAAGTGTCCCACATATACTCCAGCAAGCTATGATGTTGGGTAAGGCAGAAAAAAGTAAGACAGCTTTTAAATGTTTCGGATTAAAAATACTTTGTAGATTACATGTTTTATAATAAGAAAAAAGAGAGAAAGATAACATAATTAGGTAATAAGTAATATTGAAGAAAGGCGAGAGTATAGGGGAGGGGTATATAAAGCATCTAAGTTCCTGCAAACAACTTATTTATTTTCAAACACGTACAAAAATTTGCTGCAGCTTTCTAAATACTTCTCTTTTTTTACTTTTTCATTACTGTGAAGGTGAATTTCTTGATATAACTTCTCATTTGCATGTTTAGAGCATTAGGAAACGAGTTTTAAAAGCGATTACCTTATATGAGTAGAACAATTTTTGGGTATGTAATATTTACATGGGAAGAAACGGAATGAAGTCGTGTGTTACGCAGATATTTCCTCAATTCCATTTTCTCGCCATTTATTGGAGTTACATAAATGAAAAGATATTCAGTGTGATATTAGATTTAAGGTATTTTGCGTATACTTTACTATTTAAATTGTTATTTGAAAAGTACTCATCTTAAAAAAGCAACATCTTATTTTTGAAATAGGTAAGTCTGACGATTTACGTCTTTAAAGTATATTTAAAATATATTTAATTTTTTAAATATACCACAAATGAATAGCTATTAGTGTTATTGCTATAAATTCTTATTTAAGGTAGTATTCATCCACTGGCGTAGCTTATCCTGAGTGGATCCTGTATCAAAATTCTTTGGGGAGCCCTTTTTGGAAATAGGAACTTTGTTAATGGGACATTGATAACGTATTACGATTTTGGCTTACACATATTGGGCCCCTAAATCTTGGGGGCCTCATATCATTGATTCGGCGGTAGCTACGTCCTCGTATTCATCTAATTTCAAAAAGCAGAAACAAAATTTAAAACATTTTATTCTCATAAAAATAACATATTCCGATTTCATACATAAATCTGCATATTTTATTGTACTACTCATTTTTTTCCTTAACCCATTTACTTAAAAATTATTTTGTAAAAGCTTGTCCAAAGTTTTAATTTTTTTCTTATTGAATTTTAAATTTTATTCTAAATATAGATTATTATTATGAATATTACATTTTATTATAATTTATTCTAATAGATTATGATTAGAGATTGTTATGAATATAAATATATTCTTGGTCTTTTATTAGGCTATTCTTAGAGCTTAATACAATCTATTTCCTTCTGTATAAAATAGTTCCAGCATTTAGTGCCAAATGGGGATTTATTATTATTTGATAAATGTTAAAGTGGTGTATGGAAAATGTCTAGATTTAAGATATAATAAATATATGTTTGTGTTATACATTTAACAATGAAGTGTTTTCTGTTTCTTTTAAAACACACTCCAATGTCGAGTCCCATTCTATATATAATAATAAAAGAAGACAGCTATAACGGCAGTAAATGCTTATTTTAATTTATAAAAACCTTTTCAAGAAAAATAAAATACTAATAAATAAAACGCGAATTTGTAAGCCTTAAAGTAGAGAAAATAGTATTTCACCACCATTTTAGGAAGTGAGAGTTTGTTTGTCATATTTGAAAAATGAGCCTTCTTGAAGAAGTTTTGGAGCTTTTTTCCTAAACGCAACAATGATAAATGACAGATATCTATAATGTACAGTAAAGAACAAACTTTGCGTGCTGTGCCCGTTATCGTTGGCTATAATGGTAGTTTCCTCCTGCCAGAAACTTGCCTTTTTAAAGGTCAGATGCCACTTGAAAGATATTAGTACTAAAATCAAAAATTATTTCTTTTCGAAATATTTTTAGTTTTTTAAGAGTTATTTGTAAAAAAAGAAAATAACCTATAAAATATACTCAGACGATTTATCAAAACAGAAAGTTGATACTGATTAGAGGTTTTCATTCGAAATTTATGGCATTCTTAGAGGTTTTAAGGTTCACGAAGCCTCTTTTCTCAAAGAGAATCAAATACAGTCTGACCTCTACATAACGAAGTCGCTAAATCCCGGGGAAAAGTTCGTTATATAGAGGTTCATCTTTTAATATACATTATAAACCACGTACAACAAATTTTAAATTCATAAACACTGTATATATTTAAAAAAAGTAATTATTCAAACCTTTTTTTAAATTAATATATGTTTATTTTATATATCTTACCTTACCCATAAAAAAAATGAAAGAAAGAAAAACTGCAAGAAAAACAAGAAAAAGAATTCCGAAGAATTAATTGTATCTTCAATATTAAGAAATTAAGAAAATAATTTTGCACTAAAATTAATGAATTTTAAGGACATTGCATAATTAAAAGCATACAAGTAATATTAAACATACATTATTTTATAATTAGAACACGGGGACAGGGGACAGAAATCCACTGAGGGTAAAAGAGGACATCGAAAATGTTTCTAGTGAACTGGACAATCGGGGTTAAGGGATGCACTTCTTGGATGAAACGTCCAGAACTCTAATGCTCTAAGTGAGTTCGGATCTAATAAAACGAGTTCAAGATTTATGGCCACCATAAAGTGTGTTAAAGAGAGAATAACTTGAATTTTTTTTTCGGAAATACTTTAAAAAAGGGGAGAACAAAAATTGAGTCACAAAAGAAAAAGTTCGTTATATAGAAATGCACTTCGTTATAGAGAGGTTATTTCACGAAGAAAATCGTGAAATGTTCAAGGTTTCAACAAAAGGTTCGCTATAGAGAAAAATTCGCAATATAGAGGTTCGTTATATAGATATTCGACTGTATTAAAATTTGAGGAGGTTATTCTCTGCTTGTAGTCAATATAAAACATGTTTTTTTTTTCGTTTTGAGAGAGTATATGTACTTATACCAAATCTTCTGAAATTTACCTAAGTGAAAGCAATAAGAAGAAAAAATAATCTATGTACAAATTTCAAGGCATTACTAACTTTAATTTAAAAAAAAAACAAAAGATTAAATTTTAATTAAGTCCATAGATTTCAATGACCCGCCAGTTTAAAAAAAAGTAGCTGTAGTAGCCGAGTAGATATGGTCACGAATTCGTGTCTGACATTGTCGAGTCGCAAATTCGAAGTCTAGTGCCAACGAAGACCTTCTGCGTAGAGGAGCTGATGCACATTAAATCTGTGTGCCATTGGCATGATGTGGAAGTTTGGAGAGAAGGGGTAGCTCAGGCGACATCCTCCTCTCTTGACCGTAGTTCAAAATTACGAAGTCCATTGCTAAGAGTCCTTGTGTTTCTTCAGATTTTGACGTTGTCGCAGTACCTCCTCACGTTGGTTGAGGTGAAGATCTCGCTCATTATTAGAGGAAGGGGGCATCCAAAACCAGAATGGGTGGAGAAGACATTGAATAAAAACGGGACATGGTTTCATCCCAGTATCGTCACGGAAAGAGACCGTTACGATGGTCCCGTTGTTGTCGTTTGTGGAGGTATTACTCTCAACGGGCAGATTGAGTTTCACGTTTTCGACAGAAGTTCTGTAACGCTGAGGTCACTATGGCAAGGAGATATACTCCATCTGATCCTCGGAACAGATGGAGGTACCCGTATATCTGTTCCGGGGTGCTATTGGACCAGACTGCGTTTTTAGGGTTGACAATACACGGCTACACAGGATTGCTGATATTCAGAAGCTCTGGAAAGGGAAGATGTCCATCAAATGAATTGGCCAGCGTTCTTCTCTGATTTAAATCCCGCAGAACATGTGTGGGATGCTTTGAGGAGACGCCTTGTGGCACGATTACATCCTCCGAGGAACACCCAACAATTGAAACAGATACTGATTGAAGAATGGTCCCTCTTACCTCAAGAACGATTGAACATTCTGGTACTGAGTATAAAGAGACGGTGCGAAGCAACCATTACATATCCCATTCTAAGGAACATCTGCTTGTTGTTCCTTTTGGAGATACAATCATGAGTAACGATACTATGAGTTCAATAAAGCTTTTTCTTTTGTTTCATTCCATACTATATTTATTTATTTATCCAACGCCCGTGCTTGGCTTCTTGACCATTTGAAGCCGAGCCTCCCAGTACCGACTGACGATGTCGTCAGCCGGGTATTCATAGAGTCCAGTGAATTGGAGCAGATGGTTGCCATCCATTTTGGCACGGCCACAGAGTGGGCAGGCCTGGTTAGCAGCCACGCCAAGCCAGTGGAGGTTTACTCCCAAAAGGTCATGTCCGGGGTAGGTAGCGAAATTCCATATTGTACGCATTGTATTCTTTTTTCCGACACTATACTTTCGTCAGCATTTAAGAACAAAATGCTGTCTTTCATTTTTCAATCCGATGTCTCTCAGATGTTTTTTAGTGGAGTTATGACAAAAAAATGTTGTTTAAGTTTTATGCACCAGTATATTAAATATGGCATTTTCTGTTTCTCTTTATTTAATACTCGCATTTATTTGAGTTTTAAATATGATTTTCATCGTATTGTAAAAGTGTTTGTGTATTGCTGTTATGTTAGGTTCTTATGATTCAATATCATAGTTTTTCTATTGTATTTTTTTGTAATGTAAAAAAATGTAACTATAATACTTATGGTTATAAGGTTTTTCTTTGAAGAGGTGTTTAATATATATATATATATAAGTTTTATTTAAAATAAAAAAATCTAAATATGTATTTATATAGTATATGCTAAGTGAATACAAAAATTTTAAGACCTTTATCACAGCCACATTAAAATTTTTACAATGTTCCCCACCTCTAACATAAGACTTTATTTTACTGATTTGATTTGCTTTCAATTAAAATAGCACTTTAAAGTAACATGAAGAATTTTTGGTAACGGACCTCGTAATTTGAACCTCGGCCAAAAGACGAGGCGGACACCCGAGCTGACAACCCACTCTGAAAACTTCTATTCTATGCTGTACAATTATCACTAAATGAAAATATATTTAGTATTATTTCAGTGTAAGAGAGACTCTTTTCGAAAACAGATAGAGGAATTAAAATTGTAATGAGTTTTTAAAATTCTTCAAGAGTTTGTCAATTGCTCTTTGAGTTCAGAAAAGTTCGCTTCATTACTGTTGTAAAAATAATTCTCAAAATAAATTGTTGCCCTCAAAATTAAATAATAAGTTTCTTCTTTTGAAATGTAGCTTTTTATATGAGATCGTTTTAGTCTAAATTAATAAGTAGACTTAACAAGATGCTCTTGAATGCTTATATGTATTTATTGAAATGATTTCATTGTTTGTAGCAATAACAGATTTGGTTCAATCCGTTTTCCGGAAGACATATGAGTTTCAGTGGTGTCCGTGATGGTGCCCATGGTGATGGCCATGATGGTGATGATGGCCATGATGATGGTGATGACCATGGTGGTGATCGTGATGATGGTCGTGGTGATGGTCATGGTGGTGATCATGGTGATGATCATGGTGATGATCATGATGATGACCATGATCATGGTGGTGATCGTGTCCGTGATGGTGGTGCCCGTGGTGGTGACGAGCTTCCCCTTCAGGTACTGGATTTGCCGCGGCATTTGTAAGCAGAAGAACGGCACAAAAGACAGCGATGATTGCAAGAGAAGTGTTCTGGAAAACAAGTTTCTTTGTATAAATGCATAAATATATAATAATAGATACATGTACCGTATTTATTCGAATCTAAACCTCTCTTTTTTCCAATATTAATGCTACTGATCAATATGAAAATCGGATGCGGCTTAGAATCGAAGACGGGTAAGATCGTTGCTAAGAGAAATTAAACATAATATTGATTATTACAGCAATTAAATGTTCATTAATGTATTTAAAAGTCTTTAATATACTGATAAAAATAAATTAATTATTCACTTCTTATTGGTTTTCATTGTAATTTTTTTTTAATTTCGTAAATATCGGATGTCAATAAATCTTTTCTACACTATTTTGTTTTTCAAGGAAACATCTTGAGAATTTGGAGTGCGGCTTGGAATTGATGGTGGCTCAGATTAAAATAAATACGGTAGTATAAATGTATATCTTTACTTTTCTAGATGTACTCACCAAACGTAAAAGGGTCTGAACCAAACGAAGAATGCATTATAAGATAAATGAAAGTGTTGATTTTCATGGACATTTTGAACACTGTAATTCATGTACGTTGTTTTTATAAAACTGTTTTTTTAAGAATTCAAGATAATCCTTAAATAACTGATTTTTTACTTCAATATATAAAGTGCAAGATAATTTAACATTATGATGTAATAACCGAAATATAGAGCTCATTTTATACAAGAAAATATACTAAATCAACTCAGATAATAATTAGTAGTACAATAAAAGATTATGCTCACTATATTGGATAGCGTAATCAAAATGTAATATCTATTAGGGGTCTTTTTTCAAGACGAAAAAATGCTCCTCTTTAGGGTCATTTAAGTTGAATATCTTGGGGAGGAGATCTTAAAATAATGTACAAATATTAGCTGTAATTCTAAAAAATTGTATAAAGATATTTTTACAATAAATTAGCTCCTAGAATTTCAAATGATTTGATGCAAATTTTGCTTAAAAATTTACAAAATCTTGAAACTACATTTCCCTTTAAGAGTAAGTTCCTAGAGTTTAGAATTCAATTTATAAATTCCCCTCATCATTTCTAAAATTATATTGCATTTATTATTTGTTTGAATCAATATACTTGTATATCTTTATTTGGTTAATTTTTTCTAAGAATTATTCGTTTTTATCGGTAGGTTTCATTATTTTACTTAATTGTTATATATATATATATATATATATATATATATATATATATATAAAAGAAATTAAGCTTCTTGAAAAATTTCATTTTAATACAAATTTTCAGTAATATATATTAGTTTTAAACCTTGATTTACATTTTCGTTTCTTCCAACATTTTTCAAAAATATACATTTATTTTCATTTATAAATCATCAATTGTGGGAAACAGACATTTTTTAAGAAGTTATGGTAAATATTTAATCATTTATCCTTTTTTTATGCTACCCTCACTTAACATATAAATAAAAAAGAATTGATTCTCTTTTCTCCTTTCCGAGACGAGGTATTTATTTTGTAACAGTCATAAAATCTTTCCATTATAGTGAATTTATGGAATTACTATATTTCATCTTAACCCTCTATGTTCAGGACCACTTTTTAACGTCAAGAAAAGATTCGCACCCCCCCCCGGTACAAATTATTTTCTACCATTCAGAATGTATCAAATGGTTTCAATAAAATTTTTGTAATTTATTTAAAAACTTTGAATACGAGAAAACCGTTTTAAAATAAACCTAAAAAGGAAATCAAACTGATACAAAGGTAAGATATATAGCATTAAAATGCTCGGTAAGATAACATTTAAAATGATGAACTCTTCTAGTAATCTAGAAATGCATTTGATTCAAGTTTTGAAACTAAAATATAAACAAATTATGATTTTTTTTCAGACACATGTCGAAGTTTCCATTATACTTAATTTACTACAATTTCTTCAATTCTTGACCCATTAAAATATTTATTCTGAAGAAGAGAAACGAAATAGAAATGGCTAACAAAATCATTTGGAAAGCTTCTTAAGAACACCTTTTGTTATTTCATGTACTAATGAGCGTGGCATTTTAGTATATTTTGCAAACACAAATTTTAAAACGCACACAAAATTACTTGCACTCGAAAATGCACAATTTTCTTGAGAAAGTTTCTGAGAGATAAATTGAATCTGGTTGCATACGAAGAGGAAACTGCATAATTTTTATGTTACTTTTTTTGTCAATGGCAACGCTTCACATTTCTCATTCAAATTGATCCGTTTCAACACACTGAAATGAGTACAGAGAGAATGTCCTATCTTCTGATTAATTTACTTTCTTTAAATTATATCGCACTTCTAATAAAAAAAATTTAAATACTGAATCGATTATCTAAATGGGGAAATCAGAAAATTCTTGTGCAAATCCGTAATTAATGTAATTGAAAAGGAAGTCCTATTTAAACATACATCTATCCATTTTACTGAAGGAAGGATTCTCAAAACATTTAAATAAGAAATAAATAAAGAGGAATAGTAAGAATGAGATTGAAATAAAAGCATTTATTTGTATATTTAAGTGAAATAAAAAGGAGTGATAAGAAAACAATTTAGGAGAATTTTGAATTTTAAACTGTAAAAATTTTTTGTTTAAATAAAATCTTTTAATATCCTGAGACAAATTGTCTAAAGTAAGGGTTTTACTTCTCACGATTATTTTATTATCTATCAATTTATTTATCTATCAGTATCTTTAGTGGTTGATCAAAATTGTTTTTGTTGTTGTGAGTTTGAGTTCATATTCTATTAAGACTCATCATATAGAATAATAGAAGCTGCGCAGCTCGTTAATTGAACATCTAAGTCTTGAGGTAGAAGAGAAGTTAGGAGATATTGAAGGAGTAATTCCTCGTGTCCTCTTCGTCAAAATTAAGAAGCCCATCTCCAGATGTTCCATGTTGCTCTAAAACTTTAATTCACAGTCTTATTTAATTTATCGATTGTTTGATATTTTTAATTTTATGAATACCTTCTTAACTGCATTTTTTATACATATGTACATAGATCTAATCTAAAAAAGATTTAACTGAAAAAAAGCAATACAACAAAAGTTTTCAAGTGTTTTTATATGTTATCAAAAACATTTCTTCTATATAAGTGAAAAAATTACTATTCTCTAAAACATTTCTGAGATTTTTTTAAAAAATAGTTTTTCATTGAAAACAAAAATGCATTTTAATTTGTTTACTATGTAGTTGTAAATATTTTTCTTTAAGCAATACCTTACATAGCGGAAATATAGATTTGTCTAATAAAATAAAGTTTAAACTTAAAGAATAATATTTATAGGGTATTATTTAATTATAAATAAAACATAAGCACAATTTTTGTGAAATTTTCAGATGTATGTGAAGTAATGCCAACATAATAAAAAGTGTTAGTAAATTTTAATAGATAATGTCGAGTGTCTTTTTGAACTATAATAGTTATTATACAAACTACTCTAAGTTAAAAAACTGTGTTTACATAATTAATTTAGAGAAGATATTATTTACTTAGGATATTTTAAAGTTTAAAAACACTCATTAGTCAATAGTATACCAAACTACTTAGAATTTTTTTTTAAAAAATAATTTAATTGGTCTTTTATCTAATATAATTTATATAAAAAAAGAATTCTGTCTTCGAAAAAAAATCGTTCTTTAAGAAAACCAGCCTTCTAGCGCTAATTTTAGATTCTGTAATGAATTGTGATTTCAGAGAAGTAGTTAAAATAATAAATTTGCTTACAATTGCCTTTCTTTTTTCTTCAATAATAGAGCTTTTTACGTATAAAAGAAAAATTAATAATGTGTGTTTAGCATTAATTCTTCAGCCAATTCTTCACAAGGAAGAATTTTATTATTTTCTCTATTTCCGCCAAATAAAAATAATATTAACCTTTGCATGTAAAATGAATTTAATAGTCCATCCTATATACATTAAAATGGCAGCTACCGAAATTTTTTAATTCTGTGCAATCGAATACAAACAATAAAGAGGAATTTTTGATATTTATTTAAAATGTTCCGTATGTTTCTGTTCTAGTTTTGAAAAATAATTTTTGCACCTAACACAATCGAATCAGAAATGATTTAAGTTCCGTGTTCGTTTCAATGACTGTAAATTATTTTTTACTGTAAGTGCTATTCTTAAACAAAATTTTTTGGTTAGAATGTTAAAAGTTTATACAGTTTGCATACTTTGAATCTAAACAACTTACCATGATGATGAATGAATGAATCGCTTTAAATCAAGCTGAATTCTACAGCTGAACTGAGCTTCAAACGTATTTAAAATACAATTAGATTTGCAAGATTGATATGAGACTACTACAGTTCAGATATCTTTATATACTATTTCCAAAATCGCATATTGTACTATCCGTTCAGGTAGTGCTTGGAGTTTCATGCCTCATTAGAGTTAGTTGACCAACGAACAAAAACTGTAAAAACCCTTCAAGGACAACTTTTTTTCTCTTTTTTTATTGGAATAGAGGTTCATGTCACTTGAGTGTACAGAACAAAAGCAGAAAACAATCGAAATATGATTCCTTAGCCAACACATTTTTTAAGCAGATACTGTTACATAACATAACCTTTCTTAAATAGTATCTGATGTTAGTTTTTTAATAGTATTACACAGTATTTAAGCGAATTATTGACCTGAATCCTGGGAATAAATCAGTTTGACCACAGAAATATGTGCTATAACAATGGGGAAAAAACGTGCGAATACTTTTATTTTCTAAATATATAGGGGTTTCGCTGAAATTAGTTGGACAATAAAACAAAAAAATTCAATTCTTTAAAAGATTTCAATGCTATTAATTATTTTTTTAAGTAAACATTTACCTATTGTCTTGCAAACTATTCTTGTCGTTACTTAAACTGTAAGACTTTTGAAACAAAGGGAAAGAGAGAAAGAATGATTTAAATATTTTCAGGCTTAACATGAATTTTATCTCGACATAATTTTAATCCAGTTATTCAGAATACAGAATTATTTTTAATATTTATTTGATAAAATTATGTTTTTTAATTTCATTCTATTTTCAAAAATGTATTGATTAAACTCAGTGAAAGCAATATCAACACTGCATATTTGGAGAATTCCAATAATTGTTATCATAAATATAATGAGACAAATTAATATTATTTGTGTACTTTAGCACTCGTTTCCTTTCAGTGTCGTACACATACTTCTTTTTGGGGGTGGGGGAGGTTTACCTTCTAAAAAACATGTAGAAGAGCGTCAGAGGATAATATCTATGTTAAAAATTAAAACTCTGATGAGATCTATGGGAGGGGGGGGTTGAACTCTAATCCTCCCCCTTGTGTACGCTTCTCTTTTCTTTCATCTTTTAACAAGGTATTTTATATTTAAGAAGCCCAGTGGCTGAGTGGTAGCGTATACCACAGGTTTGAGGTTCAACCCCCTGGCTGGGCATGGTCGACTCAACCTTTCATCCCTTAAGTGAGTCGACAAAAGAGTACCAAGCTTGCCTGGGAACTAAACACTGATAGTTTCACGTCAGACTGACCATCTGGCCAGAACATCTGCTCATGCACCTCAGCGTCCAAGGTCACGAATACTGAGATGGACACAGTAGGCCTTGGCCCTCATGGGCCTGTTACGAGATTTAACTTAATTTTATATTTATGGATGCTCAAATTCTGACAAATGAAAAAACATTTTGATGTAAGTTTGAAAAAGTAAATGAAGTTTCTTACATGCATTTTAAATAAAAAATACATTATACAACGTACATTTTAAGTACTTTTCCGGATGGTTTATAAATATATTACTGAGGAGGGAGGAAATAGAACACACATTTTATAGGAAAGGAAAAAAAATTAGTGAACAGTTCAATTCTTTGAGAGTAATTAATTGTATTAGCATCTGCTATGACACACATATGAGTCGCTCAGAAGCAAATATGGTTAAGTCCATTTTATGATATTTTCTGATTCTCGTAAATTTTGATCAAATAAATAATATTCTTCCTAGTTATTAAAGGATTTTCTCGTTGCTTTCTTTTTTCTATGTCCTAGAAAAAAGGAAGCAACAAGTAAATCCTTTAAAAACTAAGTGCGAAGAACGGGTTTACCAGCTAGTCTCACTATAGGAATGAAAAATATACATAAATTAAAGATAGAAAAAAGAAAATATTAGTGCCGATTACGAGAAAAAAAATTGCGACCAGCTTTCAGTAGCCTTTACGGTGTACAGGCAAACCTGTTAAGAGGCTATTATGCCACAAGGTTGTGTCAAAGACAAAATAACATAACATCGAATGTCATTGTAAGGCCAAATACTGTTACTTCGTAGAAAGTTCACCGTCTAGATCACGGATGGTGAACCATTGGCACGCGTGCCATTCATGGCACGCGGCACAATATTTTGAGCACACCAGTGATCAAAACGGCTTGCATTTATTTCAAAATTGTAAAATTCACTATGAAGTATTACGAACTAACGGGAATGATTGGTCGCGGTGCGGCGTTGAGTCCACTCGTTTGTTATTGTCTGGCCTTAGTTATGTCGTGTTGCTTTTGATGCAAAGTTTGTCTACGCAAAGCATAGGGAATTTCATTGATATAACTGTATTTTAAAGCTTATTTATGTTGTATTTATGATTTTTAAGTGTTATTTAACATGACTAGTTCAGCGAACGAATAAAAGTGGCAAGATAGTAAGTGTAACAGAGAAGTTAATCTAAAAATATGGCATTATTAGTAAAGGAGACAAAAATGTTGTGTGTTTTATGTACTGGAATAGTGGTATGCGGAACATCGTCTGTAAAATGGCATTTTGAAACAAATCGCAAATCATCTTGTCAAAAAGAGTGAACTACAGAAAAAATAATTAATTGCTCAAAATCCGATTGGCAGATGACTCAAATTGAGAATGCATTCTACTATAAGTAACATCTTACAATCCTGATATAAGTTATTTGTCATCCAATCTGCAACATCAGAACTCATACTAATGTTACTTTAATTTAATTGCACGTGTAACTAAAACATTTGCAGCTATACAGTGCAAAAGGTATTTTTTCGTTGTAAATAAAGAGTTTTGTGTTCTTAGTATTTAGTTTCATAAGTTTTCCATAATCACGAGTCAAAATTATTTGACGGCACGTCTATACCTCATTAAACTCTTTTTTTAGAAAAAAATGCACGTTAATCCGTAAAGGGTCGCCACCCCTGATCTAGATCAAAGCTGAAAAGAAATATTAATCATTTGAAATCAGAATAGTCTTCTGAATTCGTGTGATTTTGTTTTTTGACTAGTCGTGTAAATGAAAATGATAATTTTGACTTGTCACGTAATTAATGTTTTTTAAGAAATTTTCACTTGTTGGCAAAATAGAATGCTCTTAGGCAACGTATTAATTAAATAAACATATTTTTAATATGAGGCGACTTGTTGTTTGAAGGAGTTTCTCACAAAAAAGGAAATTATTTCAACAATACAAGAGATTCTGTTATCATATAGTTATCAGTACTAGATGAATCCAGACAATTTTAGCTTATTTATTTGATTAATTAATAAATGATATGGGGAAAAGCGTAATTATTATTCATTACAATTTTATCAATCGATAGATACAAAAGAGTTGGCCGTAATAATAAGGATGACGTTCAAGAGTTCTAATTTTTTTTTAATAAAAACTAATTGATATATAAGTGATTCTTAAATAAACAAAATGTGGAAATACCTGCAATTTTTTTAAAAAATACGGGAAAGAAATTAATATGCCTTTATGCAATGTATGCGTTATAATTGTGCATGTTTCAATAGCAATGATCAACTGCAATAATGAATCCATTTTCTGCTGAAAGAAAGTTGAATCATTTAAATTTTATGCAATGTAATATCATTGCATTCCTCATCAAGAAGCATACTGTGCTAAAATATTTTTTGAACACATGAATATTGTTTTGAATATAATTTTAAAAATTCTGCATTATGTATGCCCTTTATTTCACAGATTATTTAAGAAGTGGGGGAGGGGGAATGAATTATCCTCATAGTTTACCTAATCTTACATACACGTATAAGATGTTTATGTAAAAGAATTTGGCCAATTTTTTGAAGAGATAAGATTTCTTAATTCTAAAAATGAATCACTGGAAAAAACAAATATCGAACATTCGTTAATGGTGACATTTGTGAAATAAACAGTTAAAATATTGAACTCCAGGGGGGAAATAAACCTTTTCAGGTGTACATTTAAAGGTAACATACAGTTTGGGATAAATAATCTCAGAAAAATTCTTTGGAAGCATTTTTCAAGAATGAAAAAACTAAGTAGTGTTAATAATTTGTATCATTACTTATTTATATTGAAATGCTTTTGTGACAGTTTGAAAAAAGTGAACTCTAGAAATTTTGCATAGTTAGATCTACCTTTTTTGTGCATTATACTAAATAAACAAACATTAGAAAAAGTAATACAATAATAGTGATATTACTTCAATAAGAAATGTTTTTAAGAGAAACCAAAGAGATTTTTTGGACAAAAGATTTGTACGTTTTTCAAAATGCCACTGTATTGTCGTTTGTAATTTGGTGGGGCAGGAGCACTTATAGTTCTTCCGAAACTTCATCTCCTTTCAGGACATTTTAGATGGCATTAACCCTTTATGTACCGACGGTACTTATAAGTACCACTCACTTTAAAATTACAAAGAATAACCACTTTTACAAATACTCTGACGATACTTAGCAGGAATATTCTTTTAAATCCACTCTTTCAAAATATATGGCAGCATGGGCCCTATGATGAGTACTTTAGCGGGGAAGGCGAATAGTTTTATAGCAGAATTGCGTTTTCAGCGGATTGCGAAGATTGTCATTTTTTTCCCGAAAAAATTGTTAATGACAAAAGGTGTCTTATTTTTTTGTATGTTAATGAAGGCCTTAGCAAACGATTTCACTATTTATTTTAAGTAAACAGTGTATATAATTAATTTTACAGTTGAATATCTAATTAATTAATTATCTCTAATAGATTAAATTTCCCAAAGTTGAGTATTTGTTTAAGTATATCCCTTGAGAGATTTTCAATGTAGTGGGCGGTAGATAAAGGGTTAAAACGCTTTAAAATTGCCCTTTTTAATAAATAAATTTTAAAAATAACTAAAGGAAAATAGTAAAAAGAGAAATTACTTTGATATGAATAAATTTACAAATATAAATAAAATAAAGACAGAAATTGATTTAAAAAATCTTGATTTAGAAAAGATTTTTTTTCCGTGATGGGAGAAGGAGGAGTGAGGCCAGCCAATCCGATTGCAGCAAAGGAAAGTCCGAGTTAAAGAGAGAAAACTTTAAGATGTAAAAAGTTCAAATGAGTTGGTATCGAGTAGAGCTTCTGTGAATCTCTGATCAAAGAGTCAGCTATTTTTGCATTTCCGTTTAAATGAGAAGCTAGATCAATCATAGAGCTGTAAATGGAGATAATTTAAGAATAATATTAATAATTTTTATTATAATAATAAAAATAATATAGATATAATTTAAGAATTTAAGAAAAGCAGGATCAATTAGGATTTATCTGGGTTTGTGACATCGTATTAAATTTTCTCTCTCGGATGAATGCTTGTGAACTATTAAAAGTTTACTGTTTTAAATAAAGAAGCCTACAAAATTGAATTGCGTCTTAGCTCCCCATTTTATGTAGATCTTTATTTTCCTTATAAATAAATACAAGCTCCTTTCCTAAAATAAAAAATTTGATTTCAATTAACCAAGTTTGATTAATCTTCTATTTCTAACCTTAATAATTGGATACGATGGAATTTTTTGTCGTCTTACACTATCAATCGCAAAAAATTACGAAGTTATATGCAGAGCCAAGGAGAGCACAAAGTGGACTATGATTTTTTTTCAGCAAGCTGTTAATGTCTCCTATGCCAATTTCCTTTTTTCAGGCTGGATTTTTTGGGGGACTAAGTCTATATGAACTCTAGCCCTAATAAAACTTGAATGGTGTGTGTGCAAAAAATATTTTCGTTTTCCATTTATAATAATGGTTTTAAATTACTTAATTTTTGCTTATTTTAATTTTAACTTTGTAAGTTTGCTCTTTATTTGCTTTAACCTCTTTTTATTTTGTAAATTTTACCTGAATTTTGTATTTTTCTGTTTTTTCTTTAAATGTTTTTACTACCTTCACAAGGGTATCAATATACATATGCAAATATCGTACTTACTGAAAATAAATATATTTTATGTATTCATTCTATAATAAATGTAAATAGTACTTGAATTGTTTTTATTAGAAACCTCAATTTTCAATGCACTTGTGGTACAATTAGCTAGGGGAACCTCCGACCTAGATGTTGGAAAACATTACCGTCAAGGAAAAAAAAGTTATATATTTTCTTTTTTAAATATCTGATCTCATTTTATCACATATATATATATATTTATTATTTTTTGTGATTAAAATTCAGTTCTTTCTTCTTCTCTCTCATTCTTGACTCTCTTCTGTAGAATCCTATATTTAAGAGAAATTAAATTCTGAATTAATTGAACAGAAGATTTTTCTCATACTTTATATTTAACTATGAATTTTTGCCATCTTCGATTTTCCAATTTTTAAGTGAAACATCAAAGTACGAAGCCCAAAATTCAATTTTAAATTCGTTTTTAGGAAAGAAGCTTTAAGAAGACAAACTTAAATTAGAATTGTATTTTAATTAACTTCGAACAAAAAGGAAAATTAAAATCTTAATTTGCAGTTAAGATCATATTTGAATAATTCAATTACAAATCTACTTTTTTTTTGTTTTGCTTGAGTGATTTTGTTTTTTGTTTTCTTCACAAACACATACTAATTTAACTTAACTTTCCGATAAAGAACAGATTTTTTTTTCATCATTACTGTTTGGTTCTGTAATATCAGGGCCGCAAAAGTCAAGTGACTATGGTCACGAACTTGGCGTCGGTGTGTCATGAGTTCGAGCCGTGTCGATCTGCTGTGTTCAAATCTGTCGATGTTCAAAGTCTTCCCATAGAGTGATCGAGAGAATATTAACGTCACACTATTCAGCTACACGAAGGCTTTTGGCGATGGAGCACGTAATTTTGAACCATTGTCAAGTGACGTGGACGATTCATGAGCTGGCACCCCTCTCTCTTAACTACCCCACCTCACCAACGGGAGGACTTTTTCACGTGATTCACTCAACAGATTTAACGTGCATTGCTCCCCTACACGTCCCCTACATTGCTCCCCTACTGTATTGGCTGGAACTCGTGACAAGGCCAGCCACAATCCGATAACTTGACCACTCGGCTACCGCGGCCACAAAGTTTTCCCATTGGCTTGTGGTAGTTTGAAGAAAGGGCTGATAGTTCAGGTGTCTTCCTCGTCACTTAAACGATGTTCAAAATAACGAGACCTATCACCAACAGCCCTGGTGACGCTTTGTAGTGGGATTTCTCTCTGCATTATCTTCCGCTCTTGGATGCATTTAATTTGAGCATCCTAATTTCACAGAAGTTAAGAGAAAGTCAAAATTTATTAAAGGTTTAGCAAGGAAATAGTGTTTTAAATTTTGTTTCTTATCTTGGATTTTTTTAAAGTTGTGACAGATCCATACGCGTTTCTTTAATTAATCCTCTTGGAAAATCTTTGGACTATCAATTCACGTTATTCACAACCAACCCTTCGGAAGAAGAGAATCGTGATATTTAAATTAACTCACTATATATAGTTGAAGTTTTCTAGTTTGAAGAGAGAGAGTAGGAGAGAAGATATACTCGAGTCAGGTGAGATTGCTACTGAAGGTAAAATATTAGAATTATTGTGATTTGAGACTTATTAGGAGGAAACTTTAAAATGACGATTGCTCACTAAGTTTGAATTGATATTAGATTAAATCATATGATAAGGTAGGTCTCTTATTAAGGTAATGATCAAGTTTGATAGTTTTCTATTCGTTCATGTATTACCGTCGTTGTTCCACTTTCGCGGCTAGCATTGAAACATTCTCTTACTATTATTAGTTGAAATTGTGTCTGTTCTTTGTGTGGTAAATAAATAGATTAATTGGATTATTTCGAGTGCTTCTCAACCCCCCACACATCTAGGTACCCGAGAGAGAGGTGCGAGTCTCTCATAATAGTTTAGATTATTTTGTTTTTAGCATATATAATAGCCTATCCCCTCTCGATTGGTTTCATTACTACTTGCACATAACGTATTCAAACGCGCGTGTGTAATACATTCATAAATTCATAATAAATATATTTATTCGAAACATTAGGATACGCAGGAAATCCTCTTATAATCATGATAATTTTCGATTATTAATGCAATGAAGCTGACTACAAATATTTAAATTATTTATATGCATTTATTTTTAAGTCGCTGTTTTAACCGTAGAATTTATACTCTGCTGACAACTACTTCGAACGAGAAAGGAATCTAGGGAACTACACAGAGCAATGTACATTTACCATAAATGTTACGTATAAGTTTGAGAGTAATAAGTATGTATACCTAACTATATATTTCTATGACAACACGCAACGCATTAGCAGGAATTAGGTAGATTCAGTATTGCTTTGCAGAGAGCAAATATGACAGTTTTGTTGGGATGACAGTAGTCTCTGAGCATAGATGTAAATTAATTCGAGGAGCTGTTGGCCTAATAGATATGAATAAGGCCCTACATTGAAATTAGCGAGAAAATTTGAGATTCTGATATTGTATTGTAGAAAACAAAATATGTGTAAGAAATGCTACTTTTTTCAAAATATATTTATTAGGAGAACACAAAATATGCAAAATATTTACTTATTGAAAAGTACACTGTTTACAAAAATCAAAATGCTTGCAATTCTATGAATTTCAAAGGTTTACAAATATGTTGCAGGTTAGTAGAACTCATCTTTTACTGAGGAATAAATTATTCATATGATCTATTTGGCTTTAATAGATTCTTTATAAAAATACAAAATCTGTTCATATGACATTCATAATACAACATCGTTCCGTAAAACTGTTAAAAAATGTTATTGTAAGAAATTTCAGAAGAAACTGGTAATAATTAAAATCACTATGTCTATGATGAATAATCATTATGTAAAAGGTATATTGATAATACCAACTAGAGATTGAAGGTAGCATGTATAATATGACCACAAATGATATTTTTCATAGTATAGTCTATGCATGACAATTAAATATTAATAAAACAAGTTAAAAGATAGCCCAAATGAGTTGTAATGGTTAATTCTCAAAAAGTTAAAATGCAAATTAATTACATGAATCTATCCAATTAGAATTTTTAATTCAATAAATATCCGATACTAAATAGGTGCATCTAATATTTTTTAGAAATATCAGAAAATGAATGCATTATTTTAAAAAGGCAGAATACTTAGTATAACATTAGTGTGTTAAATGCATGACTTCTTTTGTGCATTCAATAGGTGCTCTAAGATGTTAACTTCTATTTTAGATATAAAATCAATATTAATATTCAAGTACCAGAATCTAATATTATTAATGCCATAATATTAGATTTCGTTTTCTTTTTTATTTTAAAAGAAATAAATATAGCATTTTTAAGTTTCAAAAATAGTGTTCTTTAATCATAAATTTGCTTAAAAACTTAATTTAAATCAGCAATATAGTATTTAAACTCCATCATATTCTTTCTTCATCTTACATCTTTTTAAAATCCTCAGTTATTTTATAATGCCATTTTTAAAACAGTAATATAGAACACTCCAATAAGAAAGGTTTCTTGAAACTGCTAAGGTCTCGCAAAGAATTAATCATGTATTTACACTCGATTTCAAAGGGCAAAACTAATTTTCTTATTTTCACTACTTCATATGATGTTAATTTGATTTTTCATATGATATTTTGTTCATGTCACTTCTAAATTCATGAATTTTTAACATAAAAGTCTAATTAACACTTTAATCCAAAGTTTTTGCAACAATATTAATCCTGTTGATGCATTAAACAAAGGAATTTAAATTGCATAAATTTTAAGAACAAAGCACACAAGCAATAAAATAAAAATATTTTGTTTTCAAATATCCTATAAGCATTTTAAAACAATTCTGCGATTTTGCTTCTTATAGGTATTTATTACACTTTATGTTATTCATGTTGCATATTTTAAACAATTACATGAAACACTTCAAGTGTTTCATTTTAATGGTGCCCATGATGATGGTGGTGTCCGTGATGATGCCCATGATGATGGTCGTGATGATGTCCGTGATGGTGGTCATGATGATGGTCGTGGTGATGATCATGATGATGGCCATGATGGTGATCGTGATGATGGCCATGATCATGATGATGGTGATGTCCATGATCATGATGATGCCCATGGTGATGATGACGGGCTTCTATTTCTGGCACAGGATTGCTTGAAACAGACAACAGCATAGCGCAGAATGCAGCAAGAATAACAAGAGAAGTATTCTGAAATTGATTTGAAAATACCTTGAAATTAATGGGGAGAATTGAGAAATTACATTCAAGAAATTTAAGGCTATTAGAAATGATATGGGATTTTAAAGTAATATCTTTTTCAAAACTGAAAGAAATAAACTATGAAGGAATACATGAAGGGATCAATACCTGAAATATAATAATAATTCAGATTAGAGAAATTTAGCAAACATGTAATCTTCATTATTCGGTTATTAATACTTAATAAAATGCCATTAATTATTTTTATATAGTAGAATATATACTATGTAATCAAATGCTATAAATTGTGATTATTATTTAAATCCTAGTTTGTTATTGACTTGGGTCTATTAAGGATAAGAATCAAGAAAATTTTCAACAAAAAAGATACTTCTAGGTTGCTACTTTAAATATTTTGCAAGACAAAAAGATTTTTATCCCAAAATATCTATATAGTTATTTTTCTTAGAGTCAATACATAATGTTTAGTAAATTTATCTGATACTTTACTCTAGTTTCAATCATGGCACTCAACTAATTTTTGTTCCAGCACCAGAATAATTTATAAAGAAGACTAGTTTTTGAGTTCAAAATATCAAATTTGAATCTTCTAAAGCAAAATATTGTCTAAGTAAAACCCAATATTTACTGTTCATTTGTTATTATCTTCAGAAATCATTTATTGGGAAATTAAATTTGAAATTTTCTTTGAAAATTAAAAAGTAGGCAGTCGAAGCTATATAAAGGATAATAACTATTTACCAAGCAATGCGAAAGGACAAACCTGCAAAGCACTTCTCTGCAAATGTATAAAGTGTTTATTTGGATATTTTCTCCAGTTTTACGATGTTTATACTAGTGGCATCAAATCAGTTTCACTAAAAACTGCATAGATAATAAAATAGAGATAGAAACTTACAGAAATTATGAAACAGTAAAAGCAATATATAATTCCTATTTGACATATTTGAAAAATTTTAAACTCAATTTAAATAAATACTTTTTAAAGAATTTAATAATGAGATGCTTTATTAAAATTAAGCTAAAATAATATAACTCTTTGTAATGGCAAATTTTATTTTAGTTTATCATGATGTGATTTAGTTTATGTAAATAAAATTTACTGCTAAAACAAGCATTAATAATATAATGAAATATACTTAATCGAATATGACCAAACAAATTTATAGTTTTAGTATGTTTTTTACTATAAATAATATAAAAGATTATTTTATTGATGTTAGAAACACATTTTGTCGAAAAAATAAAGCACATCAAAATACTTATCATTTTCACAAAGCGGTAACGAAATAATTATTAATAGCAGCATAAATAAGAAATATATAAGAAACCTGTTTTTCGTAGATTGATTTAAACATTTTCTTGTTTTTTAATACATGATTATTAAATGTATTCATAGCAAAGTATATGAACTCCATAAAATTTGTTTAAGGATTTTTAACTTTGAAATATTTTTAATCGAATCACGATCATAACAAATAACGATAAAAAGGAGCATTTTATTATACTCTTTATAATCCATTTTATCACGTCATTGCCTTTCATCATAGAAAATAAAAGTTTAATTAATATGTAAATCAAAACTTGCTATTTTAAATCAAGATGTATTTCTTTCAAATCAAATTAAAATTGCATTCATTTATGAAGACTAAAAGTAATAACATCCGTTGAAATAAAATAGGAGAAAATGTTCTAACGTTATATATTATAAAGTTCAGTAAAATAATTTTTAACACAGTTTAAAACAACACAAAACTGAATGCTTACCATTGTGAAGTATAAACACGTTTCTTCAAATAAAGCCTAAAGTTACTGCTGAGCTGTGCTCAAAAATGTTTGAAAAATCTATTCGATTGTTTTCTCTCTGAAACTCAATAGTTTTAGGACTGATTTATATACTATTTCTGAACGTAAAAAGTGCAAAGTAGTTAGAATAGTACTTGGACTTTCACGCCTCGTTAGAAATACTTTACCGTCAAGAAGAAAAAAATTTACTAAGCGAAGGGCAACTTTTTTATAAAAAAAACTTATTGAATAGATACAAATGTCCAGTTCTTGCGCAATATCAACCTAATTAATTGTTATTGAAAACTAGCTTCTCTAATCACAGACTTTTTTTTTATTAGTGTTCATGACTTACTTTTTTATAAGAATTTTATGTGAACTAATTTTTAGCCATACTTTTTGCTATTTAGTATTCGATGGAATTATTGACATAGAAATTTAACTACTATTAATCAATGTTGCTCTTGATGTAGTAACTTAAGAAAAATTAGAACAACATTTTCAAATCTTGATTATTATGTATAATTAACAATGAAAAAAAATTAAAAACATTTTTTTTAAAAAAAATTAAATACTAAAGAGAGAGGAGAATAAAACACTTTCTTCAGATTTCATTTTACATAAATTTTTAAAACGTATTATCTATTTATATTTCTTTGTTTCCTCCGGCTTTCTTTCATATTATTCCAAATTTTCTGTCAACACTACAAAGACTGAAATGCAGTCTAGGCCTACATTGCCCAAAAGCAGTCAAAATGACTGCATTGTGAAAAAACAACTAATGTGCAAGGAAATTTGTTTGAAATAAATTTTTAATATCTTTTATATTATTTACAGTTATACAACAAGTTATTAGTAAATATTAACAATAAAGAAAATTTACTTTACTTGGAAACGAAATACATTCTAAAAAATTTCTAAGAAATTGTGTCATTATATACATAATCGTTTTTCCAGTTGAAATTACAAAGCAGCTAAAATGACTTCCTTGGGTAATATAGTGTTAAAAACAACTGCTGGAGTAAAAAAAATGTGGATGCTCTTTTATAAATGAACAGTTTATTCGAATTCTCATTTTTATCTGTACATGAAGTAGGAAAACATTTTTCGTACTCAAAACTGCTTCAACTGCACCATTCAGTTTATTACCTTATTAAGTTTAATGAAGTAATTTTTCTAAAACAACTATTTTTTTTTCTTTAAGCTAAAGAGCTGACTCAATATGTGTGCATAAACTAAATTTTGAAATTTTGAAAATAGGGGAAGGGGCGACTACCAAGGAGATCACAGTGACTATGCATTTGTTTCTAGTCTCGCAAAACTACAATATATATAATTACGTTAAAAATTTTAAATCTATCAAGTGAGGTTTTAAAAAGAAACTAGCTTGTAGACTGACCCTAAATTGTATAAATTATTCATTGTTAAATAAATTATCTTTCATATTAAGCATAACATCAATTTATGATCGATTTCCATTACGACCAATAGGTTGTAAATTGGATTAGATTTATATTTTCATTGAAATATATTAAAAAAGCTATGCATAAAACTCTAAAATTCAACCGATGTATGTATAATTATCGTACTAAATGTGAAAAATATAGAAATTCGTACGTACTTTACATCAATTCCGAGCACACAAATTTTGATGCTATCAATATATTGTCTTTCTTTGCTTAATGTTTTTATTTACGTTTTTTGTGGACTTAAATTCGGATGGCTGTAGGTCGAGGAGAAAACCTTATTTGGTGAAGGCAATGAAAAGAATAGGGAGAAAAAAGTATTTCAACATCATTTAAGGAATTACAATTTTTAAAAAATATTATTTATTTTGAAATCGTAAAAAAAAATTATTTTACACTCAAACGATTTCTTAATTGTAAAAATTCTCTTCAGAAAAAAGAAATCCCAATATGGGTTTCAAATATCAAAAACACATCTTTCTCTATTAACTCTCCTATTCATCATTTACATGGTAATTAACTGAAGGAAATACCTTATTAAAATTCTTGAGATTCACACCGTATATACCGGCGTATAACGCGCACTTTTAACACAAAAACTGAGATCGAAATTTACGGGTGCGTGGTATGCTCCGGGTATAAAACAGACCGCTTTAAAAATAAAATATAAATAGATGAGTGTAAAAAAATTAGACTTCTACTTGTATCGAAATATTGTTTATTTAAATCAAATGACATACCATGTGAACTTTTAAAGAGGTGTATTTCTGGAAGTATACTATTTTTTTCAAAAGCCTGAGATACCTCGAATTAATAACTTCTAAACATAAGATCATTTCAGGCTCCTCCGTAAACAAGAGGGTAAGCGTTATACGGTGAGTATAAATAAAAGTTTAAAAAATATAACTTGTGAAAGGATGACCCCGGATTTTGCGATAGTTTGAATTTTGATTTGAGCACTAAAATTTAATTGCTAATTTATCAAAAAAATGTTGAAAATTTGCAATTTTTTATAAATAAATTTTATTTTGAAGCTGCAATTAATATAAAATAAAATGCAAACTTTTATTAATATACAGCTCAAATACATCTAATACAGTTTAAACCCAAAGAATTCGTGTAAAAAAATGTTTTACATTAGCAAAGAACAAAAAAAAATAGTTCCAGACACATAAATATAACCAAACTGATACAATGAACCCTACGATAGTTTTAGTTAAAATCGTATAACTTTTATGGGCTTAACATTTTATGTTATAGATATTATATACGCAATAAAAATGTAGCAAACTCTTATTCAAAAAAAAAATTTAATTCAAGAAAACAAAAAAATGACCAAATAATCTGAACACATTGAAGTAGGATTTTATTCCCTATCTGTGATAAAAGTTATGGTTACTTAAGACTGAAATATCATAGTTATCATTGGAAATATTTAAGTCATCATCTTCCATATTTTTTAGAACTTTTCCCATGATTTATTGGATTGGAATTTGTAGAATATTTTAAAATCATGAATGTGGAAAGAGATGTATTTTCTTACCTTTGAAACAATATCTATTATTTTCAATGGATCTTGAAAAAAAAATTTATTTAGAATGTTTTTCCATAAAAACACGAGAGAAAATTAAAATGATCAACTTTACGGAATGTGTTAAACTACTTATGATAAAACTCAATATAAATGTTAAGATACAATAAAAAAACCTTTTGAATAAACAGCTGTTAATAATTTATTTTAACGTCCCATAAAATTCATTTTTCGA
This sequence comes from Trichonephila clavipes, assembly GCA_019973935.1. Taxonomy (NCBI): domain Eukaryota; kingdom Metazoa; phylum Arthropoda; class Arachnida; order Araneae; family Nephilidae; genus Trichonephila; species Trichonephila clavipes. Next base: position 792,986 of record BMAU01021206.1, on the reverse strand, counting down.
ACAAAACTTTGCACTTAATTGACGTCACTAAAAGGCCTTAGATTGTGGAGTACAGTATAGAAAGTTACCTTCGGCTTCTTTTGTCAAATAACTTAACAAAAGCCAATTTAAAAATCTTTTTCGAGTCCGTAAAGCAATAAATTAACTTGAGTTTATTGTTAAAAATGTTTTAAAATAGTATAAATACACTATTGTAATGCTAGAGTTCGTCAGTACCTCAGAAAAAAGTTCGAAAGAAAAAAAAATGAATGTTTTTTATTTGATCTTAATTGCCGGCTTGCTTGCAACAGTGAGTAAAATTTTATTTCCTAACCGTAAAATATATCTTAAGAATGTTTTTTTAAAATTATTCTGCACGCGTAGTTATTATTTATACATCAGATTTCTATGATTGAATACCCTTTCAGGGCAGATTTTCGAGCCTTATTTATGAAAGAAAACCTTATCAAAGAATGCCAGAATAAGAAGGGAATATCGCATAATTATTTTAAATGAAATATTAGAAGAATTTTTGCAATTTTTAAGCTTTTTTAAGTAGATACAAGCGATTTTACTTTTGAATTTCCTGTAATAACCAAAGACTTTTTTTTAACATTAGCAATAATCGTGAACAAAAAAGTTCTTCCGAATCGAAAGTGTGAATTATAGAAATAGAACTATTAATATACAAAAAAGAATGCATAGTATTATAAAAAAGAATAGACAGAAAATAGGTAGAATATATATTATAGAAAAAATAGAGAATTATTGATTTCAACTTCCTCGAATAAATAATTTTGAGAAAAAATAAAGCTTTGAAGAGATTTACGTCAGAAAATTATTTGCATGATGTATAAAATTAATTAAAGATATTAAAATCAAAGATAATTTACTTTGTAACTGCATGAGTGAAAAAAGTTAATATATTATATATTAACTATATAACTCTCTTTAACTAAACTAACATTTTACTTTATTCATCTTTAATTTCAATCGTAGTTTCATTTCAACTCAACTTTTTTTTCGTAGTTAATGAAATAAATATAGCTACGTCGAGATTTATCCATGTGTAAAGTTTCTTTTATAAGAATTCATAACAGTATTGAATGCAAATGGCTATAGATTTATTAAATTTAACTCTTTAAATTTAAATGAATTATTTCACACACACTAAGACAAATAGGTACTTTTTATTTTCATATTCTCATCAAAAGTTTTTAATATGGTTTGCTTTTATTCAACCTATTTCTTATTAAATTAAGATCGAGAATAAATATACACATTTCAAACTGTGATTAAAAATTTCTGTGTTAAAAATTTAACTGTGATTACTTCGTATAAATCTAAAACTCTTATGGGAATGAATTTTTGTAGTGCAAAAATTTATTATTTATGTGATAAAAAATAAAGATTGCAATCCTTCTATTTATACGAGTAACTGATTTTATCAAAACCGCTAGTAAATCAAAATCATATTAATTGAGCTGCTAATGATGAGGCGTATTTCGCCGCTGTAGAATAGAGCGTCAGCATTTTTATGTGAAGGGAGAATTTGTTCAAGCCTTCCAACCAAATTGATCTTTTTTCTATGAAGTTAATTTTAAATTTGACTTGAAGGCTATCCGAGCCATCTCTTATTAATCTTTGTATCAACAATAGCCAGTACCTCAGAGGAAAATCGAAAAAAGAATGAATATATTTTGTTCGATCTTAATTGTCGACTTGCTTGCCACAGTGAGTAGAATTTTATTTTCTAACCGTTAAGTATAACTGAATAATTTATTATATTTTAGAATTTATTTTTCATGTTATTAAGATTTATTTATCGGATACTTTTGATTGAATACAGTCTTGTGCAGTTTCCTACAATCCATATTTTTATAGTAATAATAATAATATAATAATAATAATAATAATTCTCCATAAATAAAGGCTTGCAACAATAGTTGCAACCATAGCTAGTGCCCCAGTGAAAATTTGAAAAAAGCTTCATAATGAGGTGTATCTTACTGGTACTTGAATAGAGAACATCATCATTTTTTTTAAATTGTTTAAGGTACCCGACTACGTTTGGAACCGTGATTTTAAAAAAGCGCATAAATGGATCATTTTCATGATATTTAGTGTCACTTAGATTAGAATACATGTATAAAATTGTTTTAAGGACATTCTGACAAAAAAAATTATTTAAATACAATATTTTGGCAAAAAATTAACTTAGAATCATCTTTTTTTTCCTAATGTTCTCCTTTTGTGAAAAATACTTCTATTATAATAATATTTTGCCTGTATATAGCTCAGACCTCTGTACAGAGGCTCAACAATGAGTTTTGAAAAATTCACATTATTTTCAGAGTTACCACCAATTGAAATAATTATGGGCGTTTTTTTTCTTAAAATTTCTTCCCTTTGTTGTCGTTAAACACATGGATAAACCCACTTCTAAGTTATATATTTCAAAAATTCTAGATGAGCCTCGGTACAGAGGTCTTAGCTATATTTAGGCAAAATGTTATTATAATAGAAGCATTTTTCACAAAAGGAGAATATTTTGAAAATGGGTCATTCTATGTTCATTTTTTGTCAAAATATTGTACTTAAATAATTTTTTATCGTAATACTATTCTTAAAACAATTTTATATACATTTTCTAATCAAAGTGACACTAAATATCATAAATATTATCCATTTACTCACGCTTTTCAAAATCACGGTTCCGAAACGTATTCGGTTACCTTAAAGGTCGAATTTATTCATGATAGTACAACCAAATTATTTATCAGTCACCTTTTTTTCTATTCTATGGATAATTTTAAATTTGCGTTAATCGTTCCATTAAAAAAACTACAACCTCTCAGGTTTCGTTCTTATTGCTTGATATTGACTCAAAATTACTAAGTCCGTAGCGTAAAATTAAAATCGTAACGGCGTAAAATTAAAATCAAATCAAATAAAATTTGGCCACGTAATTTGATGAGACACTAAATAACTAATCTGATGTGCTATTTTATGAATTGACTGGTATTTTTTCGCTGTCAGCTTCAAAATGAGCACATTGTCAAGAGTTGATTATACGGATTCGAGAGAGGGGGGAATGCCAGCTCAAACGTGGTCCTCGACATTTAACCATGGTTGAGAATTATACAAAATCCGTCACCAATAGCCCTCGTGTAGCTTTATAATGTGATGTCAGTATAACTCTCACACATTCTATTTCTTGCCGAATTTTTCTGAGTCGTCTACGAATCTTTAATGCATAAAAAATTACGAATAGTAGTTTCAAAATGATTAAGAATTTGTTTTTCTTATTATGTATTCATATCTCCCCTTTCTAGGATTTCGAAACTTTTTTTAACTTGAAAAAGAAATATTTGATGCCTTTAAAAAAAAACTAAATCACTACACAGTCCAATGGGCTCAATTGATGATGGTCACATGATAAAGACAAACACGTGATCTCCATTGAATTCAAAAGAGACGTCAAACTAATTCTACTTGTTGTTCTCCTTGTAAAGGGTAGAATTTCCAATTTTATAATAAGTTGAAAATGTTCAAATGTTATAAAAAATAAATTTCTTCAAAAGATTATAAAATTTTTAAAAAACATTTTATTTTATGCATGTACTTTCAAATAAAATGCATTTTGTCTACCTACGTGCATTATTGTTGTTGACAAATTTTTATTTTTTATTAGAAAGTTTCTGTAAAAAGAATAGAAGTTGCCAACAACGAAGCGCATGAACGCGTGATTGCTTTTATGGAGTGACTACGATGTCATATTAGTTTTTGATCTGATTGGTTAAACACACGTAGTTATCATTATCATATGACTATGACATCACATAAACTGTGCCCATTATTACATTTCGTGCAACTTCTTGAAAGTGACATTGATATTTTACTGGATTTATAAATTTCAGAGATTTTGTAACTTTGCAACAAATCTTGCGTTGTTATCAGGATTAAAGTATTTAACATTAAACTGGCTGATTGAAATGTGTGCGTGTTGCAACTTTTACAAGATTTGTATCGATTTTAATTGAATTTATACCATCTGAATATTTACATGGGATTTCCCTCCATATTTTTAATAAATAATAATACAAAAATCCCTAATAAATCCTATTTTTCTTCGTAGGCTGTGCTTGCATCTGACTGCCCTGACGTACCTTGTAAGAACAACAAAGCATGTGTGAGAAATGTGGGAAGCACTGATTGCGTGCATCCCGCTAAAAAGGGTACGTTGAACGTTTTTATTAGCCATCAAGTTGTTTATGTTACGATTCGGGCCTGTTTTCCCTAATATTGAGCTTCATTTTATAAGCATATTTGTTCTGGTTATACTATACAAGAGCAATGGGCCTTAGAATAACTAAGCAATTTATTGGGTACTTAAGTATTATCGCAACTATGCAAACGTTTAAGATAACTCGCCCAATTGGCGACCCAAATTTCGTATCCTTCGTACACGAACCATGTGTTTCGTTTCATATAATGTCGCCAATACGGTTGCAATAATACGTAAGTACCATTTATTGTAGCACAAACATTGACTAAGAAAGCTGTACAGTTTAAATATCCACTGTGGGACGAGAAAGAGGGGGAAACCCGTAAAGTTTGAAAGATAATTTTCAATGAACAGCAACAAAGTGTGTGTGTGTGTGTCCTTGGTTCCTTCTCTTCTTGTTTTCGTCACTCCGCATTTCCACTGCACATGCTCAAACAATATGATATGAAGGATTTATTTATTTTTTAAATTTGTATTACACTGAACTTTTTTCAATGTTTATGCCTTTCTGTGATTAAAACCTTTTTGCAAAGATTTATAAAGAACAATTAAATATGTTATTGTTCATAGTCATAAAGTAGGCTGCTCTAGCTTCGCTCCGTCCCACGTTGTCACATCATTTTGCTTTTATACCTTTTTTTTTAAAAAAAAATAATATGCTTTAGAAATAATGAACTATATAATTTTTCCCTCCATTATTATTATTTAGGAAAAACTGGTTAAGAGTTATACCTTTCAATGAATAACACAGTTCTATATGTAATTAAATTTTCATTTAAGACTTACATAAAACTATAACATTAAAATGAAATTGTAATAATTTCAAATATATTATAGCTATTGATCACGAATAGAATTCTTTCATTGTAAAAATAATTTCCTTGAAATTCTCGTAAAAAGAAAAAACTCTTGTTGTGTTGTTACTAATGCCGTCTGATTCACGATGTCAGATCGAGGCCCACGAAATCCATGATGGCAAGGGGGTTCGATTACCTCTGCCATTTTGGCATCAGCTTTGACCACCATGCAGGTATAACTCCTTGTAATGTGTATTCATGTATCACTTACTATATTTTGAGCTGTAAATTCGATAATAGGACTTTTTTAAATCCGTCTATCTTTTGTGCTCACCTTGTATTTGAAGAAAGTGATTTTTTACTGCGCATGTACGAAGTATATCAATTTTTTTTGTCCTCAATTTTTAGGCAATAATGCAAGCCATTGAATACCAGCGAAATTACAAAAGATGTAGATGATACAATGAAGTCGTATTTTTATTACTCTCTGGAAATAGTTGAATGATAAGGAAATGTCCACGAAGTACAGTTTTTCTTGTAAAAAAGCAACCCAGTTTTGTGTAAATACCGAAACCAAGTATTTTATGCTACAAGTGTATTTTTGGAGTTTATAAATTTAGTCTATAATTCAGTTTAATTATCCTGTGATTTATGATTAAAAATGAACTTTTGGGGGAAAATTCCTTATCATCTTATCAAAAATTCACCATGAAATTATCTTATTTAAAATCTGCTATAAAATTATCTGCTATATTATCTTATTAAAAATATGCGTTATTAATTACCTGTTTTTGAAAGAAAATGCTTACCAATGCTTATTACAAGCATCTGATTAAATATTTTGTGAAAATGGAAAATCATTTACAATTTTTTTGTGATGCAAGGACGATCAAAATATTTTTTATTAATATTATTATGGTTTTACTAAAACAATACATCTATCCCATTACTCGATGCAAATGTTCTAGAAAAGTTATTTTTAAAATATTTACAAAAAAATAAAAAGTAAATTTGAAAAAGTAAAAAGTAAACTTTTATTTATCCTTGATTTTAAAAACACGCCTAATGCAAAGGAAAACCTAATTTACATTTCATTCGTGTTACATACGAATAGACATCCAGAGGCCTAGTGGTAGAGTATCGCGCTTACACATCACAGGTCCGGGGCTCAAAACTCCAGCTGGGCAAGGTTGACTCAGCCCTTCATCTCTTCGGCGGATCGATAAAATGAATACCAAGCTTGTGTGCTTGGTAACAAAACAATGGGTTTTTCGCGTCAAACTGACCACCTGACCGGAACATCTGCTCATGCACTTCAACGCCCAAGGTCACGAAAACTAAGATGGGCACAGTTGGTCCGCCATGAGGTGTTAGGCCACTGAATTTGAGAGAGTTATATATAAAAACGAGCACAAGTTTACAGATAAAGTTATGAAAAGATAGTGATACATTTATCTTTATAATTTCCCACTATAAGCGTTTATCTGTTTTAAAATAAAAAAATATGTTAAATTTCGCACGATATATCTGAAAGCCATAAAAAAAATACGAGAGAAAGAAAGAGAGAGTTATATTAACGTTGACGACGGAACTGGTAATTTTTAACCATGGTCAAGTGACGAGGAAGACACCTGAAATGGCACTTTGTCCCATACATTACAAAAACATTATTTTAGGTTCTTGTGTTAAAATTGAAAGTAAAGTGGTACTTCAATCCTTAATCCATTCTTAAACTAAAACCAAACTTTAACCAAACAGAAAAGTACTTCAAACGATTTCTCCACGTAAGCAATAATGAAACAATGATAAATTGGTTCCCATGAAAACAAAAAAAATTATTACTACATTATACATTGATGAGATTGTGTAATACTATCTAAACTCTACCGAAATATGCCTAAGTAATTCGATAGAAAAAAATGAAATTCAAAAAACTGTAATATATATTTTTTGTTCTGTTCCTTACTTGGACCTGGTTGAAGATCAAATAGTACCTTTATTAAAACTGTCGAAAATCTCTCCTATTCCTCAGGATATTTAACCAATTATGCAATCAATTTTTTTGTCCAAAATGTTCCAAAAGAGGCACAATTTTTATTGCATATATAACTAAACATTATGCTTAACAGAATGCGAAAATAGAAGAATTTTATTTTAATTTTCAATTTTAAAGTTTTCGCACTATTTTTTATTTTATAATTGTGGATCTCAAAAAACCACTAAATGTTTGTTTTTTACAAGTACAAATGAATGTTATGAAGAATGTTTCATATATCTTAAGAAGATTTCTATCTTGCTTACAAAGAAGTTTCATGTTCGTACCTCTTTTTCAAACGGTTAAAGTGTGTGTGCACATATTTAAAGCATAGTGTAATACTAAGTCTTACATTGCAGTGGGGACAGAAGAATATCGGCTGTTTTGGATTATCTTCCCGTATTCATTACTTCTCAAGCAACACATTGCACATTGCCTTGCTAATCCCTGTTCTTTATCGAATACTTTCAAGAATCTAAATTTCTGCCCTCCATGAAAAATTCCCACCCTCACCACAAAGAAAATCCCGGATGAGAAGTATTTCATTACCATGAACATACTGCATCTCTTAAAAACATTAACACTTATAACACTGGCGTAGCTAGATCTGAGAGGGCCCTGTATCAGAATTGATTCGGGGCACTTTTTTAAATATGGGAGCCCTGGTAATGGGACTGTAGTTACACATGTTGGGGCCTTTGTTGCTTGGGGGCCCCGTATCAATGATACGGCTGATACGGCGGTAGCTATGCCCCTGACTTATAATCTCACACTGTAAGAATGAAAAATGTACTCAAATCAAAGATAGAAAGCAGAAAATATCTGTTCTCGTATTTCGTACAGGCGAACCGGTTGTGGCCAGCTTTTGGTAGCCCGTACAGTGCATGAGCATGCTTATTAAGGTATGCGACTGCTTGCGACAACTTTTTTTTAAAAAAAGGGAAATTGGGATTTTTTTGTAATTTTTAGATTTATTTAGTATATTTTAAGGAGAAAATTCTAAAATTTAAAACAGAAAAAAATTATTTTTATTAAAATGGGAAAAAAAACTGGTGAAAAGGTGCAAAAAATTACGAAAACGGGGCCACTCTGTACAAACGTTTTATGAACAAATACTCAATTTTTAAATTTTGATGGGTTACTTTGTTAAGTCATGTTTGAAATGACCTTCAGGATAAGAGGTATTTTAATTTTTACAAAAACTAGAGCACTTTATCTTATCTATTATACGAAATTGCTTGTAAAAACAGTGATTATATTTACATAAAGAACTGTAAAATTTGTAATAAAATAGTGATTGATAAATCTGAAAGTCAAAATATTTCCACTATTATACAGAACATACACAAAAAATTTCAGCAAATTATTTTCAAAACTTTTTGAGTAATCGCCGTCCTTATTTGAGCTTTACGAAAAAAACAAATTTCGAGTAAAACGCATTTTAAAGTTTCACATCTTGTATAAAGTTATGGCATCAGCTTTTATTAAAACACCTGTAGTTTTTGATCTAGTGAATGGAAAATAAAAAAACTTGGTATTTTTATTAAGATAATAAGATGGCAAGAAAAATTTGTCAATTTTTGAAAAAAATCATGATTTTAGGTTACTTGGATACTTTAAAGTGTTAATGAATATGCTATTGTCTGGTCATTCCAGACTACGGTTACGGTTTGATTAGGCTTTTTTAGGGTGGTATCTCTTCACAAAATTGTTTACATCCATCCATTTTACATTCTCTGTTCAATGTGTTTAATGTTGTTGCTTCATTTTCTCGTTTTCTGAATCTGAAGAGAGATCATCTGTCTTACCCCTGCGCTTTTTTCAAATTTTTGCGCGTTATCAAAGATCAGCTCTCTTCTTTTTGTTCTTCCACTAATTCCTCGCCGTTACTCTCTCTCATACAAATCTACAGATTTATCGACTAAGACAATATCCTCCACTTAGGCACAACTTTTAAGTCAATTTCAGTCTTTGTTTCTGGCTAAAAACTCTTCCACGAAGAGTTCAATATTCATTAATAAAAATTTGAGCAGGTTTTGTCAAGTACATTTATGCAATGCAATGGCGTAATGTAGAATATTAAGACTTCCCCTCCCAAGTCAGGTTTTGGGCTCCAAGTTGTATCTTACAAGGAATTGCAAAACCACAGAATAACATAGGCTTTGGACCCCCTAAAATCCTGAGCCCCCTGGAGTGCGGGGTGTACGTTACGCAGTTGATGCAACGAACGATAGCAAAAAAATCGTTTCGAAACTCTGTCAGGGTTAATTTTGAGTCGAAACCGAATTCAATCGACTGAGGACGTAAGCGCATATCATTTCACCAACCTTTTCGGGGGTTCAAACAAAACGTATATCAAGTTCCATAGTGGACATTTACCGAGAGATCTCTCTCTCTCACTTTCGGAGAATAAACTTCCAATTTTCATCTTCGACTTCTAATTATTTTAGTAATTAAATGTTTGACATACTGATTGTATTTAAACTCTCTAAAAGTCTAGCATAAAACACAAATTTAAAGTTTCAAAAATATACAAAGAGAGAGAGAGAGAGAGAGAGAGAGGATAACCTATCCATAGTTCTTTTTTTGTATGAAACTACATGAATATTTTTGTATTTGTATATTTTGTAAATAATTATCAGAAAAAAAATCACTTCTTTGAACGAATTGTATTTATTACACATTGATTTAAATTGTATTCTTTTTATTATAAATGTTTCTTGACAGATAAGGCTTGCAGTAAGAAACCGGGCAGAAAGGGAGTGTATGATGGTCAACCCCCTTGTGCTGATGGATTAAAATGTGACACGTCACTTACCGTCGTAAGTAACCTCAATTTTCTTCTATATCTCTGATGAGCACTAACACACTACCTCAAATAATGTTTTTTTAATATTATAACTACTTTTTACCTGCAAGAAAGATGTTCAAATAACATAAAAACGCCTTTTATTGAAAAATATGCAGAAAAGGTTTTCATCAGTTTGAAAAGCTTTAAAATCATTTGATTTCTGCCATTTGCAAGAGTCGTTCCGAAGGTAAGTTATTCTTTTAAAAAAGAATATGTACACCGAGTGAAACAAATAATTAATCCGTCGTTAGTTCAATGTGTGTGTGTGTGTGTGTGTGTGTGTGTGTGTGTGTATGTGTGTGTGTGTGTGTGTGTATGTGTGTGTGTGTGTGTGTGTGTGTGTGTGTGTGTGTGTGTGTGTGTGTGTGTGTGTGTGTGTGCGCAGAGCGTTTAAGAAGAGATAGTACCAGTAGCCTGGTGTGTCTGAGGTTATTCGAGTATAAATCAGGATTTCGAACCGTAATTTTATTCGCTCCGGTTAAATATATATAAATCGGTTCAATTTCGGTTTTCGTTTCACTAAAAATAACGGTTTTCGGTTCAGTTCCAAATAAATAATTTTACTTCAAATACATTCTTATTTGTACTAAAAATATAATTCTATCGTAAACAAAAACTATAATTTTATCAAAATTTAGAGTATTTTATTCTTTTTAAATTGATACTCTATGTGAATTGATACAATTAACCAGCATGTACGAAACGAGCGTGATTAGAGAACGGAGAGCATTGGCATTTTTATCTATTATCAAAATCACATTTGTCAACTTGATTCCTGATACTGGTTTTTCTATCTTTACAGTTTATGTAAACATCCGTGGAAGAGGTGAGATGTGAAAAATACAATTCAAGTTGATATTTTTCTTAAAAAATCCTCTATTCTTCTTGTTTATTCAAATGAATTAAGTTTGCCTTTTACAAGTAGTTTCAAGCGAAACTGAGAAACAGAAAAGTGCTAGTGAGCATCAAAACAGGAAATCGAAAGGCAATGTGTACATGTTATGATCATATAATTACATGATTGACGTTAAATTAGAAAATATTAATTCGTTGGTAACAGTAACACAAAATGCTGAAAATATTTCGAACCGAAATAAACGCATATTTTTTTTTCGGTTCAGTTCCGACCAAAACAACGGTTTTTTCTGGTTTTTGGTTCGAGTGAGTGAATATTAACGTCGCGCTGTTCAGCTACACGAGGGTTTTTGGCGATGGACCACGTAATTTTGAGCCATGGTCAAATGTCGCGGACGACACCTGAGCTGGCACCCCCTCTCCTAACTACCACACCAAACCAGCGGGAGGACATTTGAGCTCTCAACAGATTTAGCGTGCATCACCCACCCACCCTGCACAGTGGGTCCTTAGGGGTACTGGGTTCGAACTCGTGACAAGGCCAGCCACGAACCGATACCTTGACCACTCGGCTACCGCAGCCACCAGTTTTGGTTCGAAGCACTGGTATAAATCACGATAACAAGCAGACGCGAGCTGCCAATGCATGTGCGTGCTGTATGTTGAAATGGAAGAGCACGTGGTACTAATCTGTCTGCCATACAAGGATGCTTACAGTCCATGTATACAGAGACGTCTTAAGACTTATTGAGGCCCTGGACCCCTATGTAAATATAGACTCCTAAAAGTAGACAACGCATAGCATACGTTGCTAAATACTCGTATAAACAATAAACCGAAGCAAGTAAATGTGTATGGCTTACATTCTCACAGACCGGCTCGACCGACAACCGCCTCTTGATTGAATGAGTAATGATGGTGTATGGTGGTAGGCCTAGGCCTATACATGGCCCACGGTCATTACATGTAGCCAGTTGACCTAATGTTGACGGTTTTTCGAATAATACAACCGAAAATAACATTATTGAGAGATTCATCCCTCTATCTCTTGCCTGCCTAGAGATGTGGGAGGAAGGGAAGAAACACTAGCCGTAATCAGAAACAATCTATTTATTGAACTCTCAAAATAGCAACACTGATTCAATTAATTTCAACTATAAGAGATGTTCTCAATATGAACAGAATGTGGATTAATAGCAAGATACACGAATTACAAGGAGACTACCAATATCGATCCCCTTTTACAGGATCAAAAAATTCTAATATCCTACTTAATTTAATACTAATTCAACTATAGTGATCAATCGTCACTTTGAATCTTTCCTAAATAACTTATTTGAAATATTCTATAAAATGTTATAATACCTAATCAGTAGCAATCAATTTTATCTCACAACATTTTCTCTCCTTCTCATTGCTAGCTAGAAAACCTTGACTATATATAGCAGACTTAATTTGAAAATATCACGGTTTCTTCTTCAAAAGGGTTGATTGTGAATAAACACGAATTGATAGCCCAAAGATTTCCTAAGAGGATTAGAAAAAGGTACGTGAATAGATCAGTCACACATTTAGCCATTGAAATAATTCAAATCATGATCTAATTAATGCTGAGTAAAGAATGAGACGAGCCCCTCCCCATTAAAGTAGTCCCGGGCCCAGTTGGCCCATGCCTTAAGATGACCCTGCATGTATGTGGTTGTTCTGTGAGTTGTTCGCTAGTGTTGCGTGTTCAGTGAAGGGAGGCAGAGTGTGAAGAATGAAGGTTGAAAACAATATTGGTATAAGGCAGGTCATGATGGTAGAGAGACATGTACATTGCACATTGGTCATGCTCAGGCCTGCCATATGTCCCATTATGTTGGATTACACAAAATTTTCTGCCAGTTGTCAGTCAAGAAACCTGACCCTGGATCAAAAGAGTGCAAGAATGGGAATCAGCCTCAATCACTTGATGCGGTACATAGAGAAGGGAATGAGTTCCTTATCAAGAACATCAAAATCGATGACACTTTACCCCAAAAACCAAGGCCGTCTCAGTTGCAGGAAAACCACCCAATTCACCAGTGAGGAAAAAATTTCACCAAAACAATGCTGAGATGGAGCAAGTTGTGGCGCAGTTCCTGCATGCGGTCACCGAGTTTTATCGAAGTGGTTTTTTCAAACTGCTGCCATGCTAAAGGCGAAAAAATGCTTAAAAGTAGAGAAAGGTGTGTAGTTCATGATGCCTTGATTTGTTCTTTTTCAGCAATAAAGTTTCCGTGTCAAAAAATAACAAAACTTTCTTTCGGTGCGTTCTTCGATGTCTCTAAAAATGTTTTTAAAAAATTCTACTATTTTTTCCGGTGATTCAGGAAAATATTTGAATTTAATTAAAAAAATTATTATCCCTCATATGAATGAACTTTGAGCTACATGAATGTTCCTTTATGTACTTTGAATTTGTTAATATCTTTGATAATATATATAGCTTGACTATATCCTCAAAATAATTATTAAAATAGTATCAATGACAGTTGTTTTGTTTTTGTTAAGATCAAACATGAAATATTCAATATGCTTGATGTGTTTAAGTTTTTTTTAAAAATTTCTTATTATTTTCATTAACTTTGCTCAATAATTTATTCTCATCTCTACTTTCACTATTGGTTCTTTTATTCCTAGGGATTATTTTTATTTTATTAGCTATATTATTCTTGTTATTGTAAAATAATTCATTATTATTTTGTTTAATAATTTACGATGTGTTATTGCCATAGAACACTACATTGAGTCCATAAATACAAAAAAAAAAATTACTCCAGTATACACAAAAAAAGTATATGTACATATATATATGACAGGCAATTGAAGAATAAATTGCTCTTTTAAAGCATCTTTGTTTTCTTAATAATAAGACCAGTGTAATTTTTCTTTAAAAATAGCACAGAAGTTATCATAAGTAATACTTAAAAATTGCCGTTTTAAAATTACTGAGATTCTGAAGTGTGATAAATAAACAGATTATTTCATACTTAAAATATTATGCAAATGTTTTTTTTTCTTTTTCAGCCTGTATGCAAGTGAAATTTTCAGGGACCTATTTAAAAATATGTCTCATGACATTATTGTGAAATTTCAAAATTATGTGTAATTCATCTGTATTTCAAAGTAATGCTAGTAAAAATTATCTCTCTGTGAAAAAACTTCTTGTGATGCTAATAAAAATTTATACCCTGCAAGTTGAGTGTTTTCTTTGAATCTTGAGTATTTATTTTTTTAATTTTTGAGGTGTCATAATAAAATTTCAATAATATAAAGGAACATTCCGTTTCATTTTGATAGGAATTCGCAAATTAAGTTGCAGAACAAATATAACTTTGATGTTGAAAAGAATCTTCACTACTTTTTAAATACACACTAAAGCAAAATTCACTAAAAGAATTAAAATTACGAAGCACAAAAAGTGTAAATTAAAATTAATAATTATTTATATTTGTAATTTGTAAAGGCAAAGTTAACATCCAAAATAAAAGAGAAAATATGTAATCAGATTAATTAAAAATATTAAAAACTCTACTTTGAATAAAGAAAAAAACAATTTTATCATCTAGCCTTTTTGTTCGGTTTTTAAAAGTGGAATATATTTTAAAATATAGAAGTGCATCTCTTATGAATAAAAATTTCTAATATATTTTTATAAATATGGATAATTTTTATAAGCTCTGTCATAAAAATGAATAAAATTACGGCAATTTTTTCCGAAATATATATTTATTATATTTCATATTGCAAATACATTTCTTACATCAAAATGGAGTACTTTTCTGTGTTTCAATGATGACCATGATGATGATGGTGACCGTGATGATGGTGATGCCCGTGATGATGATCATGATGATGCCCATGATGGTGGTCATGATGGTGATCGTGGTGATGATCATGATGATGATCGTGATGGTGACCATGATCATGGTGATGATGATGTCCATGATCGTGGTGATGCCCGTGATGATGATGACGAGCTTCTATTTCAGGAACAGGATTTCCGGATACATTTGAAATCAACAGCATGGCGCAGATTGAAGCGAGGATAACAAGGGAAGTATTCTGAAAATAGTTAAATAAGTAATAAACTTAATTTTTTTAAAAGTTGTAGTTTTAACAAATTTAAAAATAATTATCATTTTAAACTTAAATTGGTTTTATCATACATTTTATTATTTTTCCCCTTCATTTCTTGAAAGGAATCTCTAATGTTGTGTTATACTTCTCTGGAATAAGCATTTATATTTGAGATTGAAAATATGGAATTATAATAAAAGATTCCAATGTAAGAGTTTTGTGGTTTTTAAAAGCCTTTTTTTAAACTAAAATAGTTGTAGAATCTGGTTATAATAAAAATGTAAAATATAAAAAAACTACATATATTATATATATATATATCTTGATGTTATTTTCTTCAACTACGTTACTTCATGAAGCCTGACTTTATTTTGAGTTCCTCTAACTCTATGATCTTTAATAATATTAAGAACTAAACAGTTCTATAATATACTCTATAATTTCCCAATACTCTCCACTTGAAGAGAAAAATTTAGCTTCTTAAACAGCAAATGGCTTAAAAATATACATTATAACTAAATAGTTCATTAAGATAAACATTATCGTAAGTCTAAAATCGTCACATTCCTATTTAAATACATATAACAGCTACAATGGTTGTTTGTACTATAGTCTCTTCTGGAGTTAGTGCCTAAGAATACAGTTAAGAACTTGAAAAATATAAACAAAAATGCTTTTCACATTCATATCATCATTATACAACTTCAGAATGAACTTAAGGTTACTTAAAGTAGTAAAGTGAATAGAAAAAAATGAAAAAAGATTTATAAACTGAAATAACTCATTATTAGTGGGAGTTTCACGAATTAAAAAGTTTGTTTTGATTATTCCGAAGATATTGTACATCGTTTTTTTAATTAAATTTGACCCTCAAAGTTTTTAATAAATTCCTTCAATTTTCTTTTTCTGTTATACAAATAGTATAAAAATACATATTCTCCCCAAGAATATATACTTACTCTTTTTATTAACTCAATGCTTATGTGAAGTTTTGAGTTTTGGAGATTTATTTATTGCAAATTTAGAATAATGATATTATATGTACTGATAATTAGAATGACAAATATTTATAGTAATAATAATTATTATTGTTATATTAAATCTTGATCTGTTTTAAAGGGTGTTTTTTAGAGGTATAGAACTTTAAATTGCAATAAAACAACAATGTATTATTCGATTGACATGAATTCTTTTTTATTCGAAAGATAATCTTGTGGCATTACATTTTAAATATGATTTCTGGCATAGGACTGCCACGGCTGGCTCGGATGTAGTCCAATCTGGACGTCCAATTTTCGATGACTTTTTCCAACATTTGTGGCCGTATATCGGCAATAACACGGCGAATGTTGTCTTCCAAATGGTCAAGCGTTTGTGGCTTATCCGCATAGACCAATGACTTTACATAGCCCCACAAAAAATAGTCTAGCGGTGTTCCTCACAAGATCTTGGAGGCCAATTCACAGGTCCAAAACGTGAAATTAGGCGGTCACCAAACGTGTCTTTCAATAAATCGATTGTGGCACGAGCTTTGTGACATGTTACGCCGTTTTGTTGGAACCACAGCTCCTGGACGTCGTGATTGTTCAATTCAGGAATGAAAAAGTTAGTAATCATGGCTCTATACCGATCACCATTGACTGTAACGTTGTGGCCTTCATCGTTTTTGAAGGATTCCACCAGCCCATAAAGCGCACCAAACAGTCAGTTTTTCTGGATGTAACGGTGTTTCGACATACACTTGTGGATTAGCTTCACTCCAAATGCGGCAGTTTTGTTTGTTGACGTAGCCATTCAACCAGAAGTGCGCTTCATCGCTAAACAAAATTCGCTTATGAAAATCGACCATTATTTTTGAAATAAAATTGCACAATTTGAAAGCGCTGTTCAGGCGTGAGTCTATTCATGATGAATTGCCAAACCAAACTGAGAATAAATCACTTGACAGCTGTTAAATCGGTCGCCATCTTGGAAAGTAATGCCAACTTAAACTTCTATTCCTGGAAAAAAAACACCCTGTATTAATATTATATATATATATATATATATATATATATATATATATATATATATATATATATATATATATATATATATATAATCGAGGCTTAAATCTGACAAATTTGCCAATGTGTCCAACAGATCCAATTTTTTTACTATTTTCTTAACATACCTGTTTAAGATATTGCAAGTATGTTTAACGAGAGAAACAAGAATTAAATTTTACGAGGTCGGGAAAAAAATTCCGTTAAGTAACATCAAAAATTATTTAATTAACATAACTTTAAGAAAAAGATAATTTTAAAATAATTAGAAAGTAATCTATTATTTGATGTTAAAATACTGAAACTCGTGTAAAATTATATATAATGAAAGAAAATATTTATAAATATAAGTTACACATTGCAAATCTTATTTCTGAACAAAAATGAGCATCATTAAGATTCACTGGGTTAAGGTTTCAACTAAAATTGTAAAATTAAAAATGCGTAAATAGATTTAAAATCAAATATTTTATTAAATATGTATTATATATGTATTATATATGTTATTTCCGTATACTTATAATATTTTAACCCTTTATCTACCGCGTTATGATTTACTGCAGTTTTTTTCATGCAATATTTTTTTTATCACTACATTGAAAAAATTAAGGAATATACATAAACAAAATACTCAACTTTGGGAAATTTAATCCCTTAGACCTAATTAATTAGTTAAAGATATTCAACTGTAAAATTAGTTATGCTCACTGTTCACTTAAAATAAATACTCGAATCGTTTTCTAAGGACTTCATTAACATACAAAAAAAATAAGACACTTAAATTTTGACATTAACTACTTTTTCGGTGACAAAAATTTTTATCTTCACAATCTATTGAAAAATCAATTTTTGCTATAAAACTATTCGCTTTCCCCCATAACATACTCATCATAGAACCCATGCTGCCATATATCTTGGAAGAGTAGATTTCAAAAAATATTCCTGCTTAGTATCGTCAGAATATTAGTAAAAATGTTTAATCTATGTAATTTTAAAGTGAGTGATAAGTACCACTCACTTTAAAATTACATAAAATAACCATTTTTACTTACTTAAACCGTCGGTAGATAAAGAGTTAAAGCATTTTCAATGTTACTGAAGTGAATACTTACCATTGTGAGATCTAAACACTTTCTTCAAATCAAAGCAAAAATGACTGCTGAGCTGAAGCTCAAAAATACTTGAAAATCTATTCAATGGTTTTATCTGTGAGTTTGGACAGCTTTCTGGATTATATATATACTTCTTCTATTGTTGGAGAGTGTAAAGATTTTCGAGTAGTACTTGGGTTTTCACGCCCGAGTAGAATCAATTGACCGTCAAAGAAGTAAGAAAAAAAGTGTTTAGAATAAATGTCATTTTTTAAAATATTGAATAAAAATAGAAACCTTAGTATTGCAAAATATCATCACAATTAACTGGAATGTATGCTCGAGATTCTCTAACTACACAACGTGTTCAGAAACGTGAGACTCTTTTTTAAAACTAAATGTCCTAACTGTTAACATACTTTTAACTTCAAAATATTCAATGGAATTGTTGACCCGGAAATAATTACTATTAATTTAGAATCAAACAAATTGTAAAAAAATATTATAATTAAACATTTATTCAATTTTTTTAATTTTACAATACAATCAAGAAATAAACAATTATTCCAAATGAAATATTGAATGACATAATACCAGAACATAACTTTAAGGCTCTGTTTATTTCAATAAATCTTATGAATTTTTACGACAGAATTTAGTTCAAAGATTCGTTTAACATAGGAATGCTGTGTGATAAAAGGAAGACAATTTGATAAGAGTTTCATAAATTATGGCAATAACATTCGTTCAAAGCAATTCTGTTAATCCACGGTTCTATCAGAATATTCTTATGTTTTCAGTTTTAATTAAGTTGTTGGGAAAAATTGGAGGGAGGCTATTTTTTTAATTTTTTGGTAGGATAACCTAGACTACAGCTGCTTAAGCTTGACACTTTTAATTACAGTTTTGTAATTAAAAACGCTGGGGGGTGTATGTAATGGAAATGACTTTTGCTAAGTGTAATAAATTCAAATTCAGTAAAATCTAAGTTTAAATTCGGGATTTTTTTTTTAACACATTATAAGATATAGCAAGGTTTTTATGGTAATTTAGAATGTAATTTGCATTAAGTAGGATGAATATTTTACTCTCTGAGTATAATGAAAATTCTTACTTGTTAATTACAAGACATCTTGGGAAATTTCTAATTATTCTGTTCAGGAATTCAGATCAATTAGTCAATCGTCAATTTCACAATTATTCATTTAGAAGAGCGAAGGATACATTTACTTATTATTACGTCCGCAACTGATATTTTTAAGAGATAGATTTTTAGCTAGAGAATATTATATATATATCAGAAAAAGACTATATAAATGATAACCACAAGTAATTAGGCTTTAATTCCTATGTGTGAATCTGGTATTATTAAAGGGATACAAAAACAATAAAATACCAAATTAATAAAAAATTGTTTAAAAAAAACTACATTAAATATATTATTAGCAGTTATCTTAAATCGGTATCAAAAATTTAGAGGAAATTAGATCACGGGTATAGATTGTTAAAAGATTATTCAATTAATAAATTTAAAAATTATACTTAAAGTATTTGACTACGTTTGGAACCGTGATTTTTCAAAAAGCGAATCAATTAATATTTTTTTTTTATATTTCGTGCACTTGAATTAGAATATACATGTAAAACCGTCTGAAAATGATCACAATAAAAAAATTATTTATTCCCTTAAGTGGACAATTTTTTTTATTTAAAACGTTCCAAAAATTGGCACATTTTTTATTGCATATAATACTCAACAGAATGCAAAAAGGGAAGAATCTTATTTTAATCTTCAGTTGTAAAGTTTTCACTCCATTTTCATTTTATATAATTGTGGAACACAAAAAACTCTCTAAATGCTTGTTTTTTATAAGTTTCATATATCTTAAAAGAATTTCTCTCATACTTGCAAAAAATATTCCATGCTCATACCTCTTTTTTTCATACTGTTGACGATTTTGCGTGTGTATGAATATACATATGCACATAATTTGAAGAGTATGATATAATACTAAATCTTATATTGTAATGGGGACACAGACAATATCAGCTTTTTTAGATTATCTTCCCGTATTCATTACTTCTCAAGCAACACATTGCACATTGCCTTGCCAGTCTCTGTCCTCTACCGAATATTTCCAAGAATCTAAATTCCTGCTCCAATGGAAAATTCTCGCCTTCACCACAAAGAAAACCCCAGATTAAAAGCATTTTAGTACCTTGGACAAACTGGATCTCTTAAAAACATTAACACTTATAATCTCACTATAAGAATTTAAAATGTGTGCAAATCAAAGGAAGAAAGAAGAAAACATCACTGTCCGTACGTTGTACGGGCAAACCGTTTGTTGCCAGCTTTCGGAAGTCTGTACGGTATAGGGGCAAACCAATTAAGAAGATAAATGCACTTTTTTAACCCAAAATGTTGAAAGAATGAAATATTTTCAAAATATTCGCCTTTCATGGAAAAAGCTTTTATAATAATATTTTGTCTGTACAGAGCCTGAACTACAGCTCTTGAGGTATAGAATTTAGAAATAGATTTATCCATATTTTTTAATCCGTCGGAGTAGAGAAATTTTTATAAAAAAATACTGGTTATTATATTTCAGTTGAATGTAACTCTGAAAATATTGGAAATTTTTTTAAATTCGAATAGTTAAGGATCTGTAGAAAAATCTTACCTATGTATAGGTAAAATATTTTATTATTATAGAAGCAATTTCTAAAAAAGGAAAATGTTTTGAAAATATGAAATTTTGCTTTCATTTTCTTCCAAATAAAATTACGTTTAAATAACTTTTTATAGTAGTAATATTTTTAAAACAATTTTTTATTGTATATTCTAATTCAAGTGACACTAAATATCAAAAAGGTGATTCACTTAAACATTTTCGCAAAATGATGGCTCCAAAAGTTGTAAGTAAACTTAAATACACAAGTTAAGAATGTGTTGTACGATACAGCATTTTCATAACATCTTTATGCAGCTAACAATGTTAATAATATTATGTACATAAAGCATGTCATTTTCAATAAAATATGTAACAAAATTTGTGAGGTAAAGAATTACAGATCATGTAGCATTGATATTTCATATCAGAAATTTAAACAGTAGTAGAATAAGCAATGTTGCTTAACAAGTTTTTGAACATACTCATTGTAGTGAAATAATTTTAAATCGTTTAAAGACAACCAGGAGCCTAAGGGTTTGCATATTAGTCAGCTATCAGAGTATATAAGAGATATTACAAATTTAAAGTCAAGTAGAAGCATTAAATCGTTTGAACAATAAAATGGCACACATTTATCAATTGGAGCTAATTTTGCGAAAATCTAGTTTGAGTGTTAAATGATTTTTCTATTTATATATGAAATTAGTTAAAAAACTTGTTAGAGATGCCTAGAGATCTGTGAATTCCTCATACTAAAGCATCACAAATTATTGTTGGAAAAATATCGTCGTAACGAATTCACTCTTAATTTCACTGTCTACATCCATTTGCTTTTATAAAGAATTAATGTTTCCTTTCCGAGAACATGGGATTTCAGGTTCTCGGGAAATCATAAGATTTCCGTACTTTTTGTATTCCTGGGAACGACACGGGGTTGAAATATCTGAGGTTGTCAGTTTTGTCTTGGCTGAGTATTTTGACCCCAGACATAAGTTTTAGCTAACAGCACGGCTGCATTTTGAGATAGTTCATCCCTAATTCTCTCTCTCTCTCTCCTTGGAAGGAGAAATGTCCTCCAGCAGTGGGTTAAGAATGTAATAAGGGAAGCAGTAACACCCACACCTAAGGTGGGGAGAATTTTTACAGCTTGTCCTAGGAAAGAACAAATATTTGCTCTGTCTGTTTATCGAACACCGCTTTGCTAACTATAAGTATTTAGATTTTAAAGGAACATCGATGGCTACAAGTACGACTATTCTAATAAAATTCTGATATCTTGATTTACGATGAAAACGTAAACACTTACACTTAAAACTGTTAATTATTTAATTTTCAAGTATTTATGTATACTCTTGGATATACGTGCGTCAAAAATTTCTTTCGAGTTGATGTATTTTTCAAATTTTACTCTTTTCAAATAATATATTTTTAAGAAGGTAACTTAGAACAGTATTTTTTGTTTGATACTAATTGATAGAAAAATTCCAAATTACTTTATTCTGTCGAATATTTTGCATTTAGTGTACCATGTGTTTCGGAAATCCTCCTGGCATTTCCGAATATGACTACGTGATTAGAGAATTATACATTCAGTTGCAATTAATTGGATTCTGCGAAAATAAATCTATTGTGTTTTCATTGCATCAGGGGAAAAAAAGTCTTCATTTTTTTCCCTCACTTCTTGACGGTCAACTAAAGTTATTGGGGCATAAAAATTCAAGTACTGTTTTAACATCTTTGTTCTCACTAATACACAGTTGGAAGTAGTATATAAATATAGTTCAGAAACTATTTAGAATCATTGAGAAAACAATCGAATAGATTTTCAAGCATTCTTGAGCTTCAGCTCGACAGTAACTTTAGTCTTGATTTGAAGAAAAGTGATTCTATTGCACTATGGTGAGTAATCCACTTTCTTTGCATTTTTAAACTTACCACTTTTGAAACTATTTTAATTCATTTTTAGTTCTTAAGATAAATGAAACCTTAAATAAATTATTATTCAATTTTTATAGGTATTCAGAGACAAAATATAAAATTTTCGAGTATTTTTTTTATGAGAATAGTATTAATTTTCCTAAGATTTCAGTTATTTAATTACGAAGAATAAGTTCCAATTTACAGAATTATTCTAGATGTGATCGTTTCGATAACTGATTGGATTTGATTGTTTATTTCCATTTCATACATCCAAAATTTTACTTCCTTTTTTCAATACAAAAGTATCGATTTTAACAAATATAAGAGAAAAATTTTTTTTTTCTTTGCATTTTCTTGTGGCCCATATCATTGAGAAGCTTGCCACCAAACTTCAGATCAAATAACAAGTTAGTTTTTAAAATATTTGAAGTTTTCTAAACATAGGTTTTAGTTTCGGTTTCATTTTGAAGCATTTTTCCACTTTTAAACTGAACTAATTAAAAATATTTTTGAGGACAATCAATTTTTTTAGTGCTAAATGGTTATTAATTTCAATTTTCATAACTCAAAATACTTCGGCATAATTATGTTTTGAGTTTTTTGAGTTCTCATAGTTAATTAATTAAGATTAATTTCAAAGCCAATATTCATTTGAAAAAAAATAGTTTATATAACTTAGAGGCTTTCTCACTTTAATTTTTTTCTGTGGAGAAAATGTCACAACCAAAACATTCTCAGGTTGCTATGAGAAACAATATTTGGAGGAGATAAAATACTACTGTGAAAATGATATATCTAGAATCCAGCCAATGCTGATAAGACTTCCGAATAGAAGTATTCTGAATTAAAGTATTGCAGATAAAACTGAAAATATTTCCATGATGTGCCAAACTACATTATAGCAAACGCACAATCAAACCTGGTGATTTTTAGCTTAAGTTAGTATCACTATTATGATATATACATAAATGCTCCATGTTTTAAAACTTTTATGAAAATATTTTGTTAATATTAGGCTGAGTAATTGGCAATTATGCAAAAATATATTTCAAATTTAAAAAAATGTCTCCATTGATAATTAATTTAAGTAGTCTTTTGATATATGTAGAACAGAAGTTAGAAAATTACATATCAGAAATTTAAGGCTTAACAGGCATTATAGGTTTTTGTTTAATGCCTTTACAAACTTTTAAATGCGTTTTTCTCAGATTTCTTATTTTGAAGATGTAGGTGTTTTCTAATCCCTACGGCTTTTTTTCTGTTCAAGATAGAGTTTTGAAATTTTTTGTAGACACTCTCAGAAGAGTATGTTCAATAAAAGTTAGCAGGGATTCATAGGTCTTAGATCGCTAGTTATTTTTTTAAAAGCTAAAAATAATATTTTAAAAAATTTTGTGTTTTTTTTTCAGGTTTTAGCAGGAAAAATAATTATTAAAAATCAACAAGGGATTAGATTTTCAAATCCATACTAACATTGTTTGCTATAATCTAAGAGACATAAATAACTTGAAATGACTAAAACCTTTATATAGTGGGCATTTTATAAAAATTTGAAAAAACTTCAAAAACTCTTAATTTTTTCAAAATTATAAAATAATGCCTGATCAAAAATTGACTTTTTGTTATCAGAATCAACTGAATAATATAATCTGAATATAAAACATATAAATTATTTTTATTGTTAGTATCTTCCAAAAATTTTTTTGTGAAAGTGTAATGTGTAGCCTTAATTTAGCAAGAAATCGGTGTAATGCAAGAAGTAAGTATATAAAAGGAAAACAGTGTAGGAATTTTTAAAAAAATTAATTCTTTGGATTATATTGATAGTTATTATCATAATCATAAATCTGTTAAATAATCTGCGCATCGTAAAACTTTTAATAAATCTATCATTATAATCTGTGTGTTGTATAATTATTGTAAATTTGTACGAACCATCGCCTAGAGTGATTGATGTACGTTAAATCTGTCGAGGCTCAAAGTTTTCACGTTCGCGAGGTGGGGAAATTTGGAGAGTGGGATGTCAACTCAAGTTTCGTTGTTGTCACTTAACTGAGATTCAGAATCACATCAGGTCCATCACCAAGTAATTCTAGTGTAATTTCAAAGCATTATTTAACAATTGACAATGAATTTAACAATGAACTTCCATTTTTACATTATTAAATAAATTGGAAATATTAATTTAGCCTCTGAAAATTATAATGCCATAAAATTATTAACGCATGGTACAAAACTATAAATATTTTAAATATTATCATACTTTTTCTTTATAAATTTGAAAAATACAGTAAAAAAATTAATTACCTTCCCCCAAACCACATTCTTTAATTTCTTACCAGAGGTTTTTGTTGTATTTTTAAGTTCTTAAGTAATTATTTATATTAATTTATTACTTTCAGAATACTTCCCTTGTTATCCTTGCTTCTGTCTGCGCCATGCTGCTGATTTCAAATGCATCTGGAAATCCAGTTCCTGAAGTAGAGTCTCGTCATCATCATCATGGACATCATCACGATCACGGTCATGATCATCACCATGATCACGGTCACCATCACGATCATCATCATGATCACCACCACGATCACCATCATGATCATCATCATGATCACCACCACGGGCATCATCACGATCACCATCACGGGCATCATCACCACCATGGTCATCACCATCATCACGGACACCATTGAATATGAAAAGTATTTTATGTCAATGAGTAGAATGCATAACTGCATTATTAAGTGCAATAAAAAGATATTGTGAAAATTATAAATAGTTTTTTTTTATTTTCAAAATTCTCAAAAAGTATTTCATGCAAGACTTAAAAGTCTCTATATGCATAGAGAAATAAATTTTGTCAAAATTTTAAAAACAGAAGTGACAAAAACATGTGCTCTTAAATTTTGATTTAATTAATAGAAGCAATAAAATACACACATATTCAGAGTAAACGTGATTTTTTGAAAATTTTCATTTGCTATTCCAGTTAGTGAAAGGTGAATTTTGAGCACAAATTCGCTGCAAAAATAAGAAAGCTTTGAATGAAATGCTACGTTTTGTATAAATTTCTTAATACACGTACTCATAAAATAGATTTGTGTTCATTTCCCAACTCATTAAATGAATATAAAAATGGACATAAAGGTAATCGATATATAACAAGTAATATAAAAAATTTTAAGTCAATTCCTTCTTAGGTCAACAAAGAAAACTTTTATTTTATTTACTTTTTTTATTAAATAGCTACAATCAGTACAAATATGTATATACATATAACAGGATCACAATATTAAGTGACAAAATATAAAATGATTTTCCTTTCTATATATGGTGTTGGACTATTATTGTTTGTTTGTTACTATTTATTCATTAATTAAATTTAATTATTCTAATAAAATATTATCGTAAAAAAACCACATTCTCAGAAACTAGACCATTCCGGGTGTTATTCGTCCCCACGACCTTGGATTAGAAGTCCAACGTGCTATCCATTGCGTTACAGGGACACAACGAACTGTTTTCCTTTCTATATATTCTGTTGGACTATTATTTTTGTTTGTTACTATTTATTCATTGTTTAATTTAATTAATGAATTAATATTTGAAAAACTGTATTAAAATCGAGTGTCATCCAATACAAGTCTTAAAAAATGCAACTGAACTTGAATGGATGAATAAAAAGTATTTTTATTAACGATTGAGAATTTGAACTATATATATATATATATATATATATATATATATATGTGTGTGTGTGTGTGTGTATACAGATAGCAATAGAACCTAAGTATAACTAGTCAAGATAGGAAATATTAGGCACAGTAGTACAATAGCAAACTCCTGGCCTTAGGAACCAAGATTGCAGGTTTAAACAAGTTTTAGGGCTAGCCAACCTTCACCTGTAGTTTGCTGTAATTTGTCTATACAAAGTGCCATATATGTATATATATATGTATATATGTGATTGTATATATGTATATATGTATATATGTATATATGTATATATGTATATATATATGTATATATGTATATATGTATATATGTATATATGTATATATGTATATATGTATATATGTATATATGTATATATGTATATATGTATATATGTATATATGTATATATGTATATATGTATATATGTATATATGTATATATGTATATATGTATATATGTATATATGTATATATGTATATATGTATATATGTATATATGTATATATGTAT
Source organism: Trichonephila clavipes (assembly GCA_019973935.1). Classification (NCBI taxonomy): domain Eukaryota; kingdom Metazoa; phylum Arthropoda; class Arachnida; order Araneae; family Nephilidae; genus Trichonephila; species Trichonephila clavipes. The sequence goes on along the minus strand of BMAU01021206.1, from coordinate 766,124 downwards.
ATATGTATATATGTATATATGTATATATGTATATATGTATATATGTATATATGTATATATGTATATATGTATATATGTATATATGTATATATGTATATATGTATATATGTATATATGTATATATGTATATATGTATATATGTATATATGTATATATGTATATATGTATATATGTATATATGTATATATGTATATATATAGGGAGAGTGGAATAAAAGGAATAGAATATGTTTTTATGATTTTTTAAATATATTATAGAGTTACTGAAAAGCAGAAAAAATACTTTTAATTAGTAATTTCATGATTTTTGGAATTAAACTGATAACAACACATTTTTTTAAATTTTTTTTCTAATGTCTTCATTTTTATTTGTTACAGATGCCTATCATCGTTATTTTGAATTTTAATCCATCCTGAATCAGATGCATGGCTTGTCATTTAAAGTTCGATATATAAAATATTTGCTCTCCTGTTAAAGCTTCTGAGACAATTTTAGATAAATGTGTTTTATTTTATACCGTAATCAAAAACATTGCATAAATATAGCAATCGTTTTTAACTCCTGTAAATGAATGAAACCCTATGTCTTTTTTCTCTTACTGATTAGTCGAACAGCTAATTGTATTGAAATTACTAAATTGAGTGAAAAAAAATGAAAGTTAATTTATATTGAAGGAAGAGTAAAAATAGCACAAATTAATATTCTGTAAAAAAAATAAGATTTATTTCAAATTGAATTTATATTAATTACAATAGCTACAAAATATAGATAACTTTGGAGATCTATATAATATCCACACTAAAAATTTTAAATTTATATGATTACTTTGTGGCAACAAATGCAACTGGTTGAAAATGATCACATGATTAACGGCTATAAATAACATCAAGAATATTTTACTTCAACTCTGGATATGAATTTGTGTTTTGTTAAACCTAATTTGAACTTTTTTTTTGTACAAGGAAGTTGTTTTTTTTACTCTCTACAGCTAAGAATTTTTTTATTAATGATGAATTCATCTTAAGGCAATTGATTGATTTTTAGGATTTAATTTAACTTATTTATTTTTAGTATAAAATGGAAGTTTTTTAAATGGGTCCATTTCCAAGTCTAGATCTATTTAAGTATTTTAAATAAATGATACGACATATTATATTGTGTGTGACAATTTTTTTACATAAATATTAGAAATATTTTTATGCACATGCTATATACTATATATAATCAAAAAAATCCCATTTAAAAATGAAACAGTTCGACTGCACAATTTTTGTATTGCTTATTTAAGCGTAATACATTTGAAATGTTCTGAGGTAATACATTTCTAAACGTGTAATTTACGTACATGAAACACTTTACATTAACGAATTATATAAAACTAAGTATTTATTAAGGGATAATTTTGCTGTGGCCATAACTTTACACAATTTAAAATAACTTTACTGACAGGGGATTTAACTCGCTTTTTTAAATCATGAGAGACGTGAAATGTAATCGGTACTTTTTCAGTGCAGTCTCAGCTCTTTTATATTAAAATAAAGGATGCATTTCACAAACATACAAATAAAAATACAGCATCATCAATTCTGAAATTGATTGATGTATTGACCACGCACACTTTTCGTAATCTAATACTATTACGCCCGAAACTGAGTCATATTATTGAAGCGCAAGTTAAATATCAAACGGTTACATTGAATAGGAATATAGATTAATGAATATATTAGGTTGAGTAAAAAGTTTTCCGCCAGAGGGAGATACCTCCACTCCAACAGCAGCCATTTCCATGGTAGTTAACTTTTCCCCAAATAGCTTTTTGCATTCTAAATCTGGAAGTTGGAACTACACGACTGTGTAATTTGTTTGTCAAAACTTTATTATTTTGTGCACCAAAAAAATGTTTAAAATGGAGCTATCTCGTCAACAGATCAAAACGATTATGTACTATGAGTTCTGAAATAAACTCAGTGCACCTGAATGCCACGAAAAAGATGTGAAAGTTTAGGTTTCAATACTGTTTCTTATGAAGCAGTAAAAGTTTGGTTTCGAAAGTTTAAAGCTGGGAATTTCGACATTGAAATGAACCACGTTCTGGCTGCTCTATTGAGGTTGATTGTGACCAGTGAAAACAAATCACTGATCCATACAGAAATGTTTCAACCCAAAATATTGCGTTACAGTTTGACGGTTTTCAAAAGCAATAGTTAATGCTCTCAAACGCATACGTTTAAGTTTAAACCACTGAGTGCCTCACGAATTGACTGTTGAAGACAAGGGCATGAGAAAAGCGGCCTGTTTGGTTCTGCAGAGAAATCAAGGAAAGAACTTGTGACCTGTGATAAAAAAAATGGGGGTACTACAACAATACAAGACGGGAAGGAGGCTGGTCAGCATCCAGGGAATCAGCAGGTTCGGTTACAAGACGAACGCTAACTAACAAGAAGGTGCTTCTCTGTATCTGATGGGATTGTCGTGGAATTATCTCCCTTTTTTCCTATGGTAAAGCGGTTAGTGACGCTGATTGCTGTGCAGTTGGACTGGGTTCGAATCTCGGAGAAGGCATGGAGGTTTGTAAATGTAGAGTGCCTTTGCGGCATAAGAGTACTCTAAATAGCTGTCGAGTCGCATGTTCTCTCTTGAGGTTGGTGGAAGGGGAAGAGAGGTGGGAACTCCTGACTACCCCCAGGATGTTCTCCCTCGAAACTGGGGCAGAACCAAGCCAAATCATACTCTATCACTTGTATGGTGCTCAAAATTACTGCTAACAATAGGCGTACAATCTAGCCCTTCGCCGCGATGAATTTTGTGGGCCTTGATCTGATGTTACTGTCGATCAGGTAGGATAAGTAATATGAAAAGCAAAATACGAAATTTGTCAAAAGTTTAAAAAATAACCTCAACTGTTGTATTTAATTAATATTTGCGAAAACTCCAAGCATCGTTTAAGTAAAAGTTATTGATAATATTGCCCTACATTGAATCAGAAAAGAAGAATCTCACAGATTTCTGAAACCAGACCAATTTTACTAAATTTAGACAGAAATTAAAAAAACTTTTAAACTAAAAAATGATCCTGGGTGCACAAAAAACCTGTACTATTAAAATCGTTGGAATGCCTACGTCTTTTTCCTCTTTCTTTGGATGTTATTGATATGGAAATTTTATTAAGAAATTTGAAAGTTTAAATCCCAACAGTATAAAAGTTTAACATCAGCTTTTTCACTGAGATACTGATATAAAATCATCTTTCACAGCAGCGGTTCTTAAGCTTCCGGTCACTTTGTCCTCCCCCCTTTATGTATCAGCTTGATATCGCGGACCTCCTCTCCAAGATTTTAAATACTCCTTCCTAACTCGCAACATATGGTTGAATGATTTAAAGGTCCTTCAATAATCCTAAGACTGCATCTGCTCTTTAAACAAATTAATATTCTAGATTGGAAATACGAAGTACATGTTTTCGAAATACTGTGAAAATCGTTTAACACGAAACTGAGGGGACTGAAATATTTTTTCGTGCTAAAGGATATTAAAAAAACAAATATTCAATAAAATTAATTTTATTAGAGTACTATTTATTTACATAGATATGTACACTGCTGGCCACCATAAATGCAACACCCTGAAGGAAGCATGCAAATAACATGAAATTTACAACATGCATTAGCGGAGGTGAGATATGCAAATGATTAGAATTTCAGCGCAGACACACATCACGCGAGCCTGTGGCGCCACTTCAAAGCGCTATTTAAGGCTTGGAGATTTCGACAATTTCAAGTTCGGTAATTGTGTTTTTCTTGTGATTTTTTCAAAAAGTGATCAGTTATGGCTCATAGAAAACAGCGATCAGCTTTTGATCAAGTATCCGAATTCGACAGAGGAAGGATAGTGGCCTACCGAGATTGTGGATTATCTTTCAGGAAAATCGGTAGTGGTGTTGGACGAAACCAAACAACTTTAAAGCGGATATGTGACCGTTGGATGCAAGAGAGTACGACGGACCGATGTGGTCGATCGCAATCACCTGAATGCACCACTTTACGTGAGGACAAGCAAATTGTGTGCATGGCAGTGACTGGTCGCTCAGTCACATCTCGAACCGTAGCACAGTACATTGAGTCTAACGCATAATTCAGTGTCTGTGCGTAACATTCGACGCCATTTACAGCAGAGTGGTCCGTCCGCAAGACGTCCATTGCCTGGTCTACCCTTGACGCAGAACCACAGACGTCAAAGAAACAAAAAAAAAAAAAATTCCCATAGAAAATTTAATATAAAATTTTTTCGAGTTTTTTTTATAAAAACAAAACATTTATTGAGGTTTGGAAAATAATCTGGCAAGAGATTGAAGAAAGGAAGAAACGAAACAAGAGATCTACTTTTTGATTCAGTAGAAAGAGCATTTAAGCAGAAAAGTGTTCCAAAAAATTAAATGAATGAATTTAATTAAACTTAAAATTAATCATTAAAATTAAATTGTAATTAATTTAGATTAGTGATGACAGCTCAAAGAGATTACGAGAAAATAGAAGTATTAATTGTGAAAAAGGACGAATCCTCTTCTTTTGTTTGCTTAGAGAATTTTCAGAAAAGTAAACGGCTCCTTCGGCATAAGTTTTTCTATGGCGTTATATAAGTTATATAAACGGCAGTTATACGTATCATCTCAACGGTATTGGCGATGTTTTATGAAAGGAAGCACATGGTTGCCAATTCTGCATGTACTACTCATGGGAAATCAGGGTTGCCAACTTGGCGAGTAATTCTGAACGTTGGTATTGTCGCAATAGTACATAAGTGCCATATAAACATGTATATTTTATAAATATAATTTACATAACTAATTTACATATAAATATTCTTAAATAATTGGATGAATTGACATTTATATAAATCCTATATATATTATATATAAATGTATAAGAATGTATAATTATTTAAACATAACCCTTTACAGAAAATGTATGAAATAAACAAATCCACCGATGAATTAACACGAAAAAAAGAACTACGGTGCTTACGCATTACCGTAATAACCGTCAACTCTATTAATAACTCACCAAGTTAGCAACTCTGATTTCCTATATGTCATCCGCGCTGAATTGGCATTCATGGGCTTCATTTCATATAATATTGTCAATAGGTTGCGATAATAAGAAAGTAACACAACTTCTTTACGCCCTTTTTCGAAAATGTCGTAAAAGAAAACGTAAGCATCCGAACAATTCGATTCCCTTGCCCAGAATAAAGGTAGTTTTCACTTCTATCATATGGGCATAAGCACACACAATTTTTTATTTCGTGTCAAGAGAAAAAAAATGCAGCAAAATACATGGTAGTTTGTCGGGACCGTTGTTTTCGTATTTCGCTGTACAATCGAAATAAATATTTTAGTAGTTTTTTTTCAGTGGGAGCAATTATTGATCTAGTCTAGAAGGACACATATTTCAATTAAGATTTCCGTAAAAAAAAAGGAAATCTTAACATTAAATGAGCAAGCTTCGCGGGCCACTTAGAATGTCACTGAAGATCCCCAGGGGTCCGCTGACTACAGTTTAAAAACAACTGTTCTATAGTTCTTAGTTTTTGTCGGCATGAAAAAGTTGCAGTGTGTTAAATTTTATCTGAATAGCATAAAAACATTAATCCGAGCGTGGCAGACTTTTATCTCGTGAGTGTGGGAGTATTAAGGTCACACTGCTCAGTCACACGAGGGCTTTTGGCGACGGACCTCATAATTTTGAACCATAGTCAAGTGACGAGGATGACGCCTGAGCTGTCACTCCCTTCTCCTAACTACCACACCACACTAACGGGAGGATCGCTTCCTTACAAGGAGGGCTTCAGTGGTTCTGGGCTCGAACGCATGACAAGCTAGCCACGAGTACGTTACCTTGACCACTACGCTACCATGGCATTTGCTGACATTATCGCAACCCTACCGTGGGGAAAGGGTGCCTGCCTCCCTAGATGCGCACGCATATGCATATAAATAGCACTTTAATGACTTTGTCATCTTGTTTGACTGACAACTGGGTCTTCGTATTCAAAAGTCTATTAATCCCTTTGTTAAATTGTTCGTTGAAGGAAGCGTGAATATTTGGACAGAAATGTTAAGAAGTAAAAAACAAGTAATAAAAAAATTAATTCCTACTTAGATCAACAAAGAAAAATTTTATTTTAGTTACTTTTTGTCAAATAATTACAATTAATATAATTATGTATAAACATATGATAGAACTACAATATTAAATGGCAAAACAACTTTTAAAATTAACATTAAAAACTTTCTAACCACATCAAATGTGTAACTACACTTTTTAAAGAAAGTTGAATATATAATAGGTAAGAATTCATCTCTTAAAACCAGTGTGAAGAATGCTGACGTCTAAGTAGCATATGATAATTCGGATAAAATTAAATCTTCATCGCAAATTTTACAAAATCTGTTTTATACAATGGCGCTACCATCTAGAAGAATAATATCGACTCTGAAATTTTCTCTCTTAAACTATAATTAATTAATTAATTAATGCTTAAAGTGCATAGTTTTAAATAAACCAATCTCTTCTGCATTACATTTCTTCAATCTTAGATTCCAAGTTTAGCTGTAGTTAATGTTAGATATTTTCTATAAAATTAATAAAATCTTGATAAAAACTAGTAAAATTCAATTAAAGAGGTTAAGTCGCTTCAATTTTAACTTATTGACGTTGTCTTAAAACGCAGATTGAACAAATAAAAAGAACGAAAATTTCTCTGTTCGAAATGTAAGAGGATCTTTATCTACTGGCTAACAAACTAGAATAAAGTAAAGAGCCCTTTTCTTAAAGTCATCACTTTGAAAACCATTTCAGTATCGTTTTAAAAACTCTGTAGCGTATAACTACATAAGCCAGTAACAGCCTCCGGACAGTGGTGATCACTTTTGTCTAGTGTTCATGCTACTGAGCTTCGGATCCATATGTCACGTGTACTATCCTTCTTATACCACCTCAGTGGTGACTTTGACTGAACTAAGAAAAACGCAACCTTCGCGTAGCTGTCGTGGAGCCATCTACTCACCACAAGAGCAATGAAAAGCCGTTAGAGTCACTTGACGCAGCAACAAAAGCCGTCAGACCCACTTGACGCAGCAAAATAAAGTCGTCAGACTCACTTGACGCAACAGCAACAATTGTATTGTTTGTTCACCTATCAATCGACTCACTGGTGGAGGAGTAATGTAGCAGATAACTACATAAGCCAGTAAGAGCCTCCGGACAGTGATGATCACTTCTGGGTAGTGGTTATGTTACGTGCTTACGAATCATAAAATATCGAGTTCTATCCTCAGATCCACATAAATAAACAACAAATCCACTTTACATCCATATATAGCACTCACAAAAGACAGAACTGATTTGCATAAATTTCAACTTAAAAGTTTGTTTTACTTATACAACAGCGGGGGAAGGCTTACTACAAATTTTATAACATTAGAAGTTAATAATCATAATAAAAAACACTAAAACTAATAAATAATTTAACTTTCTTTTATTTCAAAATACGAAAAATTGTCAGTCAGGGAGAATATCAATATAATATGAATTATATACTTCAGTTTTTTAAATGATAATAATTCGAAAGAAAATATACAGTCAGATTTTATTGCAGTAAAACTTTTATTGTTATCTACATAATTCATTTATGAAAAATAGATAAATCATCCTATTTATGAAATTACACACAATAATGTCATTTTCCAAATAGCTCGAGAGCAGTTGAAGCTTTTCTGGTAACATTTCACTGGCATACGGGCTGGAAAAAACCAACAATTAATAGCATACATATATCAAACAAAGTTTCTCCACATGTCAGTTAAGATCACCACATCTTTGCCCAGTCTGATTATATTTTCTTGGGTGTTTGTTAGTAATAATTGCAACAAAAATTATTGTTACTTGAAATTAAATTTTATTGAGGAATATATTTTGACAAGCATGATAGTGATAACGAGAATTATTACCTGAATTAATTTTAAAAATTTCCTGAACCATTCATTGTAAAAATTAAATTATTTTTGAACTTTTTAACCTAAATGTGAGGATGCTAAAGTACAGTGCGAGTACAAATAATGGACCAGATTTTTAAAAAAATCATATAATCGAAACTACTGCACGTGTTACAAAAAGTGATACATGAACATAAAGAGAAATGTACCAAGTTTTTCTGTTATAAATGTTCGACTTGTGACCCTCTAGCTACACGGCATACACTACCAAACTATATTCCAGTTCTTTCCATACTTTTGTTGCATCACTCTATCAATGGTCCGCAATGCCGCACAAATACTTACTTGTCATCCTCTGTTATTTGTTGTATCAATTGCAAATGATACGGCTTGAAATTTAATTTTTTCGTAAAATTTTCCAAACAATTTTTGGGGGCATTCCACGTTCACAAGTGGCAGCTCTCGTTGACTTCCGTGGACTTCGAACCAAACTCTGCCTCAACCTCTCCACTGCTTCTTCCGAGACGCTTGTCCAGTCTCTGCTTTTCTTTTTACGCAAGCAATCTGTTTTTTTAAATTGATGAAACCATCGCAGAATGCTCTTGTTGGCTGGTGCTTCTTTTCAGTGATTTCTAAATGCATGTTGCTGCGAAATATCTGAAAAAATCATAATGCATAAAGACTCTTCTCTATCAATGTTGCCATGTTTGGGTTTTAATCACAGTGATCTTGAATGCGTTGTTGATCATTGGGGGGGACTTGGTATATTTCTCTTTACATTTATGTATCACTTATTGTAACATAAGCGGTAGTTTCGAAAATATGATTTTTTAAAAAATCAGGTCCATCATTTATAATCACCCTGTACTTTAAACTTGTTTCAGACGAAGGTAAATTTTATTTATGGCATTTTTAGAAGTATTCTTTTGGTCTCTTCCAAATTTTTATTATGATGATACAAAACAATTTCAATTTTTAAAAAATATCTGCATATATCAATTTGTATTCGTCCAAGTTGAAGGAAATTATGACTACTTACGACGGTAAGAGAAGTATCACATGTCAACCCATCATCACATGGCGGTTGGTTCTCGTACACTCCATTTTTTTTCGATTCATCACTGCAAGCTTTGTCTGTATAGTAAAATAAAGCACACAGTTTTCATCAATATACAATCATGTTTTTAAAAAACCAGCTTCAAGTGTTGAAAAAATGTACCATTTAATACTATTTCTATAAAAAAACTATTGTGAATATATTATTGTTGGCTTTTCTTTTACTTTTGATGTTTATGTAACATAAACTTCGTATTCAATAAAATTCCTTTTTAAAAGACCTTTTGTAAAAAGATTTTTTAATTTCTTTCCTACTAAGAATTTATATTATACTACAGGACCCGACAGACGTTGTCCTTCCTGTACACACATCTTAAATTCAAAAATTCCAAATTTTTATGAATAAGCTTTAACAATCTGGACCTTTTTGAGTAAAATGTGAGTAAATTTGAGTAAAATTTCAAACACTAATTACACCTGAAATTAATAATTTAACTAACACACGATTTATTTCAACAAAATAATAACACGAAGTGACAAAATATTTTCCTGAAATGATCACAGCACCAACTGTCGGGACAAACTTGAATTATAAAAATATTTTTGAATATTCAACACTGCGATCGTAGCTCAGTCTGCCGAATCCAATGTAAAACATTCGAAGATAAACAATTTATAAATAAAAAATTAATTAACTAGACATTTCTAAGCCGAATTATAAATCTGAACCATTCTCGAGTCCACGGGAACAGACAAAAACTTTCATCAAAATCGGTCCAGCCGTTTAGGAGGAGTTCAGTTACATACACACGCACAGAAGAATTACATATATAAAGATTATTTGAAAGATATTAATTAAAAAAGCTAAAAAGCACGAATCGTCTGCATTTTCGTATCAATTAAGACCGGGTTTGGCCAGTTTGGCTGAAAATCAATTTTCGACGCCAACTTGCGTCTTTTTCAATTCCTACTATTAGCTCACGATCTCTATACATATTTTATTTGTTTGCTTATTTATCTTGGTGGATTTTTCAATCGTTAAAAAAATACATTTTAAAACGCTCAATTGAGCTGAAATGTATTGTACATGATTATTTTGGATGACAATACAATAATTTTTAATTATAATTAATAAAAATTAATTGATTAAAACTACTTATTTAAAAAATACAAATACAGCCACGTTGGCGACTTAGCGACCCTTTTGGCGACTTATGTCAAAATTTGAAAAGGTTTTTTTTCTCACGTGTTAAAGCATTCAGTTGAAAGGAAATTTTATATACACGATTGTTTGGGATGACAAAACGATGACAATTAATGACAATTAATTACCCCTTAATGCTGTGATTCTGTCATATGTATATACATATTTATATTAATTGCAACTATTTAATAAAAAGTAGCTAAAATAAATTTTTTTCTCGCACCGATTGTGAATTTAAACCATTCTCGAATTTACTTGAACCCACACAAAAAATTTCATCGAAATCGGTCCCGCCGTTTAGGAGGAGTTTAGTGACCAACACACGCACAGAAGATTTTTATATATAAAGATTTAAAAGCAGATTAGATGTTTTAAAGTAAATAAAATAAGTATAATTTTTTACTCTTCCTAGAGTAAAAAAAAGAACCTTCCAGAGTAATATAGTAAATGCTTTCGGATTTGGCCGAGTATGGTGACTTTACTTGAACGAAGGACCATCGAAAAGGTTTGTTACTAAACCATAAAATATGAATAAAATTTATTCTACGTGTTAATTGATCCAATCTTTATGTATGTATTGTTGTAAAATATGGTTATTTATTTTGATTTGTTCATTTCTGGATTGAAGTAAAACCTGTGCAATTTGGAGAAGACAGAGGTTCATAGTGTGAATTTCACTTATTTGAAAAGATATCCTTCCTTCATTCCTCAATATCACGATAGCCCAGGGCGAGCTTTGGTCTTCCAAACAATTCCATTCAAGGCTGTTCTGTTCTTGGCCTGACTTTTCTAGTTTCCGATATTAATAGATAAATAGATTTTTAGGTCTTTTTTTAGTTGGACCATCGATCTACCTGAATCTTGTTCTTCCTCTTTTTCGAGTACCATATGGTCTGACTCCAAAAATCTTTTTTGTCACTCAATTGTCTTCCGATCTTATCAGGTGTCCTGTCTACTTTAATTTTTCTGTTGCATTGAATTTAACAATATCTGGTTCTTTAAAGAGTTTATAAATTTAGTCTAAGTTATAAAATAGTCTCTTTTCCAAATGTAATCACATTTTAAACCTCCAAAAATACTTTTGAAGACTCTTCTTTCAAATATAACAAGAGTCTCCTTGTCTTTTTAGGTTGTGATGTACCTCCCCTTGGAAGTACATCCCTCGAAGTATCAGCGTGAGCTAGAGGTGTAGGGTTAGCGAAAGAATTCGGATCAAACATTATCTTAATATGACTTTATTAAGATATTCAACTTAAACCTTTAACAAATATAATTATAATAATGAATATAAGATAATCTATGATGACTTAATACGCAACACAATATATATAAATATAAATTTATAATAGGATCAATTATAATTCAGCCCAATCTCAATAATCGAACCGCCTAATCCTCAATTCTAATAAAGTGTAATCAATCCTACCTTATATTATTCCGTAATGCTACTTGTCTTTATCTGCAATGGTATGCAGCTTGACGGTTAACTTCTAGTTGAACACCAATATGTGTTTATCCACGTCAAGTAGAACTTAATCAATCTTACACCACGAACTGCAATAATAATCAACTGCCACAACGCACATCAATTGTCTAACATTCCTTTACATTGCCACCCCGCTTACTCTAAGATCCTATATTTAAAGTCGGTTTATTTGCATTTCTTCTTCACATCTCGTTTCTTGGATTTGGTTGGAAAAGAGTTGCCATTCATTCTGGTCCAAAGAACCCAAAGGACTTGTTAAAGAAAAGACGTGTGAGACGTCACAAGGACATTGCACGCTTTTGCAGCATATGTAAGAAAGGGCCTTAACTATGATTTGTAAAAGAGTAGTTTTGTTTTTCTGCTGATGAAATTAGATTTTAAATATTTTTGAAGTCCATAAAAAAATCTGTTACCAATTTGAAAGGTGTAAGGCTATAGTGCGCAGTAAATCCAAGATGAAATAATGGTTGTTAACGGAAATGATAGCTTGTCATATGAACCTTTGTCTTAGATAAAAATGGTGAATTCTCTTTGATAATATCATCTATCAAAATAAATAGTTCTAAACGAAATTTATAAGTTGAAAAAGTAACAGAAATATTATCAATGTCGTTTCTGCTTCTCAAGTGAATGAGTGAATTTTAACGTCACACTGTTCAGCTGCACGGGGACTTTTAGCAACGGACCTCGTCATTTTGAACCATGGTCAAGTGACGAGGACGACGCTTGAGCTGGCACCCCCTCTCCTAATAACCACATCACACCAACGGGAGGACGTTTCAGCTCTCTAGAGGTTTAAAGTACATCTCTTCCCTACACTGCGGGTCTTCATTGGTACTGGGCTGGAACTCATGACATGCCTGCCATGATCCGATACCTTGACCACTAAGCTACCACGGTCTCTCTGCTACTCAAATAAAAGTGCTAAAAACATACCTTTTGCAGCAGGATGTACACAAAAATTGCTTCCTTGTTCCCTTACACATACTTTTCCATGCTTACAAGGTGTTTCGGGACAGTCAGCCGCAAACACAGCCTAAGAAAAAAGTATTTTTATGAATGGTTTTTGAAATATAACTCATTAAGCATAGGTAGAGAGAAAAACCATTCGCGTATTCTGATGTTATAACTCTTGGAAAGTGGGTATAAATCTTAGAAAAAAGTTAAAGAACGAGGAACTACAAGTGTCCCAATATCTTTAAGGGGAGGAAGGGGACATCCCATGGATTCAGATTTGCCTAGCAACTCAAGGTCGGAAATGTCTTCGTTCGGCACTAGGGGGCGTTGTTCATAAAAGCAGTTAAGGAAACAACCCACAGAGGAGTATGGAACGTTTTACGAACACCTAGCTGGTAGATATTCGCTTATTTACGGATTGACAAGAGGAAATGCATGAGCAGACACGACATTGTAACGTGAAAGGTACCCGAAGTGAGATGTACCGGACCACGGGATGTTTGCTAATTTGCATCACAATTTACGTAAATATGCATCAATATAAGATAATAGGCATAGTGAGTGCAGGCCAAGGTATCGAGCACATTTCGTTCCATGCATGGAACGAAATGTGTTGGATACCGTTCGAAGGAATCCGAGTACCATGTTAGGAGTTCGAGTCACTATGCCTATTACCTCTTAATAACCCATACTCACACAAGTTGTGATGCAAATTAGCAAACATCCGGTGGTCCGGTACATCTCACTTCGGGTACCTTTCGCGATGCAATCTTTCTTCTGCTAGTACATTTTCTTCTGCCAATCCATAAATCAAGTGCATATCTGCCAACTCGGTGTTTGTAAAACGTTCCATACTCCTCAGCGGGCGATGACAGCTCAAATAACTGCGAAAATGTAGGTCTGTTTCCTCCAATGCTCTTGTGAACAACGCCACCTAAGGCTGAACGAAGACATTTCCGACCATGGTTTGCTAGGTAAATCTGAATGCTTGTAATAATGCTTGTAATGTCCCCTATCTCCCCTTACAGTTTGCCCTAATGATCCTGGAACACCCTGTACATAATTTGTTTAATCAGAATTCATTATATTGTCAATACTATTATAGGTTAGTTGTAATAGCAATTTAGTGGAGTTATTACTAGATATCAATTAATGAAATTAAAATGGAATATGATTTGAAACTGTACTAAATGAGTTCAAAATGTTAAACATTTTCAAAGTTGGAAAGACATTTTTCTCTAAATGTGAATGCAAATCAAATAGCCGGGAAAAAATGTATCATGGAAATGTTTTGGTATTTTCAGTAAAAAAAGGGTGTTAATTAAGACTATTCTGAATATAAGTTAAAAGTCAAGTCCATTTGATCCATTTCATTCGGAACTAAGGATTTTTTTAAAGAAATTTATTAATAGCTGTATTAATGACTCTACAGTTTTGAGTACCTTTTCGAAAACTATCCAAATACTAGTTATAGATGATTTAAAACATAATAAAAGTTTATGGGGAAATAAGCTTTAATTCCAAATTTTTGCAGAACTTTATATAATAACTAAGAAAATTATATTCATTTCCGGTCTTTTATTTCTTTTTAAACTTATGCAAACAATTATCTAATAAATTCCCTCTTTTAGCTTATTGCTTTTCTTCAGAATTCCATTTATTATTTATTTCTAGATACTCGCATGCACGAGAGAGCGTTTTTACAATCGTACTTCTATAACTTTTCTTTTACTTGTATGAATAAATTATATTCGTCATATTTACTGATTATATCTAAATTTTTTAGATTACTGAAAGTGAAGCAGAAAAACTTTATGTATCTACTTCACGTATGTTCAGAAATTATCAAAATACATTTCTGAATGTTTAATTTAATAATAAATTCTTATTTCATAAAAGTAATAAGAACTTATTTAACAAGGTTAAATAGGGGCTTAAAAACACTGAACAAAGGTGAAGAAAAAGTTAAAGAATTCAAAACTTCCAGAATTCAGATTTTTAGGGACAGATTCAAGACCAATTCACAAATAATTGGTAAATAAATCACATAATTTCTTGTCAAACAAATCACTTAAGGTATCCGACTGTGTTCGGAACCCTGATTTTGAAAATGCGCATAAATGACTTTTGATATTTTTGATATTTTGAGCGATCTGAATTAGAATAAACATATAAAATTGTCTTAAGGGTGTCTTCGGTAAAAGTACGAGAGCTTAAACTTAACGCGGAGCACATTTTCAGACAGAAAAATGCCTCAATTTCCATCGAAATTTGCAATATCTTAGATCATACCTCTGTTAACAATATAGCGTTTATAAAAATTTCAAAATATTCCATGAATATTTTCTTTTTCGTTTTAATACGTGAAGGCGTAGCTCATTTAACATTGCGATGTAGGAGAAAAAACGCGAAACACATTTTATACCAGAAAAAATGAATCAGCTCGGTTAAAAATGAGAAGTATGATGAAACAAAATACTGCACTTTAAAGGATAGTGAAGCTAGAATATCATATTAATTTTTCGTTTCTTTTATATCTGAAAAAATGTTCCAAATTCGAGTCCTATTCTTTAACATTAACCGAAAACAGCATTAAGAATATTGCGACAACAAAAAATTACTTGAAAGCAATTTTTTAGCAAAAAATAAAGAAAAAATTACATACTTTCAAATTCTCCTTCTGTAAAAAAAAATGCTTCTGTAATTATAAAAAAAATATTTTGCTTTTATATAACAAAAACTTCTGTACGGATCCTGAACTTGGAATTTTGAAAAATTCACATTATTTTCGGAGTTACGATCCTCACTTTAACTAATAACCGATGTTCTGTTGTTAAAATTTCTGTATTTTGATGAATAAATCCTAATAATCTAAATAATATATTTCAAAATCCTTGTTCACGCTCTGTATAGGAGTCTTAGATATATATAAGAAAAATATTGTTATTATGGAAGCATTTTCCATAACAGGAAAACGTTTTGAAAATATGCCCTTTTTTGCTAAATACAATCATTTTTTCTTGTAATTGCATTGCAATAATTTTAACCTATTCTTAAAACAATTTAAAAGGAATATTCTAATTCAGGTAATACTAAATATAAAAAAAATAATTCATTTATACGCTTTTTCAAAACCAAGGTTCCAAATGTAGCCCATACCTTAAGGTATCCGACTACTTGCGACAACTTTTTTTTCAAAAAAAAATGGAGATAAGGGGATTTTTTTGTGGTTTTTAGATTTATTTAATACATTTTAAGAAAAATATGCAAAAACTAAGAAGAGAAAAAGAAATTATTATTACTAAAATGAGTAAAAGTTTACAAAAAATTACATTAACGGGTCCCATTCTGTACAAAAAGTTCATGAACAAATTTTCGATTTTGATGTGGCACTTTGATATTCATTTTTGAAATGACCTTCAAGATAAGATATATTTTAATTTTTTCAAAAACTAGAGTACTTTATCTTCGCTATTATATAAAATTGCTTAAAAAACAGTGATTATATTCACATAAGGTACTGTAAATTTTGTAATAAAACAGTGATTGATATATATGAAGGTTAAAACACATCTACTATTATACAGAAGGTACACAAAAAATTTCAGCTAATTATTTTCAAAACTTTTGAGCAATCGCTTTCTCCATTTGAGCATTTTCAAAAAAACACATCTTGTTTAAAGTAGTGGCATCTGCTTTTTTAAAACACTTGTAGTTTTGTTCTAGTGAATGGAAAATAATAAATTTGGTATTTTTATGAAGCTAATAAGTGGCCTATAAAATAAAATCATAAAAAAATTGTCAATTTTTGGCAAAATTCACGATGTTAGGGTAGTCGAATATCTTAAAGAAAAAAAATATCAATATATGTAAGATGGTCCCACAGGAAAGTTTTACTTACTGTTGCAATCAAGCACACAACTATCAGGACTAAAAAGAACTTCATGTTTGTCAAATCAGTTAAAAAGCTAAAGTTGTTGGACTTACTATTTACTTTTCGGGAAATATTTGTGACTTGTAGAATTAATAGTGGGGTATTTATACCAAAAACTATTTTACTGCTTATTTTAAATCATTTTAAACAGAAAAGTAAGTTTGATTTACTGTTTAAAATTGTTTAAGAAACCTTAGCTAAATTAGCTTTTGTTAAAATGTCTCCTACACCCAATTAGTTAAATTCTGCATTGTTCCGTAGATTATTTTGGTTTAGTGACGTAAACGGTTTCGCTTTTTTTAAGACAAAATGTATAGGTCGTTAAAATAAATTCTTAAATATTACATGTTGAAAGGCTTTTAGTGTAGTTATATTATCTATCTGGAAAAAAATGGATTAGAAATTTTTAATTTTCTTATATTTTTGTTTTTAGACTTGTAAAATAGAAGTTAAAAGACTTATATAATTAATCTGGAATTGATATATCTTTAAAAGTCAGCATTTGATAATAATATTAATGTTGATGCTCCCAAAATTGATTAAGGTTATTAACGTAAATAAAATCATTTTGATAAAATAAGGGATCATTAAATTTATAAAATGGTAAATGTTTCCACGTCCTCAACATATTTTGTACACGTCTTCTTAAAAGATTTGAATTGAAAAGTAATTATGTGGATTCATTTAACAATGGCTAAGGAGAAAAATGTTACCCAATTTTAGACCTTAACTAGTTTGCCTGTACTCCGTACGGGCTGTTAAAAGCAGACCACAACCCGTTTGACCGTAAGCTGTACGGGCACTGATATTTTCTTTTTTCTATCTTTGATTCGCGCATATTTTAAAATCTTATAGTGAAATTATTAGTGTTAATGTTTTTAAGAGGTGCTAAATACTAAAATATATATACTTCTCATTCTGGGTTTTCTTGGAATTTTTCATTGAAGACAGGAATTTAGATTCTTGAAAATATTCCATAGAGAACACGGATTGGCAAGGCAATGTGCAATTTGTTGCTTGAGAAGAAATAGAAATGGAAAAATAATCCAAAAGCCGATATTGCCTCTATCTATTCATTGCAATGTAAGACTTAGTATTACACCATGCTTCAAATTGCGTGTGCAGATACATTGCTGACCACACAAAATGCAACACTCTGAAGGAAGCATGCAAACCATGCGAAATTTACATCATGTGTTGGTGACGATAAAATATGCAAATCATTAGCATTATAGAGCAGGCACACATTACGGGTGACGGTAGCGCCACCCTCAAGCTCTGTATAAGGGGAGAACAGATTGGTGATTTGAAGTACGGCAAATAGGGTGTTTTTTTTTTTTTCTTAAGCTGTTTTTTTATGCCTCGTGAAAGACATCGAGCGTCTTTTGACCAAGTTTTTCTGAGTTAGACCGAGGAAGAATAGTAGCCTATAGGGGTTGCGGATTATCCTTCAGAAAAAACAGTAAACGTGTTGGACGAAACCAAGCAACTGCGATGTGGATCTGTCATAGCTGGATGCAGGAGGAAATGACTGACCGATGGGGTTGATCGTACCCACTTCGTTGCACCACTCCCCTTGATAACAGACGGATTGGATGACAGCAAAGTCTCTCTGACACTTCCAAAAGGCATTGTTGCCTCCGTTACGAAGTCTAAAAAACTGAAACAAAAAGGAATTTCCAAAGAAAGATTTGTATAAACCTAATAATATTTACAAATCTTTCATCTTATGTTGAATAGAATTCTTATTATAACGGAAACTACTTTGTTCATTCTATTTCATTTAGACGTGATAAGTTAAATTTTAAGTGTTTTAGTACTAGAATTATTAGCATATTTTTATTTAAATATATTTAAAATCCTTAAAAATAATGTATATTTCGTTAAATTTTTTGTATTCTTAAAAATAAGGCCGTTATAAAAATTATTAACATATATTACGATTAATTTTCTAAAGACACAAGACGGACTTTTTGAACACATATATAATTTGCGTTTATCTTGAGAAAATCTCTAAGGCATTTTGTATATGATGATGAAATATCTTAAGATATTTGAAGAATTTGAGTTTATACACTCAATTTTATGCGTATCTTTTGAACATTATGAAAGTATGCTAGACACATTAGTTTACAGAATACATCTTTATTGTACTTAGTATTACTCAAAACGTACATGCAGTTATGTGAAGTAATTTGATGATCTTCAGTGGTGCCCATGATGGTGGTGATGACCATGGTGATGATGGTGACCATGATGATGGTCATGCCCATGATGATGGTCATGGTGATGGTCATGATGATGATCATGGTGATGATCGTGATGGTGATCATGATGATGATCATGATGGTGACCGTGATCATGATGATGTCCATGATGGTGATGATGTCCATGATGTCGAGCTTCTACTTCAGGAACCGGACTTCCTGATACATTTGAAATCAAAAGCATGACGCAGACTGTAGCAAGAATAACAAGAGAAGTATTCTAAAAAAAAAAGATGTATAGAAATTTCGTTTAGTAAATTGTTAAATAAAAATTAAAAATAATTTAAAAGGAATTAAAGAGCGATAAAAGTCTTACGAAATTAAATGAATTTTTATAATACCTAATGAACAAGTTTACATGTACAGCTAGAAAAGAATATGTTCGGTAATTTCTGAAAATTTCAAATTGTAATAATCTATTTTTGCAGAAATGAATATTTTCCATTAATTCAGATAAAAAAATATGTTTGTATTAAAAAAAATTAATTAAAATTAATATTTATCTAATTAACACAATTTCATTGAAAATTCGTATTTTCTGCAATCTCTTCTTTCATCCTCAAGCTTAAGAGAATTATATTGAAGCATTTGGAAAAATAATATATTGCAAAATTCTTTAAATACAAACATATCACCTTATTATTTACTAAATCTGCACATAATATTCAAAGTAAAAGAATTTTTTTTAAGTCTTCGTAGATTTTTTAAGAGATTTTCAAATAGGTGAAAATTACATCCATTTTCAGAAAAAGAAGTTTTCAATAAATGTTAATTTACGTTTCTTCCTTTTTTTTTTTTTTTTTTTTTTGGGCATCTATTACGGATTTTATTTTTAGTATTTAGTGAAATAATATTAATATATATATATATATATATATATATATATATATATATATATATATATATATATATGTATGTATATATATATGTATATATATGTATATATATGCATATATATATGTATATATATATGCGTATATACAACCACGTGCTGTATTAGGCTTAACTTTTCAACTTGGGTTTTTTTTTTCTATTATGTCGAAAAGTTCTGCTGTACGGGGAAGCTGGATCCATAAAGCATTGCTAACCCTAATTCGCTGGCCTAATTCAGCGACAGCTTTAGAAATCATAATAGGTCTCCAGTTTAGTCCTATGACTTTTTGTATCTACATTTGTTGTGTTTGCTGAATTCCAGTTTCTTACTTCTTTAGTACTGTGGGTCCTAGTTATTCTTCACTTTTATTTTATTATACTATATATGCATATATATATATATATATATATATATATATATATATATATATATATGTATATATATGTATATATATGTGTATATATATATATGCATATGTATATATATATATGTATATATATGCATATATATATATATGTATATATATGCATATATATGTGTATATATATATGTATATATATGTATGTATATATATGCATATATAGAGAGGGAGAGAGAGAGAAATACATTTTGTATAATAAACTAACTACCAGTGTGTTTAAGGAAATAATTTTATTTTAAAAATTTAATATATTGTTTTCCTAATTTAATGTTATGTGTTATGATCATTTTTTTTAAAAAATAAAAAACTACGTATTGAGCAGAAAATATACTTTTCATATTATTTTCAGTAAAGCACTTTATTTGGCTGACACACTTATACTAAATCCTTTAAGAGTTTTAATACCATAAAAATCAAAAGTTTGGTAAAAAAAATGTAAGTGTTTAAAAATTCGTTTATATTTTTTCAAAAATAAATAAGCTAATGTAATTGTAGTTCATAATATCTCTTAAAGTAGAATAAAAATACAATTGAAAAATTTGAAAATCATTTGTAACTGTTCTGGGAATTTTTAAAAAATATGTACTTATATAATGTTTAATAAAATAACTAAATTATTTCTATTGAATATTATGTAGAAGCTTCATAGTATTATAACTCTGTAATCGTTTAAACACAATTTTAAAATTCATTCGAAAAGGTGGAATGTATCACTTACAGAAATAAAATTAATTGACGAAGAAAACGTTCCAAACTTTAAGGTATCCGACTACGTTCGGAACTGTGATTTTAAAAAAGCGCATAAATGGATAATTTTCATGATATTTAGTGTTATAACACATGTATAAAATTGTTTTAAGGACATTTTGACAAAAAAACATTATTTAAATACGATATTTCTGCAAAAAATTAGTTTAGAATAACCTTTTTTCAAAATGTTCTCCTTTTGTGAAAAATGCCTCTGATATAATAATATTTTGCCTGTATATAGGTCAGACCTCTGTACAGCGGCTCAACTATGATTTTTAAAAATTTACATTATTTTCAGAGTTACAACCAATTGAAATAATTATGGGCGTTTTTTTTTCTTAAAATTTCTCCCCTCTGTTGGCGTAAAACATGGATAAACCCACTTCTAAGTTATATATTTCAAAGATTCTAATTGAGCCTCTTTACAGAGGTCTGAGCTATATACAAGCAAAATATTATTATAATCGAAGCATTTTTCATAAAAGGAGAATATTTTGTAAATGGGTCATTCTATGTTCATTTTTTGTCAAAATATTGTACTTAAATAATTTTTTATTGTAATACTATTCTTAAAACAATTTTATATACATTTTCTTATCTAAGTGACACTAGATATCATACATATTATCCATTTGTATGCTTTTGCAAAATCACGGTTCCGAAAGTACTCGGATACCTTAAATAAAAGAAATATTTATGAACATTTAATTTATGATGAAAAGGGGGGATGTGGAGAAATTTTTAAGAAATACCTTTTGCATATACAATGATTTCAATGGAAACTGTTGGGTTTTTATTTTCTCATTTTGTTAAGTATTTGAAAAGAATAACTGTTATAATGGATAAGAAAATTATTTAAAAATAATTAAATATTTCACTATACTTGCAATAAGATAGTTGGATTCTGTTTAATACTTAATTGATAATAATTTTATCCGTTTACAAGAAATACATAAACGTGAAAAAGTCTGTTTAAAGATGCTATTATTTCGAAATAACTTTAATATATTCTTTTTATAGCTTATTAGAGCTATGGATACTTTTTAAATTTTTTAAAACGAAATATAACAACTAGGGATCATTCAATGTAAGCTAAATATATGAAACAGCCTAAAACACAGAATGCTTTCTTGAAAATTATAAAGCTAATATTAATTCAAGAAATTTATTTTAAAGCACAATACATAAGATATAGAAAAAGGAGAATGCTCTCACCATAGTGAAATGTAGACACTTTCCTTCAACTCAAGATAAAAGATACTGCTAAGCCAAGCTGAAGAATGCTTGTACACTTGTTCAGTTTATTTCTGTTTTGAGTCTGAACAATTCTGTTTCATACTTATATACTACTTCTAATATTAAAGAGTGTAGAGATGTAAGAACAGAGAGTGCTTAGATTTTCACGCTCCAATAGAGTTAGTTGACCGTCAAGAAATCAGAAACTTCCAAAATGAAGGGCATCTTTTTTTTAGCTTATTGAATAGAAATAAATGTCTTATTCTTGCACAATACTAAACAATTAATTCCAATTTAATCCGAGCGTCTCAAGTCACACGATTGTTTTCAAAATACACGTGAGATAAGTTTTTTTTTGAGATTCTGTGTAATTCCAAGTTAAAACATACTTTTAACAACAAAGGATTCAATAAAATTGTTGACCTGAAAATTCCACAGTATTGCTTAATATCAAGAAAATTGCGGTAAAAGAAGTGATTAAGAAAAAAAACAGAGAAAAATTGAATTACGTAATACATTCGAAAAAATTAGAAATAAAATCATAATATTCAGTTGTGTGATTTCATTATTAAAATGATATATATAATCTAAAATTAAATTTTTATTTATAAATTTAAGATTATTTTTGTAACTGTAAAAGTTGCAAAATATTTTAAGTTATTAACTGTCGTAGTGTGTATATTTTTCTTTATAAACAATGATGAAATTTATAAATTAATGCTGAGTATGCGCTATGCATAAAATAAAGTTTGTAAATTTAACTTAACTAACTTGTAAAAATTAAAGTTGCTAATAATAATAATAAATTATGTTGTTCAAACATATAAACTTTTCTAAAAAATAAAATTATTTTTTGTTGTTTCGTTATAAGTATAATTGCATAGTTTCTTTAGAATTAGATGTCCATGATTATAATTAAATATAACTTTCCACTAGACCTGCAGAATGGACTAACAACATAGAAAATTATAAAATTCTCATATTTCCTTAAATTACCAGTTTCTGTAGCCCAATACTCAAATTCCGACAAGAAACTCAGTCGCATTTGAAATGCAGTACTTCATATCATTCTTCTATGGGATACGAAATGGGATCCGAACTTTTATTTAAGAAGGATTAGTCTCGTGTGTTCTACAAATATTATGTCTTATAGCGATTTATAACATATACAATGTATATATATGTTACCGTTAAAGTATACAATTCAGTTACTTCATGGAATAAATAGGTATTTTCTTGAAATAACTGGACAAGTCAGTTTAAGTATATAATAGACGAAAAATTTCACACTTTAACTAGTTATTCTATGAAATAACTAAGAATAGACCATTAAAGTGAAAAATAAGCCCTTTCAAATATATTTTATAAATTAATTGATCGTAAATAGCTAAAATCTCTCTAAAAATACATTTTACTCTTTAGCGGATGAATAATTTATCAATAATAAGGGAAAGCAGATGATATAATTTATTATTGCTCATATTGCTAACATTAGTTAAACAGAAAGGGGAAAAAAAGAAATGTTGCCAAAATATAGGTTATATTTAAATATCAACAAAAATACATGCTGGGAAGAAAAACCGTTGCTACATAAAAACATTGTGTAAACTATTAAAAAAAATGTAAGATAATATTAATTTAAATTTTATGAGATACCTTTATTTTACTTTTCATTATTTATTAAAGCAATTACTGCTGTGATGCACTTTGTATTGGACTGCTTATTAATTTTGAAATAAGCCCACTTTTTACCATAAGACAATTTTTTTATGCCAGCACTTTTTAAATCCTTGTCCAGCACCGCAACTTTGAGCTGTTGCAATAGATCGAAGCATTGTGTCAATATTTGGAACTTCTTGAATGGAAACTAATTCTCGTTGACATATACTGAACTAATGTCTAGAGTATAATTGTTTTATTCTGCCATCTCTAGTTCCTAATGGGAAAAATCCTTCCTAAAGCAACTAAAACCGGTTCGAAGAGTTTTTCGAGTACTGTATTTCATACTTTAACGATCGAGTTATCGTTATTCTATAGAATACCTAGTTAAATATTAAAATTCAACAATTTTATATACTTTAACTAACTGTCTAGTTATTTTATGAAATACCTACTTATTTTATGAAATAACGGATTTCACACTTTAACGGTAATACACACACATATATATATATATATATATTATAAATGCGAAAGTTTGTGAAAATGTTTGTTAGTCTTTCACGCAAAAACTACTGAATGGATTTTAATGAAACTTTACAGTAATATAGCTTATACATCAGAATAGCACATAGGCTATAATTTATAGCATAAACTATAATTTATAAAGATATTGTATGAAGTGTCCAAAATATAACGATATTTGTCAAGTAAGTAGGAAAAAATTCTGCCATCTGCTAGCAATTCTGGCATGCGCTGCAAAAAAAAACCACGTCTGCATATATCTATCTTTTGTTTGTGAAAAACCATTTTTGTTTTGGCTACGCAAGGTGCTCGCTTCTAATTAATTCCTCTGATATAATGCCTATTTTTTTTTATTTCAGAATCAAACTAAGTTTTGAAGGGAGATGTTGTTATAAATCTCTCTTTATTTTAATGTTTTTTTAACATTTTATTATGCACATTTGGTAGTAAGAAGTTGATCTTTTTTCCAAATAAATGCTTTTATCAGTTCTGATACTTAAAGTAAATAAACTTTATCTTTCACACTGCATCATTTGGACAAATTTTCAAAATTTGTTTGTGGTTAGTAGTTAATTATAACACTATAATTTTAATTGAATAGGCAGATATTGCATTTTTAAGTATAAAAATAATTAAAACTACTGTACTGTATCTTTTGGAACGAGTGAATATTAACGTCGCACTGTTCAGCTACGTGAGGGCTTTTGGCAACGGACCACGTAATTTTGAACCATGGTCAAGTGACATGGACGACACCTGATCTGGCACCCTCTTCTCCTAACTACCACACCACACCAACTTAGAAGGAATATTCTACCAATACTTAGCAGGAATATTCTTTGAAATCCACTCTTCCAAGATATATGGAAGCACGGGTTCCATGATGATTATTTTAGCGGAAAAAATAGTTTGTCAAAATTTAAGTGTCATTTTTTGTATGTTAATGAAGACCTTAGAAAATTATTTGACTACTTATTTTAAGTGAACGGTATATATAATTAATTTTACAGTGGAATATCTTTAATTAATTTACTAGCTCTAACGGATTAAATTTTCCTAAGTGGAGTATTTTGTTTATGTATATCCCTTAATTTTAAATGTAGTGATCCAAAAAAAATATTTTATGAAAAATGCAGTAAATCATAATGTGGTCGGATAAAGTATTAACGTGCATCGCACCCCTACACGGCGGGTCTTACAAAGCTCTAATAAAGCTCGAGTTATGAAAGTAGCTAGGCATTTGCCAACTTTACTCTATCGTTAACATTTCGCTATGTTTTTTATTGAATCGTCGTTATAATTTAATAAACGGCGTTGCTTGCAAATATTACACAATTTTAACATAAAATAAATACTACAGAAAGTAATATTAATGTATTATACTTTCAGATAAAAATTATTTACACTATTTTAAGCGTTCATTACACAAAACTTTTAACAATGTGTTTCTTTTGCTGAGCAGAGATCAGCTTAGGATGGTATTTTCAAAAATCGACCCTCAAGAGTGTTAGGGGAGTTATAAATAAAAAAATATCCTTTTTATCAGCTATTAGATCTACATACTTAAAATTTAACAAAGGTATTTTATTTCTCTCTTTTTTGTTTTTGCTTTGCTGAGCTACGCAAAAAAAGCTTTTTTTGTTTAATTTTCAATTCACGTAAAATTAACTCATTATAAACTTCTTTATCCTTCAATCTGTGTTGTTTAATTTTTCAGTTCACCCGTGCGAAGAACGGGTATACCAGCTAGTATATATATATTCTTCGCTTTATTTAGTAATTGCATTTTAATTTGCTGTTACGTATGCCGAAGAAGGAACAGTTTTCGTGTCCTCAGTTCAAGTATCAGTCCTTATTTCAGTTTTAGAAATATTTATTATGACGACACCAACACATTTCACAACATGAACACACAGAACATTCCATTTTTTGGATAGACACATTACCAATTTCGAGTCTCATCAATAAGCTCGAGTTTCATATAGACTGATTAAATTCCCCATGGGTTCAGGAAGGTTCATTCAAATTTTCCTTTAGGTATTACTGAGGAGCAAGTCTCCATATTTGCTCCTGTAGTTAATATCCAAGACAAAAAATTCTAATAATAACAAAGATTGCATTGTTCACAAACACAACTAATATTTAATTGAAAAAAGAACATTATAAGTCATCCATCGTATAAAAAGTAATCAAAATTAAAAAAAATTTATCGTAACAAAATAGTTATATAGCTCTTATATATAGATAACTTAAATTAAGCATAACTTAAGCAGAATTTTAATATTTTTTGTGCTAAGTTAACTTTTTCTATTATTTTTTACTAGTTTTGAATATACCGTAAATTTTAGATCTGACACACAGAAGATCCTATACTTCAAATGGAAGAAGAAAAAATGGAAAGATAATCAGTTTTAACAAATGTGAGATTTCACATTCGGAAATTCGTTGAAGTGAGTAAAGGAAGTTCCGAATTCTCCTATGGAAACATATGAAAGTTGTAAAAGAGATAATATTCTTTATTTTCATTATCTACCAAGATATATAATTCCGAACAGATGGTGCTCTGTCGTGTTGTGATGTGTAATCAAAACTTGTTTTTGCAACTTTTGTTTGTACCGGGCAATCGATGTAAAGCTTGCACTGTCTTCAGATGACGTCATTATGAGGAAGATAATTCTTGGAATTTTCCCTAGAATTAAGTTTTGTTTAGTGGCATCACGATATGATGAACTCTTTGTAGATGGATGATTCTGCCTTTCTATGCTAAAATAAATTATGATTAGATGCAAAACTATGCTTTTTAGTTTTAAGAATTGTTATGTAAGTTCTTTTTTAATTATTGTAATAACCAACACTGTGACTCATTTATCAGTGTTGACAGCTAATTATGGGTATTCCTCTCTAGTGCTAAATGAATGAATTTAAATACAGTCCCCTTGGACTAATCTAATTATTTGTTAACAACGAAAGAATTGGTCTGATTTGAATTAAGGTTCCGAATACTTTAAAGTCATGATTTTTTTAAAACCTGACACATTTTTGTGTGATTTTATTTCATAGGCCATCTTATTAGCTTTATAAAAATACCAAGTTTTTTAGGTTCCATTCACTAGAATAAAAACTACAAGTGTTTTAGTAAAGGTTGATTCCATAACTTTACTTAAGATGTCAAACTTTAAAATGCGTTTTACTCGTAATGTGTTTGTTTTTTTTTTCGAAAATCTCAAACGGGGACAGCGGTTGCTTAAAAAGTTTTTAAAATAATTTGCTGAAAATTTTTGTAAGTGTTCTGTGAAACAGTAGAAGTGTTTTAACCACCAGATTTACCAATCATTGTTTTACTACAAAATTTACAGTCCGTTATGTAAATATAATCACTGCTTTTTAAGCAATTTCATATAATAACTAAGATAAAGTGCTATAGTTTTTGTAAGAATTAAAATATTTCTTATCCTGAAGGTCATTTCAAAAAGGAATAGCAAAGTAATAACATCAAAATTGAAAAATTGAGAATTTGTTCATTTACTACTTGTGCAGCGTGGGCCCTTATTATGCAATCTTTTGTCAATGTTTACCCATCTTAGTAGTAATAATTTATTTTTCTCTTCTTATTTTTAGCCTTTTTCTTAAAATGCGCTAAATAAATCTAAAAATCACGAAAAAATCTCCATCTCTCTACTTTAAAAAAAAAGTTGTCGCAAGTAGTCAGATACCTTAAACTCATTTGAGAACAATTTGAGACTAAAATACTGAGTTTAAGTTATGTCTCAGCTACTTCTACACTACTAAAAATGTGATTAAGTGTACCTATTATTAAGTGTGGGACATACATCACTTAACTGAGTTCAAGGGATGTGTCAGTTACTTCTACACTACTAAAAATGTTTAGGTAGTTCTATTATGTTTATACAAAGTTCTAACACATAAAATTGTACTTACTATTATACAGCTTCATCATTCATGAAACATGAGTAATTAAACTAATTACATTTCAAAAAAAAATTTCCAAGAACATTTTAGGATAAAAAAAAGAAGCAACCTATTTTTTTTAAAAAAAAGAACTAAGCAAGAACTTTTATGTTGTTGTTCTCGTGTCCATGAATAAATGCAGTAGATATCACTAAATTCCGTCGAAAGTCTTGATCACTGCCTCTGCTATTCTGGGAGCATCAGGGCTGTACAGGAGTTCCCGCAAAGACATTCCCATTTTTAGTAACTTTGTTGCGACGGTTGGGCATTCCAAGATATGATTGGGCGTCAGTTGAAGATCTGGGCAGTGTTTGCATTGCACATATGATCTTGTCTTGTCTGGGTGAATCTTCATGCCCTTAAGGTGTTCAGTTCTCAATCTGGCAATTGTGGATGTTATAATTCGGGGACAGTCAAATTCCGTAACTAGGGGTTTTTTAAAAGTGATTCATAATTCTGTGATTGGCTACTGCGTTATCATCATCAAGTGTGATGGTGGTGCACTTGTGTTCGATGTCTCTAGCTTCTTTGGCGGGGCTATCAGCACATCCATTACCCTCAATGCTGACATGTGCGGGTATCCATTGCAGGATACAGAATTTTCTTTTGTTGTGCAACTGTTCTAGAAGGGTAATAATATCACAGGAGATGTTGGTCTCTCCGTTTCTTATGGCTTCTATAGCTGATTTAGAATCTGAGATTACTAATCCTTCTGTAGAATCAATAACATGGGGGTTTTGTTGATATAAAATAAGGGCCTCTCTAATTGCCACGAGTTCACTTGTGAAGTTTGAGGCGATTATGCCTGTGTTAATTTTGTGTTTGTAGTTATTACCATCTGGGAGGAGTAAGATGATTCCGGCACCTCCATTGCTGATACAGTAATATAAAAGTGTAAATACACTGGCCTCCAAAAGTTAAGGTTTTCCGAAGCTCCCCATAAAAAATGGCCATAATACTATAATATATATGAACGATAATAACGAACTTTAATAAAAAATACAAAAATGATATCTACGACTTTTATTTTATAGAAAAGAACACGTATATATGAATGAGAAAAAAATAGTTAAATATAGCAAGCTTTAGTAATTTCGTGTGTAAGTTTTGTTTGTTTTCAACTGTTTTTGCCAGTTTCGTTGACAATAGTCAATACAGTTCCAGCTATGTATAGGAGAAGTCGTTTGCCTGATTCTTTAAGATAATAAAACATCAAATTAACTTTTTAAATTAATCAAAGATATTTTCTTTGTGTATTTATCTAACAATAAAAATATGTATAAGGAATTCTGTAATATCCTCTAATCATGATGTTCAAAGTAAAGTAAAAATACTAAAACTTATAGACATAAATGTTTGGTATTTTAAACGGAAGAAGGTGTGAATCGTTTTGACAACACGTGTTGATGAAGTAAAGAAAGAGTAATTAAAAAGACTTCTAAATAATCTAGAATTTTAAACTTAGAATTTACAAACTGAGAAATGATGCAAAATAATAGAATTAATTATATGGTATGACTTTATATTACATTAAAAAATATTATTTTACAAATCATAAATGAAAATATCTTTATTTGCGATTTTCTCAAAATGCATTTTTTGTCCATTCCGGTACACTTTCCTCAAAATCTACTTTACCTATATTGCTGATATTTTGCATATTATAAGATCCACAAATTTTCCAAAAAGTGAATGAATTCGTTTTCTAATAAACATTCACAAATTTTAGATGTAGCACAATTTCTGCGTAAAATTTAGCAGAAATTTGAATCACTAAATTAAAAAAAATTTAACTTTTTATAAAAATTTAATTTTTAAAATTTCATTTCATTCATTTTATAGATTGTTATGTTTGCAAAGACTCTGCAAAATTTTGCAGCTATATATGCAGTAGGTTTTATGTAAAGTGTACCTAAAGGTAAGAACATGTCTCGTAAATAAAAAAAATAGTTGTTGATTGTTTTTTGCTCCTACAGATTTAATTGTAAGTTAAAATGGAATTTTTTTACATTAACAGGTGCATAAATGTACAAATAATTCAACTTAAAAATTTTACTTCCATTGCTTTTAATTTAAATAAGGGAGTACCATTTAAATTTGGTGTAAAAAAAAGTTCATTTTTCCTTCTCGCGGACGTCCCAGTTACCTTAAAGTGGCAGGCAGTCGGATAGATGGGAATAGGGTTGTCACAGGGTGGTACTGCTAGACATCTCAATGTGTCTCACAGTGAGGCCCAACGACTGTAGGAACAATATCAATCCGAAGATTCTGTGTCCAGAAGATATATTCCAGGTCATCCACGATCTGCAACACCCGCAGAAGATCGTTTCCTCTCTCTTTCGGATTCCTGAAGGCGAAGAAACACTACCGTGCCGTGGCTCGTTGCAGACTGCTTTGTGGCATCAGGGAGAATGATATCCCCCAATACAGTGCGAAGACGCTTTCGCAATTCCTGTCTTTTTGCAAGACGACCATTCCTGTGTGTCCTCCTTAACGGACCACAGAGAAGGGTCTGCTTATTGTGGGAAAGAGGACACATTTCCTGTGGATCAGACAGCAATGGACTTCTGTACTCTTCACAGATGAGTCCGAATTCACGCTGGAGAGTCATTCAGGGAGTCTGCTGATCTAGAGGGAACAACGCACCTGATGCCGTCAATCCAACACTGTTGAAAGACACTGCTACAGAGGTGGAGAAATCGTGGTTTGAATTGGAGTCTCATTCGGTGGTCACACTAACTTGCATACATTCCATGGAAGAACTGTGAATGGTGGTAAGATATCGGGATGAGATCCTTGATCCATATGCTGATGCTAATAACTTCATTCTGAGGGATGATGAGGATGCACTACCTCATCAAACTAAGGTTGTTGTGGACTATCTTGAGGGTCACGGTTTGAAGCGAATGGAATGATCAGCTCAGTCTTCAGACCTGAATCCTATAGAACATCTTTGGGAATATCTAGGCAGACAATTGTTGCTTTAAGTCCTCCACCAAGGTCGTTACATGAGCTGGAACAAGTATGTGTCTGGTCCTCTCTCTCGCTCGCTCTCTCGCTCTCGCTTCCCCTTTCCTGTGTCTGACAACTTAACTGACAGCGTGCAAAGTTCATGCCACCAATGCATCCCAGTTAGGGGAGTGAACATATTTCTTAATAGAACCCTTATTTTGTAATGCTTCTATGACATTTTACCACAAAAAAATATGATGACTGTTTTCTCTAAGAATGGGATTTTCCGACAGGAGTGCTTTTCTTTGTTGTAACTCATTTTGTATTAAACTTACGTAAATTTATGTGACACATTCAATAAATAACTATTTAACACACATTTCCTCTAATTTTTTTTTTGTTTCTACATCCATTCATTTGCAATTTAGACGAAAAAAATGGTTATACCTTTACTTTTGAAGACCAGTGCGTATTAATTATTGTGATAAAATTAGAAGAGGGTAAAAATTAGAATTCTTAAAATATTCATTATATTACGTAAAATTTCACCAGAAATAGGCTGCAAGTATCTTTCTAAAAAAGTTGTATTAGTCAGTAATCTGAATCAATTTCCCAAGTGAGTGAGTGAATATTAACGTCGCACTATATTCAGCTACGCGAGGGCTTTTGGCGGTGGACCTCGTAATTTTGAACCATGGTCAAGCGACGAGACGACATCTGGTCTGGCACCTCCTCTCCTAACTACCACACCACACCAACGGAAGGACGTTTCAGCTCTCAACAGATTTAATGAGCATCGCTTCCCTACACGGCGGGTCTTCAGTGGTACTGGGCTCAAACTCGTGTCATGCTAGCTACGATCCGATACCTTGACCATTAAGCTACCACGGCCATATCAATTTGCCAAAATCAATTCTTGGTTGTCTAAATTGTTTGTATAAATCACTTACCTGTTATTCAAAGCTACAATATTTTTTTCTAACATTTTACAAATGAAAAGCCCCTTTTTTCAGAGAGATTAAGTCCTCTTCTAAAAGAAGTTATAACTCTACTAATCAACTTAAATATGTTGCTTTCTTTCACAAAAAAATTGAACGTCTTTTTAATTCTTAATGTTAACCGTATATTACACACATCCTTGACTTAACTTAAAAAACAGTTTTATATAAAATAAAGAGCAAAAATGCAATATATATATATGTTCGAAATTATTGAAAGTCCACACAAAGAATTAATATTTTGACATTAATGATATTATAGTAAGCCATCTGACTCAATGGAATTATAAATTAAAAATTATGATCATTTTAACTTCATAGATTTCTAAGATAAATCTTCATAAATCATAAAATCTTATTAGAAATTGTTTTTAATTTTTAATAGAATTAAAACTAAAATTTTTCAGAGCTTATTTTGAAAATAATTAGACTGATTAGATAAATAGTTTGTGGGAGACTCTAAATGTACAAAAAATTGTACAATTCTAAAACTGCTGAACATCGGAATAAATGAAAAAATGTCATTAAAAAAATTCATTAAACCTGAAAAAAAACCAAACCATTAATAAAAACTTTATTGATTATATGTTTGAAAATAAACAGCTTGTTATGCTAAAACTTCATTTAGAATGCTAAAGTAGAATTTTTTTCTCTTGCACAAATTTTAAAAAAAATGTCCTAAAACTTGTTCTACTTTTTAGCTGATGTATCTGCAACTAGTTCCTATATAAAATATGAGCACTCTTTCTGAATTCAAATTTCTTTTTTTTTTTTTGCAATATAAAAAAACGTTTTTAAACAACCGTATTTCATCGCGGAGAAATATGATTCCCATAAATGCAAACTAATAAAAACCAGGATAGATACGCAATATATAAGACGAAAAATCAGCTCTTCAATTCATTAATTGGTTTATCCAGAATCATGCATACGGTGCTTAGCTTCGTGAAAAACTAATTAACAAAAATAACGATGAGAATTATGGAATATTTTTTTAATATTCAAAAATATATTAAGCGAAAACAAAAAAAATTAATAATACAAGCAGTAACATTTTATCTCATGAATAAACATTGAAAAAAATATTATTATAACGAAAAAATGAGAGAAATACCTTTATTACTGTAGTGGAAAATTATAAAAAAAGAAAGTGAATACCGAGATGACAAACTGTACAAAACAAAATCAAACTTGTAATGGCAAAGCGGAAAAAATGAATTATCGTGATGACAAAATGGATGAAAAAAATTAATTGTAGTTATGGCAAACCGGAATTAAGAATCTTAAATTCGTAATGGTGAAGAGTAAATATGAAACTAAATCTGATGATGTCAAAACTGTAAAAAGGGTTTACATGTTACGCATAAAACTACTGAATAAATGTAAAGATTTCGAACTAAATAACATTCCAAAATAAAATATTTATTACAAAGTTCAACTTTTCTTTAAATACCATAAATTCAGATCTGTAATTTTTTTACTCTTTTCATTTGCTTTTAAAAAAGAGAATAACGTCTTATGTTAAAATATTGACACATAATTTTATATTTAACACATAACACATAATTTTATATTTTAGAACTAAAATTTTATAGCGGGTAATTTACAATGTTCAAGTTTGAAGTATTTAAGTTTGTTTTAAATATATTACTTTTTTTATTATTATTCTACTTTTTGTTCAAATGTTATTTATTTTTTCATTAAAATCAAAAGCATTGATAACGTATACGGACGGTAGTTATTACACACATCCTGTTCTTATTTTATTATTATTTACAAATAATTTATTAACATATATTTGTTCTTGTTTATTATTTCATCCATTTAATTTTATTTATTATTCGTATTTTATTTATTTTATGTTACGTTATTTAAATGTGACAAAAAAAAATTAAACATGTTTTTTAAAAAAATAATTTTTGCAAATTTTCTCAAATTTGAACACCATTGTATTATAGAATAATGATTCTCATGTTCCTATCTTATTCAGTTCAATGTATTAAAAAATCGAATTTTCAGGCATATGTCTTTGATATAAGTGGGTCAAAAAACTGTACAAAAATTCTCAAAACCATAAAATATTTTCTAAGATAAATACGTAAAAAGTTGCTTAAGATTTTCATCTCCATACAAATATATTCATTTCACTTTTATTTCTAGAAATTAAAAATATGGGGGGTTTTGCGATTACATGGAGAATGACAATTTTACCGCTAGGGATTGCAATATCGGACCAAAAGTTCAATACCGGTATTCAGTATTTTTTAGATCTTAAAACCGGGACACTGGTTTTAAAACCGGTAATAAAAACTTATGAAAAAGAAGGAAAATACAGGGCTATTTTGTTTTATTTGCCGTTTTATTAGAGAGTGTAAATATGTCATAAAAAATTAATTTGTAACTTTTAAATTATAACAGTATTTAAAGAATCACAAAAAAGTAAAAAAGAACATCTTCTTTATTTAAATCACAAAAAAGTATAAATATCACTATTCAATCGGATGTATTTATTACTACAAATTTTTGAAATGAGATCTTAAAAAACATAATGCATTAATTGTACTGTCATTAAGCCTGAAACGTAATTATGTGCACAAATTGCCAGCTTTCGAAAACATTCTTTCGTCATCGACACTAGTTGATAGTATTGTTAGCAATACGCGTTATACTTTTTCCAAGTACTTATCTCTAAACCTCTCACCTTCAAATAAATTAATTTCTCGTCGGATGGTTTTGGATGTAGCTGATTTCTGTATTTTATTTTGGTATGTTGAAATCTTTTTACTTATCGCTAATTCTAATTTTTGTTCAAGAGACAACTCCTTTTCACTATCGGCATTTCTGTCATCATCCTTTTCGATAACTGTACCGAATTCTTTTGAATATGGGTGAGGTTTGTGGGAAAAAATTTTAAGAAAATTTACTATAAACTTAATCAAATTTGAATTGGTTAGTCTTTTTCTTTCTTTTTCATTTTCATTTTTAAAATCATGATGATACGTTATTACAAGTATGATAGGCAAATACAATGTGCGAATTCAACTCGCCAATTTAAAAAATATTGAGATA
Source organism: Trichonephila clavipes (assembly GCA_019973935.1). Taxonomy (NCBI): domain Eukaryota; kingdom Metazoa; phylum Arthropoda; class Arachnida; order Araneae; family Nephilidae; genus Trichonephila; species Trichonephila clavipes. The sequence goes on along the minus strand of BMAU01021206.1, from coordinate 730,774 downwards.
TTACGCACTTTCTTCACAAATACAACTTTGTTTTCACAGATAGAAATATAAGACTACGAAATTTGCACGTGTGCAGTATTGCTGTGAGCTGTAAAATAATATTTTTGGTCCGCCTTCTAGGATAATTCGCATACTTTATCACTTCTCTTGATTGTACGACGCAACTTTGTATTCACAGTCTAAATAATTTCGCCCGTTAGGGAGACATAAAAACAAAAAACGTATACTATTTTGATAAGGTGGCGATTCCTGAACATATAGTGGAGACAATTTAAAAATTTCTGGTAAATACGGAAAAACCGGTATTTAAACTTGTGAATACCGGTATTACAAAATTGCACAAATGGCCCAAAATACCGGTATTCGGTATCCCGGTACACCGGTATTGCAATCCCTATTTACTACATAATGTTATGCAATATTATGTAGTGTTACTAATGCAATTTTTAAATCTTTTCTTATTTATGTAATACGTTTTTAAAGATTACAAATTTAAAACATATTTTTAACATGATTGCGAACATGGAAGGGGCTCTGTATTTGTGGGGACAAACAGGGTACCCTGTCTAATTTTATGGTGAACTATAGTGCAAAGCAACATATACCATGCGTTTTTGTATAAGAAAAACTATTTAAGAAACTAGGTGTTTCGGCAAATTGCATAAAATATTGCGAACAATTTGTAGTAGTGTGTGAATACGTAAAAAAAGATTTTGATATCTCTCATATGAATGTTGACTTTAAAAAAAAATTCAGGTATGTTTTCGCTTAACAAAGAAATATGACGTTCTCCGAAAGAGCTTTAAAAATATTTATTCATAACTGACATTATTAATATATTTAATTTTGCCATCTCAAATTTAATATAGTTATTTTTATAAGAAACACACACACAGTTCTCGGTAATGTATGTTAGCAACGCTTTTAAAGTTTGGAGTACTTAAAAATTGTCTTAACTTCGTTTGAAACCCATTTAAAATCCTTGCTGTAAATTGTCATAAAATTATTTCTTACAACTTTTAAACGTAATTCTTCAAGTAATATTCATTTATGATTACTAAATTTTTAAACAGAAATAAAAAATAATTCATATATTTACTTATGATGCTATGCTATTATTTAAATGTTACGAATATTAACTGAAAAGACTATTTCTTGTGAAGAAATATATTTTTATATTTCTTTGTATATTTAATTCGAGACATTTTGACAGTAAAATATAGAGAATAACTAGCATGAATATCTGAATATATTTTATTTGATTAAACCTTTAGCATTACATTTCTATGACTAAATATTCCCAAGAATTTGAGTAAAATATTTTGGTGCTCTTTTTAACGATGTCCATGATGATGGTGATGCCCATGGTGATGGTGATGCCCATGGTGATGGTGATGTCCATGATGATGATGACCGTGATGATGATCGTGATGGTGGTCATGATGATGGTCATGGTGATGATCGTGATGATGATGGTGATGATGTCCATGGTGATGCCCATGATGATGTCCATGATGATGATTATGACCGTGATGATGGTGGTGGCGAAGTTCTATTTCAGGTACAGGATTGGCAGAAACATTTGTAAGCAGCAGCAGGGTGCAGACGAAAGCAATGATGACAAGAGAAGTATTCTGAAAAAGAATTTAAATATAAGAGATCATAACTGTATCAAAAATGTGCAAAAACATTTTTCTTAATCAGTTAGCATTGCATACATTGTGTCTTATCTTTTTATAATGAATGTCAAAAGGTTGAGTTGTCTTAATAGTTCGTTTAGTTTAAGTTACATATTCTTTTATTGACACTGGATTAAAATTTGTAAATCTGTTAGAGAGAGAGATTTTCAATAATTTTTCAAATTCACAATTTAAAAATAAGAACAAAACATATTGTATATTTAAGAAAATAATTGTTTAAAAAAAATTTTAACATTAAGTTTTGTTATAGGTGGCCTAATTTCAAAACTTTTAAAGCTTAAATTAGCTAATTTGGGGTATTAATATTTCATAATATTTATCCATTATACCTTTTTATATATTTCAGCATTTAGAGATAAAAAATATAGAAACCTTAAGCTTTAAAAAGAAATATTTGAATACTTTGAAGTTTTCATAAGAAACATTTTGCATTACAGTGGCGTAACATATACCCCCGCGCCGTGGTGGTGACGGGGGCAAAGCCTGAGTGATGCCAAATACGTAAGCTCTGGCTTTGAGGCCCCAAACTTGACTTTGCAGGGGGACCCTAATATTCTTCATTACGCCACTGGCATTAATGTAGTGTACTTAAAAGGGAAATGCATTTTTAAATCTAATTAAATATAATTAAAATGTATTTTTTAATTTAATATTGAGGAAAAAATTCCCATAGGTTGGGAAAACTCTCCAATGTTTTAGACGAATATTTTTCTTTGAAATTTAACATTTCTGAAACAAATAATAAAAGTATTATCTATTATAAATTAATACCTTTGATTATTTATGTCAAAAAGTTATGAATTATCATATAAAAAACACCATTTTAAAAATATGTTGCAGGCAAATATTAATGGCTAATGCTACAAATGATATTTTAATGAAATCGTAAAAGTATGGAAAAATCTAGATTTGTAGGCCAATTTCAGTATTACAAGGCATCCTAAATTAGTTCCAAAAATGTTTATGTGAAAAGTAATTCTAAAAGGAAAAATAAAAGAAAGGACACAATTACTACATATAATTTCTTATTAAAACTTCACATGGTCTCATAAAAACATAAGATAAATTTGTAAACTTCTACAAATAAATAAATGAATTTAAAGTAGAATCATCATATTGAATAAAAAGAAGTAGGAACACTTACCATGGTGAAGTACAAATACTTTCTTTAAATCAAGCCTAAAGTAACTGCTGAGCTATGCTCAAAAATATTTGAAGAAATTATTTGGCTTGTAATGATTCGATGATTTTGAATATTTCCGAATCGCATTTATATACTGCGCCTTAGGGTGGAGATTACTAGATTAATTAGTGCTTGGAGCTTCATGCTTCGTTGGATTTAGTTGACCGTCAACAATAGAGAAAAAACTTGAAGAAAATGAAGGACGTTTTTTCTATCTTCTGGACATAAATAGATTTCTTCTACTTGCACAATACTAACACAATTCTTTTGAATTCAAACCAAATTGTATTTTTGGTAGCAATTTTTTTGGGTGGAGTTAATTGTTCTAGTTTTTGATATATACATATTAAATCGTGACGTATTAGAAAAAACATCGATATGTATAAATTATATAACCATATTATATCTCATTTAGATTTCTCTGATTTCGATTTACTGCAATGATTATGTAATGCAAAATGATTTAAAAAAATACAAAAAATTTATAATTGTGTCTGTTTTATTAACAAAAATCAACATGGAATAAAAATTTCAAAAACCTTATGAAATGTTTGACAAATATTAAATTATGTTTACTGAAAGATGCACATTTTTATTACTTTATGACTATTTGATAGTGATTTTTATATAAAATTGTCCAAAAGATGTAAAATACATAATTAAATTAAATTTATGAACAAAATTAAATATCATACAAATTACGTGAATAATAATTCTAAATAAATACATAAACAAAGTAGAAATTAATAGTCCTTTTATTTTTTTCAATATACTTTGAGGGAACCCCCTGGGTTCCACCCTGGACACTAAGATTAATTTGAGGCAAAGAATGACCAGACGCCATTTGTATAATAATAACTTATATTTATTCACTTGTTCAAATATCAAAAATCTAATAACAAATAGTAGGCTTTATGTCTACGTCAAAAGGAATTTACCTTTAATATTAAATTAAATTACGAAATAAGAAATTAATCAATAACTACGCGTAGTATCAATAAGGTTTACCGGAATCGGAGGTCTGAGAAATACACGCAACTTGAATTATTAACTTTCCTTAACTTAAACTAATTTTATTAAACTAACGCTTGTGGTAAGCGGTATTAAACTAGAATATATCACCTGGTAGTACTTTGATCCCTTCAGGTATATTAACTTCCTAAGGTTCCTTCGCTGAGTACTAACAGTAATGCTCCACTATCGTAATCCAATTGAATCCTTTAAACTTTGTCACTACTGCTGCTGGCTCAATAGCCTTCATCTCCGCTGACTTACAACGCTCTACTTAAATACCCTATCTACTTTACATATCCCGTTTTCTCCTTTTAGAGTTGATTGGAATTATATGCGAATTTACAATCCCCAAAGACGCCTATGAATATTAGTGGAAAGGTTCCGTAAAGATTCGGCACAATTTGAATCGATAAAAGTATGTCAGAATGGAAGTTTAATACTTAGCTCTTTATTTTGGTTATAAAACATTAGTTGAAACCCGTCTGCATCCCTGGTATTTTATAACATTGTAAAACAATGCATTCTTTTGTTTTATTATTATCTAGCATTAAAACTTTCCATTTTTTGAAAAATATTCTTACAGCACTCGCCTCTTGATTTAAAAGGAAAAGAACTTGAATTTCTGAAACACATAAGTATATTTATTTTTTATGACCCCGTTAATCCTACCCTCTCCCATCCTTCGGAGTTGATTTTTTCAAAACCCCTTCTTGGCGGACTTTTACTCCACAAAATAAACATGCTTGTCAAATTCTATGTCTGTAAATCTAATTGTTCAAAAATAAGGATTTTCTATATCTATAACGCTCCCTTAAGTCATCCACAAATCCTCTTTGGATTCCGTACTTAAAGGATCTCTACTCAACAGAAGAAACATGTTTGTCGGATTTAAAGTCTCGTCTAATAATTCCATAGCATGTCCATTGTCCAGTTCCATTATTTATAATAGTCCTGTAAGCCCTTGGGATTCATTTCCCGCAAAACCCTTTCTTAGAGCATATCCATTGAACAAAGGAGACATGCTTACCTAATTTCAAGTTTATAAGTTTTAATTGTTCAAAAAAGGAAATATTTTTATCTATAACGACTCTGCAACCCCTCTTGGGAATCGATTTCAACAAAACCCGTTCTTAGCTTATCTCTAATCATTAAAAGAAATATTCCTACCAAATGTCAAGATGGCACTTTTAATAGTTCCAGAGATCTCGTATTGGGTGAGGGAGGGAATGAATGAGAGAATTGAATGAGTAGCTTTTTTCCTGTACTTTAAGTAGATAGGCTTAAACTATAATAATTATGCAACACATTTAATGACTCGTCCCTTAATTCTCATTTATGTCACTCAGCTCAAATTCAGGAAAATGCGATTAAATATCAAAGTGATATTAATTAGTAAAATATATAGTTAAAAGAGATATATATATATTGTTTATATTGTGGTTTAAACTTTAAAAATCATGCACTGTGCAATATTTTTTGTACTGATTATAATTGCATTTAAAATATACTCATCAATATTTTATTTCAAAATTATGTTGTAAATGATTAAAATTCTATTATTTAAATGTAAAAAAAAAAACTTAAAACCTATGCCAAATGTTTTTTTTCTATTTCATATAGCTCTGGTATATGAAGAAGTGAAGTACAAACTCTGTAGTCCAAAATATTTATACTAAATTAAATTTATACATTATTGTTTGATACATTTCATAAAGTAAATGCAGTTGATTTTTTTAATTGATTTCTTAACCGATACGCATTTTTTTTACAAGAACTAGTTCAAATATAAAATTTATTGGTTCAAAATTAAATAATTAAAATTAGTCTTTTCCACGGCTAGCAAGTTATATCTTAAAAAATTAAACAATTTGTGACTTTCAATTCAGTTCCAAGTATAAAAAGAACTCAAATTGTTAAAAATTTATCTGATTTTTTTAAATACAGCTGTGAATTTTTTGGTAATTACCATTGCAGGTCTAGTACATTCCCCGGGAACTGGTATCACTTTTTAGTATGCCCCATTTATCTGAAATAAAGTGAAAGAAATCTAAAAAATATAATTATTCAACTTTTACCTGAATATATTGTCGCGACTTGGAGGTCGAGGGTGTGAGAGGATTCCAGGAAGAGAAGCAGATATGATATTTGAACAACTAATTTTATTCGACTTTTAACACTTTACGAAATGCACTTTAATAGCTAAACCTTGATAATAATAATAATAAATCTTGGCCTGAATTTATATAGCTAAATTATAGAAGGTACTTATCTGGTTTAAATCTTTTTGAATGATCCGACTTGCTGCCTGATAGCTTGTTCAACTGCAATGTTGGTACTTTCCACTATTCCCCGATGGATTCTCTTTCTATTCTTAGGAGGGGTTAGAAATATATCTCTCTTTATATACTGACAATGTTAAATTGGCTGTTTTCGATGTACCTTTTCTCAAAACCTGTTATATGTACATGCTTGAAATTTTTCATGCAATTAAAGTACACCTTTCTCATTATACTAAAATAAGCTTTTAGCTAATTTAGAATTTTTTAAAAATTTAAGAAATATTTTATCAAATATTGCGAAATTTGACCCATTTTTCACATAAAAAATTTGTAAGGAATAAATTTTTGTGTTTTTTTACAAAAAAACTCATTTCAGTATATATTAGCCATCATTATAAATATATTATAAAAAATTTACATACCTGCGAACAGTAGTTTCTCAGAAAAGGTACTTCGAACATCAAAATTTACATTTTGAAATAAATTGATTTTAATGTATATAGTGAGACTTCTATTCAGCTAGGAAATAAAAAAGTGAAAGGCTCAATTGACAATAAAAGATACATGTTTTGGTTTATATTAGACGTTCAACTTTTTTAAGCAAAAAGGAAGTACTTTGTTTACATTTTTCGCCATTCAAATGGTCGTGGCCCAATTTCAACGATTATTCAAAAATAGGTTTTGAGGGCTTCTAATTACCCTCGAGGTTAAAGTAAGGTATTTTTAGAAAGGTTAAAATCTATACAATTTGAAAATGTAAAAATCTCAATTTGTCAAAAAAAATATTATTTTAGCTTTTCAGCACCTCTTAATCTTAAGATGAGTGACCACCAGTCGTTGTTTAATAACTCTTAAAAATCAGCTTACGGCCCACGCTCAACGATTACCCGCCGACTCAACGACTGGCACTTAAATAAAAATTGCATTTGCATAAACCAAGTCAACTCAACGGAAAGCGGTTTTTAAACTATCACAGTTAAAGAATATTTTTTCTCAAGGGAATTAGTATAATCTTGATTTGAACCCGTTACATCATCTTGAACCCTTCCTGGTAAAATCTTCCAAATTCACATGTTATTGAACTTATGTTTTGTCTTTTTAGTTACCTAGGAAATTTAATTTTTTTTTTCATTTATATTTGCTTACAGTTGAGAGTAACATATAAACAGAGAGTTATATTTTTTAATGTTTTTCTCTAATACAGGTAATCATAGATAAGAAGACATGCCATTATTCAAGACACTGTTTTCTTCAAAAAAAAAGGAAATATTAATTTGTAATTTTCCTTTTTAACAATGATCAGTCATTTGTAAAAATTTAATTCTCAAAAAAGATATTATTTATCCTAATGATCAAGGAAGGTCAGAGACTTGTGACTGGCATATCATGAGTTCCAGCCTTCTTCCAACCATACAAAGGGGACCGTTGCACTTTCCCGTTGGTGGGGTGCGAAAGTTAGGAGAGTGATGTGCCAACTTAAGTGTCGTTCTCGACACTTTCCCGGGGTGTTCAAAGTTGCGATGATCGTCAGCAATAGTCCTCGTGCAACATTAGTATAACTCTCACTCTCAACAGGTACACATATGCTAAATGTGTTGTTTCCTGCTGGTATAAAATTTACTGTGATTTTTTGGAAAATTTTAGAATGCAACAGTTCAATTTGTAGGTATTTTGTGCGCGGTTGGATTCTTTAAATTTCCATATAATTCCTATAAAATGAAATATAATTTACTAAACGAGAATGAATAAAATTATTGAGTATTTGAGAACATACATCTAATAATTTGTGTCTTAATAGATCATAATCACTTATAAATAAAAATTTTCTCATAACAAAGTCAAAAGAAAATAATTAACTTTATTTCTTTAAATAACTTTGTTTCATTTATTGTTTTTTCAGCTATCTTAAAACACTTTTCTACTGCACAAGTCGAAAATTAAACAAAAAAATCGGTTTTTAACTAAGAATATATTTTTTTACTAAGCAGAGGATGAATATAAGCAGTTTTAGAGAAAATGAGAAGGCATGTGAAAAATTATCGTTTTAAAGAGAGTTTATTTAATCTTTTTTCTTTTATTTGTACAAATATCGTGATAAATATTTTCTTTTATCTTCATTTGTTTTAATAATTTCACCATTTAAGCCAATCATAACAGTACACCAACGCATATTTAAGAAATATTTTTATTTCATATTTTCCAATTTAAATGTTTTTGTGTGTTACTAAAATTTTTGAAGTTAAGTTCTTATGGCACGGTAGGGAGAAATTTCCGTTACGCGTTACCAGTTATTGTTAGCGATAAACGTAAGGTAGAAATGAATGAAGTTCCGAATTTTCCCCACGTTTTAAAAAACGCCATCTAATTCATACTATCTATATCTCAGACAAAAAATAATTACAGAATCGGAAAGATAATTTTTTTCGCTACGATATGGTATATTCTTTTTAACAAAATAATGATATTTTCTATTTTTTACGATTTTTTTAAAAATGAGTCGAAATTGATACGCTTTTATAAAAATGGTTTCTAAATCATTCCCTTTAAGTTTTCTTTCGAGTTAATGAAATGATATTTTATTCTAAACAAGCTCATGCTTTTCTATTTTAGAATCAGTCATAAAAAAATGACGGAATCTTTTTTTTTTGCGATTTTTCAAAAAGTACTCAAAATTTTAATTAAATATTTAATAACTTCATTATTTATAAAAATAATCTGACGAAACTTTTTCTCCATATGTAGAATAGTATTATCCGTAATCTGTTCAAAGATAATAATAAATTTGTTAATTATATTTAAGATTACTTCAAAATAAAACTTTATTATGCAATTCAATACATGTAAGCCAAAGAAGTTAACTTCTAACGCGTGTTCATACTGATACACGCTTTCTTTTTTCATATTAATTAGTGATGTTATGAATTATTATTTTCCTACAGGGAAATAGGTTTAACGCGAAAACGGTTGAGATAAAAAATTAATTAACATGAAATAATACTACGGTCCCGACAAACTATTATGTATTACCATGCAGTTTTTCTGTTAACACAAAATGAAAATCGCTTAACACAAAAATTTTTGCCTTATGAGTTTGAAGAATATAGGGGAACACCAGAGATTTAAGACGAATGTGAAATGAAAGAGATGAGGTTTCGCATTATTTTTCTGTATTATTAGACTACCTTGCTGTATTATCGGAAGAATGCGTTGCAGTAGATAAAGATAATGTGTGTACAGCCCTAATTAAGCGGACAAAGCCAATTTGTAATTTGTTCAAAGCACAAAAAATATCATTTATGCAGATTTCGTCGACGAAAATGAAATGAATAATGCAGTTCCTGTTCCCACATCATCTGAAGTGAGGAACATCATGAAAAGTATGCGCAGTTATGTAGATGCACATTCCAATGGTGAAATGAATAACAAAATGGACGACATAGAACAATTTGATGCAAAGAAAAACAATACAAAGAAAACATCAGATTATTTCCCAAAACTCAATAAATGTTTTGTTTTTTTTAAAAAAATGTGGATTTTTTTAAAATTTCCTTAAGTTCATGGGAATGTTTTTGTTTCATTGATTTTTATTAAATATATGCATATATAAATATCTATGTACATAAAATAAACTCTAATAAACTTAATTCTGCCGATAGATTATATTTTTGCAATATTCTTTAATACTAAATTCTTTTAACACAAAAAAATATTTCAATCCCTTTAGTTTCATGTTAAGTGATTTTTACTGTATATATGTAAGTGCGTTAATAAGGAAATATATCTTCCCTATAAATATCCTTATTATATTATTTGCTTCTTTTAAAGTATTGGTTTTCCTTCAGTATTTTACTCTAAATAAATATATATAAAATTGTATATAGACATCAAACATAAAATAATGGACATTATATTAATGCAAAAGAAAAAAAGAGTACGGTTGAAAAAGAGTCTATAGTGTTCATTGTAAGAGTGAGGGAAATCAAGGAACAAAGAACTCATGTTTACTATCGGAAAGTGTCAATTCAGAGAAACGCTGTAGCTTTTTTATCATATTTTTATTCAAAACAATTCGTTAGTAGATTCAATTCTGTTTCTTTTCTTTTTTAGTTCATTTTCATATTCAATTTACATTACTAAGAATTTGTCATTACAAAAGAATGAAGATTGATAGGGATGGTAGAAGAACTTGTATGAATTGTGGTAACTGTTCAGAATAAAGCTAACAACTACTCATATTTTTGACTGTACAACTATTCTTGCTGCTCTACAAGAAATAGGGGTCCTGCTTTCGTCAACATACCTCTATGTGGATAACATTAAACAGGTTTCCAAAGACGTCATCTGGGCCCATGGCACTATTTGATTTGGTCCCGTCAACGAAACGACATCATCATCATCGTCATTAAGAATATTTAGAGTTAAGTGTAATTTCTCAATAAATAAATTCCAACATTGATATATTTTCACAATCATATATCTTGAGTAAAATTATTAAAATTTCTTTTAAAACATTTGTAAAATAGTATAAGAAATAAATTGTCGTTGAATTTCGTCATCTTTATTTTGCGATCGCATCAGTATAAAAGCTTATCTGAGAGTTTAATGTCAATAAATAACTGATCAATTCTAAATCTATAATAGTTTCAACTTATTTTTTTTAGTGTTTTTCCCCAATTTTATTTTCTAAAGATAAGCAAACACTTCGCCTTTGTTAATTTATGACATTAGCATGTTCGGAAAAATGAAACATTAAAACAGAAAAGGGAAATCATTTAAGAGCATAATATTAAAAGATATCGTTACATTAAAAATATATATAATTAAGATTAATGAAAAATTGTAGTGTTTGTCAAAGTTTTAATGAATGTTATGATCAATGCAAATTATTAAATTTTATTTTAGGTTCGTATTTTTATTTAGGTTATATCTATGGTTAGATGGGTACCCCCTGTCAGCCTAACCATGGACCAACCCCTAATGTATAAATTATACAACTGTTTATACCAGTGGCGCACACAAGGGGGGTCTGGGGGTCCGGACCCCCCTAAAGCCCTTTATAATTCTAAGTATATAGTACGTAAAATAGTTACGTATACGTAATTATTTGTTATTAATGATTAATTTTATTAATTAATGCTAATTATTTATTCAAAAATTAGTTTTTTACTGTGTTATTTTCCCAAAAAAAGGAGCATATTTTCAAAAGGAGCATTATACAGGAATGGTGAATTTTCGACCTCGGACCCCTCCCCAACCCTTGAAAAATTCCTGTGTGCGCTACTGGTTTATACTGATTGCTGTAATTCTAAAACTGTAATTTCCGTGTGTTATGTGAATTCGGAAACAACGCTGTCCCTTACATTATAATGACGTTTTAATGGAAACTTGGTGAAATATTGGCGATGCAGCCAAGTTGGCATCCTTTTTGGGTGACCAGATTTGGCGACGGCGACCATGTTAGCGACGATGCTTCTGGAAATTGCAAGAGAAATCTATAGCTTCACGATGTATAACGTAAGCGGATTTTTCTAAACAGTGCTAGAAAGTAGGTGAGGAGCCCTTGGCAAATCGTTCTTAGCGCTCCTCTTCAGTTAAATTCAACTTTTTACAACCCATTTTTACCAACTATACCTTATATATAAATAAATTTATTACAGCATCACGAAAAAAAATTTATATACAGAGATATTTCAAAATATTTTTCCTTATGTAAATGTATTTTAAATAATATAAACAATTTCAAAATAACATTGATTAAAAGGACGGAAATGGAACAAAGAAATGATACTCATGAATTACAGGAATACATTTTTATTTCCTTTCATCTTTAAGTTTACATATATTTCTATGTATCTCATTAAAATCTACAAATTGTGTTTAAAAAAGTATTTGGCGAAGTCGAACCGGCCACTGGTCCGCCAAATTTTGAAAAATTGCCAATTTGACCCATTTTTGAGTGTTGGGTTTTGGAGTAGCCACCCTACGATTTTGCGATTTTGACCCTTTATCCATTTGGCGAGGAAAAACTTGGCGGGATAAGTGGCCGATACGACAATTCAACCAAATGTTTAGTGGTGTCCATGGTGATGATGGTGTCCATGGTGGTGATGATGTCCATGATGGTGGTGATGTCCATGATGATGATGATGACCATGGTGATGGTGATGATCGTGGTGATGATCGTGGTGATGATCATGATGATGATCATGATGATGGTCATGATGATGATGATGTCCGTGGTGGTGATGATGTCCGTGGTGATGCCCATGATGATGGTGGTGACGAGGTTCTACTTCAGGTAAAGGATTGGCAGAAACATTTGAAAGCAACAGCATAGCACACACTAAAGCAATGATAACAAGAGAAGTATTCTGAAAAAAGAAAAATTGTGTTTAATTTTATTTTTATTCTTTAAACTTTGGTCATTCATTTTGGTATCAATTTGACTTTCAAAAAGAATAATGTTAAGAATCTAAAATTATAAATTTTAAATTTTTATATCAATATTGTACAAAAATATTATAGAGGGGATAAAATTTATCTTAGACGTTTAAACCTTTTTTGTAAATTTAAGAAAGAACTTAAATATAACATTTTATGCACAACTTTTTCTGAAACAATTCACTAGTGTTCAGAAAAAGTGATATTGCTCATAATATAGAAATGCTTTTGGCAAAATTATCATGAAATTTAGAAAAATAATATGTCTAATAATTTAGGGAAATTTTGTAATAGTATTTCATACTTTTAAGTAGCATAACTACAATTTACTGTTAATTAAATCAAGCTCAAAGCTTAAATTTATAATAGAATATTTAATCAGCTAATTAAAAAATCCAATTTTCTCGTTAAGACGTAAATAATACAGTTTCACAATGATAATCATTAACAGGAACCTTAAAAATTTGCTAAGAATTTTAAATTATATAGAACTTTGAAAACAGAATAACTTATAAACATATTTCATCACAATAAAAATTTTCTAATATGAAATGCGATTTATGGTTTGAATTTTTTTTCCAAGAACACAAGGTCACACACACACAAATAAAAGTATATTGATACAAACCAGAAATGTTTTATATAAAATAATACTTTATCATCCAAGGAACTAAATTACTAAACCCCACATATAATTAAATCAAGTCTATTTGGCTACATGATATAAAGGAAATCCATTTCTGAATCTTTAAATTATCTTGCTTGATTAATTTTAGCATTTTAAAACTTACTTCTAAAATTTAAGGGTTTGTTTAGGAAGCAAAATTTTCTCCTAGAATAGCATCCATATTTTGAAATTATAAAAAGAAGTTATCAAATGTACATCAAAATATATTATACAGTAAAAAATAATTTTTGTATTAAACATTTCTGCATTTTATAAAAAAAAAAGCCAAAACAAAATTGGCATTCAATTCATTTTATTTTTATTGTGATTTTGAGTGTGAGAACACTTTCCAGGAAAAAAAATTAAACTATCGTTTTGCATTAAGCAAAAATTATTTCATTACTTGACTAACGGATTAAATAACGCTTCTGAAGAACACTTTTATGTATACAAATATGTTTACGTATTTAATTATGTGACATATTTCTACTTTTTCAATATATATTAGGGGGAAAATAATACGAAAAATAAAGTGAAATCAAGCTATTTTCCGAAAATAATTTCCTCCGCTAACTTCAAAATGCTTGTTTAGATACAAAATTTAAAGACTTACCATGGTGAAGTACAAATACTTTTCTTTAAATCAAGCCAAGAGTAAAATGCTGAACTGTGCTCAGATTTATTCGAAAATTTATACGAATGTGTATTTTTATGATTCTGAAGAGATCCAGTCCCTATTTATATACCGTTTCTGAAGTTTGAGAATCTACCATTGTGCTTGGAATTTCATGCCTCAATAATTTTGACCGTCAACAGGCGAGAAGACAATTAAAATACGAAAATTTTTTTGTTGAATTTTTACAGATAAAAACCCAGATTCTCCCTACTCTATTGCGTAAACTTCACTCAATACAAATTGAAATTGAAATGTAATTTCTCAGTTGTCACGTTTGAAGAAAGTTTGTGTTTTAAAGAAGACTTGTTTCGCAACTCTTGGCAAACTATGAATAGAGTTATTGACCTGGAAATTGTAAATAATAGCTGTTTTAACCGAATATTTGATATAAATGTTTTGTACGAGTTCCTCAAGAAAAGAATTATGTAATGTGTAATTAATAAATAAGGATATAAAAATTTGAGAATGAAACAAAGTTTTAAGTGTGTAATATTGATGGAAATTATATTCTTCTATAATTTTTTTTTGGTATTAGAAGCCCTTTTCACTTGAAATACCATAATAGTGTAAAATATTTGAACTTGAAATTTACGTAAATTATTGTGCTACTTTTAAAAAAATTTGTAAATAAATCTTTTTGCATTAAGAACACAGCACGTATGAATTTACATTTATAAATTTTTATTGATTTATGAGTAGTTTTAATTCTCATAAACTGTAAAATCCGGCGTATAATGTGCACTCTTAACACAAAAAAATAAGATCGAGATTTACGAATGCGCGTTATACGCCGAGTATAAAAATAATAGTTTTAAAAATGAAAAAAAGATAAACACACATAAAATAAATTAGACTTTTATATGTATCTAAATGCTGTTTATTTAAAAGAAATATCATTCCATATGAAATTAAAGAGTTGTAGTTCTAAAAGTATTTTTTAAAGCTTGGAATAATACTTCGAATAAAGGATTTCAAAACTTAAGAATATTGCGCACGTATCTTACGAGTTTCTTTGTAAAAAAAAGAGGGTTCACGTTATGCAGTGAATATATCTAAACGTTAAAAATTCCAGCTTTTTAAAGTGTAGGGGTGCATTAAATGCCTGATTTTACAGTATATATGCAAATTTATTGATTTTGTTACAGGCACCTTTGTATTTAAATACATTTAAATGCAAATTATGAAGTAGTTAATTAAATAATACGAAATCACTTATTATTTTCATGTAACGAAAAGATTATTTCCTTTCATTTTGTTATTATTTTTATTGTAAATACTCATGTTTATGTTCAGTCTTATTTTTACTTTTAAATCCAAATATAATAATTTATTTGTAAATACATTATTATATAATCTGATAAGTATACCTTACCAATAGCGTTACTTATTTGTGTACTTAAATTTTGTTATCCATTCTAGGAAAGGAAACCAAAACATTTTCCTTATATAATCAATGGTCTGCTTCAACAACACTTAAGTAACATCTGTAGAAGTCAAACAACAAATTCTGTAATCTCCAGACCACTTATTCTGGAATGAATGCTTTATAATTCTGATCTAAATTACGAAAGTTCCACGTGATTTAACTTCTAGTTTTCCTAGTGACTGAGTTGCATTATTTAAAACAAATAAAATATCAGCACCAAATCAAAAATTATTCAAAACGAAAATCAGTGATTAAATATCATTTAAATTTAGTTATAAAATTCTGTCATGAATTTTAAATAAAAATGCTTTAAAAAAATTCCCAATTTTGCACTTATAGAAAAAGAATTAACAATTTTTTTCAAAATTTCATTAGTATGAACTTACTAATCCCTACTAATGGGTGTAAAAAAAGTAAAACTCACACAACGTAATATTTTAATACTTTTTAAACATTACTTTTCAATGAACTTTTAACCTACGACAGAAATAGAACATTTTGTTTAACTTAACACGGCGTTTCTCAAACTGTGGGGCGCGCCCCCTAGGGGGGCGTGTTAAATCTACAAGGGGGCACGAGCATACTGAAAAGTCGAAAACAAATGATTTTTTTAAAAAAGAATTATTAATTTACTGAAAGTAAGCAAAAAAAATACATTCTGACATAAGAAAACATCCAGTACATATTTACACAGATATAATACACTTATAAATTAATGAGTACTGCACAATGCGTTTTATAATTACTTTAACAATACTAAGTTAAGAACAAGTTTTTTTTTATTAATTACCCTTGACCCCACGGCTTGTCATAAAAAATGTTTTACAAAAATTGACGGTTTAAAATTTATCCCTGAACTCACCGTTAAGAGTTAATTGATTCGCTCTCTGATGCCGCCGTTTTCCATGTAGGGGTGCGTATGTGATGTACGGGGGGGGGGAATGAAAAGGAATAAATAAATAAAAACTACTCTGAAGTAATTTAATCTTCGCAAACACTGTCAAGGTACATTATTGCATTCCAAAATCTTCAAAATAATTGTATGGATAGCATTGCACATAGAAGATCGTACTTCGAAAGTACGAATACATATACGTCAATGAACGCTTCGGCTGAGTGAGATGTGATATACGCCGGCGGCACTTAAGAGGTTCACATCGTATTGTACAGAGTGTTTTTTTTCCAAGTATAGAAGTTTAAGTTGGCATTACTTCCCAAGATGGCAACCGATTTAACAGCTGTCAAGTGGTTTATTCTCAGTTTGGTTTGGCAATTCATGAAGACTCACGCCTGAACAACGCTTTCAAATGGTGCAATTTTATTTCGAAAATAAGGGTCGATTTTCATAAGCGAATTTTGTTTAGCGATGAAGCGCACTTCTGGTTGAAGGGCTACGTCAACAAACAAAACTGCCGCATTTGGAGTGAAGCTAATCCACAAGTGTATGTCGAAACACCGTTACATCCAGAAAAACTGACTGTTTGGTGCGCTTTATGGGCTGGTGGAATCCTTCAAAAACGATGAAGGCCACAACGTTACAGTCAATGGTGATCGGTATAGAGCCATGATTACTAACTTTTTCATTCCTGAATTGAACAATCACGACGTCCAGGAGCTGTGGTTCCAACAAAACGGCGTAACATGTCACACAGCTCGTGCCACAATCGATTTATTGAAAGACACGTTGGGTGACCGCCTAATTTCACGTTTTGGACCTGTGAATTGGCCTCCAAGATCTTGTGATTTAACACCGCTAGACTATTTTTTGTGGGGCTATGTAAAGTCATTGGTCTATGCGGATAAGCCACAAACGCTTGACCATTTGGAAGACAACATTCGCCGTGTTATTGCCGATATACGGCCACAAAAGTTGGAAAAAGTCATCGAAAATTGGACGTCCAAATTGGACTACATCCGAGCCAGCCGTGGCAGTCCTATGCCAGAAATCATATTTAAAATGTAATGCCTCAAGATTATCTTTCGAATAAAAAAAATTCATGTCAATCGAATGATACATCGTTGTTTTATTGCAATTTAAAGTTCTATACCTCTAAAAAAAAACACCCTTTAACTTTAGCAAAATGTATAGTATTATTGAATTCAATACATTGTAATTAATGATGAAATTTTTTTTTGAATATTGGGTCACAATTGTTGAAAGTTTGAGAAGCTCTGACATAACACAATCCATTGATTGCAGATGTTTTCGAATTTATTGGAATTCACCAGATAAATTTTTCATTGCTGGATTTGGCAATTTTTCAGTTAACTCAGGCTTAAGATTTATTTTTCAAATTTCCTTTTGAACACCATGATCGAGTTAAGTATTGTATATTACAATGGTCAATACATTTTTAATGTTTTTTTTTATTTAGGATGTCATCTAAATCTGTGTGTGTGTGTGTGTGATCGCAAATAGCTGAAATCTCATCGGTACGCCTATTCGCTGGTAAAAACGCGACGTAGCCATCCGCAATTTCGCGTTCTAACTAGGTGATGGGTTTTCTTGAAGGAGGTTAGAAAATACGTGAAACAAAATTTTAGTTCATATTTTTACTGAAACTTTCAGTGTGTGTGTGTGTGAGAGAGAGAGAGAGAGAGAGAACCAGTTTTTACTATATATATATATCAGAAAGTAGCCAGATTACGCAAAAGTGACTGCTCCAGATGTTGAATAAATATTGTCTGTCATTTGATCGCTCCATCGGACAATCTAACAATATGCCTGTCCGTCAATTAGTCTGTTTCATAATCTGTCTGTCTGTCGGTTAGTCCGTTTGATAGTCTGTGCTTCTAAGTTTTTGCTAAAAGCGTCAAAATTTTTTATCTGGGGCATAGTTGATTTATAACATTTATAACGCATAACACGCCACAGGTCCGGGATTCAAATCTCGGGCCGTGCAAGGTCAACTCAGCCTTTCATCTCTGCAGTGGATCGATAAATGAGTATCAAGCTTGCTTGAGAGCAAAACACTGGGGCGGGGGTCGCGTCAGACTGACCATCTCACTGGAACATCTGCTCATGCACCTCAGCGACCAAGTTCACTAAAACTGAGTTGAGCACAGAAGGTCTCAACTTTCAAGGGCTGTTGAAGCACTGAGTTTAGTTTAATGTATCAATTTTAAGTAATTTAGTTACTTACCAGAAAATGCGGCTTATAAAGTGTACTTTTAACACAATAAGCAAGATCGAAATTTACGGATGCGTGTTATATGCCGGTAATAAAAGTGAGAGCTTTAAAAATAAAAAAGATCAGCATAGAGAGAAAAATTAGCCTTCTTTCATTTATCTAAATACTGTTTATGTAAAGGAAATGACATTCCCTATGATCCGGAATGTTTATAAGGATTATACTTAGAAGTATAGTATAGTATATATATATATATAATTGATAATTGTGATTGTTTTTATATATTTAAATATATATATATATATATATAATACTTAACATACTTAAGGAGTATGTTATATTTTTTCTGAACCTTGGAATAATACCTCGAATAAATGAATTCAAAACATAACAGTATTGCGCAAATACAAAATAGATAAAATCCCACTTTTAAATAAAATTAAAAGCTATCCCTCTCCTCACACAGTATTGCTTATAATAATGCAGCATCCGTATTTTAAAGTTTCCAATATTTGTTTGATTCTTTTACTTTTAATGTTCAAGTCATTTCTGTCTCCCTACTAGAGATTATTTTTAAAAAACTGCTTATGTTTATATATATATATATATATATATATATATATATATATATATATATATATATATATATATTATATATATATATATTATATATATATATATGTGTGTGTGTGTATATATATATATATATTCATGGTAGTTTAAAAGATGCATTTATGTATAATCTGGATTTTTAACTCAGTGAATAGTAGCTTTCCTTTAATTTCAAGACACTTGACTCTCTTGAAAAAAGCTCTGAGAGTAGAATTTTTGTAAAATTCTTTTTGAAAAAAATCCTTTTTCTTGGGTAATTTTTTTTTTTTTTTTTTTTTTTTTTTTTTGTAATTTTCTGCTCTAAGATTTTAGGAGAATTTGTTGCAGTCGGTGATTTTCTCATACTTTCTGTGAGCTTTTATATACTTTGAATTTCTTTTTATTTTATTTGGTTTTTCCTACCAAGTTGCAAACGGGTAAGGTTGACGCCTTCAAACTAGTTTAACCCCATTTATTCGGTCCAAAGTCCGAAAGTGCTTTTTGACTCACTGGGCTCTTTTTTGTATTTTTTCATTAATTCGATCTTCATGTTTTTCTTTTATGTTTTTATTATGTTACTTCTAATTATGTTCATTATTTGTTCATTATCTTGTTTTTGATATGATTTATAAATTTCTTTCACATGTATATATGTGTGTGCATAGATAGATGATACCTTTTTATATTAGGATGTTGGAAGTTTGTATGTTTAGTAGAAAAGGACTTCGATTTTCACGCTTCAAATGATTTTGTTTACCGTTAACAAGAGAGAGAGAGAAAAAAGTGAAGGACCCTTTTTTACTAAGTATCAGAAATCAATTCTTTCTTTCCTAATATTAGCACAATTAATTACGAATGCAATAAAGAGTTTCTATTGTCATACAACGGCATTTTTTTAGAATTGCATGTTGCAACTTTTTCAAATTTTCATTTGGGAAACGTTTGGAGGAATTGATATTTTGGAAATTTCTGGATATGCGATCGTATTTCGATTAAATAGAAAATATTCTTTTTAGCTACGCACAAAGTTAGCTAGAATTATTAAAGGTAGAAATTTTAGGCTGATGAGAAATTAATGAACTATGAGTAAAATGTTTATATATGTGTGTGGGGATTTCTCTGCAATAAAACAAGGAACGGGGATATATTTATCAGGTTGGAGTCGAGTAATTGAAGAAATATTTTGTAATTTTAGTTCCACATTTCCTCAACGAATATACACAAAGCGAAGAGCAGCAATACAAAAACACACAGATTTATGACAATGGACAAAAGCGTTCCTCTATACATTCCAGAGACCTCAGCTTTTACATCATTTCTACGCGAAAGCTTCTATCTTTGATAATCATATGATTTCTGGTACTTGGTACGTGCTGATTGGTCAGAATCCTTGGCTGATGCAATATTTCATTATCTCACTTTGAAAAGTGTCAACGTAGCAGTGTTTTAGGAGAAAAAGTTTTGGTTAAAATATAGAATTTCCAAAATGTGGGGAAATCATCACGCGATGTCTTTAGAAGGTTCAAGACTATAATAAATTAAAGAAAATCCTTTGAAAGAAAGTTTAACTGAGGAATCGTTACATATGTGTAATATTGTGAGTAAAATATTCCAAAAACACAAATTTCAAAATGATTTTGTCTATATAAATAAAAATGAATCTTTGTGTTGTAGGGGCGCCCCCCTCCTCGGATGCCCTTCTCCTTGATTATCAGCGTGAGCTAAAGATGTGGGAATAAATGAAGAACTAGAAGCTGTCATGATCTTGATAGGACTTTATTAAGGTCTTTAACTTAAACGTCTAACAGATTAGATAATAATAACATATGTGATAGAATCTACGGTGGCTTAACACACAATATATATAATACCGAAATAGCGTAAACCGGACCACTATCAATACTAACTCGCCTAAGCTCAATTCTTAGACTATCACAGATACGAATATTAAATAGTCACATCTACCTTAATGTAGAATGAAGTAGTGATCAATATAATCCTAATAGAATTTGCGGTTCACAGAAGTGCAATGGTATGCACCTTGACCTAAGGGCTCTCTGTCACGAATAACTTCTGTTGGCTGTCACTTAACCTTTTCAAAACCTCTTCACGCTTGAATCACGGATTATCATAACATTCCTCAAATTGCCACACCGCTTACTCTAACTTCTGATATTTAAAAGCTTCCTAATTTGCATCTTTCCTTCACGCTTCACTTCTTGGTTTTGGTTGGAAAAGAGTTGCCATTAATTCTGGCCCAAAGAATCCAAAGGACATGTAAAATGAAAAGACGCGCGAGGCCGTCACAGTGTGTGTGTCTGTATGTTTCTTATGCCTTCCTAAACCATTCATCCGATTGCGATGAAACTTTGGGAAATGGTTGGACGCATGCCCGCAAAGGTTTCTGAGTTAGTGAAATTGAACTCTAAGGGGCGTTAGAGATAAATACTCCCATTTTTGAACTTTTATACCTACAAACTTGTAATTTGTTGGGCATATTCCTTTCAAAGATATGAGGTCCATTACAAAAAGTGTTCTGAGAATCGACCCAAAAGGTCGTTGCGAGGGCTCAACGTGCGTTAGAAATAAATATTACCGTTTTTTAACTTTTAAATTTTGTTGGCATTTATTTTTTAATATAGATATGCTAAGAACGGTTTTTACGGAAATTGATTGGTATTGTGGATGGGGGGAGAAGGGGAAACTTATTTACAAAAAAAATTCGTAATCGAACTACTACGTACCGTAATGAAATTTTGCATGCATGTTAATTTTATTGAACGAAAATTCGCTGAAAAAGGATTTTGCTGAAATCGACTCCTACGGGAAATTTGGTATGTATGTCTTTGTTGTTGAACTGAAAGGTCTTACAAAAATCGACTCCCAAAGGTGGAAACTGGAGTTTATTGATAAAAAAATTCCAATTCCGTTTTTGAACTATTAGATTGAGACTTGAAATTTGACAAGCATGTTTATTTTATTGAGTAGAGATCCACTAAAAATAAGTTTTGTGGAAATCTACTTCATAGGGGGTTACAAGGGAGTAAAAGATAATTCTACTTCAGTTTTAGAAATTATTATTTAGAAGTTTTGTGCTTTTTAAATCAAGAATTATAAGAAAATTTTTCAATACAATCGAATTTATAAATACTAAGATATTAGTAATTTATATATACAGGGTGTCCGAAAAAGATTGTACCTTTTTTAAAAATTTTCTCTAGTTTCTCTGAAATACTATTGGGATGTTTTATTATACCAGAAATTAGATAATATATCAAAGTTTTTCTTTGTACCACAGTTATATCTTACAAAGAATCAATATGGGCGTCTTTCATGACACGTCAGATATCTGGGCGATACTCCATTTCCGTCCATACTCGCACCAACATGTCTCTTGTAACGGTAGAAAAAGAATGTACTCTTTTTCTTTATTTTTTTCTGGGTACCCAGTATGGAGAGAGTGGTGAAAATTGGCCAGTGTGGAAGCTACTGGATACTCCAAGTTCTGACAAATACGCCTTTCCTGTGTGCACAAAATTGTCAATATGGCACCCACCAAACCACAGAAGGCATTTTGTGCTGCGTAATACGCAAAAACAATGTCTGTTATCACAGATTGTTCACAGACAATTTAGGGTCGATACGCTGGACAAGAACTCAATTAAACGTTGGCATACACAACTATTAGAGACAGATTGCCTTTGCAAAGGCAAAAGCACCGGGTGACCGCTTTCGGAGGAAACAGTTGATAGAATTCGTCAATCCTTCCTTGGAGTATCTGGTAGCTTTCAGGCTAATTTTCACCACTCTCCAAAGGGATATTGAATCTTTGTAAGGTACCACTTAAGTACAAAAAAAGACTTTGATATATTGCCTAACTTCTGGTATAATAAAACATTTCAAGGCAGCGAATAGAGTGTTAACTTACTGATTATTTTTGTCCACTAATCAGGAAGCTCCCTCTCAATCCAAGCCTCTCCCCTTCAAGGCCCAAAAACATTTTGATATGGGATGGAGAAACGTTTCGCGTTCCATTTCCCAAAGATGTCAAGCTTCTCTATAATAAAACATTCCAATTTTACCTCAGAAAAACTAGAGAAAAATTTTAAAAAAGGCACAATCTTTTTCAGACACCCTGTATATATAAGCAGTATATACTCACTTTACATCATAAAATACCCAGCGTAGCAGGAGGGTAACGGCTAGTTACTTATATTTGCTTTTACTTTTGTTGTGATCTAACATATATATTTATTATAAATCAAGTGATTACTTCCTTAGCTACATGATTTATTTAAAATACTTTATAAATGCATAATTATTCAAATATAAATAACAATAAAGAGCATTTAACGCACTATTTCTCGTTTTTTGCCAAGTTCATAGTGTTAATCATCTAAAAATATATGTGTGTGTATACCCACATTAATTCTACGCGAACTCATATTTATAGACGCATTTAAAATGTGGGGAAATGGTAGAAAACTCTTCATTTACACAATTTTATCGTATATATTCTATAATCCACTCTTTATCTATTTTTATAAACTTTCTGAGAAAATGTCTGAATATAGTCCGAAATGCTGAAAGTTGAGTAATTACTCAGAATCATTCTGCATAATCTGCAATAAATATACTATGTAAAAGATAATCCCATTCTAACTTAGGCTTAAAATTATCCTTCATTATATGCACTTCTCTGTCACATATCTCTGGCTTGTATATTCTTATTCTAAATTAAAAGCATTAATCACAGGTTCTCACAAGTAAACGTAATTCCCTAATAATCTTTAATTATTAGGAGAATGTGTCTTGAAAACTTTTCCGGGACTTTCTTTCCTGCAGTGCAGTCTTTTCTTCGTGCATGGGTAACATTGTAATTAGTTTGCGCAGTTAATGGATGGCAAGTACAAATAATAAATCTCGGAACGCGAACGAGATAAAACAACAAATAAAGATCCCATCGCTAAGTTCTCTAATCAGATAGTTCACCCTAGAATAAATTCTCAGCGTTCCATTAAATTGAAAGAAAATCCGGCTGATTATTTGACTTAATGGAATGTCTCTGTGTAATGTACTGCTATTGAATTTAAGATCCAATCTTTATCGAATGCATTAGAAATATCAGTGCGCGTGTAATTAATCACTTTGTATACATGTAAGGTACAAAAAAATCATGTTTTTTCCGGTTTAGATCGTAGAGAAGTCATCTTGCAACGCTTATGTAGACCCGTATAATCTATTCAAATTTAGTTATTACTCAATTTTATTTTTTATTATTTTGATTCATTGATTTATCGACGCAAATAATTGTTGAGAATATACATAGAAATAGGTTAAATCCATGTGACGTCATACTTACAGGATAACTGCAATGACCTAAATTTATGTGACGTCATGGTCACCTGATAACTGCAATCCTGCCAATTAGTTCATAAATTTATGTGACACTATACTAACATGATAAATCTAATCATGGTTATCTAATCAATCAGTTCATTTGCTTTGGTGTTGCCCAATTTTCACTTTTTCCACAGAAACTATCTTACACAGTACGATTCTGTTGACCAAAATCGGTCAAAAAATCAAATCTAATTTTTTTAGCCTAAATTATTCTTTATATGTATTTTTTATAACCTCACAAAATTTTAAAGTTCTAAACTTAAAAAACGCAGAATTATGATAATTTTTGCGTTCGTTTTTATTCACATCCCTATGGCAAATCAAAACTTTAAACTGATTTATCTTGGAAAGATAAAATAACTAGTTTGTCTTCATTTAAAATGCTAACGCTTTTTTTCTATTGTGACTAATGCTTTGAATTTTTTTTACCTATTGCCAATAGTACACATAACAAAAGTGGGTATTCATTTTTGAATCAAAGCATTACTTATTTTTTTTAAAAAATAATTGAACTCAGAATTTATATATTTTTTAATGAATTTTCAATAAGCATTCATAAAAAGAAGCCATTGTACGAATACCAATCATGTTATCACAAAACCAATATCAACTTTTGTTATACAAAGCTTGACGTACTGTAAATCAAATTTCATGTGTATACGTAAATTTTTATTGGAGGAATTAAAATCACTTCACAAATTTTTAAGTTATTTTCTTAAAAAATTCCTTCTGATTTGAAATATTTTGAGCACAAAACTTGTTTTACATAGTATACACACATAAGAGGCATCCAAAAAATTTTAAAAATCCATAAATTAAAAATTTTTGCGTAAATCGTACTACGTTCCCTTAAACTGTACATATTTATCAACAATAATAACGCACATAGATGAACAAGATGCACTTGATTAGAAAGTTCTTTTCTTTATTTTAAATTACTTTTTAAGGAATCTTAATACTTAAACATTACCCTATTATCAAATCTGAATCTTTATATATATTTTGCTAGTAGAACAACAAGTACAAGTTTAATATCAGTTTTGAATTCAATGGTGAACACGTGATTGCTTTTATTACGTGACCAGGGGCGTAGCTACCACCGTATCAGCCATATCAATGATATAGGGCCTCCCCAAGCTACAGGGGCCCCGAAATGTGTAAATACAGCAGTGGTCTCCAAACCCCGGTCCGTTGATCAAAGATAACCGGTCATTACAGGAAACATTAAATTATTTCCCTTTTATTTACGGTGGTATATTTTTCTTGGATTTGGATTAGTTTTGATGAAAATCACTTTACATTCTTTGTTAAATCACTTTACATTCATTTTTTTGGTGTAGCTATATTTTTTTCTGATGCCACCAGTAAATACAATTAAGTACAAAATTATTAAATCAAAACAGTCTAAAATATAAAGAATCAACGTCCTCCCCCTCAGCAGGCCGCGGTAAAATTAACAAACGTTGACCGGTCTGCGGCGATAAAAAGGTTGGGGAACACAGAACTACACAGTACCACTAACCATTCTAAAAAAGGACTCAGAAGGAATTTTGATACAAGGTTCCTCAGAGCTAGCTACAGATCGTCATGAATTTAGCCTAAAAGATGTTTCCAGCCAATCAGATAAAAATCCATGTGACGTCATAGTCACATGAAAACTGAAGTGGTCTAAAATCACGTGATGTCATAATCACATGATAACTGCAACCACGTGTTTTTAGCCAATCAATTCGTGTATTTCTTTATTGCCAACACTTTTACGTTCTCCAGAAACTTTCTATCAAAAAGAAACATATTTGTCAACGATAATCACTCCCATACATATTCAAAATGAATGTATTTATTTACAGGTACTAATGTACAATGTAAGAATTTTTAAATTTTAATAAACTTTTTGCTGAATCTTAATTATATCAAATGGCATAGAAGTAATATGCCATGTGAGACACTCGAATAGGTTGATTCGAGGCATTTCTTTGTTGTTTTGAATTTATTTAGTGTTTGTTAGGATTACAGTATAGCTGTATTTGTTCGTTGATTTGTGGTCTAGTCTATAAATTCTTGAATGCATTGAAGCGGTCACGGTACACATGCAGAATTTTTTAAATTTACATATTTATAAGATATTAGCTGGTATACCAATTCTTCGTGCGGGGGAATTGAAAAATTAAACAATACACGTTGAAGGATAAAGAAGCTTTTTATTGAGTTAGTATTACGTGAATTTCAAGTAAAACAAAAAAACACTTTTTGCATATTTTAGCTGAACATAATAATATATTTGTTAAATTTTTTAAGTTTGCAGATCTAATAGCTGATAAAAAGTATTTTTTTTTATTTATAACTGCCCGTAACTCTCTTGTGGGTCGATTTTTGAAAACGCCTTCCTAAGCTGATCTCTGCTCAGCAAAAGTAACATATTGTTACAAATTTTGTGTAATGAGCGATTAAAATAGTGCAAATAATTTGTATCTGGATGTGTAATACCTTAATATTACTTTCTGTTGTATTCATTTTATGTTAAAATTGTAATATTCGCAAGCAACGCAGTTCTTTATATTATAATGACGATTCAATGGAAACATACCGAAATGTTGGTGATAGAGCCAAGTTGGCATCATTTTTGGTGACCCTGTTGGCAACTTGGTGATTGACTGAACGGTGAAGAAGTTGATATACTGCTGCGCCACCTGGTGTGGATTTGTAACAAAGAGAATAGCACAAAAACCTTCTCCACAAAAAAATGCATATACATGCCAGTTTTCATAGTGATTGGTTGAACGGTGTTGGAGCGATACGATTTCATATATACAAACATCAATTTACATATATATATATATATATATATATATATATATATATATATATATATATATATATATATATATATATATATATATATATATATAAGATATAGAGATTACATTAAAATGGTGATTCAATGGATACATAGCAAAATGTTGTAGATAGAGCCAAGTTGGCATCATTTTTGGTGACCCTGTTGGCAACTTAGCAATTGATTGAACGGTGCAGAAGTTAAAATGCGATAGCGCCATTGTGGGGAGCTGCAACAAAGAGAATAGCACAAAAACCTTCTCCACAAAAAAATACGTATCCATGCCAATTTTATAATCATTGGCTTAACAGTGATGGAGTGATTCGATTTCATATATACAAACATCCATTTTTATAGATATAGATGTACCCTTTTTGAATACAAATGAAATATTCATTCATAAATTTCAGAAGAAAAACACATTTGAAAACAAAAAATCATTTTAAATTTTAAATCTTCAAAAGTATGTCAATATTTTTTAAAATTACACACATCTACATTTACAAATATTAATATCTTTAAACAATTTTTTTCTAGTGTTCTTAGATCTGTTCCTTACAATTCTGTGCATGCAATTGGCATTGCGAATAATACTTTTATTTTTACAATTTTATTTCCAGTCGAACATTATAAAAAACGGTTTTAAAAAAAATTATATCTAACTTCGTGAATTTTTTTTAAAAATAGCTATTTACCTAAATCCTTTTTTCAGGCACATAATCATCAAACGTATATACAAAAAAATAATCAAAAGTGCCAAAATTTTATATATTAAATATAAAAAATCTTTAGCGTTTTAAATTTATGATTATGGGGAAAATAAAAAAAAATAAGACTAAGTCATTTAAAGCTTAAAGGTCAATAAAATAAATGAAACAGCTAAAGGCATACGCCAATGTTTTCTAGTTTCCTATTTCTCTTTGACATATCGTTTAAGAAAGTTAAATAACAGTCAAATAATGTAACTATAGAGCTAAGAAATTTTGTGCACATTATTAGAAAAGTCACACAGTTAAAATAGGCAATACAAAAAAATCTATATTTTGGTCATTTTTAGAGTAATGTGCCCACTTAAGTAAGTGAGAATTTTGATAAATAATAACGGATTTAGAAGTTACATCCAACACAATCATGTGATTTTTTTAAAAAAAATCAAAAAGACATAAATTATGCCTTATATTTCTCTTACAAGATTCCTGATTAGATAATTTCTCGATGCTAAAAATGTCCTTAACAATATTCTTAACAAAATAAGTTTTTCTATCTTCTCAAGTAATTAAGCTTCTTATAAGGAGAAAAAAGGATCTGATGCATAAATATTCGATATTTGATTCTCGCTTCAGGTGCTTTACTCGCGTTCTTTTATTCTAAAACGAAAGAGATTTAGTTTCAGCATCTTGATTGGATTTTAGTTCCGTTACATGGATCCTTATTTCAATTGCTTATCTCATTTTAGTATCCGTGCTGTTAAATCGGATTAAGGAAGAGAATATTTTGTTCTAGAGCGAACGAGAGATGGAACTTTTTTTTTCTTTTTCTTCTGCTCCATCAATGGAAATAACGATAACACAATTCGCGAGATTAAATTTAAAATTAGACTCCGCTATTTAAATTTTGAATTTCGATGTAAAAAAAGATTAAATAATCTAGAAAAGAAACTCGTTGCTTTCGTCGTATGGCAACAGTTTTAATCTGAGTATAGATGGGTACTACTTAGATAAGATTAGGAATTTTCTCAAGACTAATGGGTATTTTTTTTCAGAAAAGAAAAATGGAAAAACAAATCAGATTATATATATATAAGAAACGTATGCTTAATTGGAATTGAACAGATTCAAAGGTAATTTTTTTTATTACGAAAAAAAAAGCTTTTTGTTGAATATAATTTAATTTAATTCATACAATAATCCGTAAGCGTCACAGAACTGGAAGAAAGATCAACTTAAAAAAATCATTGAATGA
The DNA here is from genome assembly GCA_019973935.1 of Trichonephila clavipes. Taxonomy (NCBI): domain Eukaryota; kingdom Metazoa; phylum Arthropoda; class Arachnida; order Araneae; family Nephilidae; genus Trichonephila; species Trichonephila clavipes. The sequence goes on along the minus strand of BMAU01021206.1, from coordinate 701,465 downwards.
ATTTTATCTCATTTCTTTTGAGTTTTGAAGATTAAACGTTCAATTTTTTTTCAAAAATCCATCCAGATTTACTTATACTTGTTAAATTTAATACCAAGACGATGCTTAGTAGAATATTTCTTTTTAAATAATTATTGCAAATTATCAATATCAGATTTTTTTTCTTTTCTTAGTTCATATTCCTGGAGTGTTTGGGTGACACCTTTTTCACATAAGAATTTTATATCTATCTTATTCTGTCAAAAAGAATTGTATTTTTTTGACAAGTATATTCACAATAATTATTTGATTAAAGAAATTTGATAGAACAAATTAAGTTTAAAAAGTGAATTTTATCATTTTAATTAGATTTCTTAACATAGAATAGCACTTAAAGGGAAATAATAGCTAATTTATTGCAGCGAATAAATTAGAATTTATACTAAAATAAAAACAATTCAATAGGAGTCATTTTTAGATTTTTACAAGTTTTTAGCAATTCAGTACATCCGAAATACAATATCGTAAAGAACACAGATGAGGGGGGTTATATATATCCATCTTTTAATTGTGTTGTATGTGTATTTATTAACGTCTCACTTAGAAGCAACGCGAGAACTTTAGATAACAGACTTCGTAATGGTAAACTTCTGTCAGGTGTCGAGGAGGACACCTGAGTGGTCACCCCAGTAAAGCATTAGCCCGTGGGTGATGCCTTACTTCTAAGTTATCCTCGTAACCTAGAGTTATGGGAGTGAATGAAGAACCAGGCGTTGCCGTAATCTTAATATCTAAAGATCTTAACTTAAACACTATACAATGATAATATTTACATTTTAACTTAGCGGATCTGAGGTGAAGAAACACACAATACGTATTACCAAATAAGCGCTGCCTTGACCACTATATTTAACTTTACCAGCGACTTCTAACTTCAGTATATACACAGTTCCTAGTATTTAATATAATGATCTTACCTCTATACCCTAGGTAGCAACAACTCTCGAATCCTCAATGTCGTTTCTTTATCTCGCGTGGAATGGTATCCACCTTGATTTGAACGCACTGGCACGAATAGCTGAATACTTGAATATAGGATAACTTCTCACCTCTAACTTTACCGCTCCTAACCACAGACTAGCATAATCACATCTCAAAGGCCACCCTGCTTACGCTAAACTTCTGCTATTCAAAAGGTTCTTAATTTGCATAATCACGCTCCGCTTCTGGATTTGGTTTTAAATAATTTGCCTTTTTTTTGGTCCCAAAGAATCCAAGAGGATAGTTAATGGAAAGCGCGATGAGCCCGTCACACACTCTTCAGGCTTCCATACCACATCAACATGAGAATACACATTTAACTTGCTACGGCATTTCCTTTCGGCGAGTCTTTAGTGGCTCGGATCCATGTCACAACAATTAGTTTAAAATTCCTGTTGCATCATGGGTAGCGTTCTTAAAACTATTTTTAAATAGTTAAAACAGCAAGTCTATAAATTTTTATGCTCGCATATCGAATGTGATAAAAATTAACCGTTTCGAAAAGGTCCCCGAGAATATTCTAAATAAGCACATTAGGTTTGTGACGGATCTATACGGGTTTCTTCAATTAATCTTCTTGGGAAATCTTTGGGCTATCAATTCGCGTTATTTACAACCAACCCTTCGGAAGAAGAGAATCGTGATATTTAAATTAACCTACTGTATATAGTCAAGGAACCTACTGTATATAGTCAAGGTTTCTAGCTTGAAGAGAGAGTAGGAGAGGAGATATACTCGAGTCAGGGGAGATTGCTACTGAAGGTATAATATTAGAGTTATTATGATTTGAAACTCATTAGGAGGAAACTTTAAAGTGACGATTGTTCACTAAGATTAAATTGATGTTAGATTAAATCAGATGATAGGTCAGATCCTTTCTAAAGTAGGGATCAAATCTGATAGTCACCTAATCACTCATGTCTTACCATCGTTGTTCCACTTTCACGGTTAGCATCAAGACATTCTCTTACTGTTATTGGTTGAAATTGTGTCTGTTCTTTGAGTGGCAAATAAATAGATTGATTTGATCATGTCAAGTGTTTCCTTCCTACCTCCCACGTATCTAGGTGCCAGAGAGAGAGGTGCTAGCCTCTCACAGGTTGAATTTAAATGTGTTATTGTTTCTCTTTAAGCTATTTAATTATAGTTTTCTGAAAATAAATTATTTATTGTGTCTTTAATATCATGAAATAATTTTTCGGTAGTGCAAACCGATTGTAGAAATAACAGTCTACATTCCCTAGAATAAAAAAAACCTCAACCTTGTTTATCAAGTTTTAAACCTCAAATAAGAATTTAAAATACCTTTATTTCTAAGAAAAAATGTTCCTCTTTCCCAAAAATAAAAACAGGGTAATTTTTCTATAGTTGAATTCTGTTTTTAAATATGTACTTTACATCTATTCACTTTCTAAACAGTATTCAATGCACAAAATGAACTTTGTTATTGATATTTCTTGTGCTTTAGACATCATGCAATAATGGGACTTCTGAATTATCGCCTTCCCTTTACTTTACCGATAAATGCTTAAAATCAGCAAAAACACTTAAGAAACAACATTCCAAGCCCTTCAAGGCTTACAAGTCTTATATAAGGGCTCCTATATAAAAGAACTTCTGAGATCTGTAGCACACTAAAACTATATCAGAAACATTTAGTTCATCTGTTACTCCTATATCAGCAAAATGGTAAGTTGTATTTTTCGATGTTTACATTTATATACATGCAAATAATTCATTTATGTATGTAATATAAGTAATAACTAATAATAATAGTACATATAAGTAAAAACTTAATATTTATTCAATAATTGAATATTATTTATGTATAGTATTTCTAAATCCTAATTACGAATACCTTCCTTCGAAACGCGTCTCTTTTCATCTGACATTACAAAATTAAAGCCTATATTTTGACTGATTTGTTAGTGATTATTCGTTAAAAGGATAATAATTTGAATTTTTGATGGATTTGTTCACGATTCCAAGTAAAAAAATATCATAATAGCTTATATGTGCTGAACTAAGGAAACTTCCCCTGAAACAGTAATGTAATTTCTAGAGATAACTAATAATTCCCTTCACTTGAACACGAGATTATATTTTTTAGATTGCGTTTTTTCCTTTTTTCCTTGCATAATTAAATGTGGATAGTGAATAATACCCTCTCTTGTATTTTTGCACTTGAGCGAACAGAACACTCAAGATAAATCCCTTGATGTTAAAATTAAATAAACAATGATATGATTAATATCAAGCCATTTTTTACTGCCACGACTACAATTCACAAAAGGAATGCCATTCCACTGATACATTCCACACACACACACACACACACACACACATATATATATATATATATATATATATATATATATATATATAAATTTATATACATCATATGTAGACTTTTATGAAACTTTTTTACGTTAAAGTATAATTACTGGATTACAAACAGATGCACTTTTTTATAACTAATAGACTAAAATTCCAGAAAATATTGTTCCACATATTTTCATAATATCAAATATATATCATAATTTAAACTGAAATTAATACGTTTAACTTATATTACTCATTTTTTCAGGCTGTTTTAGAAATAATTATAAGTGAAATATTTTTTAAGTTATTTGTATCTTTTCTTCTTTCTTTCTTCAAAGTATTAATCTAAAAATTTTAATTCGAAGATGCATTATTTTAGACTTGCAACCTTGACTTAGGAGCATAGAAGTTAACAGAAACCACAAATCATTGTCCATACAATTAACCCTATAAAATGTAACGTTTTTAGTTTATATAAAGTAGTCCCAACACAAGAATCCGTAGCTTAAAAATAAATTATATTTTTTCCATACATTTCCGTTTTTATAACTTTAGATACAAGCAACTTATAAAATTTTATTTTCCTTGTTATCGTTTAAAATAATCACTTCAAAGCGAGCCCTTGTGAGCTCAATTTTTTTTCCTGTGATACGTAACATTTTCAAAATAAACATTTTCACTATGTATCGTTAACATATGTTTAAATTTACATGTATTCTTTCTTTGTTTTGATTTTGTATTGTTTTGTATTTTCAAGTGAAGCCAGGTATTAAATTTGGAAATTATTAGTATCGAGTACGTAGCTTGTATCGGACGCATTGAAAAAATTATTTTCTTGCTTTCATGTATAAAATGCTAACTAAAGAATCAGTTTTTAATGTTTTGTTTTTTTATTAATTTAAAACCTTATTCTAAGCTCATATAAATTTTAATGCACCATAAATTTATTTTTCGTCACACAGAATAACATTTCATGAATTTTTAAAGAATAAAATTGTAATCAAATGTAAATCTTTTTGTTGTTCTTAAGCCATTTTAAACTATAAACTATTATTTAACTTGAGTGTTATAGGATTTCATATAGAAACCGAATTTTATCAAATAAAATAATGTTGTTTGAGTAATTATTATTCGGGTTTTATTCAACCTATACGGAATATTCTTTTACAAAATAGAAAAATGGACATAGGGGATCCATGTCACCTTGATAAGAAAACAAAGTGTTAGCTAATATTAAAACTCAAACTCAGTGGCCATGGCATGCTGTGGCCATTCCTGTATACGTGATCATTGGGGGCTGAGGTGCATGAGCAGATGTCCCGATCAGGTGGCCAGTTTGAAGCGAGATCCCAGTGTCTAAGTCCCCAAGCAAACTTGTTACTTATTTATAGACCCACTGAGTCGACCTTGCCCATCCCGGGTATAGAACTCTGACCTGTGGTGGGGAAACGCGAAAAACTACCACTTGACTAGTACCAGTGACTCGCGGTAACCTAGTGTTCAAGGTATCGGATTCGTGTCAGGCGCATCATGAGTTCGAGCCCAGTATCGCTGAAGACCCGCCGTGCAGAGGAGACTGATGCAGGCTAAATATGTCGAGGCTCAAATATCCTCCCGTTGGTTGGTGTGAAAATTAAAAGAGGGGGTGCCAGCTCAATTGTCGTCCTCGTCACTTGACAATGGCTCAAAATTGCGAGGGCAGTCACCAATGACCCTCGGGCAGCTTTATAGTGAGATGGGAATGCAACTCTCTCTTACACACACACTCAAAATGATATCGTTAAATAATTATTAATTCCACGTTTGCTATATATTCACTCTAGATCACAATATGTTTAGATAAACAACGCGAATGTTTTCTACGTGTAACGCTTATTTTAATATAGCAATTTATTCCTAGCTTCAATGACAAGGTGTCTAAGACCAAAATAGAATCACAAAAGCATCTATTTCACACTAAAGAGATAAATAAACTAATTAATAAAATATTTTTAACAAAGCCTGGATTGTTTTTTTTTTAATTTATCTGAATTTAAACGAAATTCAACATTTCTGCTATTGAATTTATAATAAAATTCATTCTAAAATTATGCTTAAATGTGATTAATATTCCTAATAAGTATTTGTTTCGAAAATATTAATATCGTATAACAAGACTATTCAAATAAGTATTTTGTAGATTTAATGTTTTATCGAGAAATCTTTTGAATTCACTTCAATTTTTTTTCTAGATTTTCAAAGTGTTTAGCAAAAAAAATTCAGCAATTTTTTTTATTTTATATCTATTTATTTATTTTGTAAAATAATTCATTTCAGAGGATATATTCGCTCATCTTTATGGCTATATTTGCTCTTCTTTTTATCGCAAGCGCTGCTGCTGCTCCCATGCCAGACAGACATCAGCAGCGTGGTCATCATGGATATGGTGGTCATCGTGGGGGTCATGGATATCATCGTGGACATCACCAAGGGGGTCACAAAGGTGGTTATCAATCAAGGCCTCATTACAGAGGATAAAGTTACCACACTCCATCATCATAGGAAATTCAGAGGCTTAATTTAATGCAATTTTTAATAAAATCCATTTAAATATTGATTTTTTTTCCCTTTCTGAAATAAAAATGATAATAGTAAAAATTGGTTTTTCATTTATTTCTTAAACTATTGGTTAAAATATATAGTTTCTAAGGGTGAATGTTTTGCATTTTTAAGAGAAAGTAAGCTGTTTGGAAGAAAAAAAGAACGACTTTTTTTTTATTCCAACTCACAAAACAATGCACTAACAATGCACTCTTATAAGGCTGAAATAATGAGTTGTTTTTCGTGTTTTTTCTACGAAATTCTTCGCCGTAAAATTTAATGTTTATAATAAAGATTATTTTTATTTATTTATTTATCCAACGCCCGTGCTTGACTTCTTGGCCATTTGTCGCCGAGGCTCCCAGTACGATGTCATCAGCCGGGTATTCATCGAGTCCAGGGCATTGGATCAGGTGGTCGCCGTCCATTCTGGCATGGCCGCTGATCGGGCAGCCCTCGTTAGCAGCCACACCAAGCCAGTGGAGGTATACTCCCAAAAAGTCATGTCCGGTAGTTAAGCGAAAGAGGGCAACAGCCTCAGCTCTCTCCAGGTGCCTCGGAATGAACCCACAGTGGCAAGTATTTCCCATGGCTTTCCAAAACTCTTCATTTTTTGGGTTATGGCAATATATTTTTCAATGTATGTGGAGATAATGCTGTTTGCTCTTCTGAGGGCCAAGGGTACTTCCGGTTGAGTCGACTCGGCTCCCTGCTTGGCTTTTTGGTCGGCTCTTTCATTGCCGAGGACCCCAATATAACTTGGGACCCACTGCAAGGCCTCAGTCCAGCCATATGAGATGAGTTCCACAATTTTAGTTTGGCATTGAATTGTGTTAAGGCAGTCAGTTGGTGTATTACTGCTTAAATCTAAAATTGCAGCTTGGGAGTCTATGAGGAACACAACTTTTGGTGGTTTTAAATGTGTAACAGCGATCACCGTTATCCGAGTTTTAAAAAAAATTAATGCACAAATAAATTTATTTACATTTGATAAGTCTCTCTCTCTTCAAATTCCATCTCTCAGCTACTTAATTAGTTCAAAAATCTTTACAACAAATTTCAGAAAAAATAATTTTCTATTAAGAAAATTTCCGATAATTTTTTTTATTTATGGAAGAGATCAGTCTAAATGTATGTATATATATATATATATATATATATATATATATATATATATATAATAAAATAAAAGTGAAGAAGTTCTAGAACTTGCAGTGCTAAAGAAGGAAGAAATTGGAATTCACAAGACACAATAAATGTAGATACAAAAAAGTCTTTGGACTAAACTGGAGACTTATTATTATTTCTAAAGCTGTCGCTAAATTAGGCCAGCGATTTAGGATTAGCAATGCTTTATGGATCCAACCTTCCCCGTACAGCAGAAATTTTCGACATATTAGGGGAAAAAATAGAGCCATTTTGAAAAGTTAAGCCTATTTCTAACACGTGGATGATGAACCTAACAATATAGTAAAATGAAATTAAGAAAAGAGAACAATAATGAATCTCTCAAGGAGAGGAATAATAAAAAATAATTTTTATAGAAAAAATTAGGATAAAAACACATGTAAAATGAAAACTCTGTAAATCGAGAAATAAACCTTCTACGTTAAGTCTCACACGAAATGACGTAAAGGATTGGAACATCAACACAAGAAGGAAAAAACCTTGGCGCCACTTGGATAGTTATTTTGCAATATATATATTCTATTCCATTTATACTCATTTTTGCAAAAGGTCTTCAAAAATAAAAACAAAAACTTTTGAGATCACATATACAAGATTGAGTAATGAATAAATCTGCAAGTTATTAAATAATTTATTCTGTTATAAATATCATTCATTGTATTTTTTAATTTAAAAAAATAGTGTTTTAATGAAACTTTTATTCCTTTTAATGTAAAATATATGTTTTAATGCATGTGAAGTTCTTCATCATCAGTAAAAAAAAACACATTTTATTCTCAGATATTTTTTTTTAAAAAAGCACACCATATAGTGCCCATAACTATGAAAGTTTTCATTAAATTTCTAAAGTAAGTTCATACCTAATAGTAATTTTTTGTTAAACAATAAGAATATAGTTTTTATATATTCAAGCAAAACACAAAAGAGGTAATTTAAATGCAATATTATGTTTAAAAAATCCTTTTAAAAAAAATTCATGTAACCAAAGCACAAAAACATTGGTTTGTTGGATCTCTAAAAATGCTCTATACTACCAAAAATCGTCTGATCGGTATGAATGTCATTTCTAATACAAGGTGATCATTTCAGTATGTTTTTTAATATTTTAGTAGATTTTAAAAATATTTACCATTTTTTATCTTATATTCCTTTAAGTTGTAAATTTCTTAATTCATCCTTCGAGAATGTAAAATTTTTCACTACTTTTTTTAGAAAATTGGAAGTTCAATGGCAGCAATTATTTCTAAAATTCTCCATCAAATTTGTTATTTTCGAATGTTTCCAAGCAGTATGAAAAAAGAGCAAGAGAAGAAATGTAACCATACACAATGATAGTTATTTTTTCCGCAGTTCTTAAATGAACGTTTGCTTTTTTTTTTATTTCGTGTTTTTTCCACTTCGTTTAGTTTTTTCTAGAGAAACACGTGTTTCAAACAAGTGCGTTATAGTTAGACACACGTGCTACTGTCAAACTCACATGGACAGTTTCAATATACAATGTAAAAAATTATTGTCACATAAACTATTTCAATGTAGAACTAGAACATTACTAAAAAAATATTTTAAGCACTTTGCGTGTCGAATTCACTCGAAATACCATGACAGTTTTAAAAAATAAATATTGGTGAGAACATTAAAAAAGGAAAGGAATAATTGAATTTTTTTAATAGTTTTTGTCAATATACGTAATTTACAAAAGGGATCGAAGAAAAACACATTCTTTTTAATTTACTCGATGTGCGTGTATGTTCATGCTCTCAATTACAGGAATATTAAGGCATATTGATTTATAGAAATGAAGGAAAGGATTTATATTAGCGATACTCAACATGCGACCCGCGGGCCGCATGCGGCCCACCGGGACTTTTTAAATGACCTGGTCATGGCCTATTGATCTCAGAAATTAATTTATTTATAAAAGTTTGGTAGGAAATTCTTTGTTAAGAAATCAAATGCATTAATTTTGCTTTTTTCTCTCTCTGTTCTGTTCTATTTTTTTTTTCTATTTAGTGATAATAGACTACAGGGGAGTAGCGAACATTTTACGAATGGAACTAATTTTTAACTAACTTTCATATCTTGCTAGCGAAAAATATTCGAAGAAAATAGTTTGTTTCAAGGCGATTAATTAGTTGACTATTTTGTAGTAAAAAACAAACATGGATCGGTAATTGTTTGATTTGTCATGAAAGTGTTGTATTTAAAAAGTACCAATAAACAGGAATCGTTCGATGACACTTTTCCTCAAAGATCTCTTTCAAGAGATGATAAATAGGTTTTCTTGAATAATCTTCACAACAGAGCAAAAAAAAAGTGTTACGTCAGTGGTAATGCCGCAGCGGTAACAAAGGCACCCTATGAAATTTGTTATATTATTGGTAATTGTATGAATGAAACCGTTTACTGAGATGCAAAAATTGTGAAGGAGTGATACTTAAATGCATCCAATTTTGAAAAATTCAGTGACAAAAATAAAAATTAGAAAAAATAATTTTAAAAAAAAATATAGGAGAGTTTTAAAATTTTGATAATTTTCCACAATTTAAATTTTCTATGTTATCTTGGTATTAAAGCATTTCTCTCCTCCCCCTCACCTTCTCTATAAATCCTCATGTTGCGCCCCGCGTAAAATGCCTAACATATGTGTGCGGCCCGGCAGAAAACAAAGTTGAGTACCCCTGATTTACACTGGTGGGCTAAAATTAAGGACGAGACGGTTTCTTCAATATAACTTTGTACAAAAGCTTTCCAAATCAACACATTTAATACCGTAAGATCCCCAATACGTAAGGACATGTGTAATGTAAGCAACACTTACTAAAAGAGAAATCAGAGAGATAAAAAGAAGCTTGATTGAAAAAGTAGCATGGAGCGCAATGCGACTGAAGGCCGAAACATCCCTGTGATGGGTGTCCAGCAAGAAACATCCGGTCTTTAGTAGGGGATATGATCTCCCCTGGTTGCTAGGCAGGTTTCACAGCGTCTGCCCATGCTGAGAATGAGGGTGTCAATGAGTTGTTGAGGCATTGCTGCCCATTCGTCTTGCAGCGCCAATCGAAGCTCCCGAATCGTTACTGGTGGTAAGGTACGAGCTGCCAAGCGTCTGCCTAGAAAATCCCATACATGCTCGATGGGATTGAGATCCGGAGATCGTGCCGGCCAATCCATACGTTCAATATCCTCACTCTCTAAGAGCTGTTCGGCAGCTACTGTGTGATGACATGGTGCATTGTCGTCCATGAAAAGGAACTGCAGACCCATAGTGCCTCTAAAAAGACGCACATATGGAAGAAGAATCTCGTTACAATAACGGGTCCCGTTGACTGAACCTGCGTCGAAGATGTGAAGGTCTGTACGACTACCAAGCGTGATGCCTCCCCAAACGAGAACACCGCGACCTCCATACCTGTCCCTTTCAATGATGTTCGAGGGATGATTGGGGCTTCCCCGCTCTCTCCAGATGAGTATGCGATGAGAATCGCTACTCAAACTGAATCTGCTCTCATCTGTAAAGAGTACTCGTCCCCATTCATTGTCTCTCCAATTCCGGTGTTCCCGGCACCACAGAGAACGCCTTCTCCGATGGGCAGGCGTTAAAGGTACACACCGTACAGGGCGTCGTGCAAACAGACCACCACCGTGCAGTCTTCTGGCCACGGTAAAACGCGATATCGGTCGCCCAGTCGCCTGTGTCGTGTATCTAGCGATTTCTCCCGCTGTCTGCCGCCTGTTTTTCTGGCCTGTAAGACAATGTACCGGTCATCTGCGGGTGTGGTTCCTCGTGGACGACCACTACTGAACCCCCGGATAGCTGTTCCTGTAGTTTGAAATTGTCTCCAAAGTCGTGAAACGATGCTGTGAGCAATTCCGAACTCTGCAGCCACACTTGTCACACTGCGGCCTTCCTCCAACTTCCCAATGATTCGACCTCGGGTAAAAGCATCCAGATGTCGTCTAACAGATTGATTATTCGCCATTTCTCGCTGAGGCAGCAACTCGGTGTGATTTTAACTTCTATACGGCGTGCAATCTCTTTGCCAGAAATACTGATCTTACACCGACAACATGCTTTATACTACTCAGACACTCCCCCATTACGTCTACCTGCATATCTGCGCATGTGCTACCGTCCATCACCTTACTTAATCTCCTAATGGTTCTTTCTGTCCGCTCTGCCTCTTCGTTCAGCTGATATGCTAATTTTTCGACTTCGTCCTTAATTTTTGCACACCAGTGTATATCAACAATGCTTTAAAGCTGATATTTTAATAGTTATCATTTAATAATTTTTAAAATTACTTTTGTAAGCACATTTGTCATAATAACTGTAGCAGACTATCCAAAGCAGCAGACCACTGATCTTTAATACAGACACGGTGAGGAAAAAATGTGGTCGCTATTAAAACCGTCCATATTCTTTGACGATTTTTTTTGATAATGATATGTGTTGTCTTTGCGTAACTCAAGTTAATAAATAATTGTCACACTAACCAAAGTATTCCTCGTTAACCGGGCTGAAAATCAAATGAATAAGATCAGTAATTCGCTTAAGTTTGTTTCACACACAATCACTAGTTCATTCTCTAACTCCGGTTCAGGCTAGAAAACTTTGACCGGGCTCAAAGCTTGATTAGATTTAATCGCGCTTGTGTAGTCACGAGCACTGTTTTGATCAACTCACAATTGAGTAACCGGAATTAAGTATACAAAGGTGCAATTAAGGTTCAACCGGGTTGGCTTCACTTAATGGTGCTTAATTAACTTTAGGTTTCATATTCTGGTTCAGTTACAGTTGAATAAAGTAGTTAAAGCGCGGTCGCGGTAGCCGAGTGGTCAAGGTAACGGACTCGTAGCAGGCGTATGATGAATTCGAGCCAATACCGCTGGAGACCTGCAGTGGAAAGCGACGCTCGTTAAATATGCTGAGGCTAACCGTCGGTGTGGTGTGGAAATTATGAGAGGGATTGTCAGCTCAAGTGTCGTCCTCGTCACTTGACCGTGGTGCAATCCTGGTTCAAAATTACGAGGTCCGTCGCCAAAATCCCTCGTGTAGCTGAACAGTGCGACGTTAATATTCACTCATTCACTCACGGTGGTAAAGGAGGCTTCACTAAACCCAATCCCGAATTTACCACTTTTAGTTTAATCTTTAAAATCCAACGCTCTACACCAGGGGTCGATAACCTATAGCACACATGCCACATGTAGAGCGCTGTACAATTCTCAGAGGCACTCTGCAAATTTGTTGATTTGTGAGTGGATGGAAATTGAGAAATTTGTAATCGACCTTGTTTGGCAAATATCTTCAAAATTATGGACATTTAAGGAAAGATACATTTACACAGCTATTTTTTAAATTATTGAATATCATTTCTGGAGCGATTTAATTGTTTGAAAAGAGAAAATTGCATGAACTGTGCTTTTCCGCTTTTGGTTCTACTTATCAAAATAAATGAAAAATATTTTGAATCCGCAAAGTAACTGTTTAACAATTGAATGCTCAGAATCGTGTTCAATCGAATGTCACACACTATACCCCTGATTTTGCAACGTGAAAGTAGAGCAGTGCAAACACTAGGTTCACATTAAAATTTTTATTCATTTCTTTATTTAACTGTAATAAAAAGAAATACTTATATTTCCCATTGTCAACTTCTTATTGTAATATATATATACATATAAATACGTTTTAAAATACATAACATACATACAATTTTAATTTTTTTTAATTTTTGTTGAAGAAATGGTTATATTTTATATGATGTTTATTTTTATGTTTAGAAATGCTTTTAAATGATACAAAATTAATGTATAATAAAACTGTAAAAATGTCTGAATGATTGACCTCTATTCTCTAACTACGCATGCATTATCGCGGGAATCGAATTGTTTTAAAAATGTCCTACTGCGTGGTACGCTGAATACTATTGGTAGATGGGTTTGGCACGCGACAGCTAAAAGGCTGCCGACCCCTGCTCTTCACCTTGATGTCACTCACGAAAAAGCCTCGATTTCGTTAACTTTCATTTCGACACTTAAATACTTTTCTTGAGTTGATACAGAATTTTTAGATATGTATGCAATCATTGAAACTTCATATTTTGAAGAAAATAAACAACTAAAACCGGATAGACCTGTAGGTTTAAGCCTGTTTTGCATCGGTTCGGCAGAATAGTACCGGTTATGTCAAGTTCGGCTAACCGGTTGTTATAATGGGGTGATAGTGACTAGAATTCTAAGATGAACTGTTCTTCCCTTGAGACCACGCGTTTTAATGGTAGATAACCGTTTGTTAGTGTTTTTTTAATCTTATCTCACTGGTTAAAAACCTTCGCAGTACTGTAGCAGTTTAGAAGAATAACAGAATTTCAAATGCGAAGTCTCATGTTTGGTTATCAGAAAATTAAGAGCTATTAATTTCGAATTTTTTATAAAAAAATCAAGAGTTGGATCATTTTATGAGGAACCACTTAATCGTTGAATATACATATTTATTGGCAATTAGTGAAACAGAAAATATAGGAATAGGACAAAATAATAAGAACACCTGTGAAAAAATGAAAATGTTTTATTAGTGAGGAGCTATGCGACCTTTCATCTGAATGACAGCTTGTATTTGACGTGGGGTTTATAAATAAAGGCTTTGAACAAGATTCAAACCCATTCCTCATGCAGAGCTGTCTCAAGTTCAGATAGTGTGAGTAGAACAGGAGATCAATACAGATTTTGTTCTCTTAAAAGCCCCACAAATACTCAATGATATTCAGAACAGGTAACTGGGGAGATCATTTTAGATGTTCCACTTCATTATCATGCTCATGTAGCAGTGTTTGAACACAGCGAGAGATGTAAACAGGGGCGTAGTCCTCTTGGACGTTCTACCGGAAAGAGTGTCTGAAGCATAGGGTGAAGATGATCTGCGAGAAGGTTTTAATAATGTGGTCGTCTGTGTTGATCCCAAAATAACGAGAGACCCCAATCCATGGGAAGATATCCCCCTCCCTCACACACACACCGTTATAGAATTTCTCCATGTTTCACAGTTGGAATCAAGGAGTCAACATGAAATGGTTCTACCGATGTTTTCAAGACGAGCACACAACGGGTGATGCTGAATAATGTCAATGAGGATTCATCAGACCAGATGACTTGTTCCCATTGCAGTTGTTTGCGGTTTAGGGGTCTCGGCCTTATTGTAATATCTTCATAGCATTCCATCCCAAAACTAACGTTTTTTGAAGTAGCTACTCTGCCATGAATGCTCGCAGCATGCAACTCCCGTTGAATAGTTTTCATAGATTTGGGGTTCTGAAAGTGGGAATTCATCTCGGACGTCTTGTAGTCTTGTGTTTTCGGGCAAAACTCCTCTTCAACACCGATATATTGCGGTCCTTCGACTTTGACATTCGCTTGCTGTTGTGCTTCGCGTAAGACATCTTACCCAAGTTTGTGTAGGCTAATGTAACCTTTAACACAGTGGTTCTTGAAACACCCACAAGGTTGGCTTCTGTGTACGGATGCTTCATCTTGGCAAGCTCCAATTATCATGCCACTTTTCACGTTGGAGAGGTCGTACATAATCACGCTTTTCTAGGAACAGAATTTTCTCATGCAACTCTCAAAGTGCCAAATGCTTGACTGATATTTTCCTTTTCGCCGCCACCAGGCGGCACACTGTTGAGACATATTGCGGCCGTTTATTAGACGCATTTTAAATGAGCATTACTATTATTTTGTCCTATACCTGCACATACTATTCTGTAGTGACATTCACTTGTTTGGAGGCGTTGTTCTAGCTCAAAGTACCATTTTTGCTGGATAGACGAAAACCCGAGTTAGAGAGTATAGAGCTGACAGATAGCTCATTGTTATAATTATCTTTTAGTATTCAATTTGAGCGTTGAATTTTGAATACATTTTCTAAATATCAATACTTTACTCTCTATTCTATTTAAATATATTAGAGTACCTTTGCCTTATCATTTTCGTAATCTCGAAGGATTCGATTTCGATCTTTGAATTGAAAATCTAATTTCTATCTCTTATTCAAATCAGCGATACATTCAAAATTTGTTTCCTGTGAGCTAGCTATCCAGCGTCGTTTCCATTAAAATCCACACTTATAAATCTTTGCTGAGAAGATACTGAGGAATTCGTCTAAGGATTACAGCAAGTGAAACACGAATATCCAAGAAGTTACAGCCGATGACACAACAGCAAGTGCAAATAATTCG
Organism: Trichonephila clavipes; assembly: GCA_019973935.1. Classification (NCBI taxonomy): domain Eukaryota; kingdom Metazoa; phylum Arthropoda; class Arachnida; order Araneae; family Nephilidae; genus Trichonephila; species Trichonephila clavipes. The sequence continues at coordinate 686,121 of BMAU01021206.1, read as the reverse complement.
TTAATGGCCTTTGTATGTATTGAAGCTGAAATATGCGAATCGCATAACCGGTGGACTTCTGGGATTTCCTTTCCAAGAGCTTTAAAATCAATCTTCGGAAATTCAAGCGATAACAGCGCAAGGTCTTAAATCTCGCGGGTATTAAAAGACACTTAAAGCGATGAAATGTTGGTCGAGAAGATTTTATGATTAGCTAAAGACGGTTTTGAAATGTTCCGGTAATGTTTCGAAAGGACTTTGAGAATTTAATCGATGGAACCACAGTTATTGGAAGATGGTTAAGAACACAGAGTTAGCTTAAAACGTGAGTAAGATTGTCAAAACAGGAGAAGAAAATTGTATTTTAAGATTGAAGAATTCTTCATTTCATTTGATAACTGTGATCAAAGGAAATCAAGGGACCATTCCAAATATATTTCCCCTTATAAATCATTGATAAAAAAAACTGACATTTGCATTGTACAATCCCGAATGAAAATTATTAAATGCATATACTGATTGTGACTTTAGTGTTATAATAAACTTATTAAAAGGTATCCAACTATGCTTGGAACTGTGATTTTGAAAAGCATATCAATAACTTTTTTTTATATTTAGTGTCACTTGTATTAGAATATATACATATAAAAATGTTTTTAAAATATTACTACAAAAAGAATTATTCAAATGCAATGTTTTATCAAAAAAGAAAGAGAGACACGCCATTCTTCTTTTATAAAAAATGCTTCTTTAATAATAATATTTTTCTTATATATATTTAAGATTTTTCTACGGAGGCGGAACTGGGATTTTTTTGAAAAACTCACTTTATTTTCAGAGTTACGAGATGGATGAAAAAAACAACGGGTGTCTTTTGTTAAAATACCTCTACGCTGATAAATTAAAATATGAATTAATCCATTTCTTCCACTATAATGATACTCTGAATGTATGTGTTCTAAAATTTTATGTATGTGTTCTAATGTTAAGTAATTCAACTGACCCTAAATATCAAAAACATTATTCACTTACACACATTTCAAAGTTCAAAATGTACCTTAAAATTACTTCTGAATTTGTTTATACAATAAAAGTAATGCGTAACTTCATTTAAAAATACAGTCACGGACCTCTATATAACGAAGTTGCTAAATCCCGAAAAAATGTTCGTTCTGTGGAAAATTCGTTATATAGAGGTTTATCTTTCAATTTTCACCATAAACCACATAAAAAAATTTTTAATTCATCAACACTATGTACATAAAAAAATATATAAAAGTAATTATTCACACCTTTTTGTAAATTAATATATATATATATTTATTTTATATATCTTACCTATAAAAAAAGAAAGAAAAACTACAAAAAAAGTTTTTTGGCGCCTTTATCCACTTCTGAAGAATTAATTTGTTTTCTTTGATGTTCAAGCCCTTTTGTTTTCAAGCTACAAGAAACTAATTTACCAGTACAACGGATTAATAGTACAAATGAACGGAGACTAGTTCAAGGACACGAGACTTCCTTGAGGGTAAAAGGGGATATTGAAGATGTTTCCAGTGAACTGGATAAGGGGAGTTAAAGGCTGCATTCTTGGATGAGACACCCAGAATTCTATTGCTCTCGGCGTGCTAGGCACCTAAAAAAATCAGTTCAAGATTTATGACCACCATAAAATGTGCCAAAAGAGAGAATAACTCGAAATGTCCAGAAATCATTCAAAATTAGGGAGAAAAAAATGAATCACAAGAGAAAAAGTTCGTTATACAGAAATTGCACTTCGCTATAGGGAGGTTATTTTACGAAAAAAATCGTGGAATGTTCTTGGTTCCAGGGAAAAAGTTCGCTATATAGAAAAATTTGCTACATAGAGGTTCGTTATATGGAGGTTCGACTTTATTTTAATTTCCATTCCAATTCTTACTTATCTTAAGTCTGAATATTTGAATAATTTATAAATATCTTACTAAGATTTCTATATCTTTTTGTATTGAACTACTCAAATCATTAATATACTGTCGTACCTCTATATAACGAAGTCAATAAATCCCGGGAAAAGTTCGTTACATGGGAAATTCGCTATATAGAAGTTCATCTTTTAATATACTTTATAAACCACATAAAACAAATTTTAAATTCACATAAACACTTTATATTAAAAAAGTAACTATTCACACCTTTTTTAAAATTAATATATGTTTATTTTATATATCTTACCCATCAAAAAAGAAAGAAAAAAAAACGCAAAGAAAACAATAAAAAAAGGATGTCAAAGCAAAGTTTCTTGTCAACTGCATTTTCAATACTAAGAAAATAATTTTTTTCTAAAAGTAATGAATTTTAAGGACATTTTACAATTAAAGCATACAAGTAGTATTAAACATACATTATTTTATAATTAGAACATGAGGACACGGGACCACTCCACTGAGGGTGAAAGAGAATATCGAAGATGTTTTTAGTGAACTGGGCAATGGGGGTTAAAGGTTTCACTTCTTGGATGAAACGTCCAGAACTCAACAAGTTACTCGACGAGTTAGGATCTAATAAAACGAGTTCAAGATTTATGACCACCATAAAATGTGTTAAAGAGAGAATAACTTGAAATTTTTTCAGAAATACTTTTAAAAAAAGGGAGAACAAAAATTGAATCCCAAAAGATAAAGTTCGTTATATCGAAAATGCACTTCGCTACAGGGAGGTTATTTTTAAGAAGAAAATCGTGAAATGTTCAAGCTTCCAGGGAAAAATTCGCTATACAGAAAAATTCACAATATAGAGGTTTGTTATATAGAGGTTCGACTTTAATTATAAATGTTATTAGAATTTTTGTAAATTTCATAATGTATGTAAATTAATTATTATTTACTGAAAAAGCTATTCAATGCGATTATTCTATGAATATCCAGCCTGTATTTGCTTATACAGATATTATCTAGATTCTTCTATGATCTCTGACCTTATTCAGGACTAGTTAATGTAAGAAACCTCTGTTTTATTTGAATTTTTAGTATTACGGTAATTTTTAGTGTCTGATATGATTTTGATCCTAATAATAATATTATTAAAAGTTTTGTGCGAAGAATTATACGCATTAATATATAAAATTTTTCTGTAAAACTAGTGTTTAATTTATCGAAATTTCATGTCATCTCCTGTATGAATAACTAATTTTATTGATCTACTTATAGTCAGTGAATGTTTTAAATAATTATTAAACCTGTAATAGCAAACCAGATATTCGAGCAAGCTTACTTTACAACTTGAAAATGTAAAAAAAAAGTGTTTGTGCTTATGACCACACGATAGAAATGATAACTTCAAATTTAGTAATGTTTGTAAAATTTTGTAATTTTATTTTATTTTGTAATATTTAATGGATTAGTTAAGTGAATAAAAAACAAGAGGATATTATATTAGTATTGTCATATAAAATTATTTATTCATATGTCTATACACATAAAGAAATATTTTTTGCTAAATATACATATTTGTTAATTAATTGTATTCTGAGAAAGAAACAATAGGTTTATGGTACCTGAAATAGGTTATAAATACTTTAGATTCAAAATTATTTAAATATCTAAAAAAACTTCGTCAAGCGCTGTTCCGTACTTTGCCGTGCTTTCATTTGGATCATTTGACATAATTAAATTGAATTTTGATTTTTTAAAAAATCTACTAAAGGCTTGTCTTTTGAAAAATCTACATTAAATTCCCCACTTAAAATAATAGGCGATTTGTTCAGAAGAGTTGATCCGGCTTCATACACATTGTAGGCAACTAAATTTTTGTCAATGAATTCAATAATTTTTTTACACTTTGATTGGGTGAAATATAAATAGTAACCACTAGAATTATTTGTCAATTTTCTGCTTTACATTTCGTGGCACACATTTCTCCCATCCATAAGTCATTAAACCCAAATGATTCAGTATTATCTGATGCTACATCCATTTCTGAAGTGACATAAGTTGTTGTGTCTCCTTTATTTTTATATATAGCAACTCCACCAGTTCTGTGTGTCTTTGGAATTCAGCAATGCAATGAAAATTTGTAACATCTATGTTTTCTTCATTATTTATCCAAGTTTCTGTTAAAAGTAATATAGTTACATGTCGCATAACACTGTGATCTAGATCAAAAGAATGAACACGTAAACTTTGATAATTCAAAGAATATATTGATATTCCCTTTTTTGTGGAAATGAAATTTGTGAAGATATCCATGATTGTTTTAAGTTTGTTTTGCGATAACCTTTTAAATTAATTGTATAGATTATATTTACATAACATTGGGGCAAACATGTTTTTTCTTGTTTGAGTTGGGCTAGGAAAACTTATGCCCTGAGAGGAACAGGGCATAAAACAGATTTTTGATGACGTGACGAAAGGAAGGAATACTGCACCACTCGCAGTCGCTGTCAAAAATATAAATCTTATGACATTTATTTCTTTTTAAGGCATAGACTAATATATTTCCACATTTATATTAATTTTTTTCATAATTTTCACTTAAAATATTTTCAGATAAAAGTTATGTATTAATACTTTAGAAGGACCGGAAAAAGGCCGGAATATTTTACCGGAAAAAGGCACAAATATCACTCATGAAAGGCTCATAAGAATATATGAAATATCTAAGAAAAAACTGACTCAATGTAAAATAATTTCAATCAGATAAAATAAAAAAATTCCTGTTTACACTAATAATTAATCTTTATAAAACTGTTCTTGCATAGAAAAGCGTGTTTTTAGAAGATATATTCAAGCAAAGAAATCCAGTATTGATGCATATTAATTAACATAAAAGTACTACAAAAGTGCATTGAAATATATATATAAATATAGACAAAAGTCTTAAAATTAGCTGATGTAAAATGGAAAATTTACAAAAAAAAAATTTTTTAATAGATTACATTAAGCTGAACATTATTTTCACAGCCACCTTTGTAAAGGAAAGCAAATAATAAACATTATCTAAAACATTATCTTAAGTTTAAACACTCCTCAAACTACAGTTAGAAACATAAAACTTTTAAAGTAAGTAGTGCTATACCAACTGTCAAAAAACATCTAAGTTGATAAATTTGCAAAAATTTAATATTAGGTAAGTAGGGGTCTACACAAAGCCGAAAAACATGGCAAGGGGTCTATGAGACAAAAAAGTTTGCGAACCTCTGCCATAGACTCAAGATAATTTTTAGTTTCTCGAACTTTGAGTCGATTCAAGTGACCCAAACTTCATAACGTGATTAAAGAAAAAATCGCCAAGTTGATGTTATTCACGACAACAAACAATATAGACATAAAATATAGTTAGTTTAGTAATAAAATATAGTTAAATTAGTTCTCATTGGTTTTTCGTCCATTTTTGATGTATTATGAAAAAGACGTTATTAATAAGAAATGACCCCGACTTATTTTGAAAATGGGGCTGTAAAAGTTTACCAGCGGAAATATTTTGTTTAGCGTCAGTTGTATCACTTTTGGCGACTTTATGGCCTGCACCGAAAGTAACGAAAACACAGTTTTTGCAAAAAGAGAAATCTGGAACGTTTTTTAATAAACATTTATGTATTTTGCCTAGAAAGGACATAATATTATATCCTAAATATTATATCGTTTAATTATGTATTTGAAACCGAAATTAAATTCCAAAATCACAGCAACGAGTTATATTTTATGACCAAAATTTTTCGTTCGATGCAATTCTCTGTTAAATCATTACTTTCTATTTTAATTATATAATTTATTTATAAAGAAAATAGACTTATGAATTTATTTACTGATCTTCAAAAATTTATAAATTTGGATTAAACATATTATAAAAACACCCAAGGGCAATTGTAAGTAATTGTATTAATAGTTATCGATTAATCTCTATTATCCCTGTTATGTCCTTATCGTAATCCTTATTTAGCAATTGATCATATCTATATTATGCAATCATTATTCGTTATTTTTAATCATTATTACTATTTTTCCATCTGCTTTCCTACACAACAATGATATAACTATAATGACAATTAATGCTAATTTAAAAAATAACAAAAAATGCATGTTAAATCTCAAAATTCACCTAAAAATAATTCGTGCAGATTAAATGTATCAACAATTCAGTACTCAAATTCATTTTATTTTCCTATTTGAAACACTATAGTTCTTAGAACTACAGTTTTTTCTTTTTGCATTTGAGAGCACAATTATTAATGGTGGTGACCATGATGGTGTCCATGATGATGCCCGTGATGATGTCCATGATGATGTCCGTGATGGTGGTGATGGCCATGATGGTGTCCATGGTGATGATGGTGCCCGTGGTGGTGATGGTGTCCGTGATGGTGGTGATGTCCATGATGATGGTGATGTCCGTGATGATGATGGTGTCCGTGATGGTGGTGGTGTCCATGATGGTGCCCGTGGTGGTGGTGATGTCCATGATGATGTCCATGATGATGACCATGATGATGATGATGACGAGCCTCTACATTATCAGATGATTCACAACTAGCATAGGTGCAAAGAAGTGCAATGCAAACAGCAACAAAAAGAACGATTGTGAATTTCTGAAATTAGAAGAAAACTACAATAAAATCCCATACGAAGTACATTCGTATAAATGTTTAATGCATGAAAAAGTCTAGCTTATATAAATAGGAAGGAGGAGTAGAAAAACTGCTGTAACGACGTTCTTATATACACTGTTATGGCTCAAAAATATTTGAAAATTTCTTAATTCAAAACTTTAAAAATTTCTTAGCCATGCCCATTACTTGATAATCTTTCGTTCTATTTAAAGCTCGAATTATGCAATTGGTTTTAGAATTAGAAATTAATTGCTATATTTAAATATGTGAATATTAATATGATTTAAATTATTTTTAAGTGGTTTTTAAATAATTCTCTCCTGTTATTTACATTATTTACTATTAAATTTTTAAAATATTTAAGTTTCTTGGGAAAATACAAAAATACTCATTATTGTATTTAGATTTGTTGAATAATTTTTTATCTAAATGTCAAAAGCCAGGAAACATTCATCAGCACACATACACAAAGACTGGACCACACGTATAATTAATAATATTCCCAGATTTTTTTCTAAGTTTTAATTTTTTTAAATTTTGTTGAATCATCCGCAAGCAAACACTATGGGGGGGGGGGAATGTAAAGTAATAGTTAAGATTTATTTTGATAAAAAAATTGTCTTACGTGACAACTTGGAATATCTTCCAGCATCTTATGAACTTTAGAACAACTTACATTACATTTTAAAATTTTCCCAGTATCACACTAAATTTAAATACATACATATAAAGCGTTTAAGGTATTCGACTACGTCTGGAACCGTGATTCTAAAAAGGCGCATAAATGGATAATTTTCGTGATATTTAGTGTCACTCAGATTAGAATAAATGCATAAAATTGTTTTAAGAACATTTTGAGAAAAAAAATTTATTTAAAAATAATATTTTGGCAAAAAATTAACTTAGAATAATCTTTTTTCCAAATGTTCTCCTTTTGTGAAAAATGGTTCTAGTATAATAATATTTTGCCTGTCTATATAGCTTAGACAGAGTCTCAACTAGAATTTTTGAAAAATTCACATTATTTTCAGAGTTACCACCCATTGAAATAATTATAGGCGTTTTTTTCTTAAAATTGCTCCCCTCTGTTGTCGTAAATATGAATAAACCCACATCTAAGCTATATATTTCAAAAATTCTAGTTGAACCTCTGTAGAGAGGTCTGAGCTATATGCAGGCAAAATATTATTCTAATAGAAGCATTTTTCACAAAATGAGAACATTTGGAAAAAAGATTATTGTAAGTTAATTTTCTGCCATAATATTGTATTTAAATAAATTTTTGTGTCAAAATGTCCTTAAAACACTTTTATGCATATATTCTAATCTAAGTGACACTAAATATCATGAAAATTATCCATTTATGCCCTTTTTCAAAATCACGGTTCCGAACGTAGTCGGATACCTTAAGGATATGTGTAATATTTCAATGAGACCAATTTCCTAACTTTTTTATTCCTAGTTTTATGAGAAAATACGTAAAGGGACAAAGAAATGAAATTGCGAACCGAAAATGATGAATAACAACACATTTCTACGCTCATACTAAGAGATAAATTTTTGAATCTTCTTGATTAATATATATCAAAGACCAGGGCAGGGCAATTTTTTTTTCTTTTTAGCTCGAGGTTTCCATTGTGGAAGTGGAGAATAGCAGAGGGCATTTTCAAAATGATTGCATTCTCTAGTTCACTTTGCATCTCAGGAAATTATACATAAAGATCCATAAATATAAGTTCAATGAAACAATGGCAATTTTGTTCAATATATTTATGTGCTAATTTCGTATTCTCTATAGCTGCAAGCACTTTTAATTTTAGAATTATTCTGATGAGACAAACGTACCCTGTTACACTTTTCTACAATTTTTTCTTGAAAACAGGAGTGAGAGTGCTTGTTGCAATTCTCATCACACCCAGCAAGTTAATGTCGGCCAACTTCATCTATACTTATAGTTGTGTTGTTGTTGTTGTTACTAATGCCACCTGTCTGACGTAGTCAGATCGAGGCCCGCGAAATTCATCGCGGCAAGGGGCTAGAAGTAGGCCTGTCGTTGGCCTTGAGCACCATACAGGGGACAGTACGATTTAGCTCGGCGAAATCCCCCGAAGGGACGATAGATGGCGACACCACCTATCTCCACCTCCATAATTTCTGCATTGAACTGAGTCCCTGCGCTCGTGACTCAGCCCACATGCCTTCGGACCCACTGATTTAACGAGCCCGTAACCCGTGTGTACTCGGAGGGTATTTGGTGGCATCGGGCATCGAACCCAGGCTTTCTGGTCTGGGGTCTGATGCTCTAACCACTAGGCTACCCACGGCCCTACTTATAGTTGTCGATCTTCAAACAAGAAATTTTTGCTCACAAATATATGTTGTCCCAAACGGAGAAAACATTTCCGTCTAGCTTGTTTCCTGACTGCATGTGGCCCGCGGGCCTCTATTTACCAACCCCTGTTATAGACTTGTGACACCTTTGAATCAAACATCTATGAACTACGATCAAATCGATTGATAAATTTATTCGAATAATTATCGCCTCTATAAAGTTATTTATGCTCCAATCTGTCTTAGTGTGGACTTTTCTTACTAGCGATTGAATAATATGGTTCGAAGTTTAACAAGAAACTCATGTTAACGCTGATGTGACAGATGATTCGTGTAGATCCACTACCGTTGAATGATAAATGTGTGACAAACCTATACGGAACTTTATCACTAACCTTCTGAGACGTCTTTTTTAGGAAAATTTAATTCCCCTACCTATTTCCAATCAGCTCCAAAAAGAGGACAGGATTCCTTGTTATGCAGATTAGATAGAGTATTTAAGTCAAACGGAACAGTAAAGTAAAAAGCAGTAGGAGAGAGAGATTGAAGCAGGAAGGTATAATGGTGAAGTTAGAGATTTATTATTGAAGATTTCTAGGTGGATAAATCTCGGGGAGAGCTGAGCTGCAGCGTGGTAAATATTGATTTATAATTAAAGTCTCATTAAAGTTTTATATTAGGAGTGAGATTAAAGTTAAATGTTCAATAGGAACATTATTGAATATAATTCTGGGATCTCTTATTGCGGTAATCTCTGCGTGATCAATATTCTAATTGTTAATTAATTGGATCATTAAATATTTAAGTTAATATAAAGGAAAGTCCCTTTTAAACCTCATAAAGCTAATTTCATTTAGTTGTTATTAAAAGTCTTTCATTCTATTTGGGAAAGATAACCAAATAAAGAAAGTTACTTATAAAAATGGCTACTGGTTCTTATTTGACTCAAAATCATTCTCGTTCTCAAAGTGAGATCCAAGGGGATCTTCACAAGTGCTCGTAAGGGCTTTGCAAAATGTGCACAATAGCATAGTTTGCACTCTCAAAGAATGCAGTATCATAGGTTATTTCCAAGGGCTGTCCTAGAATAATATTAAATTGATATTTCTAAGCCAAATTAATAATTAAATTGCCACCCAGAAGGCATTGTGATCAGCGATGTTAACGGCTGTGCCGTATGTCTTGATTTCAAATTCCAGAAAAGGCATGGATGTTTGTAAATGTATTATGCCAGTGCGGCATGGTTGCCCTCTAAGCATTCAGCAAAACGAAAGTTCTCTAAATAGGTTGGTGGTAGAGGTAGAGGAGTGGGGTACCCTCAAACCTGGGTGTTCCTCCAAATTAGGATGGAACGGAGCAAAATCATATTGTCACTTGCATTGTGCTCAAAACTGCAAATGACGACCTACGTAATGCTCAAGATGGAGCTCAATCTGATTTTACTGTCGATTGGTTGGGACAATAAACAAGAATGATTAAATTAAAGTTGTACTTCGATTTTAAAATTAAATTTTAAAACGGAGATTATTACTAGCTATTTTTAAATTAAAAGTATTTAAATTTGATAGATTTGAAGCTTGTTAGAAAAGGTGAAGTTTCCTTTCCAAAATAAAATTGTAATAAAAAAAATACACACTTGAATTGTCTTTAATATTTACACAGAAAATAAATAATTAAAAACCAAACAGACTCAAAGTATTAAGAACCATTCATACTTTCTTTGCAACACTGTTTCAAATAATATAATTACTTTTAAAAGAAAAAAAAACCTTGATAAAAGCTCTCGAGAGAGTTGTTGGACTGTAAACTTTTGCATTTACTCCTCTTTTGAATATAAAAACTAACTTGTGCTTTATATATATATACATAGTTAACAAAAATTATGTTAAAAACCTATTTGATTCTGATATTAAAACTGAAATTTCAAATGCTTTCTTGCATTTCAATACACTTGAGAAACTGAAAATTTTAATTTAACGTTTAATAAAAAGACGTTTTAAATGCATTATCCTGAAAGGGATAGTTAACATCATCAACCTGAAAGAAACTAATCATTCGAATTTTTATTTCTCGCTTCTGCTGCAAAGTTTTAAAAATTAATTTTATTTAATTCATTTGCTAAAAAAATAAGTTTCATTATTTTTCCCAAGGTTTTTATATATACATATTGTAAAGTTTGATGAAAATTATATAGGCATATAGATTTATTAAAGTCTCATTTTTTTTGAAAAATTTATATTAAATCATTTCAGAATTTTTCATCTTATTAAAAAAGTAAAGTATTGAAGAATTTTAATTTATTGGTTCTTATATCACCTATGAAGATCATTAAATTAATTGCTTTGCCAAAGGTTTCAAAATAGTTTGAAATAATTATCTATTTTTAAACGATGTGTGTGTGTATAGTATTTTATCAGCTAAGGATATCACATAATAATCTCTGTGATGTAGTTTACTTTTTTTAAATTAGAATAATATTCCGTGACTGCATAAATAGCGATATTTTATATTAAAATCTATTCTCATTAAGTATTTTTTTCAATTTTAAGCACGTAATCTGTTATTTAAACTAATATTATATCATGATTCGGTCCTTAATTTATATATATATATGACACTTTTTTTTTGAAAATTCTACTTTTTTAGAATATTTTCCTTTATTTTCAGAAGAAAGCAATTAAAGAATTTGCCATTTTAAGCCATTTTTATTCCAATTAATAATAATCGGATATTTTAGTAAGCTGTAATATTAACAAATTCATTGATATTATTTTTAAAAACCGTAAGCTTACTTTAAATAATTATACTGAGTGACTGAAACATTAAATTTTAAATACATAAATGAGTTAAAATACTAATTAAATATAATTAAATATAATTGGAAAGCAAAAACGTGATTAGTTAATTAAAATAGAAGTTAATTATTAAATGTAAGTATTTGTTCGCGTAAAATTAATGGAATGTTTAAAGTTGAAATCGTGAACTATTAATTGATATTTGTACAAAAAAAATTTATCAAATCAACTTATTTTAAATATTTATCAAAAATATTTTTGTACGTGATTAAGATTAAATTAATTGTTTTCTATTCACTTCCGTTCTTCTATTTCATTAGTTCTTAAAAATTTACTAAAACAGTTTTGATAATTACTTGAGACTATGACTAAGCATATAGTTAAGAAATAATTAATAACTTCTGTGGTCGGTGTTTTACTTTCTATACTGCATTTTTTTAAGCTGCATTTTAAATTTGCAGCAATGTTTTATATTATCGTAGACCGTGTCGTATATATATTTCCAGTTTATCTTAAACACTTAGAACATTACAATATACATTACCATAATGGAGCTGAATGATTAGAGCTCAAAGTTGTTGCAGTATGAGAGATCTATTGTGGTGGTTGTGATTTAGCAAGCACAGTTTGTCCTTATATATCTCTCAAACGGAGCATTTTTAAAAAAGGCTTCGTCCAGCGTGCTTAGTGCTTACTGGTTCAATGATTCCTTATTACGAACAATAAGTTCGCTACAAGACACATGCCAAACGTAATTAAACTAAGTAAATAAAGAAGCTCGATTCTTTAAAAAGTGTTTATTCACAACGTAGCGTTACCACAAGTATGTCACTTGAGAAACTATTTGACCGTAAAAATATTTCTTTTTTTAGAGATTTTTCTCATTCTGTCATCTTTAAAAAATGTTTAGCTTGGCTTTTGTTTTTCTTTATATGTGTTATATTCCATAATATGGTGAAATATATAATTTTTGAAATGGGTTATATATGAATTTGATACTACATAACTATTTTGCTCTTTTTTTTTCACGTTCTGTTTTTTTTAAATATATACATATTTTAAATAATTATCTCTTTGGAATTATAGTTTTTTCGGTAATGGAAATTTCAACATCAAAATTAAATGAAACTTTGAAAATGTATTGCCTTTAATGAGACAATTTCTTTTTAGTATAATGCAGAGAATTGTAACATTTGAAATTGCTTATTACTTTGCTTATTTTTAATATGACGTCATATAATTTTGACACAAATAATTATATTCGATACCCTTTTCATTGTAGAGCATTTTAAAAATTAAGGCAATTTGAAAAACATGTGTCGGTATTAAAATAATTATTAGTGCTATATATATTATTACACATATTTCTTAGATTTCTCATTTAAAGAAAAAGCACATCTCTATTTTCAATTGAAATTCAATAATATTGATGTGTGGGAGCTGGTTTTAAGAATTAACTTTTTAAGGTATTCAAACAAGTTCGGAGCTAAAACAGTGTAAATATTTTTTTAGAGATCAGCATCAATGATTGTTAAATGTTAATATTTAAGTATCAACTACAATACTTAGCCATCAAAAATGCAAATAACGAACATTAATATTAAACAACAAAGTTTAAAATGCATGCAATTTTATTTAATTTAAAAAAATTAAATAAATCTAATTTAAATTTTACAAAAATCCCAATTATATATTAAATTTTATCAGTTTTTTAAAAAATCTTTAAAATAGAGAGAAAAGTAATAAACTTATATGAATAAAAGCATAACTATATTAATTTATCTAAGTAACGTACTAAAATTTTAATGTGGTATTAAAATATAAAAATTTCAGAGTTTATCAAATAAACATAAGAAATAGGCCTTATTTATGAAGCTATTATTGAAATAGACTATAGATCAAAAAATATTCACACGTTAAGAATTATTTTAGTACATTCCCTAGAAAATTAAACACACAAATATCAGGTTCAAAAATTTCACAGAAATACATATATAATATTTTGAGTTATCAGATTCGCCATAATAGGTTTTGAACAATTTAAAAATGTCAGTTTCTAGTAGATTAAAGACCTACTTTTGGTCTTTTAATTTTTTGTAATTTATTGTAATTCGTCCTCTATGGAACGTAGAAGCAAAATAAGATGTGCTTAATAAAGTCAGAAAATTGCTCGATTCAATAAAATTTAAAAAATTAAAAATAACAAGTATTTTGATAGAAAATTGGTCACTTCAAAGTGTTCGGATACTTTAAGAAATAATAATTAATTTTTTCTTATCATTAACATTAAATAGAACCGATAATCGACAAAAATAAATTCAATGTAAAAATGTGATAATTAAAGGTCATTTGAACTCTTTGAAGTAAAGCCCGTGACTATATGCTTATTATTTTGAAAATAACAAATATTTTACAATATAAATATAAATAAAGATTAAAAGACACTGTTTAAGGTAATTTTTAGAATGCGTAAAAATTTTGTCTATAAATACATTTTAATAAGGTTTTCAAAATATTTGATGAATATTGAAAATCTCAAAAATCTAACTTAAAAATTAAGTTTGCTTATATAAATCTTTTTATAAAGCATCACATTGTTCATATTTTTAAAAGTTTATTAATGCATTAAGTATTAATGTATAGATTAAAAATAGAATTATATACGTTTAAAGTGCCTCCACACTTTGGGTGGAAAAATTTGCAGCTTTTTGCTCTTATACATTTATGTATTAGACTTCAAACAATCTCTTAACAAAACAGTTTATGTAACATTGCTCTTACTGCCCAAGCTGTATATTGATTTATTTCCGAAGTAACAAAAACTTGTATCTTGAAAAAAATAATGATTACTTTTGGAATGAGAATATTTTATGATGTATAATATATCAAAAATCATGACACATGCCATTTTGCCTTGCATTTGCAGAAATGCATTTTTGCTCCTTTTTGCTTTTTGGCGGTTACTATCTACTTTTAAAATTATTGAATTTTTGTATACCATTAACCTTATATACTTTGTAAAATCTTGGTATTAAAAAAATGTTTACTTTTCCGTTTCCCTGGGCTCAAACCTCTCCAGGCAGGCTTTATTGGCGACAACACACAATATACACATAAAAGAATGTTCATAAATGTTAGTTATCATTGTTTTTTATCTATTTTTGATGCATTACGAAAAGAAAGTTTCTTACAAGAAAAGGTGTACTTGTTTTGAAAATGCGATGTTAAAGGGTTACCAGCAGAAATATTCCATTTGTCGTTGGTAGTGTCATGTTTGGCTATTTTATCGCATGTGCCGGCGAAACGGAAAAGTTCCAAAAAATGATTATAGCACATTATTTTACCATAGATACGTTTTACATGTGTTTCAAATTACTCTACTATAAAGGACAATAATTTCATATTTATCTTTAAAAAAATACTTTTTCGCTTATGAGTTACAGATTTCCTCATATTTTGACGCCCGAATAAGACTGGAATAGAAGTTTAAGTTTCAAAACCTTGTGAAAATATATATAACACTAAATACATACAATGTGAATGCAATAAAATACCGCTTATCAAGTAAGATTCCGTTTCTTTCTTTTTTTATTCTTTGTACCCGAGCCGAGTAGTTCTGATCGCGAAATCGTGACTACCGGTTTCGTATTGTGTATTCAAGTCCTAGTACTTCTGGAAATACAGTGCCTAGAAGGGCAGTTGCATATTAAATCTGTCGAGGCTCAAAGTCCTCATTTTGGTGTGGTAGAAAAGTTTGGAGAGTGGGATATTAGTTCAAGTGTCGTCCTCTTCCCTTGCCCACAATTCAAAACAACGAGATCCGTCATCCAAAGTCTTCATGTAGGTACAAAGTACAACATTAATTAATGCTTACCATTTATTTATTTTTAGTCATTTATAAATTAAAAGCGCGTACGTAGGATTCAAAGTATAACTTTCATGAACATGTTTAGTAATCATGTGACGAATCTATACGCGACCTCTAAACTAATCCTCGTGGGGAATCTTTGGGCTAGCATTCGCGTTTAATTCCCAGTCATCCCTCTGAAGAAGAAACCTTGATATTTAGATTAATTCTACTCTACAAAGTCAAAGTTTTGTAATTGTAGCAGAAGAGGCTAAGAAACTGTTATATTCGCTTCGCAGGTGAGATTGATTAAAATTGATTTCCTCAGTTTTTGATTAAGAGTAGTGTTTGCCACTCTTTTAAATTAGTGCATTGGGGGTTTGTAATCAACGATAGATTAGGTTCAGTTAAATTAGTTACTTACGCCTATTTGCTTAATACTCATTGCTTTCTCCTTTGACATTCACTTCGAGATTAATTTGTTGTTGGTTAGCGTGCTTGAGTAAATAAATAATTGTTATGAGATGGAAGTTTCTGGTTCTGCTCTCATTCCTCCTACACCCTTAGGTACACAAGACGGTGAGGGGGCAACTTCAGGGGTAAGTCACTCACAACCATTCGAGGCTAAGTTTTTGACAAACAGAATATCGATGCTGATTTTGTGGCAAAGACTGGTGCACACTAAATATATAATGACTCAAAATAGTCCCTTAGTGCAAAATGGAGTACCTGCTCAAGTGTCATCCTCGTCATCTGGCCGTGATCATAATTACAAAATATAGATAAGAGTCGGTATTACGGAATAGTTGGTAACATGGAATACCGAGATTTTGACTCTGTGTGTAGCTTCTAATGCGTGGGAAAACCTTGAAGCACTGAAGAAAGACTCTCATTGCAGTGAGAGTTGACCACTTGCTGTTGCCATACCACTCGCTACAGAATAAAGTACGTTTTGCGATTTTCAAAAATTTTTGCTGGTATGTTTTCAAACGTTCTAACCTACTAGTACTCATGGGACTTGAACGTTCAAGTTAAGCATAATGTATATTAAAATAAAGTTTGTAATACTGTGGTTGTTTTTTAGCTGACAATGTTGTGTCCTTCGGTTTAAAGGTTCATTTTCCCAAGATGGCGTGTCGCGTATTTCCGAACACTAGATATATTCCATAATACCCGACACCTTCCAATCTGTTGCATCATTTGTAATAGACTTCATGCCATCAACTAAAGAAAAAGAAAAAAAGACACTGAATGTAATTTTTGTAACGAAAATTCTATGAAAATCAACGAGAGAAATTTTAGATTCAATGCTTCTTTGAGCTCACATCTTGACAATACTGGGCAGTGAATTTTGTTAAGAGATGTTGGAAAGCTAAAATTTTATTTTTTTGACAATTTTAGATTCTTACTTTTATAGATTGTATAGATTTTAACCTTTCTAAAAATACCTTACTTTAATCGTTAAGGTAATTAGAAGCCCTTATAACCTATTTTTAAATAATCGTTAAAAGTGGGCCACGCCCATTTGAATGGCGAAAAATGTAAACAAAGTGCTTCGTTTTTGCTTACAAGTTGAACGTCTGATATAAACCAAAACATGTATCTTTTATTGTAAATAGAGCCTTTTATTTTTTTTATTTCCTAGCCGATTAGAAGTCTCACTATTTACATTAAAATCAATTTATCTCAAAATGTAAATTTTAATGTTCGATGTACATTTTCTGAGAAACTACAGTTCACAGGTATGTAAATATTTTATGATATACTTATTATGACGGCTAATATATACTGAAATGAGCTCAAAAATGTATTTTTTACAAATTTTTTTATGTGAAAAATGGGTCAAATTTCACTATGTTTGATAAAATATTTTATAAATTATGAAAAAATTCAAAATGAGCTAAAATCTCATATTAGTTTAATGAGAAAGGAGTACTTTAATTGTATGAAAAATTTCAAACATGTAGGTATAACACAGATTTTGAGAAAAGGTGCATCGAAAACAGCCACTGTAACATTCTCGATATAGACGTTTCCTACTCTCCTTAATAAATTTGAAACAGAAATGATATTCACGTATTCTTAAAAATATGGCTTTTATAGTTAAAAATAACAGCTTTTTAGGAAGTCTTAATTAGTTTTGCAATGGTTTATATAAACCTCTTATTCCATAATACCCACCACTTATCATTTTTCTTAAAAGTAATTTTTTTATAACGACAAAAAAAACTTTTATTGAAAATTGATAATTCCTTACAATCGTTTATTGTATATATATCCATGATGATTTTGGAAACTTTTACCTAAAACCAGTAGAGTTATTTTTAAAAATGTGTACACATGGTACTCCACAATACCCGACTCTCATCTATCGGAAATATTAAGGGAATCTTTTTAAAAAATCAAAAATAAACATTTGAAATGTTCAAGAACAAACAAAGTTTCAAACGACAATTTTCCACTGAGATTATTTAAATGGGATTGAAATGCAAAGTAAAATTAGACCCACACACAACTGCAAAATTAATATTTACGAAATTCTTAATACTGATAAATAAAAAGATATATCTACAACCGAGTTTTGTTTTATTCCATCTCGATGAACTCATTCATTCGATAAGCACTGACCTCTCTACGCGGCGAGTCTGGAGTTCTAATGTTTATTGTCCCATTATATCACAACAGGACATTGAGATCTAATATAGTTCAATGTATATCATTAACATTATTCTTCACGCTGATTTTTGATTAAAATTAGGAGATCTACGCCTCAACTAAGTTACGATTTGTTGTGTGTTTTGTTCATTATGAAATCTTAATCTACAATAATTCTATCATCTACAATATTTCTACTGCTTCTATCAGAGTTAGTTTTATGTTTGCTGTATCATTAACATTATTCCACACTGGTCTAAAATCGAAAGTTCCAAAGCTTTATTTCTTAACAAATACTGTTTGCTTATTACTTGAATGGACTGTAAGACGAAATTATTTTAGAAAATCCAAATGATTTAGTTGGAAAACGATTCATTTATTGATGCGACTTCCGACAAGAAGTCTTTCGAACGAACTGAAATCTTTTTACAACAAGCATTAGAGTTGAGACAAAACATTGCTGCGGCAACCTTATGTATTGCCATTACTTGTTTACAATTTATCACAGTTATTTTAAAATTAACAGATCACCAAGCTGTGGCGCCAACATGCCAAAATAGATGTATATATGAACATTTACAAATGCACCCAACTCTTTTTTTACATGGTATTTTTTAACCCTTTTATTGGCAGTGGCTAATAGGCTTAGCCACATAACAAAAAGATTTTCTCCAAGCGGTGGTGGATATTTAGTCTATCCACATGGTTAATTGAAGCTAAAATGCATGAAAATCAATACAGATGGCAGCATGATACCTTTTTTTGCATTTCATTTCATCCGATGGGTAGTTAGAAACAGTGTTTCTCGGTGTAAATCTATACATTGTATTTTGAATATTATAAATAAAATTTCTAATCTGTGAAAAAAATTTCGACAAGTCTTAAGCATACTTTTCTCTCATCTGAATGAATTAAGCAAATGTGCAATTAAAAAAAAAAGATTTTATTTAGGTTTTTGGAAAGCTTTTATATGTAGATAGAGGCTCTATCCACTGCCCATATAGAACAGAAAAATGATCTATTTTCTTTACTCGAGAGAGAGCACTTAGAATCACGTGAGAATGTTGGGAGTCGGAAATAAAAACAAACTTTGTTTACAATATGTGGTAAAGATTCTCGGGTTCGAAAATCTTTCCTTACAGCTTTTCTGCTCGGAGAAAACGTTTGTATATTATAAAGTTCCACAGTAAATAGCTCATCAAATTTGTGAAATAACTCATTTAAATTCTCAAAAATATTACTCTATTTCTAACTTTTTACACTAAAATTAAATAAAATATAAACTGTGGATATATACCAACTTCAATGTATATTCTAAGTATTCTATGTATATTCTGAGTAAGTATTCTGTTGTACACACACACAATTATTCTATTATTATTTTATTACACTTCTATTTCGTATTTAATTGTTATTGAAATAGTTATTAGCATAAATGTTAATTTTTCATAAAAGGTTTGTTGTCATATGATTATTTTTTTCTGTGCTGAAAAGTAAGTTAAATGTCGTAAGTGCGCAGTGGCTTTAAAGTCTAACCACCACTCAGAAATAAAACCCCTCATCAGATATTTTTTGTGACTAAATAATGCTTATAGAGGATGAGAACATTACACTTACAAAGTACTTTATCACCGAAAAGTGTATTTTAGCTTTGTGCCCGTTAAAAGGCTAAGAAGACTACGTTCGGAACCGTGATTTTCAAAAGTGCATAAATGGATAATTTTCATGATATGTAGTGTCACTTAGATTAGAATATGTGCATAAAATTGTTTTAACGACATTTTGACAAAAAGAATTTATTTAAATACAATATTTTGGCAAAAAATTAACTTTGAATAACCTTTTTTCCAAATGTTCTCCTTTTGTGAAAAATGCTTCTATTAGAATAATATTTTGCCTGCATATAGCTCAGATCTCTGTTCAGAGGCTCAACTAGAATTTTTGAAATATATAACTTAGAAGTGCGTTTATTCATACTTTACGACAACAGAGGGGAGCAATTTTAAGAAAAAAACGGGAATAATTATTTCAATTGGTGGTAACTCTGAACAGACACAATTTCAACTAATAGTAGTAAGAGAATGTCTCAATGTTAACCGTGAAAGTGGAACAATGACAGTAAAACGCTAACGATCGGGAGACTATCAAACTCTATCCTTATCTTAATAAAGGATCAAATCTATAATCCAATTTAATATAATATCAATTTAATCTTAGTGTGTGAACAATCGTCACTTTAAAGTTTCCTCCTAATAAACCTCAAATCACAATAATTCTAATATTATACCTTCAGTAGCAATCTCACCTGACTCGAGTATATCTTCTCCCCTACTCTCTCTCAAGCTAGAAAACCTCAACTATATATATAGTAAATTTATTTAAATATCACGATTCTCTTCTTCCGAAGGGTCGGTTGTGAATAACACGAATTGATAGCCCAAAGATTTCCCAAGAAAAACGCATATACATCAGTCACAAGTTCTTCAAAAGTACATTTCGAGAATCATGTGTAAAAGATGAAATTTTATTCATTTCCTAGTCTGGTTCAATTCAATTTACTTAATTTGGTTCTTTATTCCACTTATTCTGTGTACTATTAAAAACCAGTGATCTGAATGAAGTAAAGTAAATATAGCGTTTATGTAGAAAATGGCTGTATTCCTACATTTTCTTGTAAATACAAGCTCCCTTTTTTTAAAACTACAATGTAACATAGTGATTCCCAAAGTGGTCTATATAGACCCCCAGGGTCTATGATGACCTGCAAGGGTCCACGTCAGCGAAAAATAATTTGGGGTTTCATGAAGTGTAAATGAGGGTCTACGATAGTGGCTCTCATTAAACTAGATCGTGACTTAAATTTTAAAAGGAAATTTAATCAAATGGGAAACGAGACTTAACTATTTGACAGATTTATTTACCAAACTGAATGAGGTTAATTTACAGTTACAAGGCGGCAGTATAAATTTTATTAAAACAAGGACCACATTTCAGACTTTCTTGTCAGAATTAAGCTAAAGGAGCATAATAATGGGCGTCGCAAATTTTCCCAACTTCTCAATTGTCTCAATCAACCTATGTTCAACATTTAAATGCCCTCTCTTTAGATTTAAAAAATAGGTTTGAGAATGTTTTGACTATCGTAATATCAGAGTAGCAATGAGCTTATATGGTCACCTTGAAAAAAAAACGTCAGATGACAAGAATTAGGCCCTAAGAATAGGCACTAACAAAGATCTTAAAGCAAAGTTTAGAAACGGATGCCAACAATTTTAGAATTAAAAAGATATACCTATTATTTATTTCATATTATGGAATATCTTGAGAAGATTTTTAATTAATTTTCTGACTGAGAAGGAGTTTCAGTGTGCATGTCAATCTCCAAAACAAAAAAGAAAGAAAAGACTAAATACTATTTACAGAGGAAATATTTAGGGTTAAACCTAACAAGATTGATGCCAAATGTTGAAAATTTGTTATTGCATCCACAAATTCATCACTCCCTCTAAAATAATTTGTTTGTTGCTCAATTACTTTATACATTAATTAAATTTTAATTTAATTAATTAACATGTGTTTTCTTAAGCTTTAAACACCATACTTTTCTACAGTTAAAAATTTTAATCTTGTGAAGGAAGTAGCTCTATACCTGCTGTCAAAAACACATTTAAGTTGATAAATTTGCAAAACTTTAATATTAGGTAAGTAGGGGCTTACCTCAAACCGAAAAATCTATCAAGGGGTCTGTGAGTCAAAAAAGTTTGGGAGCATCTGATGTAAGGCTTAAAATGTCTCTCCTTAACTTAGTGAAAATGTCAGAGGTAAAAGCTATAAATTTATTATAAGTACATGCATAGTTGAATAAAAGTGTTAAAAGAAAATTTACCTTTTAGCAACAAATAGTGAATCATATAATAGGCTAACATCATAACGGTCATATAATAAACGTAATCATGTGTTTTTATTGTAAAGGTGGAGATAGATGGTGTCTCCATCTATCGTGAAGAAGTCCAACCTCTCTCAGGCTCTGGCAACTTTCACGCCTTCCCTTCGGGAAGGACACGACAACAACAACAATAATGTGTTTTTCTTTGAATTCTAAACTAATATTATGCTTGTTGTTCCACGTAAAATTTACATACAATTTCAAATTTGAAAACTGGGTAAAAATGTTCAAGTATTAAGATTTTAAAAAGGTTTCTCGAAATTAAAAAAAAAAGATCTTATATTATACGTATACTTTTAAATTAAGTGCATATTCCGGGATGCCAACTTGGCGAGTTATCTTGAACGTTGGCATTGCTGCAATAATACGCAAAAAATTTATTACAGCATCACGAAAAACTTTTTATGTATAGAGAGAGATTAAAATTTTTTCTCGGGGCTAGAAAATATAGTTATTTAAAACAAATGCATTCTAGATTTTAATTATTTATGACCTTTCTTATAGCTTTCTAATAGATAGTAGTAATGAAATTATACATGTGTATGTGCAATATAGATGCATATGCACTTTATTTTTAATAAATGGATACTCAGACATTAATGTATGGTTAATTAAATAATTTATTTTCTTTCCACAAAATTCATAAAATTCTATAGACTATATCAGGATTCGAGCACATCAATCTTGAAAAAAAATAACAGAAAACAAAGGAAGATCTTTTTTCAAAATTTATAAAAGATAATTAATTAAATAAATTGCTTTAGATATCATGTAGACATGAATTTTTAAGGGAAAAAACAGAGAAAATTGAAAAATTCTCATTTGAGGAATCTAAGAAACTAATTTTGTGTGGCTCAAATTGGCATCTCTGCATATTTCAATAAATGTTGGATCAAAAATAAACTTTTGGCATTTTTTGAAAGAAAATCTTAAATGCTTGTAATAAACAGCATATAAAAAAAACTCTTTTGACACTGCATTATTTTGAACTTTTGAAGTAACATTTAAGCACCTGCTAGGTATTATAAATTTATTAGTGGTGATGCCCGTGATGATGTCCATGATGGTGACCATGGTGATGATGATGGCCATGATGGTGTCCATGGTGATGATGGTGTCCATGGTGATGATGGTGGCCATGATGATGGTGGTGGCCATGATGGTGATGGTGGCCATGGTGATGATGGTGGTGGTGACCATGGTGATGATGATGCCCATGATGATGGTGATGTCCATGGTGGTGACCATGATGGTGATGATGCCCATGATGATGACCATGGTGATGGTGATGCCTTGCTTCTACATCAGAAAGTGGTTCTCCTTGGGTATAGGTACAGAGAACGATGAGGCAAACAGCAACGAAAACCAGAAGACTCAGTTTCTGAAAGATACAGATAATAATCAAATGAAAAACTTTTAAAAGCTTTCATTTATTCTAATATTTATTTATTTTCCAACTGATTACTCAAATATATATATATATATATAATCCTTGCAGTTTCAATATTCCATTTATTTCAATATTTTAAAAATATATGTGACATTATTTAACGACAAAGCAAAAATCATGATTTTTAACAGCCTGCACCCATTTTACATTTATATTTATGTAATATAAAGATATCACCGAACAGCATTTTTATACAAAATATGAGTATGTATCTTGAAAGCTACATCAATAAAAAAAAGTATGATTGTTTTCCATAAAATCTATAATTTTTTCATCTAAAAAAGTAGATTCAGTGACTAAAATATTGATCTAAAACCGTAATTTATTTGATGTCGATAAAATAGTTGCTAACTTCTATATTGCTCTTCAAATTTTAAATACTAAATGAAGATTATCTTTCAAGTTTGCGATGTAATATTCTCTAAAGAGTCTCAACGATAGCCTTGTCGCATCATTGCTAAACTACTGCGGCAGTCTTAGCAGTACGGGTAAACCACATACCATATATTAAATATTCTATATTAACTCTAATGAATCAGTTTTTTGTCTTTCACATGTAAACACATTGCTACCTAAAGCTTCATTTCATGGTCTTCATACTTCAAAAAGATTAAAGCTCCTATACAATTGTGTGTTTGGTTTATTTATTTGCTTCTTTTTTTCTGTAATGAGTTTTGCTACACCTGTATTCTCCAATTTATGTCCATAGAAGATAATTGCACATGGCCGCGTTAGCCGAGTGGTCAAGGTGTCGGATCGTGGCTGGCCTTGTCACGAGTCAAGAGTTTGAGCCCAGTACCATGAAAGACCCGCCGTGTAAGGGATCGATGCACGTTAAATCTGTCGAGAGCTCAAATGTCCTCCCTTTGATGTGGTGTGATAGTTAGGAGAGGGAGTGCTAGCTCAGGTGTCGTCCACGTCAATTGACCATGGTTCAAAATTACGTGATTCGTCTCCAAAAGCCTTCGTGTAGCTGAGCAGTGCGACGTTAATGTTCACTAACTCGTGACAACTGCTCAACGGTTTCTTCACTTTTTTGCTTGTTCCCCTAATTTTTTTCTGCCGTATAGCTCTACAAAATTTAAAAACATAATTGGGATTACATTTTTCAAGTTTCTATTCAATTCGCAATGTCTATTTCAATATAAAATAAAAATTTAGTATCTAATTCACATTATTTTGCTGAAGTCTCTAAGAAAAGAATAATTCTTTAGGACAAGAAACGTTCTTGAAATGATATTTTGAAAAGCAAAAAATATCTGCCATTTTATATATTTTTATGAAACATTATGGCAATCTGGTAGGACTCATAAAGCGAAATACGTAGCCTTTGTAGATTGTTTCATGTTTTATAAATTTTAATAACGAAAATGTTATTAAATAATTTTTCATATGAACATGAAACAAAAAGGTGTTCAAGATTTTTTTTAACGAAGAGGAATAAAACAGGTTATTTTAATTCTCAGTTTTAACATGTTTAATCAAAGTTTTCAAAGAAGAGTATAGAATAATTATTAAAAATTAAAAGATAAAATAACAAAAAAATCGGTATTCCTAAGCACACTGGACTGAAATTCTAAGTTTTTGAAGAAAAAGATTTTAAGATATTAACTTTAACTATTTCTTCAAACTTATTAACAAATATTTTTTTCTAATATGCTGCATATTGGCAACTAAACTTTGGCAGACACGGCAACTCCCCAAATGCGAGAGTTAATTCATGGTGGCACCATCTAGTGGTGCCCCTCACTATCAAACTTAGATGCTTGAACTAATTTTAATTCAAGCTCTCGTCGGATGCTAAATATTGCTGTGATTTAATTTTACATATAGTACCACAGCCAAATTGAGTATACTCAATACTCAAGGGATCTTTTAAATGCCACATTATCAAATTACATGTGTGGCTACGATTTGCGCATTCAGAAAATCTATCGACTCTTGCCGGGATTGAACCTACAATCTTGGTCTTACAAGGAGGCACGCTATCTTTAAGCCACGAGTCGACAATTAACAAACATGTTGCTTAGAATAAAAAAGTTACGCACAACACACAATATATACATCTCTATAATAATTACGGGGCTTTTAGAATATATATCTATCACTTCTCTCTCACACACACACACACAAACACACATACTCACTCTCTATGAATATATATATATGCATATAAATTACAATTAAAAACAGATAAATTAGTCTAAAAACATTCTATTATAATCTTCACAAAACACAGAAAAATTAAGCAGTTATTTTACCATTTTGTTTGTAAGCGTGTAGATCCGTAGATCCGTTCTGTATTCAAGACAACTATAGATGATGATCTACAAAGTTCTGATGCCTATATTTCGGTTTGCTTGCCTATTTATATTCTGATCTACATCCCAGTTTTTCATGCACCATAATTCCCCAAAGCAAATGTGCATGGCATTGACTGGATCGACAATCCTAATTATCAAGTTCATGTTATAGGAAGGGATCAACGGAAGCATAAAATAAGGGGACATCTTAAGCGAAACAATAGAAAGTAGGGTCACTTTTTTACTCACTTCTTTGCTTACTCAAGCAAGATATGTTCGATTTTCGATTCCATTTTTTTCCCTTTCCCTTTCGAAATAAATAGTCAATAATATAAAAAATTAACGAGCTTCACCTCTTAATTATTTATAAAAAAAGAACACAGTTTTCTGTGCCCGATTATTCATATTTTGGTAAATGTTTTATTTTTGAATGTAGGTGACCGTTTTATTCTCTAATTTGTTCTAATTAAATTTATCTGAGACATTCCGGTGAAAAAGTTTAAGACATCGTTTTTTTATGGAATTTCTTTACATTCATTTTCAAAAAAAAAATATGAGAAACTTGAAGAATTTTCAAATTAAAAATAAACACCAAGCATAACCAGTTTTCGTAAATGTAAAGATATACAATAAACAACTTTTTATACTTTAATATTTTATAATATGCTTTAAATTTAAGAACTTTAATCTATTTAGTGGCTCCCTTTTGACTCTTAAAAAGTAATTAAAAAATTATTAATTTTAATTTCAAAAAACAGACAAATCAACATTACTGACAAAGTAACTGAACTTCTTCTGGTTGCATATATTTTTTTGTGTCAGAGTGTACACGATTTAAATGTCAATTACTTCAATAATTTAAAAATATTTATTCAATTCCTACTATTAGCTCACACTCTCTATATATTTATTTATTTATCTTGGTAGAATTTTCAATCGTTAATAAAAAACATTTTAAAGCGCTCCATTGAGCTGAAATTTCATATGCATGATTTTTATTTTGGATGACAATACAATAATTTAATTACAATTAATAAAAATTAGTTGATTAAAACTAATTATTTAAAGAATTACAAATACAGCCCCGTTGCCATCATTTTTAGCGACTTGTGTCAAAACTTGAAAAGGTTTTTTTTCTCCCGTTTTAAAACATTCAGTCGAACTGAAATTTTATAGACACGATTGTTTTGGATGACAATACGATACTTTAATGATAATCAATAAAAATGAATTACCACTTAATGTGGTTCTGTCCTATGTATATACATATTTATATTAATTGTAACTATTTAATAAAAAGTAGCTAAAATAAAATTTTTCTTTGTTGATCTAGTAGGGAATGACTTAAAAAAAATTTATATTACTTGTATGTAAATTACTCTTATGAGAATACATAATATATCTATATATATATAAAGGAGAAAAGTGACTCACACACACTCACACGATATCTCCGGAACTATTAAAAATTTGGTGGCCGTGTTCCTTGCATGGAGTAGAGATCCGCTACAAAAAATGTTTTCCCAAAAATAGGCCCCCAAGGGGGGGTGCGAGGGGTTATAGGAGCGTTATAGACTAATGAGTACTGTTTTTGATTATTAGACCTACAGACTTAAAATTTGGCAGGCATGGAGTAGAGATCCGCTAAGAAAGGGTTTTGCGAAAATTGAATCCTAATGGGGGTTGCTCAGAGGGGTAAAAGGTCGTCATAGATAAAAGGTAGTTCCCTTTTTGAACTATTAGACCTGTAGACTTGAAATTTAGCAGGCATGTTCCTTTCATAGAGAGAGATCTGCTACAAAAGAGGTTTTTTAAAATTGACCCCAAAGGGGGTTGAGAAGGGTTAAAGAGGTGTTATAGATAAATATTCCCATTTTTGAACTATTAGACCTACAGATTTCAAATTCAGAAGGCATATTCCTTTCAGGAAGTAGTGATCAACTAAAGCAGGGCTTTGCGAAAATCGGCATTCAAAGAAGGTTGCAGGGGGTTAAGGGCCGTTATATATAAATATTCAGGTTTTTTTAAGCTATTAAACCTGCAGATTTGAAATTTTGCATGTATTTTACTTTCATGGAGTAGAGAACCACTAAAAAAAGATTTTGATGAACCCAAAGGGGGTTGCGAGAAGTTAAAGTGGCGTTATAGAGAATTATTTCTGTTTCGACATAAGGACTTGAAATTTAGCAGGTATGTTCCTTTCATGGAGTAAGCAGATTTCTACACCATGAATGGAACATACCTGCTAAACAACTTAGGTTTTTTTTGCTTAAATCGACCCCCGAAGGTTTTTAAACTGGTGTTTTAGGTTTAAAAAATTCCTTTCGTGCACTAAAAAGCCTACAACCTTGAAATTTGGAACACATGTTACTTTTGCTGAGCAGAGATCAGCTTAGAAAGGGGTCTTCAAAATTCAACCCACAAGTGGGTTACGGGATGTTATAAATTTAAAAAATCCATTTTTTCAGCTATTAGACCTAAGGACTTAAAATTTGGCAAATAAGATATTTTATTGAGCAGAGATATGTTAAATTTTTTTTATTTTTGTTTAATTTTAAATTCACTTAAAATTAATTCATTAAAAACTTCTTTATCCTTCAATCTGTACTGTTTTATTTTTCAATATACCCGTTCTTTGAACGGGTATACAGCTACTAATTAATAATATTAAAAAAAGAGGAAATTAATTTTAAAAAACACATTTTACTACGTTTATTTCTTTACGAGTTTTCATTGATACAACTTCATTGTAATTCATTTGATTATTTAGTTATTTTAACAATTCAAGCAACAATGCATTTATTCTGTTGTGACTTATGAAAAATCGCAACAAAAAGCAACAACTATTTTAATTATATTGTTATCTTGAAAGATTTTTTAGTTCAGTGTCTGAGCTAAAAAGTGAAAATGTTATTTAATCATTGCTTTATCATTTTTGAAAACAAGTTTTTGATAAATAATTGATAATGGCGGAATCATTATTTGGTGCGTTTTCTATCATGCTTCTTTGAATCATCAATATGTTGCAAGGGATATATTACTGCGACATGTCTTACACGTTTTATTTCGTTGGATATATTCTTTTCCTTTAACATTGCAAAAATCCAACTCCAAAGTATGAGCTTTTAATATATAAGTCATTGACAATGGCGGTATCGTTGTTTGATGCATTTTTTGTCATGTTTCTTTGGATAATCAATATTCTGCAAGGGATATATTACTACGACATGTCTTACTTGCTTTATTCCATTGGATATATTCTGTTTCTGGAACACTACAAAAAGTGAACTCCGTAGAAGGAAAAGAATGGAAGCACAGGAATAAAACACGAGATTGCATTGTTCGGCCTTCTTAAGCTGAGGCCTGTGTTGCCAATGATGACATTTAAGACTTCAACCATGCTTATGAAAACGAATAACTGGAGAATAATTCTTTTGCCAACACTCTGTTCAACTTTTAAATCTTTCTACAGATATCAAGTACCGTGTGATGATGCATACATAGTAAATAGCTTTTCCTCTAAAAACTACGAATACTCAAAACATCTCCGCAATCCTCTAAAAGACACTGCAAATAACTTTGGAACATTAAAAAATGCAAGAATTTCCAGCGAATTATCAAAATACTTCAGATTGCTTCAGTAATGAGAAAATAATTCACATCATACACAGCAGCATACATTACAATATTGGGAACGTAGGAATTTCAATGCTACAATGAAAATACAGAGATAGTGAATCTTTATAATAGAGATAGTGACTCTTTATCAAACAGACAGTGACTCTTTATCAAAGAGACAGTGACTCTTTATCAAAGATATGGT